>CM049322.1:59090885-60290885 GCA_026874595.1 Sipunculus nudus | reverse complement strand
TTTGATCTAATTTTTGGTATACAATTAAATTTGGATTAATTAAAGTTGTATTACTGGAAAAAAGTCCCTACCTTTAACACTTCTGGTCTTAGGTGACCAAATATCTTCCTGATTTTTTTACAAAGTCCATTATGTTTGGGCCCATAACTTTTTTAAATTATATAATACTGACTTAATATCTGGCATGTACATAGGAACTATATAGAGGATTATTTATGGTAAATATGAAGAAAACCAGATGAGTGGTTTTGATATTAGGCAGTCCTGAAGTGTGAAAATAGATTTCTAATAAAAAATTGAGGTTTTTCCTTAATATCTCAAAGGAACGAAGTCCTATTGACCCAATTTTTGGCATGGTAGGAGATTATGGGGACATCTAACTGTGTGCTGAAATTCAGATTCGTAGGTCCAACGGTGTCGAAACGTGCCAGTCTTACGGACGGACATCCAGACGGACAGACAGACAGACGGACGGACAGACAGACGGACGACGGACAATGGACCATGACTATAGCTCAGATGACTTATAGTCAGCTGAGCTAAAAATGAGGGTGCAGCAGTTCACATGTGACCTAATGATTAACCCGATTCGCTTAAAATGCAAACCAAGTTTTTTCAAACAGTTGAAAGATATAGTTCCAATAATTTGGGAATTCTGCATCTAAACATTGTGTCCAGATGTCTAGACGCTGTGTCTAGACGTCTAGACATATTGTCTAGACACCCCCAGAGCCAGGTCAGTTGCCATGGTGATGTCTGGACCCCATCTGTTTGTACTGAGTGACCTCTTGACTTGGCTGCTGAAACTCATCTTATTGTCAAATCTGTTTTCAAATAAAGAAAGTCTTTTTCAATTGGCTACAATGCTTTTTTAAAACTGTATTTACTCAATCCTTTCTTATAAAACTGGCAGAACCCTACTATAGAATAATTCTTGTAAAGTTTAAACCAATCAGTTTAGCAATTTCATCATAAATCAGTGTATAAGCTAGAAGAGTTTAAAATTACATATTTGCTTGTAAAAAACACATCAATGTAGGTGGCGCCACCAATACCTCAAAATCAAATATGACATATGTGACAAACATTGGTATAAAATTTGGTCATTATAGCTCTAGACGTTTCTGAGATTTTAATTTTAGTGTGCTTTTTTGGACAGATGACTAAGTTCAACCTCCTGAAATCGGCCAAAAATCTCCGAACTGGAACCATTCGAACAAACTTAAGAGAGATTGTTCCAGGGATCATTTCTGTGAAATATTGGACAATTTGGCTGGACAGTTTCAGAGAAGAAGATTTTTAAAGCTTTTTTAGCTTTTTCCCTTTAAAATCTAAGAAAATGCAATAAGAAAAAAATAAACAAAATCCAATATAGTTTTTTTGGTGACTGATTATTTGCAAAAAGTTTGGTGATGCTAGCTCCTGCCATTTTAGAGACAGATATGGTTAATGTACAGACGACGCATGACACACAGTACGACAGACAACACCGC
The DNA here is from genome assembly GCA_026874595.1 of Sipunculus nudus. Taxonomy (NCBI): domain Eukaryota; kingdom Metazoa; phylum Annelida; class Sipuncula; order Golfingiida; family Sipunculidae; genus Sipunculus; species Sipunculus nudus. The sequence goes on along the minus strand of CM049322.1, from coordinate 60,289,392 downwards.
ACCATCGCATAAGCTCACAGGTTTGCTAAAAAAACAGGTGGCACAGTCAGCTGAGCTAAAAATATAGGTGGCGCCACAACTTTTCGGGAACTGACTAAACTAGTCATGGTCAATATTCAAGGCAAGATTCATAACAATCCATGCATTAATTGTAAAGATATTGGAGGTTTTGTTATATATTTTTTATTATTTTGGGGGGCACTTTCAAGCCCCATAGCTCAGAGGATATAGGTCACATGGACCTAATTTCAGGTTTCCAAGGAGATTTTTTATTGTCCTCCCTGGATATTCACTTAAAAGTTTCTAGGTCCAGCAGTTACAATTTGTGCCCTGCTAACAGATGGCCGGACAGCCAGACCGCCGGACGCCCGGACAGCCCACAGACAAAGCGCCATTCCTATACCTCAGTTGACTTACAGTCAGCTGAGCTAAAAGAGCTGGAATTATCTAATAGACTAATTTCTTGGCAGAAAGCTCCTGTAGCCTTGACCTTTGACCTTGTGACCCCAAAATTGATATGGATCATCCACTATTGGCAAGTGAGCTATATGTTCAAGATGGAAGATATGAGATGAAAAGTTTGGCTTAAAATGCATCCACAATATCTTTAAAGAAGTGGGTCCAGTGACCTTGACCTTGACCTCATGACCCTAGAACCTATAGGGTTCTTACTTTTGTAGTGGGCCATAAATAAGTCACCTTTGAAATCCATATGGCTATCTACACTGGAGATATCATCAGAGGTGTGTAATTTTCCACCAAATATGGAAATATTAAAGGTCAAGGCCACTCTCATGGTAAAGGTCATGACCCAAATTTAAATAGACCTCATCCCATAACCCATCTCTCTACATGTTCATAATATGAAAGAGATCTGTCTATTAGTTCTTGACTTATAATGCTCACAGTACTGTTAAGTGGCAATTGTTGGGGTAATAAAAAGTGTAAAATCAAGAAAAGAATAATAGATGGCGCCACCAGTTTCAGGCTATTTTGGATTTTTGGACCAGTCCATGCAAGCTTTCTTGAGATATTTAAGAATTTGTGTTATTTTCAGCAAAAATGGACTTATTCATGGTCAAGGTCACTCTCCTAGCAAAGGTCATGATTCCAATTTTAATAGGCTTCGTCTTCTTACCTATTTGTTTACAAATGTACAGTTTGAAAAAGATCAGTGAAATATTTTTTTTGTGTATCCCACTAACAAGATTTTTCTGCAGCAGTTGCAGCAGTGGAAGGACCGTCTTGAAACCATAGTATCCCGACTTTGTCTGGGGATACAATTATCATGAAATTAAATCCTTCCAGAATACAATGCCTACCCTATACAGGTCAACTGTCATTTACACTCTACATAGGTGTACAGTCATTTATACTTTACACAGGTGTACTGTCATTTATACGATACACAGATGTAGTCATTTATACTGTACAAAGGTGTATAGTCATTTATACTCTACACAGGTGCACAGTCATTTATACTCTACACAGGTGTACAGTCATATATACTCTACACAGGTGTACAGTCATATATACTCTACACAGTTGTATAGTCATTTATACTCTAGACAGGTGTATAGTCATTTATACTAATCACAGGTGTATAGTCATTTATACTCTACACAGGTGTACAGTCATATATACTCTACACAGGTGTACAGTCATTTATACTCTACACAGGTGTACAGTTATTTATACTCTACACAGGTGTACAGTCATTTATACTCTACACAGGTGTACAGTCATTTATACTCTACACAGGTGTACAGTTATTTATACTCTGCACAGGTGTACAGTTATTTATACTCTACACAGGTGTATAGTCATTTATACTGTACACTGGTGTACAGTCATTTATACTCTACACAGGTGTACAGTCATTTATACTCTACACAGGTGTACAGTTATTTATACTCTACACAGGTGTACAGTCATTTATACTCTACACAGGTGTACAGTCATTTATACTCTACACAGGTGTACAGTCATTTATAATCTACACAGGTGTATAGTCATTTATAATGTACACTGGTGTACAGTCATTTATACTCTACACAGGTGTACAGTTATTTATACTCTACACAGGTGTACAGTTATTTATACTCTACACAGGTGTACAGTCATTTATACTCTACACAGGTGTACAGTCATTTATAATATACACAGGTGTACAGTTATTTATACTCTACACAGGTGTACAGTTATTTATACTCTACACAGGTGTACAGTCATTTATACTCTACACTGGTGTACAGTCATTTATACTCTACACAGGTGTACAGTCATTTATAATCTACACAGGTGTACAGTTATTTATAATCTACACAGGTGTACAGTTATTTATACTCTACACAGGTGTACAGTCATTTATAATCTACACAGGTGTACAGTTATTTATACTCTACACAGGTGTACCGTCATTTATAATCTACACAGGTTTACAGTCATTTATACTGGGATCTCATTTAAGCCATCAATGCCAGTTATGTCTGAAGTCAAAAGGATTGATATAACAAGATTACTGTGTTCACCTTTCTGTTTGCTAGGTATTCTAATTCGCGATATTCATGAAAGAGGGATCATCACAAAAATAAAACCTTTGTGAATAAGAGTCCCATAATGGAAGGTAAGAAGATATTTAAAATAAATCATAAGATCTTGTATGTTCAAAGATTGCTATTATAAATGATTTCAGGTCTTTAAAATTATCTGTCATTAATGAACAATGGTTTCAAATCTTCTGATGTTAAACTGTCCAATTATTAAGATTTTATATTTAACTAACATGTAATACTTTGTTTTGTGTAGGTTTTTCATATGGAGAGATCGCAAATATGAAACCCTAACAGAACACTGAAACTTTGAAGATCGCAAAAATTTTAACCCTGCGAATATTAAGTCAACCACAGTAAATTGTTATCTGTACCTAATAAAAGACTGCTATCATTCATTGATTTGTTAAACTAACACTTTTCAGTGGTAACTTATGGATCTCTTAAGTTGTTCAGATTCTGCAAGCATATATTTAATTATTCATATATTAATGGATATATTCTCAGCAGGTTACTGCATAGTGAGATCATGAAATTTGAACCTTAATTCACAGACCACTGAAACAGTGAAAATTACAAATCTTATTCATTCTGGTACAGGTCATTTTTTTAACCTAGCTTGGCACATGGAAATATCTAAGAATCCCTGGCTCCCCCTAGTGGCAATTCTTGTGAATATGTAATGTATTTATATTTACAGAGCATGTTGACTTTGATTTTTCGGCTTTCCTCCTTTCCCCCCAGGTTTTCCGCTTCACACAGGTATGTCCCGGCATCCTCCTTGGTTGTGTTGTGAAGGGTTAATGTACCATTAACCAAATCTTCAAACTCTTCATCATTTCTTGATCCCTATACAAAAAATGAAATCAAAATGACATTTATGAAATGCGTCCAGGCATCATGTGTATACATCACAGAGTTTATGAAATACTTCCAGGCATCACAGTTTATGAAATATGTCCAGACATAACTCTGTATACATCAAGAGGTGGTAAACCAATTAATCAACTAGAATACAGGTATTCGACAAGGGACTACTTGTAGCCACCAAAATCAGAGTGGGACAGGTGAATGAGGCACGGATTGAGTGGCAAGGGGAAATAGAGTGAGGTGTGTTGCATATTAGCATGGATGTCTGCAGCGGAAATGTGTTTTAGGTGATGCCACCTGCATCAAAATCCAGAAAGCTATCAAAGATGTATAAACATGCAAAATGTTAGGCAGATAAGTCAAACCACTACTCATATATGAGTGATTTTAGCCCACGGCAAACAATTAGATGGAAGTGTGCAAAAATGGTTGCAGGTGGCGCCTCCAGTTTTGCGTATGATAAAGAGCTATGTGAAATCTATACACATGTAAATTTTCAGAAGGATACTAGTCCTGTGATATAAGCCTGGATGTCTGCAGCTTAAACATAAATGTTGGTGGTGCCACCTGCCACAAAATCCAGAAAGCTATCCAAGATGTATTAACATGCAAAATTTGAGGCAGATAAGTCAAACCACTGCCGAGATATGAGTGATTTTATCCCAAGGCAGATGAACAGATGGACGCTGTGCAAAAATGATTGACAGATATGATGTTATGATTAACTATGCTGATGAAGTGATTTATGAATATGTGACTGTATGACACAATATCTCTTTAGTCTTGACAAGGTACATTATTGTGATGCCCACTATGTCTACATATTACACAATATTGACATAATTTCTGGCATGTACATAGGTACCTATGGACCAATAGTTATACAAAATATTAAAGTATGAATATATCTGATTCATCTTGTTCTTGCTTACTGAGACTGACTTTGGGATGGGGTTCGGAGAAAGTAAAGTGAGGGCAGCACAAAGGTGGATGTAGAAATATTCTATTGTAATGTTTTTCATTTATATAAGAATATGAAAAGCTAAGAGGAAAGGGGCCCTCCTACTTGGTTATAGTAAAGTTCTAAATATATGATTGCAAACTAATACTCTGACAAGACTGTCATGAAGAAAAACAGTAAAAGTTTTGAGATACTGTGTTGCATACTAAAATTTACAGATAGACAGGCAAGTGGACAGAATGGACTAATACCTTTATTTTACTTTCAAGAGAATAATGCATTTAAGTTTATATATAATCCTATTTTTTTAAGCAGATCCACTTTTTCCATTAAGAAGTTTTTATCTGAATCATTTTTTTATTTACAGGTTTATAAATTTTTAATTAAAAAACCTGAAAATATAAGTTAATATATTAGAATTGTTGCAAAAGTTGCAATCATTATATATACAGAATAAAAAACATTGGGTCATATTATGCATACACATATATTTTATTATTTTTAAATCATAAATGTTTAAACTGATTTTAAAAGAAAATAATGCCACAACATGGCATCTACAAGAATATTCCTTGAATCACTATTAAAAAGTTTTGCACATTGGAGTTTTCAGGACATGCTTAATTTTATTCACCAAAATAAAATAAAAGTAAATTTGATAAAATAAAACATCTTTTCAAATAAAGTATACACACTGTTGGTTGAATGAGGGACAAACAATATCATTGTGCTTATTACTATCCCAGTTTTAATTAATTACTGGAATTAATAGTCAATTTCACACCTGGTGAAGTTTTTACTCTTCTGAAGTAAGGAATTACTTATCTCATGAACATCCACACTTTCACAGCAATACACCACTTTGTGGACACAATTAAATGTACACTTGAATCATTGTAACCATGGTGGTACAATACAAAATCTAAAATGTAGCATGTCCAAGAATAAAATAAAGTACAGAAAAATTATAACATTCATCTAGTTTATGCACCAGCTGGGGGGGGGGGGATGAGTGCAGGACAGAGGGGAAGCCTGCTAGTAGTGGCCAAGCTGGGCCAAGGTAAGCTGCCTGGGGTGGGTTACATAATGCAAGTAAAGGCTGTACTACTAGGTGGGCTAGATGTAAACAACACTTGACATGGTGTATGAAAACATGAATAAAAGCTATTCATTCCAATCAATTTCTTTTGAAAGTTCAGATTTTAAAAGATTAAATCCTTACGCATATATGCTGGGAAAATTAAATCAACAGTGCCAAAGTTGGACAAAATTTAAGGTATTGATTTTTTATTTATGCTAATAACTTGAAAAATTTGCGAAATTCAGATCTAATTTTGGGTAAACAATTGAATCTTGATTAAATAAAGTTATATTCCTGAAAAAAAGTCTCAAGGTTCAGCAATTCTCATGTTAGGTGAGTAAATAGATTTCCTGATTTTTAAAAAAATTGCATTATGTTTTGGCCCCTAACTTCAAAATAATACCCAATACTGACCTAATTTTTGGTATGTTCATTGAAAATGTATAAAAGAATGTGAATACTAAATACGATCAAAAACAGATCAGTGGTTTTGATATTAGGCAGCCTTGAAGTGTAACAATGGCTTTTTTTTATGGAAAACAGAGTTTTTTTCCTTAATATCTCAAAGGAACAAAGTCCTAATGACCTAATTTTCGGTATGGTAGGAGATTTTGGGGACATCTAAAATTATGTCAACAGCCTGGGGAGCATAGAGATGTGCACTGAATGACCTACAGTCATCAAAGTGGACTGCTTGACAATGTAAGGGAATACAACAAGAGCCTCCAAAAAAATTCAATAACTAGCCTAATTTTGCAGCTTTTATTTTCAATTTTCAGATTTTAACAGATAAAATCCTTATGTATACATGGTGTGAAAATTAAATCCACAGTACTTACAGGAAAAAACGTGCCATGGCCAAAGTTGGGCAAAATTTAAGGTACCAATTTTATATTTTTGCCAATATTTAAAAAAATTTAACAGATTTTGATCTAATTTTTGGTATACAATTCAATTTTGAGTAATTAATTAAAGTTGTATTACTGGAAAAAAGTCCCTACCTTTAACACTTTTGGTCTTAAGTGACCAAATATCTTCCTGATTTTTTTACAAAGTCCATTATGTTTGGGCCCGTAACTTTTTAAAATTATATAATACTGACTTAATATCTGGCATGTACATAGGAACTATATAGAGGAATATTTATGGTAAATATGAAGAAAACCAGATGAGTGGTTTTGATATTAGGCAGTCCTGAAGTGTGAAAATAGATTTCCAATAAAAAATTGAGGTTTTTCCTTAATATCTCAAAGGAACGAAGTCCTATTGACCCAATTTTTGGCATGGTAGGAGATTATGGGGACATCTAACTATATGCTGAAATTCAGATTCGTAGGTCCAATGGTTTCGAAACGTGCCAGTCTTACGGACGGACATCCAGACGTCACGACAGACGGACGGACGGCAAGACGGACGGACAGACAGACGGACGGACGATGGACAATGGACCATGACTATAGCTCAGATGACTTATAGTCAGCTGAGCTAAAAATTCTGCCCAGTGGTTACAGAGGAGTTTTCTGGAAACCTATATGGTTGTGGCGGCAGCATCCGACTGAAAACTTAGTATCCGCAAAACTCTGTTTTGGCGGATACAATTATACCTAGATTTTGACCGAGTAACTCAGTCTCACTTGTACCTCAAGCTGAAAGGTTAAGGCTGTTTATGCTTACAGTGCTGCCACTCAACACTTTTTAGCTCAGCTGTAAGTCAACTGAGATGTAGGAATGGCGCATTGTCCGTCATCCGTCCGGCCGTCTGGGAGACTGTTAGCAGGGCACAATCGTAACTGCTGGTTCTAGAAACTTCTTTGTGAACATCCCGGGAGGTCAATAAAAAATCTACTTAGACACCTGAAATTAGGTCACTATATATATTCGACCTATATTCTCCAAGCTATGGGGTTGAAAGTACGCCCAGAATAAAAAAACAAGGGACCAATGGGTCACGACGCTCAGCTGTTATATATGATAAAAAAATATTATTTAGAAAAGTATTCGCACCATGTCTGGTATTTATTCAGTTTTCACCAAACAATGAAGTTGAGAATCCAGAAAATACAAAATTCACACATTTAAATAATGATCATAAGTACCTGGTTTTATGGCTTTTATTTATATTAAAAAATAACTGTAAAAAATTCATTTTGGAATAATTTCACATCAATGTACACACTAGACACAGTAGGAATCTAGATTAATATTATCAACTGCATCTTTGTCTATCATTAATTTCCTTCATTTAATCCCTAATGATTAGTAATGAATAATATGATTTACTTCTTTATCATTAAAAATGAACTGAAAAATGCCATAGGTGACTGCATGGTGTTACTTGGAATATGTGACATTCTACCCATCGATACAAGATTCTTATATCATCAGTAACTGCAAGTTAATTTCCTGTTATTATAAACTAACAAATTCCTTTTCTATTTTTCTTTAATTTGTTATTAAAAACCAATAAAAATTTATTAATTTATTGTTTATTGTTATGGTGTTGGTTAAAACTACTAGATGAGTTGGGTTGGACACCTGGATCAACTGTGGCTGGCCATAAGCTGCCTGGATTCTCGCCTCAAGCGTGCATAATCTGATGAAAGGTCAACAAGGTCAACATACAGGTGACTCAAGAGGGGCTGGAGAGAGCCAAAGTCTGACAGGGTCTCATAAAAAAACATTAATAAAAGCTACAATATTTGGCCAATTTCTTTCAGCTTTCTAAACTAAAAAGCTGAAATCCTTATGTGTGCATGATATGAGAATTATATCAACAGTGCTCACAGGAAACAAACGTGCCATGGTCACAGTTGGGCAAAATTTAAGGTACTAATTTTATATTTATACCAATAACTTATAAAATTTGAAAAATTCAGAACTAATTTTGGGTATTCAATTGAATCTTGATTAAATAATGTTACATCCCTGACAAAAAAATCTCTAGCTTTAGCAATGCCCTTGTTAAGGGAGTAAATATATTTCTAGTTTTTATACAAAGTGCATTATGTTTGGGCCCATAACTTAAAAAAAATACACAATACTGACATCATTTCTGGCATGTGCATAGCGAATGTATAGAAAAATATGTATATTATATATGATCAAAGTCAGATCAGTGGTTTTGATATTAGGCAGTCTTAAAGTGTAACAATGGGTTTTTAATGGAAAAATGAAGTTTTTCATTGATATCTCGAAGGAATTAAGTCCTAGTGACCGAATTCTTGGCATGGTAGGGGATTTTGGGAACTTAAGGAACTTAGAGCTGAAGCTTGGGAGCTGAGCTCTAGCAAACTGCATAACACTAGCAATTTGTGACATGGTGCTTGAAAACTTGAATAAAATCTAGTTTTTGATCAACTGGTTTAAAATTGTTGGTGTTAACAGTTGAAATGCTAACAAAAACATGCTGTGAAAATTAACTCCACAGCAGTTACAGCAAAAAAACGTGCCATGGTCAAAGTTGGGCAAAATTTAAGTACTTATTTTTTTATTTTTGCTAATATTTTAAACAAGGGACCTATGGGTCACGACGCTCAGTTGTTATATATGATAAACAAATATTATTTAGAAATGAGGCACATGCTGGTTTTGTGTGGTAATAAATATAAGCTGTATTATGAGTTGATGTTGTTTAGCTTATGTATGATTTTGATAGTACCTTTGGAGACAGGGAAGAGGATTGATTTCATTTATTTTATTAACAAATGGAGTACTATTGTCACACAGATTTTGACTTGGCCATATAACTTATAAGCAGAACATATAATATAAGAGTTTAACTATTTATTAAAAAAAATTACAAATATTGTCCCAAATATAATTTTTATTTAAAATAATAAGAGAATCATATGATTTTTTAAAATGAAATATAACTGAAGTGATTATTAAAATAATATTAAAGAATATATTCATGAATGCATTCATGAATACATTTTGAAAGTATTTGCACTGGTATTCATATACTTTCATTTTTACCTGAATTCCCATTCTTTATGCAAGAAATTTTATAATGGAGTACAAATTCATATTCGTATTTAAATACAATTGCAAAGTATTTGCACCATGTCTGGTATTTATATAGTTTTCACCAAACAATGATGTTGAGAATCCAGAATATACAAAATTCACACATTTAAATAATGATCATAAGTACCTGGTTTTATGGCTTTTATTTATATTAAAAAATAACTGTAAAAAATTCATTTTGGACTAATTTCACATCAATGTACACACTAGACACAGTAGGAATCTAGATTAATATTATCAACTGCATCTTTGTCTATCATTAATTTCCTTCATATGATCCCTAATGATTAGTAATGAATAATATGATTTACTTCTTTATCATTAAAATTGAACTGAAAAATGCCATAGGTGACTGCATGGTGTTATTTGGAATATGTGACATTCTACCCATCGATACAAGATTCTTATATCATCAGTAACTGCAAGTTAATTTCCTGTTATTATAAACTAACAAATTCCTTTTCTATTTTTCTTTAATTTGTTATTAAAAACCAATAAAAATTTATTAATTTATTGTTTATTGTTATGTTGTTGGTTAAAACTACTAGATGAGTTGGGTTGGACACCTGGATCAACTGTGGCTGGCCATAAGCTGCCTGGATTCCTGTATGCCTCGCCTCAAGCATGCATAATTTGATGAAAGGTCAACAAGGTCAACATACAGGTGACTCAAGAGGGGCTGGAGAGAGCCAAAAGTCTGACAGGGTCTCATAAAAAACATTAATAAAAGCTACAATTTTTGGCCAATTTCTTTCAGCTTTCTAAACTAAAAAGCTGAAATCCTAATGTGTGCATGATATGAAAATGATATCAACAGTGCTCACAGGACACAAACGTGCCATGGTCACAGTTGGGCAAAATTAAAGGTACTAATTTTATATTTATACTAATAACTAATAAAATTTGAAAAATTCAGAACTAATTTTGGGTATTCAATTGAATCTTGATTAAATAATGTTACATCCCTGACAAAAAAATCTCTAGCTTTAGCAATGCCCTTGTTAAGGGAGTAAATATATTTCTTGATTTTTTACAAAGTGCATTATGTTTGGGCCCATAACTTAAAACAATTACGCAATACTGACATCATTCTGGCATGTGCATAGAGAATGAAAAATATGTATATTATTTATGATTAAAGTCAGATCAGTGGTTTTGATATTAGGCAGTCTTGAAGTGTAACAATGGGTTTTTAATGGAAAAATGAAGTTTTTCATTAATATCTCGAAGGTATTAAGTCCTAGTGACCAAATTCTTGGCATGGTAGGGGATTTTAGAGACATCTAACTGTATGCCGAATTTAAGGAACTAAGAGCTGAAGCTGGGGAGCTGAGCTCTTGCAAACTGCATAACACTAGCTTGATGTAAACAATATGTTACATGGTGCTTGAAAACTTATTAAAATCTACAGTTTTTGATCAACTGGTTTCAAATTTTTGGTGTTAACAGTTGAAGTGCTAACAAAAACATGCTGTGAAAATTAAATCCACAGTACTTACAGGAAAAAAACGTGCCATGGTCAAAGTTGGGCAAAATTTAAGGTACCAATTTTTTATTTTTATTAATATTTTAAAAAATTTAAAAGATTTTCATCTAATTTTGGGTATACAATTTAATTTTGATTAATTAAAGTTATATTACTGGAAAAAAGGTCGATAGCTTTAACATTTTTTGTGTAAAGTGATCAAATATCTTTCCTGATTTTTAACAAAATGCATTATGTTTGGGCCCATAACTTTTTTAAATTAAATAATACAGACATAATTTCTGGCATGTACATAGGAACTATATAGAGGAATATTTATGGTAAATATGAGGAAAAACAGATGAGTGGTTTTGATATTAGGCAGTCCTGAAGTGTGAAAATAGGTTTTTAGTAAAAAATTGAGGTTTTTCCTTAATTTCTCAAAGGAACGAAGTTGCAAAGACCCAGTTTTTGGCTTGGTAGGAGATCTTGGGGACATCTAACATTATGCCGAATTTTGGATTCCTAGGTCTTACGGTTTCAAAACGTGCCACATCTACGGACGGACGGACGGACGGACAGACAGACGGACGGACGACGGACAATGGACCACGACTATAGCTCAGATGACTTATAGTCAGCTGAGCTAAAAATTTAAAAGATTTTGATCTAATTTTGGGTATACAATTTAATTTTGATTAATAAAAGTAATATTACTGGAAAAAAAGTGCTTAGCTTTAACAAGTTTTGTGTTAAGTGATAAAATTTCTTTCCTGATTATTTACAAAATGCATTATGTTTGGGCCCATAACTTTTTTAAATTATATAATACAGACCTAATTTCTGGCATGTACATAGGAATTATATAAAGGATTATTTATAGGAAATATGAGGGAAAAACAGATGAGTGGTTTTGATATTAGGCAGTCCTGAAGTGCGAAAATAGGTTTTTAATAAAAAATTGAGGTTTTTCCTTAATTTCTCAAAGGAATGAAGTCGCAAAGACCCAGTTTTCGGCTTGGTAGGAGATCTTGGGGACATCTAACATTATGCTGAATTTTGGATTCCTAGGTCTTACGGTTTCAAAACGTGCCACATCTACGGATGGACGGACGGACAGACGGACGGACGGACAGACGGACGGACGACGGACAATGGACCACGACTATAGCTCAGATGACTTATAGTCAGCTGAGCTAAAAATTTGATACAAAACCTCCAATATCTTGATAATTAATGCATGGATTGTCATGAATCTTGCCTTGTTAAAATGTAGCATACTTTCATAGCTGAAGCACGTTCAGAAGTATCGGATGCTGTAAAATTGTTTAAAAAAAATGCACTATTTTCCATTGAGTTTAACATATTCTTCCTTTTTTCGGACAATTTTAATCTTTTTTTTATCTTGTGAGATTTTATACTTTTTCCGTTAAATCCAAAGTGGCAGCACAGCATTTTTCATAGCACGAGGTCAAGTTTTAATCCTCTTTGCTGTTTTGTGCATCATGGCTCATATGTCTCTGACAGAATTAATATATTTTATCAGGAAACTATGACTTTTAGAATTGCATCCATAATCGTCAGTGATCAATTACAAAAAACAGTGATTTAATAAATTATGAAAGAAACAGACCAATAACTGATATAATTGTATCTGCCGAAACAGAGTTTTGTGGATACTATGTTTACTGTTGCACGCAGTCCTTGCACAGACAACTAATTAAGGTAATGTAGGTGGCATCATTTTTCAAGCATATTAGCTTAATTTCATCAAGACCCATAAGCACAACAAATCTGATGACAATCCAATCAACCTTTCATGAGGAATCTGGCAATGTGTGTGTATTTTGCATTGTTTCTGGGGTGCTCAAACATACCCTAAAACTCTGAGAATATAGTTCCCTGTGACCCAATTTTAGGTTTCTGGGGAGACCTTTTGAGGAACTCTCAGGATGTCAAGTAAGAAGATTCTTTGCCCAAAGGTTATGGTTTGTGCCCTACTTTGGTATCAAATTTTCAATTATTCTGAGGGGTGCTTTTATTTATAAGCCCCATAGCTCAGAAAATATGGGTAACAGAGACCTAAATGCAAGTTTCCAAGGAGATTTTCATAGAACTCCCTGGATTTTAGGTTAGAAGATTCCAGGTCCAATGTTTATGATTGGTGCCCTGCTTTTATATTAAATTTTTAATTATGATGGGGGTGCTTATAAGCCCAATAGCTCAGAGAATATGGGTAACAGAGACCTAATTCCATGGAGACTTTTCATGTACCTCTCTAGATATAAAGTGAGAAGATTCTTTGTCTAGTCTTTACGAATAGAGCCTTGTTTACAGATGACCACATCTTTTAAAGTCTCAAAAACAGAAAAAAATATAAAAAAATACAGCTGGCACCACCAGTCAGCAAAAAACTGATGGAAAACTCCATGATGAATATTCATGCAAAGAATCATGGTGATCAGTGCATTAGTTGTTCAGATACTTGAGCTTTTGTATCATATTTTTCATTATTCTGGGGGTACTACGTAGCCCCATAGCTGGAAGAATATGGGTAACAGAGACCGAATTCCATGTTTTTCCAGGAGACTTTTCATGAACCTAACTGGATGTAAGGTTAGAAGATTCCAGGTCCAGCGTTTACCATTTGTGCCCTGTTAACAGATGACAGAATCTTTTAAGGTCTCAAAAAAGAGAAAAAAAATTGTTAAATAAATTAAAAATTAAAGTACAGGTGGTGCCACCAGTCTGCAGAAACTGATAAAACACTCCATGATTAATATCCATGCAAAAAAATCATGGTGATCAATATATTAGTTGTTCAGATACTTGAGCTTTTGTATCAAATTTTTCATTATTCTGGGGGGTACTTTGGAGCCCCATAGCTTAAAGAATATGGGTAACAGAGACCTTATTCCAGGTTTCCAAGGAGATTTTTCAAGGGCCTCTCTGGATGTAAAGTAAGAAGATTTCAGGTCCAGTGGTTACGATTTGTGCCTTGTTAACAGACAGACGGCCAGACTGATGACGGACAAAGAGTGATCGCTATAGCTCAGATGACTTACAGTCAGCTGAGCTAAAAAAAAGTTGGTAAATGTATGTTCAATTTTTTTTTTAGCCCCAAAAGTCATTCGATACACTTTCTACTACACTTATAAATGTATCTCTTTCGGCAAGCTTTTGGTCATTAATATATATTGTGTTTAATCTGAGGTCAGAGGCACAGGACAAAGGTTTCCAAAAATTGTTAGTGTGGCACGTGTATTTGAGCATGTTGTGTGGTGTATGTGTGTTGTGTGGGTGTTGTGGTGTATGTGTGTGTGTGTTTGGTTTATGTGTTTTGTGTATGTGTGTGTGTTGTGTGTGTGAATTGAGTTGCGAGTCTGACTATTGGAGAATTGCCACTATATAAATACTATCTATTATTACTAATATTAGTAGTAGTAGTTTTTGTCTTGGATTCTGTGACATCGGTTTTGGTCTTTTTTTTTATTGGACAGTCTGAACTACATAAACTGAAATACCTTGACATTTTTAAAAACTATTTTATATGCATATATACAGTGGAACCTGTTTGAAAGACCATGCATCTGTCTTATAAGACAGCCCATCTAGCTATTAAGATCACCAGTGGGTGAACTGAAAGCATTACATTGGTTATAACTGCCCTGTGAATTAAGATTACTTTTGGTCTTTCTCATGGGTGGTCTCATAACACAGGTTTCACTGTATTTGAAATGTGAAATGTGTTACCCATACTTCTCTGATCCATTTTACTGTCGGCTTTGGCTTCCCAGTTGCTTGACAGACCAAAGTCAAAGGCTCTCCGACCCTGACCTCCAGGCTTGTATTAAGTGGCAGAACTGTAACTTCTGGTTTTGCTGCAAAATTCAAAATATAAAAGTTAGATATAAATAATAGAGATCAAATAGTTCCACTTAATTTTCAAAGTTTCATGACATATTCATAATATTTTAGAGACTCATTTCAGTGATTATATTTAATTATGAGCTGATACATAAGGGGGCTAATGTAACCCACATCAATGAACTCTCATATACATACCAATGCATTCAAATGCTGTTATATCAGATAACAGTACACCCTACAATTATGACAACTGAACAAGTGACCCATGGGTCATGACGATCAGCCCACTGACATGTTGATAATATGCCCTTGCATAGATTGATTAAGATAGGTGGCATCATTTTTCAAGCATTTTAGCTTAATTTCATCAAGACCCATAAGCACAACAAATCTGATGACAATCCAATCAGCCTTTCATGAGGAATCTGGCAATGTGTGTGTATTTTGCATTGTTTCTGGGGTGCTCAAACATACCCTAAAACTCTGAGAATATAGTTCCCTGTGACCCAATTTTAGGTTTCTGGGGAGACCTTTTGAGGAACTCTCAGGATGTCAAGTAAGAAGATTCTCGGCCCAAAGGTTATTGTTTGTGCCCTACTTTGGTATCAAATTTTCAATTATACTGAGGAGTGCTTATAAGCCCAATGGCTCAGAAAATATGGGTAACAGAGACCTTAATTCATGTTTCCAAGGAGACTGTTCACAGATCTCCCTGGATCTCAAGTTTAAAGATTCTAGGACCAATGGTTACAATTTGAGCCCTGTTAAGGGTGGACCGCATCCTTGAAGGTCTCATAAAAAGAGAAAAAAAATGTGTTAAAATTTTTACAATTTAGGTGTTGCCACCAGTCCGCAAGAACTGATGAAACATGTACTCCATGATGAATATGCATGCAAAGAATCAGGGTGATCAACGCAATAATTGTTCAGATACTGGAGCTTTTGTATCAAATTTTTAGTTATTCTGGGAGGAACTTCTAAACCCCATAGCTTGGAGGATATGGGTAACAGGGACCTAATTTCAGGTTTCCCTGGAGTTTTTTATGGACATCCCAGGATTTCAAGAAAGAAGATTCCAGGTCAAATAGTTATGATTTGTGCCCTGTTTACAGACGACCACATCTTTGAGGGTCTCACAAATAAAGATAAAAATGGGTAAAGTTTGAAATCTATACATCAATAAAGACAGGAATTATCATCCAGAAACAAATTTTTTGACAGATGGCTCCTGTGGCCTTGACCTTTGACCTTGAGACCCCAAAATTGATATTGATCATCCATTTTTATATATAAATCAATAGAGGTCTAGATTGATTGATGGGCCATATATAAGTAAGGTGTAAAATCCATATATTAATCCAAGCCTGAATTACCATCTTGGGAACTAATTTTTTGACAGATGGCTCCTGTGACATTCACCTTTGACCTTGTGACCTCACAATTAACAGGCGTCTTCCTCTATTGGCAGGGGAACTGTATGTGCAAGATGAAAGATCTGAGATGAATTGTTTGGCTGAAATACATCCACAATCTTTTTAAAGATGTGTCCTGTGACCTTGACCTTTGACCTCATGACCCCAAAATCAATACGGGTCTTGCTTTTCAAATGGGTCATATACAAGTCAAGTCTGAAATACATACACCAATAAAAGCAGGAATTATCATCCAGAAACTAATTTTAGGACAGATGGCTCCTGTGACCTTCACCTTTGACCTTGTGACCTAAAAATTGATATGGGTCATCCACTCTTGGCAGGTGAACTATATGTGCAAGATGAAAGATCTGAGATGAATTGTTTGGCTGCAATACATCCACAGTCTTTTTAAAGATGTGTCCTGTGACCTTGACCTTTGACCTCAGTACCCCAAAATCAATTCTGGTTTTGCTTTTCCAATGGGTCATATACAAGTCAAGCTTGAAATCTATTCATCAATAAAAGCAGGAATTGTCATCCAGAAACCAATTTTGGACAGATGGCTCCTGTGACCTTCACCTTTGACCTTGTGACCTCAAAATTGATAAGGGTCTTCCTCTATTGGCAGATGAACTATATGTGCAAGATGAAAGGTCTGAGATGAAATGTTTGGGTGAAAATGCATCCACAATCTTTTTAAAGATGTGACCTTTGACCTTGTGACCCAAAAATTGATATGGATCATCCACTATTGGCAAGTCAGCTATATATTCAAGATGGAAGACCTGGGATGAAAGTTCGGCTTAAAATGCATCCACAGTATTTTTAAGATGCGAGTCCAGTGACCTTGACCTTTGACCTCATGACCCTAGAACCTGTGTGTGTTTTCCTGCGGCGGCGGCGGCGGCGGTGTGACTGTCATGAAACCATAGTATCCCGACTATTTTAGGCAAATAAGTCAAATTTACCACTGCCGAGATACAAGTGATTTTATTCCATGACAGACAAACAGATGGATGCTGTGCAAAATGGTTGCAGGTGGCACCACCAGTTTTTTGTATAATATAAAGCTATCCAAGAGCTACACTTGTGCGAAATTTCATCCTGATTAATCAAAGGAGTCTGAAGATATGTGGGTCAATTTGTGAAAACAGATGCACAGATGGACGCACTGCTGAATGGAAAGGTCAGAGGTCGACACAAAAGGGTTAGGCACCAGTTCACATGTGACCCAATAATGGGGTCAAAAATCTGTCCAGTGGTCTCAGAGGAGCTCTCCTGAAATAAAAGTAACGGTAGCAGCAGACATGACAGAACCGGGTCAAAAACATAGTATCTGCAAAACTTGATTTTGGTGAATACAATTATGGATAAGAGACCTTGTTACTTACACACAATGAGAAAGTTGAATTCTTTGATGGGACTCTTTGCTCCAGCTAATTCACACTTGTAGATTCCCTCACTCTTTAAAGTTGCCCTGAGGATGGTTAGAGTGGATGATTGTTGAGAGTTGGTGACAGTGAAGTCTTCTTTGAAAAAACTGTTATCCCCCATAGAAATGACCCTAGCCCCCCTACGGTTCTGGTACCACAGTAAGTTTCCAACATCTGCAAATAAAATTATCATGTATAAAGTCTGGTTCAGGCTGTAAAGGAATAATCAGTTAACAAGGGCCCAAGGACCCAAAGTTCCCCTATGAACACCTTCCACTGAGAAATTCAGGATAAGGAAGAACGTTTCAGTTCCATGTGTTAACTAGGGACCCATGGGTCTCGATGCTCAGCTGAATTTGTTTATAAGTTAATGAGTATACGGATATTTTTAAAGAAATTTTTAAGAATGACATTCCTGTGATCTTATGACCAAAATTTCTTAGAACTTATTATCCTTGAACCTGCAGCATTCATTTTATTGTAACAATCTTTTAAAAAGTGACCTTGAACTCTGGCAAGGTAACCTCAAAATCTACAGATTTCCTCACTTTGGGCAAGTATGCCATTTGTAAATGATGGAAAGTTTGGGATGAAAAGTTTGATTTACAGTGCATCCACAATCATTTTAAAGATGTGGCTCCTGTGACCTTCACCTTTGACCTCTGGACCCTGAAAATCAAAATGTTTCTTACTTAAGTGATGGGTCATTAATAAATCAAGTTTGAAGCCAATCTGTCTAGCCAAAGCAGAATTATCATCCATAAACTAATTTGTTAATGGATGGGTGCTGTGACCTTGACCTTTTGACCCTATGACCCAAATCTAAAAGAATCTTCCCCTATTAGCAGGTGAGTAATATCTTGAAGATGGAAGGGTTGAGATGAAAAGTTTTGCTTGAAATTGGTCCTGTGACCTTGGCCTTTGACCTTTGGACCTCAAAATCGAAAGGGTTCTTACTTAAGTGGTTAGCCATATATAAGTACAGAATGAAAACTATAGTTCAAACTAAACTGGAGTTATCATCTGGAAACTAATTTGTAAACAAATGGCCTATGTGACCTTGACCTTTGACCTTGTGACCCCAAATTCATTCATGCTCTTCTCATACTGGCAAGTCAGCTAAATTTGCAAGATGGAAAGTTTGGGATGAAATGTTTGGCTTAATATGCAGCCATAATCTTTTTAAATAAGTGACCCTGACCTTCGACCTCATGACCAAAAAATTATACAGGTTCTCCCTTTAGTGGTGGGCCATTTGTAAGTCAAGTTTGAAATCCATGTATCAATACAACTTGAAGTTATCATCTGGAAACAAATTTGTGTGGATGAACGGATGGACAGCTAGACAGACAGACAGACAGATAGGTGATTACTATAGGGTATCCACTTGTGATCAATAAATACACAAGGTTTTGGGACACTAGATGTAAACACAGCTGAGAAACTGATATGATTGTTGTCATTAAATTATAAGTAAAAAAATAGAAAAATATTAGTTAAAATAACAAAAAAATACAGGTGGCGCCACCACTTTTCGGAACTGACAAAACTAGTCATGGTCAATATTCAAGGAAAGATTCATGACAATCCATGCATTAATTATAAAGATATTGGAGGTTGTGTATTATATTTTTTATTAATCTGGGGGGTACTTTCAAGTCCCATAGCTCGGAGGATATATGTCAAAGTGACCTTTTTTCAGGTTTCAAAGGAGATTTTTTATTGACCTCCTTGGATGTCCACTAAGGATTTTCTAGGACCAGCAGTTATGATTTGTGCCCTGCTAATGGACAGCCAGATGACTGGACAACCAGATGGATGGACGAAGCGCCATTCCTATACCCCAGATGACTTACAGTCAGCTGAGCTAAAAATAATTGCAAAATTCAGATCTAATTTTTTTGGGGTATACAACTGATTCTTGATTAAATAAAGTTATTTCCCAGAAAAAAAAGTCTCTAGCTTCAACAATTCTCATATGCAATACTGACCTAATTTCTATGTTCAAAGGAAATGTATAGAGGTATATGTATATTAAATATGATCAAAAACAGATCAGTGGTTTTGATATTAGAGAGTCTTGAAGTATATGATATCAATGGGTTTTTTAATGGAAAATTGAGGTTTTTCCTCAATATCTCAAGCAAAGAAGTCCTAGTGACCCAATTTTCAGTATAGTAGGACATTTTTGAGGACAGCCCTGAATCAAACCGCGAGACAGACTACGCACAGAGCACCATACCTACCGTATTTATGCGTGTATAAGACGACCCCCCCCAATGTTGAGCCTCAAATTTTGGTTCAAATTATTTTTCAGCATCTTAAGTTGGAGCTGCCAGCTACTGAGGATCACTTTATGAGCATAATGATCACTTTAACACTGATGATTAAATGGGTTTTTATAATTTTTTATTCTTCAAATGGTCAGTGGTATATTTTTTTATGATGCTACAAGTGACGACAGGAAAGTTATATAGAAAGGTATGGAGCAGACCAAAACAGAACTAGACATTTCTTGGCACCGCTGGTGCCATAGTATCGCCAGACAAATGAGGTTTTGTGGTATTTTGTTGATATAATGTGATGTATTTGTATTTTAGCAATGAATGTGAGAAACATTTGTACAAAATATAGGAATATAAGTGAAGGCAATTGTTATGTAAAAGGTTATGTATAAATAGAAGTATATATTTAATGATGTATTGAGTTGTATATGTATGTTTGGAGTAACTTGTTTGAGAATAATATAGAGTCACTCTCATAGTCATGGTCATGACCCCAAATCAATAAACTGCATTCCAAAATATCCAACATTTGAAAAAAAAATTAAATTTAAAAAAAAAATAATTTAAATTAAATTAAATTTTAAATTTAAATTTAAAATTAAATATACCTCATTCCATAAACCATATCTATATACATGCATAACATGAAAGAAATCTATCCATTACTGTTTGACTTATAATGCTCACAGTATATACTGTCAAGTGGCAATGATGGGGTATTCAAAGGTGCAAAAAACAAAAAAAGGACAACAGGTGGCGCCATCTTCTGCAAAAGACAAAACTATCCAAGATCTTCCGTCAACTTGATTTTTGGACCAATCCATGCATCCCTTTTTAAGATATTCATGATTTTATGTGATTTTCACCATATATGGTAATATTCAAGGTCAAAGCCACTCTCAAAGGAAAGGTCATGACCCCAATTTTAATATACATCATCCCATAACCCATACCTATGTACATGCATAATATTAAAGAAATTTGTCAATCAGTTTTTGACTTGTGATGCTAAAACTACTGTCAAGTGGCAATGATAGGGGTATTAACCGGCACAAAAACAAGAAAAGGATACTAGGTGGCACCACCAGTTTCCGGTACATGACATCACTATCCAAGATCTTTGTCCAACTTGATTTTTGGATAAATCCATGAAAGATTTCTTGAGATATTTAAGAATTTGTGTGATTTTCCCCAAAAATGGATCTATTCAAGGTCAAGGTCACTCTCCTAGTTGAGGTCATGACCCCATTTTGAATAAGCTTCGTCCTCTCACCTATATCTATAAATGTGTTAAGTTTGAAAAAGATCCTTGAAATATTTTTTGAGTTATTGTGTCAAAAAGTAATCTCTGCGGCGGCGGCGCAACCGTGCCTAAACCATAGTATCTCCAGACTATGTCTGGCGATACAATTAATTTATCATATCAAGGAATGAGTATTATACAACAATTCAAATTAATATCATAAGAGACATCAAAGGGTCAATTTTAGGACCCAAATTTGGGTAATAAATTATTATCAAGGAGATGGCACCAACTAAGAATTAACATGTCAAGAGAATGTGCATTACAGGGCATTGACACCTTCCTCTTTAAAAAAGATAAATTTATTTAAAAGAAACGTCAGTATTCTGCATAATTTTAGGGAGATCACCCCAAACACCCACTGCATATGAGCGTCCACATCCACAAGTGGCTTAAGGCAGACAAGTGACAGAGCAAGAAACCAAGGCTTCCATGATGCTCTACTTAACCAGGCTTCCTCATTTATTATTCCGTGTTAACCTTAAACTATCAAAAATTACATTTTCCTGGCCTGTCCACACCCAAGTCACGGTCACCAAATTTTCCCACAATATATATCACGTTTGCGTAAACGACATCGGTCAGGTTCGAATTTATTCCGCTGTACCAGTGAGGAAAAACTTAATTAGGTAATGACCCAGTAGGACTTTCGTGATATTCGTTATTTTACGACATTTAACTGTGTGCAAGTTCAATGCTACCTTGTAGAAACCAGAGGTTCCATTTGATTACTATTTAATAGATCAATTCCCAAGAGGATATACGCACCAAATCCGGGGTTTCTTTATAAAATTGTGAGGAAATTCGTCATATTTATATCCCGCGGAAACTCGGTCCCTTTCTTGAACTTTGCTGACCCTTATAATACATTCATTTCTTGACGTAGTCCAATAATACAAGCTTGACAAACAGTGAATTTGGCAGCACCTGAGGAAAGGCCGCTTCATATTTATAATTAAAACTCCCTACTGGTTGTCTTTTAATTGAAGTGCCATGTGCGAGTCTCCGTGTATGTCAGTGTGCAAGCCAGCTGACAGCGTCCGCATTCACTGGACTCGTGAACATTTTACACGGTAAATACGGCACCATATGAAACAAGTGACCCATGGGTCATGACGCTCAGCTGAATGGGAAGAGATTCGCAAAAAGGAAATTTTCGCAAAAAGGAAATTTTATCATCTGAATGGTAGTATATAACCATTCAACTGAAGCATCAAACAGATTAACCAACAGGCTGAGATTGTGTCTGTATTAATATATCTAAAAAATAGAGAAAAAAATTAAAAAAAAAAAAAAATACAGGTGGCTCCACCAGTCTGCAGAAACTAATAAAAACAATTAATGGTCAATATCCATGCAAAGAAGCATGGTGGTCTCTGGATTAGTTGTTCAGATACTTTAGTATTTGTATCAAATTGTCCATTATTCTGAGGGATACTTCGGAGTCCTATAGCTTGAAGGATATGGGAAACAGAGACCTAATTTCAGGTTTCCACAGAAACTTTTCATGGGCCTCCTTGCATGACAAGAAATAAGATTCTAGGTCCAGTTGTTACGATTTGTACCCTGTTGACAGATAACCTATTCTTTAAAGGTCTCAAAAATAGAGAAAAAAATTCGCAAAAATTTGAAAAAAAATAGAGGTGGCTCACCCAGTCTGCAGAAACTAATGGAACACCTCATGATCAATATGTATGCCAAAAATCATGACCATCAGTATTGTAGTTATGGATATACTGCAGTTTTTGTATGAAATTTTTCATTATTATGGGGGTATTTTGAAGCCATACAGCTTAAAGGATATGGGTAACAGAGACCTAATTTCAGGTTTCCATGGAGGCTTTTCATGGATCTTCCTGTTTGTCAAGAATGAAGATTCTAGGTCCAGTCGTTACGATTTGTGCCCTGTTTACAGATGTTCACATTTTTTAAGGTCTCAAAAATAGAGAAAAAAATTCGTAAAAAATTGAAAAATACAGGTGGTGCCACCAGTCTGCAGAAACTGATGAAACACTCCATGATCAATATCCATGCATACAATTATGGTGATCTCTGCATTAGTTGTTCAGATACTTGTTTTGTATCAAATTTTCCATTATTCTAAAGCTTTACTTTGGAGTGCCATAGCTCAAAGGATATGGGTAACAGAGACCTAATTTCAGGTTTCCATGGAGACTTTTCATGGGTTTCCGTGTGTGTCAAGAATGGAGATTCTAGGTCCAGTCATTACGATTTGTACCATTTTGACAGATAACTACATCCTTAAAAATCTCCAAAATAGAGGAAAAAAAATTGTAAAAATTTGAAAAAATACAGGTGGTGCCACCAGTCTGCAGGAACTGATGGAACACCTCTTGATCAATATGTATGTAAAAAATCATGACCATCAGTGTTGTAGTTAATGAGATACTGAAGTTTTGGTATGAAATTTTCCATTATTCGGGGGGGGGGGGGGGTAATTAGGAGCCCCACAGCTCAAAGGATATGGTAAACAGAGACCTTATTTCAGGTTTCCATGGACACTTATAATAGGTCTCTCAATGTGTCAAGAATGAAGATTCTAGGTCCAGTCTTAATGATTTGTGCCCTGTTAACATATGTTCACATTTTTAAAGGTCTCAAAAATAGAGAAAACAATTCGTAAAAAATTGATAAATACAGGTGGCGCCACCAGTCTGCAGAAACTGATGGACCATCTCATGATCAATATGTATGCCAAAAATCATGACCATCAGTGATGTAGTTAATGTGATATTGAAGTTTTAGTATGAAATTTTTATGCTATTCTAGGGGGTGGGGGTACTTTGGGGCCCCATAGTTCAAAGGATATGGGTAACAGAGACCTAATTTCTGGTTTCCATGGAGACTTTTTATAGGTCTCTCACTGTGTAAAAAATGAAGATTCTAGGTCCAGTCTATACAATTTGTGCCCTGTTAACAGATGTTCACATTCTTAAAGGTCTAAAAAATAGAGAAAACTATTTGTAAAAAATCAAAAAATATAAGTGGCGCCACCAGTCTGCAGAAACTGTTGAAACAACTCATGATCAATATGTATGCCAAAAATCATGACCATCAGTGATGTAGTTAATGAGATATTGAAGTTTTGTATGAAATTTTTGACTATTCTGGGGGGTTACTTTGGGGCCCCATAGCTCATAGGATATGGGTAACAGAGACCTAATTTCTGGTTTCTATGGAGACTTTTCATGGGTCTCCCTGTGTGTCAAGAATGAAGATTCTAGGTCCAGTCATTACGATTTGTGCCCTGTTAACAGATGATCACATTTTTTAAGGTCTCAAAAATAGAGAAAAAAAATTGTAAAAAATTGAAATATACAGGTGGCGCCACCAGTCTGCAAGAACTGATGGACCATCTCATAATTAAAATGTATGCCAAAAATCATGACCGGCAGTGATGTAGTTAATGAGATATTGAACTTTTTGTATGAAATTTTTTTGCTATTCTGGGGGGGGGGGGTACTTTGGGGCCCCATAGCTCAAAGGATATGGGTAACAGAGACCTAATTTCTGGTTTCCATGGAGACTTTTTATAGGTCTCTCACTGTGTAAAGAATGAAGATTCTAGGTCCAGTCTATACGATTTGTGCCCTGTTAACATATGTTCACATTCTTAAAGGTCTAAAAAATAGAGAAAACTATTCGTAAAAAAATCGAAAAATATAGGTGGCGCCACCAGTCTGCAGAAACTGTTGAAACATCTCATGATCAATATGTATGCCAAAAATCATGACCATCAGTGATGTAGTTAATGAGATATTGAAGTTTTTGTATGAAATTTTTTACTATTCTTGGGGGTACTTTGGGGCCCCATAGCTCATAGGATATGGGTAACAGAGACCTAATTTCAGGTTTCCATGGAGACTTTTCATAGGTCTCCCTGTGTGTCAAGAATGAAGATTCTAGGTCCAGTCGTTACGATTTGTGCCCTGTTAACAGATGTTCACATTTTTTAAGGTCTCAAAAATAGAGAAAAAAATTCGTAAAAAATCGAAAAATACAGGTGGCACCACCAGTCTGCAGGAACTGATGAAACATCTCATGATCAATATGTATGCCAAAAATCATGACCATCAGTGATGTAGTTAATGAGATATTGAAGTTTTTGTATGAAATTTTTGACTATTCTGGGGGGTACTTTGGGGCCCCATAGCTCGAAGGATATGGGTAACAGAGACCTAATTTCTGGTTTCCAAGGAGATTTTTTATCGACCTCTCAGAATGTCAAGTTACAAGATTCTAGGTCCAGCTGTTACGATTTGTGCCTAGTTAACGGACAGACGGACAGACGGACAGACGGACGGACGGACGGACGGACAGACGGACAGACGGATGACGGACAAAGAGTGATCGCTATAGCTCAGCATGACTGAAAGTCAGCTGAGCTAAAAATCATCCTTGTATTAATATGCATATTACGTGCTACTGGATAGCACTAAAAAGTTCCCAGCTTCCCTTGTGCGAGCGCTGTACTCTCGTATCTTGAGTACATGGGTAAACCCCGCAAGCTGATAGAGGCACCCACAATTACATCACTGCGTACCTGTTTAAAGTGAATTGCCACCATATTTTTGGCAAAATATACGTTAAAACTTATATATTTTCAGGATTGGGAATTCCGTTTCGGTCTGTCAGTTCCGCAATTCTGTCAGAAGGGCTTTTATATATTGATTCCATTAAAATTCCTGTGTCAGAGCGGCAAGGACAAACCTTTTCTTATAAATTATTTAACTATGTGCCCATGTAAATCTGATGTATAAACAATAAATTTAAACAAAAACTAGACATTTCTTGGCACCGCAGGTGCCAGAGTATCCCCAGACATAGTAGGCCCCCACCCCCTTTATAAATAGACCCACCTATTTTTAGCAGCATATACTGACACTTGGCATATTCATTGTTTCTTCCATCTAACAATCCACAATCCACCTCATGACCCCAAAATCAAATCTGGTCTTGCTTTTCCAATGGGACATATGCAAGTTAAGTTTGAAATCTATACATCAATAAAGCAGGAATTATCACCCAGAAACTAATTTTTGGACAGATGGCTCCTGTGACCTTCACCTTTGACCTTGTGACCTCAAAATTGATAGGGGTCTTCCACTCTTGGCAGGTGAACTATATATGCAAGAGGAAAGATCTACATTATACATGTATTATACTAAAGACTACAGGAGCTGATATAAAGTAACACTACATAATACATGTATTATACTAAAGACTACAGGATCTGATATAAAGTAACATCACAGTAAACACTACACAACACATGTATGATACTGGAGACTAAAGGAGCCAATATAAAGTAACATCACAGTAAACATTACACAATACATGTATGATACTGAAGACTACAGGAGCTGATATAAAGTAACATCACAGTAAACACTACACAACACATGTATGATACTGAAGACTACAGGAGCTGATATAAAGAAACACTACATTATACATGTATTATACTAAAGACTACAGGAGCTGATATAAAGTAACACTACATAATACATGTATTATACTAAAGACTACAGGAGCTAATATATAGTAACATCACAGTAAACACTACACAACACATGTATGATACTGGAGACTAAAGGAGCCAATATAAAGTAACATCACAGTAAACATTACACAATACATGTATGATACTGAAGACTACAGGAGCTGATATAAAGTAAAATCACAGTAAGCACTACACAACACATGTATGATACCGAAGACTACAGGAGCTGATATAAAGTAACATCACAGTAAGCACTACACAACACATGTATGATACTGAAGACTACAGGAGCTGATATAAAGAAACACTACATTATACATGTATGATACTGAAGACTACAGGAGCTGATATAAAGTAAAATCACAGTAAACACTACACAACACATGTATGATACTGAAGACTACAGGAGCTGATATAATGAAACACTATATATACATGTATTATACTAAAGACTACAGGAGCTGATATAAAGTAACATCACAGTAAACACTACACAACACATGTATGATACCGAAGACTACAGGAGCTGATATAAAGTAACATCACAGTAAACACTACACAACACATGTATGATACTGAAGACTACAGGAGCTGATATAAAGAAACACTACATAATACATGTATTATACTAAATACTACAGGAGCTGATATAAAGAAACACTACATAATACATGTATTATACTAAAGACTACAGGAGCTGATATAAAGTAAAATCACAGTAAGCACTACACAACACATGTATGATACTGAAGACTACAAGAGCTGATATAAAGAAAGACTACATAATACATGTATTATACTAAAGACTACAGGAGCTGATATAAAGTAACATCACAGTAAACACTACACAACACATGTATGATACTGAAGACTACAGGACCTGATATAAAGAAACACTACATAATACATGTATTATACTAAAGACTACAGGAGCTGATATAAAGAAACACTACATAATACATGTATTATACTAAAGACTACAGGAGCTGATATAAAGTAAAATCACAGTAAGCACTACACAACACATGTATGATACTGAAGACTACAGGAGCTGATATAAAGAAACACTACATAATACATGTATTATACTAAAGACTACAGGAGCTGATATAAAGAAACACTACATAATACTTGTATTATACTAAAGACTACAGGAGCTGATATAAAGTAACACCATAAATACATGTATTATACTCAAGACTACAGGAGCTGATATAAAGTAAAATCACAGTAAGCACTACACAACACATGTATGATACTGAAGACTACAGGAGCTGATATAAAGAAAGACTACATAATACATGTATTATACTAAAGACTACAGGAGCTGATATAAAGTAACATCACAGTAAACACTACACAACACATGTATGACCTGAAGACTACAGGAGCTGATATAAAGAAACACTACATAATACATGTATTATACTAAAGACTACAGGAGCTGATATGAGGTAACATCACAGTAAAACACTACACAACACATGTATGATACTGAAGACTACAGGAGCTGATATAAAGAAACACTACATAATACATGTATCATACTAAAGACTACAGGAGCTGATATAAAGTAACACTACATAATACATGTATTATACTAAAGACTACAGGAGCTGATATAAAGTAACATTACAGTAAACACTACACAACACATGTATGATACTGAAGACTAAAGGAGGCAATATAAAGTAACATCACAGTAAACACTACACAACACATGTATGATACTGAAGACTACAGGAGCTGATATAAAGAAACATCACAGTAAACACTACACAACACATGTATGATACTGAAGACTACAGGAGCTGATATAAAGAAACACTACATTATACATGTATTATACTAAAGACTACAGGAGCTGATATAAAGTAACATCACAGTAAACACTACACAACACATGTATGATACTGAAGACTACAGGAGCTGATATAAAGAAACACTACATAATACATGTATTATACTAAAGACTACAGGAGCTGATATAAAGTAACATCACAGTAAACACTACACAACACATGTATGATACCGAAGACTAAAGGAGGCAATATAAAGTAACATCACAGTAAACACTACACAACACATGTATGATACTGAAGACTACAGGAGCTGATATAAAGAAACATCACAGTAAACACTACACAACACATGTATGATACTGAAGACTACAGGAGCTGATATAAAGAAACACTACATAATACATGTATTATACTAAAGACTACAGGAGCTGATATAAAGTAACATCACAGTAAACACTACACAACGCATGTATGATACTGGAGACTAAAGGAGGCGATATAAAGTAACATCACAGTAAACATTACACAATACATGTATGATACTGAAGACTACAGGAGCTGATAAAATCCAACTTACAATCACTATCTACTTGAACTTTTACTTTAATGTTTGTATGTCTTTTAAGAAATTTCCCCATTTTTCTCAATGTAACTTTAATTTTTTAATTTTTATCTGCAATATTTTCTACAATTTGATATATCTGTAATCTGGATACCAATAAAATTCTGTAACTGAATCTTACTTGTTCCAGGTGTGAAATCGCATCGCAACTGCACTTGTTGACCAATCTCTCCCGTCTTTGTTTCTGGTTCTTTCTGTCCATACCCTGTAAAATACAAGAGATACCGTGACTAGTCACCAAGGGTAAAGATGTTCAGGCAATGTCATCGAGTCCACAACAACTGAGTCTGAGTTCAACTTCAAGTCCTCAAGTCCTCAAAGTCCACCTTCTTTGAGTCCCAGTCATTTGGATCCTGAGTCCAAGTCCAAGTCCAAGTCCAATATACATCCCCTTGATCAGAAATTTTAAATGGATATTTTACCTTATCATGTTCTTTATATTTTACATTATCATGTGTACTTTTATGTTTTACATTATCACGTGTACTTTTATGTGTTACATGATCATGTGTACTTTTTTGTTTTACATGATCATGTGTACTTTTATGTTTAACATGATCATATGTACTTTTATATTAGTTTACACAAGATATTCACTTGAATGTTAATTTACCTTTAGAACCTAATATTCGGTTAGTAATTCACACATTTATATAAATCTTTATAGTATAAAACTTTGCCTGATTTCTCAAGTCCTTACCTCTGAGTTCAAGTCCAAGTCAGAGTCCCTAGAAAAGTGGACTCAAGCCTGGTTCTATAGTTCAGGTTAAGCATGGGCTGGACAAAGATATTTTTCTAATACATGCCAACCCTACCAATATAAGTGTAAGCCTACCAAATTTTATATGGCTATAGCACCTACCATCTCTTGGAGCAATCACTACTGGTTTTCTTACCATGCTTCCAAAATGAATCAATTTTAACTACGTAAAATTAGTTTTACAAGTTTACTTAAAAGTAACTTGTTTGTGAGTGGAACATGAAAATTTGTTCCAGCCTTCAGGTTAAGCATTCAGAGCACTCACCCTCTGTCAGGGCCAACCATGAAAAATCTCACCACCTCGGTTAAGAATGGAACTCACAATCTCCCAGCTTTGAGTCCTGTGCTCTACCTTTGAGATTGGAACTCACAATCTCACAGCTTTGGGTCCTGTGCTCTACCTTTGAGATTGGAACTCACAATCTCCCGGCTTTGAGTCCCGTGCTCTACCTTTGAGATTGGAACTCACAATCTCCCGGCTTTGAGTCCCGTGCTCTACCTTTGAGATTGGAACTCACAATCTCCCGGCTTTGGGTCTTGTGCTCTGCCTTTGAGATTGGAACTCACAATCTCCTGGCTTTGAGTCCTTTGCTCTACCTTTGAGATTGGAACTCACAATCTCCTGGCTTTGAGTCCCGTGCTCTACCTTTGAGATTGGAACTCACAATCTCCTGGCTTTGAGTCCCGTGCTCTACCTTTGAGACTGGAACTCACAATCTCCTGGCTTTGAGTCCTGTGCTCTACCTTTGAGATTGGAACTCACAATCTCCTGGCTTTGAGTAGCCACTGAGGAACTAATTTTTGGACAGATGGCTCCTGTGACTTCCGCCTTTGACCTTGTGACCTCACAATTGACAGGCGTTTTCCTCTATTGGCAGGGGAACTGTATGTGCAAGATGAAATGTCTGAGATGAAATATTTGGTTGAAAATGCATCCACATCTTTTTGAAGATGTGTCCTGTGACCTTGACCTTTGACCTCATGATCCCAAAATCAATTCGGATCTTGCTTTTCCAATGGGACAAATACAAGACAAGTTTGAGATCCATACATCAATAAAAGCAGGCATTATCATCCAGAAACTAATTTTTGGACAGATGGCTCCTGTGACCTTCACCTTTGACCTTGTGACCTCAAAATTGATAGGGGTCTTCCACTCTTGGCAGGTGAACTATATGTGCAAGATGAAAGATCTGATATGAATTGTTTGGCTGAAAATGCATCCACAATCTTTTTAAAGATGTGTCCTGTGACCTTGACCTTTGACCTCATGACCCCAAAATCAATTCGGGTCTTGCTTTTCCAATGGGGCATATACAAGTCAAGTTTGAAATCCATACATCAATAAAAGCTGGAATTATCATCCAGAAACTAATTTTTGAACAGATGGCTCCTGTGACCTTCACCTTTTACCTTGTGACCTCAAAATTGATAGGGGTCTTCCTCTATTGGCAGATGAACCACATGTGCAAGATGAAAGGTCTGAGATGAAATGTTTGGCTGAAAATGCATCCACAATCTTTTTAAAGATGTGTCCTGTGACCTTGACCTTTGACCTCATGACCCCAAAATCAATTGGAGTCTTGCTTTTTCAATGGGACATATATAAGTCAAGTTTGAAATCAATATATCAATAAAAGCAGGAATTATCATCCAGAAACTAATTTTTTGACATATATCTCCTGTGGCCTTGACCTTTGTTCTTGTGACCCCAAAATTGATATGGATCATCCACTATTGGCAAGTGAGCTATATATTCAAGATGGAAGACCTGGGATGACAGTTTGGCTTAAAATGCATCCACAGTATCTTGTAAGATGGAAGTCCAGTGACCTTGACCTTGGACCTCATGACCCTAGAACCTATAGGGTTCATACTTTAGTAGTGGGCCATACATAAGTCACGTTTGAAATCCATATGGCTATCAACAGAAGGAGAAGGAGAAGGAAATCCATGCAAGAATTATTGTGAAACGGGTGCTTCCATATTAATTTTTATTCAATACAAGCCAACTGTACTGAGCTTTCATAAATAATGGTCATATTTATTAAGAAATCTTTGACCCAATGCAAGATTACATTAATATACATCCCGATGCATTCACTTTAATAGTTGTTGAGATAATATGTTCTGAAGGAATTTAAAGATGGCTTCCTGGTGGCCATATTGGATTTCTGACAGGTCGGAAATTGAACTACAAACATCCTCTAAAAGGGACCAAACATCATAAAAAATCACAGAAACTGCTCTTGCAAAAGGATTTCTAAAATGGCTACCTGGCAAACATAATGGTTTTCTGACAAGTCTAACATTTGATATCACACATCCTCCAATAAGACACTAAACTTGTAGCAATTGCTTATAAGAATGTAACAGTTATGAATGTCCAAAACAATTCAAAAGGCATGATCAGGTTGGAGAGCTCTCATATCAGATTTATGAACAAGCAAATGTTAAAAGTGCAAGTCCAATTTGTTTTAATTATCAGCTTGCTATTCAATGGGGTCAGCAGGGTAGGTAAACTGCAAAACCTAAAAGAAAAGAAATGCAGAAAGCATCATTAAGAGTCTTGTAATCAAATAAAGCCATCCTAAATCCAGGTACAGACCCACATATTATCAGAAAAAACACTTGCTGGTATATCTGATGATTTGTATAATAATATTCAGATATCTAGAAAACTAAGTTTATTGCTATGATTCCATGATATAAACTGCAAAATGTTCCCATCATTTTATAAATCAGTAGCTAAACCTTAACACTTAACTCTCATAGTCTTAATGCCTGGCCAAAGCATTCCCACAACAGTGTTTTTGTTATGCACTAATGATATATCCTTATCACTCCATGAGCTGATAAAAAGGGAGTCATATATCACAAGTGTCACTGACAATTATGGGCACATAGTGAGATGTACCAGTTGTGATTGCCTTGGTTATATATACAAGAAAACAAGAAAAATAGAGATGGTCTACAAAATAAGTTATTGTGAACATCCCTGACCTATGACCTTGGCCTTTGGAAGGTTTGGGATGAAAATTTTGCTAAAAGAATTATTTCTGGGGGTAGCAAACACACCCCATAACTTCAAGAATATAGTTCGCAGTGACCTAATTTCAGGTTTGCAAGGAGATCTTTTTAGAACCTCTAAGACTGCATAGGGTTCATGGCCCTAGCCCCTACGGTTACGATTTGTGCCCTGCTAATAGACGGATGGCCGGCCGGACAGCCGGCCGGCCGGACGGACAGACGGAAGGACGCCAGACAAAGACCCATCGCTATAGCCCAGCATGACTGGAAGTCAGCTGAGCTAAAAAACAGTGTATAAGCTAGAAGAGTCTAAAATTACATTTATGCTTGTAAAAAACAGATCAATGTAGGTGGCACCACCAACAACTCATTGTCCAATATGACTCATGTGACAAACATTGGCATAAAATTTGGTGATGACAGCTCCAACTGTTTCTGAAATTTTAAGTTTAGTATGCACTTTTGGACAGATGACTAAGTTAAACCTCCTGTAACTCGGACAAAAATCACTGAACTTGAGCCATTCAAACAAATTTGCGAGATATTGTCCTAGGGATCATTTCTGTGAAATATTGGACAATTTAGCTGGACAGTTTCAGAGAAGAAGATTTTTATATCTTTTTTAACTTTTCCTGTATAAAATCTAAGAAAATCACTGAATCAAAACTATTTAAACAAATTTGAATTGTCAACATCTAAGGATCATTCAGTGGTTTTTGAGAAGAAGATCTTTGTAGCTACTGAGCAGAAATGGGCTGCTATAACATTTGACTATATTCAGCTGACTATTTTCAGCTACCCATAACTCGGCCAAAAGTCATTGAACAGAGTCCATTTGAACAAATTAGAAAGCACTACCCTACAAGCATTTCTGTGCAATATTAAACAATTTGGCTTTACCCTTTCAGAGAAGAAATTTTTTGTAGCCCTATCTAAGCTTCAGGCACTGTTGACCCCCGAACAAAAAGACCAATGCAAGTGGCGCCACCAACACCTCAATTTCAGATATGACTCAAGTGACCAAAATTAACATAGAATTTGATGATTATATCTCCAGCTGTTTCTGAGAATGTAATTTTACCATGCAAATGACTAAGTTCAACTTCCTGTAACTCAGTCAAAAATCACCTAACTGGAACCATTCAAACAAACTTGAGAGAGATTGTTCAAGGGAACATTTCTGTCAAATATTGGACAATTTAGCTGGACAATTTCAGAGAAAAACATTTTAAAGGTTTTTAAGCTTTTTCTCTAAAAAATCTAAATTAATGCAGATACCCAATAATAAGCTATAGGGCACCAAGTTTCACATGTGACTTATTCTTACATGTTATTTGGAGCTGCTAGCTCCGACGGTTTCCAACTTACAACCATGGACGGCAAACAGCCAACCTTGGACGGTGGAGAGGGAATAGATGACGCCCCCCATCGCATAAGCTCACAGGTTCAATAAACCAGAACAGCAGGTGACACCATCTGTCTGGTCTACATCAAAGCCATCCATGAAGGATGAACAAGCAAAATGTCAGGCTGATACATTCATTTACTCCTGAGATATGAGCGATTTTTACCTAAATGAACTATGGAAGCCGTATGAAAACAATTGCAGATGGCGCCACCATACTGCAGTCTTGAATATCAGATGGAGGTATCCAAAATCAATGAACATGCATAATTTTAGGCCAACATGGCAAATCATTCCTGAGGAAAGAGCATCAATGCATTCTATGAAATGGGAAGGTAGGTGGCGTTACCTGTCTGGTTTACGAGAAAACTTTCCAAGATGGATGGACATGCCAAATTTCAGACAAATAAATTGAACAAATCCTAAGATATGAGCGATTTTTACCAAAAGCAAACACATGTAAATGGTTGCAAATGGTGCCACCAGTCTTAAGTAGGAGATGGAGGTTTCCAAGATCAATGGACATGCAAAATTTTAGCCCAATCTGTCCATTAGTTTTATACTTATAATGCTTAAATACTGCCAAGTGGTTATGATGGGTAATTAAAAGGCCCGAAAACAAGAAAAGGCCAGAATGTGGCACCCTGTCTTCCGCAGAAGACAAATCTACCCATCTTTTGTCAACTTGAATTTTGGACCTATCCCTGCATCCCTTATTGAGATAATTTATGATTTTGTGTGATTTTCACCATATATGGCAATATTCAAGGTCAAGGTTATGACGCCAATTTAAATATATAACATCCCATAACCCATGTCTTTGGAAATGAATAATATGAAAGAAATCTGTCTATTAGTTTTTTTACTTATAATGCTCACAGTACTGTAAGTGCCAATAATACACATTTCATGGCATCCCTCCATATCTACTGGGGATTGGTCTACAGATGAGTAGACACACATAATGCTGGATGCCCAGGTGGACACATAATGCTGGACGCCCAGGTGGACACATAATGCTGGACGCCCAGGTGCCCACATAATGCTGGACGCCCAGGTGAACACATAATGCTGGACGCCCAGGTGGACACATAATGCTGGACGCCCAGGTGCACACATAATGCTGAACGCCCAGGTGCACACATAATGCTGGACGCCCAGGTGCACACATAATGCTGGACGCCCAGGTGCACACATAATGCTGGACGCCCAGGTGCACACATAATGCTGGACGCCCAGGTGCACACATAATGCCGGACGCCCAGGTGCACACATAATGCTGGACGCCCAGGTGGACACAAAATGCTGGACGCCAAGAAGGACACATAATGCTGGACGCCCAGGTGGACACATAATGCTGGACAACCAGGTGCACACATAATGCTGGACACCCAGGTGCACAAATAATGCTGGACGGGTAGGTGCACACATAATAATGGAAGAAATTGTACATTTAATTTTTTTAATTAATGAGTTGGAAGAATAATATACAAAATTGGTCTTGTTTCATGTCCTAGTATATTAGGACTATGAAATATGGTGGAGAACATTATATTTTGAACCTTTTTTGTGTCTTCTATGTATGAAGATACAGATTCAAAAATTTCTTCATTTCTGGTGTGGCTTACATGGGGGTTTCCATAAAGAAGTTTTTCAACAGGTATATTTGGGGGGAGATGTTTACTTCTGGAGTTGACATGGAGGTGACACTGCAATAGGTAATGTTCTGTTTTTCTGTTTATACTGTAACAAAGTGATCATAAAACACTAACTGTTTATACAGTCACAAAGTGATCGTATAACA
The DNA here is from genome assembly GCA_026874595.1 of Sipunculus nudus. Taxonomy (NCBI): domain Eukaryota; kingdom Metazoa; phylum Annelida; class Sipuncula; order Golfingiida; family Sipunculidae; genus Sipunculus; species Sipunculus nudus. The sequence continues at coordinate 60,253,184 of CM049322.1, read as the reverse complement.
CTTACTCTCTCTACTGTAACCAAGTGATCATATAACACTTACTGCATGTCTATATTGTAACGAAATTATCATATAACACTAACTGTCTATACTGTAACAAAGTGAACATATATAACTGACTGTCTCTACTGTTACAAAGTGATCATATAACACTAACTGCATGTCAATACTGTAACAAAGTGATCATATTATACTAACTGTCAATACTGTAACAAAGTGATCATATTATACTAACTGTCAATACTGTAACAAAGTGATAATGTTACACTAACTGTCTATACTGTAACAAAGTGATCATATTACACTAACTGTCTATCCTGTAACAAAGTGATCATATTACACTAACTGTCAATACTGTAACAAAGTGATCATATTACACTAACTGTCTATACTGTAATGAAGTGATCATATTACACCAACTGTCTATACTGTAACAAAGTGATCATATAACACCAACTGTCAATACTGTAACAAAGTGATCATGTTATACTAACTGTCAATACTGTAACAAAGTGATCATGTTACACTAACTGTCTATACTGTAATGAAGTGATCATATTACACTAACTGTCTAAACTGTAACAAAGTGATCATATTACACCAACTGTCAATACTTTAACAAAGTGATCATATTACACTAACTGTCTATACTGTAATGAAGTAATCATATTACACTAACTGTCAATACTGTAACAAAGTGATCATATAACACTAACTAGCATCATATCAACCCTCTGGCATTACGACCAGATTACTAGAGCCAGAGTGTCATGACATCTAAGTCTGAGGATTGCATTATAAGGCCTTATGAAGATGTAAATATTTTCATCATTTCTGACAATGCTTCATGGCCTACAGGTACACTGTCAATCAATATAAACCAGACCAATCGTTAGCATTTTTGGTGGACTTTCTAATACAAGGGACCCATGGGTCACAGCGCTCAGCTGATCCTGATTGGACTATAAATGTATCACCATTGTGATACTATATTGAGTAGATAAAGCTTAGAATATCATGGTCATGTTGGGTTTTATAAATGAATATAATGTTATATGTGAGTAAATGATATATGAAATAACCTGACTGATGGATTAATATGGAGTAAAATATAGTGGTTTATTTTTTATTTATTTGGGAGGGGTCGAAAAAAGCAATTTATCTGAGCAAATATGAATGCAATGACAGTATGCTAAGCAGTGGTATAATGATGATAAGGCTATTTGTTGAAGGATCTATAGTGTATGGAAAACTGCAAGAGTTCAATTTGACAGATAAAAGGTTATGATTAACTATACTGATGAGGGGATTTATGAATTTGTGACTGTATGACATAATATCTTGACAAGATCGGTCTTGACAAGGTGCATTATTTTGATGCCCCTCGCGTCTACATATTACACAATATTGACATAATTTCTGGCATGTACATAGGTACCTTTGGACAAATGGTCAACAGTACTGAACCACCTGAAAGGTTAAAATCTTAAAAATATGATGAAATGTAGATAATGTTTGAGAGGAAGAGGTAATCTGGGCCATGGTTGGTTTATATGATTGAAGAAAATGTTGCAAATAATATTTGAAACCTTACCATGCCTTTCCATTGGTTACCTTTTTGATAAGCTGTTGACAGTTCAACAGTTTACACATTTGTCTAATGAGATCCAATTTATTTGGTAAACCTTTTTTATCAATTTTATGATATGTATACAGTTGCCATAACGTCCTCATTCCACAGGTGCAATGACTTGATAGGGGGGGGGGGGGAGGGGTGTTGTGTTATGATCAGAGTTACAATGTCTCTGTCTCTCTGTAGATATTTTCTTTAATTATTAAATTTTATGCTATAGCTATAGAACTATTGTTCACAGTGCCAAGGAGCAAAGCCTCAGTGGGATGAAGAAGGGGATGGTGAGAGTTACAACACCCTTGCATATACATACAGGATATGAAATTTAATTCAACAGTGCTTATAAAAAAAAAGTTTATTCATGAACATTAAATATTTAAAACAGAAAGAAAGATGGAGAAACAAAGCAAATAATTTTTTCCCCATTCTACTGAGCCAAGAAAAAATTAACAATATTTGCATTTATTCCTTTTTTTTTCATTACATAATTTTAATCCAAGTTTCCGAATGTTACTATAAATTTACAGTATAACATACATGTGACTGTGAATATTTCAGTTGATTCACATTTCTAAATTGCAACAACATTTATAGCTAATGTATCTAGTTTATAGTCCCTGTCAACAGAACGGGATGGAGGGAGCAAGGGAGGCAATTAGGGAGAGAGAGAGAGAGAGAGAGAGAGAGAAAGAGAGAAAGAAAGATAGAGAAAGAAAGAGAAAAAGCAGAGGAGAGAAAGAGAGAGAAAGAGAGACCTAGACTCACAGTGGCAGTAGGTCAGACCTGAAGCTGTTATGTAACTCCCCAGTACACTGCATTTATACTGATCTGATGCAAACAATGAAGACATGGTACCTGGAAACTTGAATAAAATCTACAGTTTTTGATCAATTGGTTTCAAATTTCAGATTTTAACAGATGAAATGTTAATGTGTACATGCTGTGAAAATTATATCCACAGAACTAACAGGAAAAATTTGAATATTTATATTTTTTTAAATGGTATCAGGAAAAAAAGAAAAGTATTCTCAGCTATAAAACTAATACATGTGTTAAAATTAATCCAAGGATCAAAACACCCAATATATCATACCAGGAGCAAACTGGAGTTGGGAATGTTTAATTTTATGAACTGAAATAAAGGACCAGCAATATAAATTTTGATTATTTAGCCAGTCTCATGTAACAACTGATACAACCATGAGTTATAAGTCAAACAAATTAAAATCTTTAATGAACACTTGTCTGAGTAATATTTTAAATGTTTGACATATTTATTTATTATTTTAATTTTGTAATAAATATAAACCAACAAGTTAAACACCTGGAAAAGACCTGGAAATTTAGATTAATTTAATATAATCAACTGCATCCTTGTCTATCATTATCTTGCTTCATATAATCCCTAATAGTCAACAACAATTTATTTTAATTATTTATTTTTCATTTTTATGGTTGAAATGAAAAATACCCAATGGTGACTGCATGGTGTTATTTGAAATACAATTTTGGCCATCCATAGAAGATCCATAAATGATCAGTAATTGCAAGATAATCCCCTGTAACTCATTAACTATAAATTTCTTTTCCATTTATTTTTTTAAGTTCTTATCATAAACCAAATATAAAAAAAAGTTTATTGTTATGTTTATGGCCTAAACAAATACTAGTGGAGGGGGTTGGACAGTTAGATCCAGTTGAAGCCACCCAAGAGCTGGCTGGCTGCAGAGTGCCTCGCTTCAAGCATGCATAATTGGCCTGAAAGGTCAATGTGGAGACATAAAAGAGGGCTTCAGTACAGCCAAGGTCTGATATGGTCTCATAAAAACTTTCATAAAAGCTAGTTTTTGACCAATTCCTTTTATAACTTCAGAATTTAGAAGCTTAAATCCTTACCAGTGCAAGATATGAAAATTAAATCAACAGTGCTTACAGGGAAAAAACATGCCATGGCCAAAGTTGGGCAAAATTTAAGGTACTGATTTTATATTTATGCTAATAACTTATAAAATTTGAAAAATTCAGAACTAATTTTGGGAATACAATTGATTCTTGATTAAATAATGTTATATCCCTGGCAAAAAATGTCTACCTTCAGCAATTTTCATGTTAAGAGAGTAAATATATTTCTTGATTTTTTACAAAGTGCATTATGTTTGGGCCTAGAACTTAAAACAATTACACGATACTGACATCATTTCTGGCATATGCATAGCGAATGTATAGAAAAATATGTATATTATATATTATCAAAGTCAGATCAGTGGTTTTGATATTAGGCAATCTTAAAGTGTAACAATGGGGTTTTAATGGAAAAATGAAGTTTTTTCTTAATATCTCGAACGAATGCAGTCCTAGTGACCAAACTTTTAGTATGGTAGAGGATTTGGGGGACATCTAACTGTATGCAAAATTTAAGGAACTTAGAGCTGAAGCTGGGGAGCTGAGCTCTAGTAAACTGCATAACACTAGCTTGGTGTAAACAATATATGACATGGTGCTTTAAAACTTGAATAAAATCTACAGTTTTTGATCAACTGGTTTCAATTTTTTTGTTTTAACAGTTGAAATGGTAACAAAAACATGCTTTGAAAATTAAATCCACAGCAGTTACAGGAAAAAAACGTACCATGGTCAAACTTGGGCAAAATTTAAGGTACCAATTTTATATTTTTGCCAATATTTAAAAAAATTTAACAGATTTTGATATAATTTTTGGTATACAATTCAATTTTGATTATTTAAAGTAGTATTACTGAAAAAAAATTCCTACCTTTAACACTTTTGGTCTTAAGTGACAAAATATCTTTCCTCATTTTTTTACAAAGTCCATTATATTTGGGCCCATATCGTTTTGAAATTAAATAATACTAATAGGTTGTCATGGCTAAACACTAACTGTCTATACTGTAACGAAGTGATCATATAACACTAACTGTCAATACTGTAACAAAGTGATCATATAACACAAACTGTCTATACTGTAACGAAGTAATCATATAACACAAACTGTCAACACTGTAACAAAGTGATCATATTACACTAACTGTCAATACTGTAACAAAGTGAACATATAACACCTACTGTCTAAACAAAGATGCTTGACTACACACCTTCATGTGTACTATGCAGGTACTAAAACAATGACTGAAAACTGCATCCTACAGAAAAAGCAGTGTTGCTACAGTTCCTAGACCACTCACAGAGAAGCCTCTTCCTCTTGGTAGATCATTAAACCAACAAACTCCCGGGGGAAAAAATCACTAACTACACTCCTACAGTCGGTCAATAGTTCATCTGATAGCTAACTCTATGGTATCAACCTCAAACTACTATAGCAAAGTGAACCTGAACACACCCCTAGTCAGCATCTGATAGTCATTTCTTTTTTATCACTTTGCCTTCTTTTCCCTAGAAACTTTTCCCACTGATAAACTTTTGGCCAGACAGGTAATTTACTGGTGCTTCCCCTAAATCTGATTGGCCTGAATGTCATCAGATAAGAGCTTTCCTGGCTTAGCGACTAACTGTTTTTAGTCCTTTGGAATTTCTTTTTTGGCATCAATGGAACTCCTCCTTCACAATAACCTGCTGTGAGTGCAAACAGGTGCTGGAGGCTGCAGCTGCCAGCTGGGAACATCTCTGACAAAATCACTGGGGCAGGAACTAACTGGCCTAGTGGTTAAAACACAGTACTGCATGCATGGTCTTTATGTCACTGTGTATACTGCATGGGGAAGCAGGTACCTATGTAGCACCATCTCCACCCTCTGACATAAGTCTATGACCAGCATATTGGCCGTCTGTTACATCCTTCAGCGAGGAACGCACTTTAAGGCTCTTTTTTTAAGAAGGAAAAGATTGCTGTAGTTGAAAAAGCTTTTCCATCAATGATAAAGATGATATCTAAGTGAATGTTTAATTAGTATCTATTTACTTTTAGGCTAAATTATTAGGAGAAATTCAGGAGGGATAGAGATGAAAAGCTAAGGTCTATAAATATTAAACTGGGTTCAAGGTAAGATCCAGCTGACTTGACAAGGCTGCTTGCTTAGTGAATGCTGTGTTAGGCTCTTTCTACAATGGATGTGGTAGGATAATGTCTAGAGGAGAAAAAAATTTATTTTTGGCTATTGTATGCTTATGGTCATTTGTTAAGACCTGTATTGAGTTTATGTGTTTAATCCTGTAGTAAGTGTTGACGGATTGTTTTATCATATAATCTTAAACAGTCAGTGTGTTTTGTGTTTGTGTGGCTCTTAGTTCTGATGTTTTAGTGAACCTACTAACTCTTAATCTATTTAACTATGATGCAAATATTGTCATTTCTTACAACACCTCATGCCCTTCAAGTACCCCATCACTTGAGGCAAACCAAACCAACTGTTATCTTTTTAGTATACTTTCTCACAACACTTTCTAATATGAACAAGAACATTCCCACTTTAAATCAGTATATTGGTAAATCCATCAGCATGTTTGTCGAATTTCTGACCACATGAATAAAAGCCTGGCTCATATGGGTCACTGGACACAGGAATGACCATTATAGAGATAAAGTTTCAGTTTGGGTTGTGGGTACACATGAATTTCTTTTGTGTTAATTCATTGTTCATAGACTCATTTGAAGTTTGTGGGCTGTTTATGATGATAAGAATGATGGAAGACCACTGTGATGCTTTCCTCAATATGCTTTCATCACGACTCAAGTCAGGCTTACAAGCCAAATATAAGTACCGACTGAGTAGTGTACCTAGGTGATAAGGCTGATACGTACCAAGGTGATAAGGCTGATATGTACCTATGTGATAAGGCTGATATGTACCTATGTGATAAGGCTGATATGTACCTATGTGATAAGGCTGATATGAACCTATGTGATAAGGCTGATATGTACCTATGTGATAAGGCTGATATGAACCTATGTGATAAGGCTGATATGTACCTATGTGATAAGGCTGATATGTACCTATGTGATAAGGCTGACATGAACCTATGTGATAAGGCTGATATGTACCTATGTGATAAGGCTGATATGTACCTATGTGATAAGGTTGATCTGTACCTAGGTGATAAGGCTGATATGAACCTATGTGATAAGGCTGATATGTACCTATGTGATAAGGTTGATCTGTACCAAGGTGATAAGGCTGATATGTACCTATGTGATAAGGCTGATATGTACCTATGTGATAAGGCTGATATGAACCTATGTGATATGCCGGATATGTACCTATGTGATAAGGCTGATATGTACCTATGTGATAAGGTTGATCTGTACCTATGTGATAAGGCTGATATGAACCTATGTGATAAGGCTGATATGTACCTATGTGATAAGGCTGATATGTACCTATGTGATAAGGTTGATCTGTACCTAGGTGATAATGCTGATATGAACCTATGTGATAAGGCTGATATGTACCTATGTGATAAGGCTGATATGAACCTATGTGATAAGGCTGATATGTACCTATGTGATAAGGCTGATATGTACCTATGTGATAAGGTTGATCTGTACCTAGGTGATAAGGCTGATATGAACCTAGGTGATAAGGCTGATATGTACCTATGTGATAAGGTTGATCTGTACCTAGGTGATAAGGCTGATATGTACCTATGTGATAAGGCTGATATGTACCTATGTGATAAGGCTGATATGAACCTATGTGATAAGGCTGATATGTACCAAGGTGATAAGGCTGATATGTACCTATGTGATAAGGTTGATCTGTACCTAGGTGATAAGGCTGATATGAACCTATGTGATAAGGCTGATATGTACCTATGTGATAAGGCTGATATGAACCTATGTGATAAGGCTGATATGTACCTATGTGATAAGGCTGATATGAACCTATGTGATAAGGCTGATATGTACCTATGTGATAAGGCTGATATGTACCTATGTGATAAGGCTGATATGAACCTATGTGATAAGGCTGTTATGTACCTATGTGATAAGGCTGATATGTACCTATGTGATAAGGCTGATATGTACCTATGTGATAAGGTTGATCTGTACCTAGGTGATAAGGCTGATATGTACCTATGTGATAAGGCTGATATGAACCTATGTGATAAGGCTGATATGTACCTATGTGATAAGGCTGATATGTACCTATGTGATAAGGTTGATCTGTACCTAGGTGATAAGGCTGATATGAACCTATGTGATAAGGCTGATATGTACCTATGTGATAAGGTTGATCTGTACCTATGTGATAAGGCTGATATGTACCTATGTGATAAGGCTGATATGAACCTCTGTGATAAAGCTGATATGTACCTATGTGATAAGGTTGATCTGTACCTAGGTGATAAGGCTGATATGAACCTATGTGATAAGGCTGATATGTACCTATGTGATAAGGCTGATATGTACCTATGTGATAAGGTTGATCTGTACCTATGTGATAAGGCTGATATGTACCTATGTGATAAGGCTGATATGAACCTCTGTGATAAAGCTGATATGTACCTATGTGATAAGGTTGATCTGTACCTAGGTGATAAGGCTGATATGAACCTATGTGATAAGGCTGATATGTACCTATGTGATAAGGCTGATATGAACCTATGTGATAAGGCTGATATGTACCTATGTGATAAGGCTGATATGAACCTATGTGATAAGGCTGATATGTACCTATGTGATAAGGCTGATATGAACCTATGTGATAAGGCTGATATGTACCTATGTGATAAGGCTGATATGTACCTATATAATGTGATAAGGCTGATACGTACCAAGGTGATAAGGCTGATATGTACCTATGTGATAAGGCTGATATGTACCTATGTGATAAGGCTGATCTGTACCTATGTGATAAGGCTGATATGAACCTATGTGATAAGGCTGATATGTACCTATGTGATAAGGCTGATATGAACCTATGTGATAAGGCTGATATGTACCAATGTGATAAGGCTGATATGTACCTATATAATGTGATAAGGCTGATATGTACCTATGTGATAAGGCTGATATGTACCTATATAATGTGATAAGGCTGATCTGTACCTATGTGATAAGGCTGATATGTACCTATGTGATAAGCCTGATATGTACCTATATAATGTGATAAGGCTGATATGAACCTATGTGATAAGGCTGATATGAACTTATGTGAAAAGGCTGATATTTTGAGGTAGTTTGGTATCTTAAGAATTTTTTAGGTAGTTTGGCATCTTATGAGTTGAACTTCTTTTTCCACAGTAACAAAGATAGACCCTTTTAGAAAAAATATCAGAGGATTTAACATACAATTTTTTTTTTAATTCAGTGACTGGTAAAACATCACATAATCCATTTTTTTCAGAAATCTAGACAAAAAAATGTGCAGTATCTCACAGGGTGGCACTGAGATGCTGTTATAACTGACCCTGCATGACTTTCAAGCAAACAGACAAAACAAAACCCAGGAGGCTGACCCACTGTTGGAGTGTTTTACATATAGGGGCTTCTCCAAACCAGTATAGCTTCCTCTGTCACCTGTTCATGCGTAATGTATACAGTATTTTTTAGTAATGTCACCCCACACTTTTGGTCCTGGCTGTGATGATGACAATACCATGTTAGATTTTGACATGTTGAGAATCTTATTCTCTTCAGCTAGCTCTCTTTCACTGCGTCAACACAGAAATATTAAAATCCTTGGAGAAAAGTTTGGAAGAATTGCCTGTCCACACCTTGTGAACTATTTTATAATTACATAAACACATATTGTCTGTCTGTGTGTCTGTTTATTTGTATCACATGCTTGTAAGGGACATGTCACTGAACATTCACAGCACGTCCCCTTGGACATTGATGATCATGATCTTGAACAAGAATTAGAAATTCATATTATTTTGATTTTAGCTCTCTGTTCACTCCCCAGATGGCAGCAGTGTCTACTGTTCAGTCTCTTTACCTCCAGCAGGAGAGTACCTGTTCATCCCCTTTGATGAGTGAGTGTTTGTTCACAAAACAAACCATGCAGTCAGTACCAGAATCAAAGAATATTCGCAAATGTACAGTCACTTGTGCACAAATGAACCTGGGAATATGGGACAAATAAGTGAAAGTAAACACGATTTTAGGAGCATCCTACAATAGGGCCCCCCACAAGACAGAGGCTTGCATTCCTTAGAATGCAGATCACTACATCCATTATTTATTTTCCAGAATTGCTGCACTGTGCAGTCCTTACATGTTATTAATTGCTTGACGGATTTTTGTGAAATGTCATGATTGCTTAGCACCAGTGAACCATAGGATTTATGTATTAGGGATATCCTAAAGTTCCACATGGCCTTATCCCCATGCCTAACCTAGCTGTTGTGTACAAGTACATGTAATATATAAACAGAATGTGTGCTCATCCTGCCATATTGTGCACCCTTGAAACTCCATCTGGTGTCAAATTCTAAGACTCATTGTTAAAATAAATAACCCGCCAGATCATATCCTCCAAACATTTAAACACAACTGGCTTAGCTTACACCTCATAATGTTCTAAACAACCAGACATATCTAACAATCAAGATTTTCTCTTCTTTCAACAACCTACTTTATCACTATAGCACTTTTAAAGCTTTTCACGCTATTTAATATTTAACTGCAATTTTTTTTAATGGAGTCATACACATGACGGGGGGGGGGGGGGGGGGGATATGAGTAATTCAGACATTTAATCACTTTATCTTCTTAAATGGGTCACTACCTCTCAAGAAAGAATGCTTTAAATGCTACTGGATCACATTAAAGCTCTTAAGCTGAGGACCCAGCATGCCCTCTGGTTATATCTGGACTGTGCTTGATCCTACGGGAATGCATGACATCCTGAACAACATTACACATCCAGTCAACCAGCAAAAACTTTACCAGCAAAAGCTCAACCAACAACAGCTCAACCACCAGAAGCTCTGAAATAAGCAGTGTAACACCAGACCAGATTCTCAGATGGATATACTTTACATAAGAGTTGAAATATAAAGTTACCTATGGTCTCTTGACCTTACACAGAGTGTACAGACAAACTGTTTTTGGTTACCAGTGGTTTTTGGCAATATACAGTGTACAGACAAACTGCTCTTATTTCAAACTACCTTTTGACAGACCATGAACACAGTGTCCTGGGGTTAACTTAATTAATGCACTGTCATGGATCCATCCTTTCAGATCTCTCACCTGTGGCATCTGAATTATTCATTAATTCATTACAGTCCTGCTCTCGGGAGAACACAAGTTGCTGCAAGCAAAAGCAGTGGGATGTCATTTGAAAACTCATACAACAGACAACAAGCATTGAGTGATATATTAAAACTCATGTTCAAACTCATGAAATCAGCCAGAATTGACACTTTTCATTGTAACACTTTATTGAAGGATTGATTATATTATTGGATTCACTAGAAGAAAATTTAAATATGAGATAAATGAATATTTTACAGCAATGTCTGAAAATCTGCACAATTATTTCATTTAATTTAAATTATTACAATATATTGCATTTACAATTATTTCAATTTGTTGCTTAGCAGCAGCCAGCGGGCATCCTCTCTTCCAAAATGCTACACTTTTATTTTACACTGAAGGTCATAGTATCCTCATCAGATGTATTACATCACCATGGTTACCAGTTCATCATATCACCAGGGTTACCAGAATCTCATATCACCCTGGTTGCCAGAACATAAATACATATCCCCAGAGTAAGGCAGATCCCCCTAAGAGGGCGCCTGGTGGTATTGCCTGAATTTTATCTTCAGCATACTTTACCATACATTTGAATAATAAGTGACCATGTGGTCTAGTAGTAAAAACAACACTTTGTTTTTGAGAAGATCCAGATATGGTCCACTTCACTTTGTATGGTCTGGCCCCCAGTAACCTCTCCTGAATGTTTGTAAGGTCACATGACCAGCAACAGTCCCCTTGACTGTCTCCCTCTCTCCAGAACCAGATAAAACCATTCATAATGGGTGTGACCACAAACTACTTTTGATGTAAACTTTAAAACCAGGTGCTGTAACTTAATGCTTGCAGCATCTCAAGGTCATTCAAAATGATGGTTTTAACATGACTCAATCAACTGTCAGCTACGGTAAAAGCTTGTAAAGGACTTGAGTTTGTAACACTTGATCCATCAATGTGAAAAGATAAACCTTCAAGCCCCACCCTTCAGAGACAGATCATTTACATGGATTACAGTTTTTGTGTATTTGTGTGTATATAGATATTATTCAGAAGAGCTTGACCTCTCAGGTTATTTGCAAATAATGAAATAAACACAAATAATGGAATAAACACAAATAATGAAATAAATACAAATAATGAAATAAACACAAATATTGAAATAAATACAAATAATGAAATAAATACAAATAATGAAATAAACACAAATAATGAAATAAATACAAATAATGAAAAAATACAAATAATGAAATAAACACAAATAATGAATAAATACAAATAATGAAATAAATACAAATAATGAAATAAATACAAATAATGAAATAAATACAAATAATGAAATAAATACAAATAATGAAATAAATGCAAAGCCTTTCAGTTATGTTTATAATAATGTTATCAGTATAACACAAACACAATCCCTCTAAAAAAGAACTAGTTATTTCTTGGCACCGCAGGTGCCATAGTATCCCTAGACAATTAATCCCCCCCCCCCCCCCCCTTTAAGAATAGGCCCCCCATCTTCAGCAACAATTGACCTAACGGCGAGTGCGTGATCGACAGCTCTATTAGCCAATCAGCGAACGTTATTGCCGGACTGAAAACGAGGCCATGTAAACACACGTGGAGGTCGGACATCAGGTCGGACATTCCTGACACGTGTGTAAACTTTCAACTATAAATGCTCGATGGACCTCTCATAATAAATATGTTTTATTTTTAATACGGTCGAGGCATATGTTAATAATTTTTATAAAAGTTACCCCAGGTATCATTCAAAGTAACAGCAATCTGTTTTCTTCCTTCTCTACGTAATAAAATCACAAGACGAGGAGAAACGCAGGGATGGGACAAGGCAGGCCCGATTTGGCCCTGTCATATATTGAGTCCATAATGACACATGAAATTTTCAGTTAGTCAAAAGACGCAGTCTATATGATCCTATATACCATCTATTGGTAAACACTGGCCTGTAACCAGTGCAAAAAAAGTGTTACATTTTCCCCACACCAGCGCTTCACTCTTTTAAGTTGATGGGTATAAACAAAATGTATCAATATTGGCCCTGTCGAATCAGAGCGTCTCCCTCTCCCATTTGTTCATGTGCATGGGATGATATGCAGTATTCATGTGTTCATATTGTTATGGAGTAAGAAAGGGTGTATATGTGACTTAACACATATTTAAAGGAATATTTCAATATTTCATTAATTAAGATCTAAAATTACTCAAGAAACAAATAAAAATCAATTACGGTTTCAGTCTGTTCTGATATTCAGACAGAGCCAAAGATTATTAATGGTCATCAGACGACCAAGTATCTAATGGTAATTCAGTATGTTTGTAGAGCCTAAATGTTCTCTCCCAAATTAGCTCTAAATTGGTTTCTATGATGAGGCAGGCAGATTATGTTTATACGAGTCTGTAAATAGGACTTGTAGGTCAGTCTATAAATGGATGCATGTCAGGTCAGACTTGGGATTTTCCGTAGCACTTTTGTCGAATCAGATCTCACGAAAGTTAGGTAGAACACGTACAACTCTGATGTAATTGTGACCTACTTTGGGTCATCCAATAAGGTTTAGCTTTTATGACGAAATGCAGAAATATGGATATGTACCTCTCATGTGTCACGTGAAAGCTCTGTAAAAAAACTATTGGTAGTGCGCACTGAGATTCAGAGAGTGAGTCAGGGAGGCTGGGTGGCTCTCTCAGAGAGAGAGACTGTCCCAGATCGCTTGCTATTGAATAAAGACTTCTATCATCAAACTGGTCTTGGAACATTGTCTGCCACGCGCATCAGCAACCGTATGTGATACAGTGTGGGGACATCCCCATCCCCGACCCCACATTGTATCATTTTGGTGGAGACCGGGTCCCGTATCATTTTGGTTGATGAACCGGGATTCACTTCCAGCACATCAGCACCAGAAAAACCGACAATGCTGCCAGCTGGAGTGAAGACAGAAGATCCCCCTCTCGCAGCCACAGGTGCCATTGACTGGTCTACCAACCCATGCATTGGAACTTCAACCCAGGTACCGGATCACAGCCTAACATCAAGAATGTCATATCTGCTGCTGAAGGTGTCGAACTTTGCTAAGAACTCTCTCTTCAAACTTTAACTTGGCTGCAGTTTCTCAGGGCTCTGCTTGAGAAGATCAAAGACTCTCCCTGTATCTTTAAACCAGAAGGACACTGTAAATCAGCAGATTGCTTTAACCGTGACTTCAAGTTGCAAAAATGACATTTTTCGCTAAAAAAAGTGCTGTGATATCTCAACCTGAGATCATCATTGTTCCTGACCAGCCACATAAAAAAAAATCAATATCGGGACAAGCCAGCTTCGGGCCTATGTCCACAATAATACTGGCCATACCACGTGCACTGTGTTTTGTGTGACAACAAGTCCTCGCTATGTTCCTGCAACTACTAGAAGCAGATTTGCCGTTCTACCGCTATCTTCTGCATCACCTTCCATACCATGACTCCAGGGAGAAAAAGAAGCCAAGTCAGCAAAGAAGACCCAAAGAAGACAAGATTTCCTGAGGTAATGAAAAACAAAACCAGAGACTCTGAATTTTAAATGTCCAATGTAAATTTGGGGCATTTCATAATATTTTGCATGTATATGTTGTAAACAAAAAAAATATGTATGTAGTACACTATAACTTTCTCTTATTGCTGTGTCATAGTTGTAATATGATATAATTTAATGTCTCTATCTAATTGATAGGTTAGGAATAGGTTTAAAAAACCCACATTAAACAGTGTAGAACTGTCAATGTTAGATTTGATCAAGTTATGTCTATCTCAGATGTTTATATGTAATGTCACCAAAATGACTGTATTGATTTAAATACCATAATTCCTAGAGAAGAGCAATATGCAAAACCATCAGCATGTTAGCATTCATTTATATTGAGATTTTCTCATGTGTTGTTCCATACCAAATCATCAGGTATCATGATGCTCTCTTGGCTAAATTTAATGGAATGGTAGCACATTGTGTCACCAAAGCACAATGCAATGCTTATTTTCAATTGTCACAGTTTGGTCCTCAAACACGGGTTCTTGGGAAGCCCCCCAAAATATAGGGAATTAGACAAACTGGGGAGTGTGATGACTCCAAAAGTCAATAATGCACTGACCTGTGGTCACATTATTGCCTCAAACAAGGTTTTGATATGGTTTACCTCATTAATAGCTGGAAATGCCAGGCAAGATATGTAGGTTAACACAGGAATTCTTCTCATAGGAATTTCATATTCATGCGTACTATGACAGACATGTTTCATGAGCAAATGCATTCTGGTCATGCATTCATGATACTGATAACCCATAAACCAAGATGTGGAATGACAAGGTTTCGATCATTAACAGTATTCTTTTAATTTACATCATCACTCTACAGATGTATGTTTGATCTTACACATAAATAGCATGCAAAAAAATTACCATCTTAATCCTAGGACTAGATCAAAACATGCAACTGTCAGTGAATTATTTCATTATCATCATATTTTTACACATTTCGCCTTGTTCATGCACAAAAATGGGTAATAAATGGGAATATATGTACAACATTCCTCTATCGTTAGGAATGACCTCATTCTGTCATGTACTTATCCGCTGGTACCGTACACCAGTTGTGTTATGCTAAAGGAGTAGTCAATCAACCTTCCATTATTCACAATTCAACTTGTCCCAATGGCAAGTATGAAAGCCAAGATGTATTTTGAATCATTGGTACTGATCAACACACAGAGCAGATAGTCATGTACATTTTGTATATGTTAAACTCTTAGGCACAAGAGTATATAAATACTTTGTCAGATTAGGAATTCATGATCACTTTTCCCATAGGAATTATATGTTTAGCTACAGGCATTGCTAATTCACTTGTTATAATTGGTAATGCATATTGTTGTTATACAGAACATGTTTATTCAACATCACTTACTGTATGGTAGAATGGTTCACATACTTTGAATTATTCCATTGCTTACATGGTATGCATATTCTAGCTGTGCATTCATTATGAACATGATGCTATAATCATATCTATTAAGATATTTATTTATTAATTCTATTTAGATGTGTCATACTTACATCTGAAGTTTTAATGCTTATATTAAGATGTCAAATTATGTCATCATAGTTGCAATGTTGTTCCTGATTCCTTATACATCAGCATTTTATCTTTTAGATAATGTTTAGGATTGTCATTTCACAAAAAAGATTGTCTTTAGAACATGTATGTGTAGCTATAGATTTAAATATGCTGTTTCTCAGCTTATTAAGCTTTAGCTTAGGCGTTGTTGTGCTGCTACATAATTTTAAAACATGCACTACCTTATTCCTTACATTGTTACATCTGGAACTGTGACATATGTTCATGTACTTCCCATCTATATTGATATGTGTAATCCATCAAAACTCATCTCAGTGATGTAATACTTTAAGCATATATCCATCACATTTTCATTGGTGCTAGCTAAATATATAGTTCTATCCACTATAATGGTACCTGATCTTGCAGTAAATACAGACTTAAGCAGTATATCTTGATCTTTACACATTATGTATTTCTGTCATCTGTATCCCAGTTATATTTCTTGCAATAACTAAATTTTCTCCGACTTAGCCCATGAGGCCGGAGCCTCATTCTGAATACCAGAGGGATATGTTATGGAGTAAGAAAGGGTGTATATGTGACTTAACACATATTTAAAGGAATATTTCAATATTTCATTAATTAAGATCTAAAATTACTCAAGAAACAAATAAAAATCAATTACGGTTTCAGTCTGTTCTGATATTCAGACAGAGCCAAAGATTATTAATGGTCATCAGACGACCAAGTATCTAATGGTAATTCAGTATGTTTGTAGAGCCTAAATGTTCTCTCCCAAATTAGCTCTAAATTGGTTTCTATGATGAGGCAGGCAGATTATGTTTATACGAGTCTGTAAATAGGACTTGTAGGTCAGTCTATAAATGGATGCATGTCAGGTCAGACTTGGGATTTTCCGTAGCACTTTTGTCGAATCAGATCTCACGAAAGTTAGGTAGAACACGTACAACTCTGATGTAATTGTGACCTACTTTGGGTCATCCAATAAGGTTTAGCTTTTATGACGAAATGCAGAAATATGGATATGTACCTCTCATGTGTCACGTGAAAGCTCTGTAAAAAAACTATTGGTAGTGCGCACTGAGATTCAGAGAGTGAGTCAGGGAGGCTGGGTGGCTCTCTCAGAGAGAGAGACTGTCCCAGATCGCTTGCTATTGAATAAAGACTTCTATCATCAAACTGGTCTTGGAACATTGTCTGCCACGCGCATCAGCAACCGTATGTGATACAGTGTGGGGACATCCCCATCACCCCACCTTGTATCAATATATGCATGCGACGATATGCTATCTCCTGTTACCAAAAATATATTTGATATATCTCTGGTAAAAGGTCAGTAACTTTTATTGACGAGGATACAAGTTTAATTGTATAGCCCTCTGCTTTATATTGTAACCATGTCGACAATTTACATAACAGTGTGCATTTATTGGCACTCAAAGATGCAAGACGGCTATTACTGCCTTACTGGTGTTAGAACTTAACAACTCACAGACCTGTTGGTGTGATAAAAGCGCGAACTCAGATTTTGGTGATCGACCTAGATCTTCTGATTGTTCAATTGACAAAAAAAAAAAAAGAAAAAAATACAAAAAATCGTCAAGAAACTACCGAAAGACAAAGGTACAATCTTGAATCATTGAGCTGTTCTTTAATAAAATTAATATGTGTAACTGTCGGCTATATTTAAGGTATAATGTTTATATTTTTTCACAAAAATTTGGTCTGTTCATTTGTCTGTTATTTACAAAACTTAAAATATTATGTGATCTCATAGCTTGTTGATTTTTTATTATATAAAACAATAATAATATTGCATTCTATGGTCGCATATGTATCCTGCGGGGGGGGGGGGGGGGGGGCAGGGAGGTTTAAGAAAGAGAAGGGAAAATGCTATTTTTTAGCTAGTAGTAAACAAAAAGAAATAAAAAAAATTCATATTTGTTATTATAATCCACTTGGAATCAGACATTATGACAGCCATGAGTCATAATTAGAAAATAATCCTTAAGATGTTCCTGTTCAACAATAAACAAGATAAAATTTTTCACTGACGATATGTGTTAACACCTATTATGTACCTTTCGTTGAAATTGAGTGAGAAATCGTTAAAAATTAATTCACAGTTCATTTAGGCTATAATGATGCATTACACCAGAATATATAACAAATACTTGCAAGTTGTAATAACGAAGTGAAACGGTGTTTACTTTCAATGACTAAATTATAAAGAAAGGAAATAAATACACCATTAAACATTAATGGTTATTATCTTTATTAAGATAATATTGTGATGTGTCACAGTGTCTTTTATACTAAACAAATACCACAGGTATGTCACAAATGGAGCATCACTTCAGTTCTCCTTGACAATATATATACAATATATTTATATACAATATATTTATATTATTACATGCATGAGTCACTGACTCTGAGTGTTTAAAGGAAGATTCTAAAAATTATTGCCACAGGTTGCCTTAACTGACAGAACAGCAGATTTTCTATAATATGCACCTGTATAAAATAAAACAGTTATTTTGCACACACACACCCTCACACATAAACACAAATGTTTATATACAGGCAGATCCAGAGGGCGTGGGGGAGGGGTTGAGCCGCAACAACCTTTCTTCAGAATTTTAAACTATTTTTCCTGGCCTGCATGGACCCGTCACATTCTGGAGCAGGGGACCCTTTTATAGGTTTCTTATGAGTCTTCCTGGGTTGGCCCCACCCCTTTACAAACCCTTGATTCGCCCGGGATCGCCCCTGATATATATATATATATATATATATATATATATATATATATATATATATTTATATATATATATATGCTCTTGTCCCACCACATCTTTTAAAACAATACAAAAGACTTAAGGACCTTCATAAATAATATCTATATCATACATTCATTTAAATTTCTTCTTGTACACACATCTTTCTTCCTGTGTATAAACAGGAGGCTTCCTATTAAAAACATCAATAAACATGCAATATTTTATAATAATTTCAACTTCAGTTTTATTTCATAATTTTCTCAGAATATTAAATTTTATATAAAAAAAACACGTGATGTTCACACACCATCTGTGATTTTACTTGCCCTTCAATAATTTATTGTTTAAATACTGGTATTGACACTTGTTGGATTTTTATTATTAATTTTAATTAGATGACCTATAAACTAACTTTCAAAGGTTATAAAATCTCTGCTTGAGCAATACATATTAAGCAAGGCTTCCTTTAATGTTTATAAAAAATGAGTTGCCCCCCCCCCCCTTAATTATATCTAATGACAGCATATATGTAACTTTAACTTGTATGGAAGCAACACTTTTTACGTTGTCATCTTTAATTTTTTGATGAAACTGCACCCTATGTCATAGACAAATATTTTAATAACTGTTACTTTGTTGTTTTTCAAATTTTTTCTGCTAGACTTGAACGAGTTGTAAATTTTAACCAACCGCTGAGGTGTCAAGGCTGATGAGAGGGGTCAGCTGATTCGTTCTCTGACACCAGCCGTATCGAGCAGAAACGGGCGCAAATTCATCAAACTTCTCAATTTTATATTTAAAACATCTCTGTAGCCTACATATGTACACTTTTAATCTTAGGGTGCTTTCTTGGTAAAATTAATACTGTTTGAAGCCTGGTGCGATATACGGCTGAAGTGCCGGTTCCACGTGTATAAGAAGCACGCTTTTTCGGTTTAATGTCCTACCTAGCAACCGTATCCAAGATGGGCGGAGCAAACTCGTCCACGCTGTCACGTCAATTAATATCAGACCACACTCATAGAAAGGATCACTCTCATAGAAAAGGTCATGACCCCAATTTCAATATATATCATCCCCTAACCCATGTCTATGTATATGCATAATATGAAAAAAATCTGTCCATTAGTTTATGACTTATAATGCTCACAGTACTGTTAAGTGGCAATGATGGGGTATTAAACGGCAGGAAAACAAGTAAAAGAATAACAGGTGGCGCCATCAGTTTCCGGTACATGACAACACTATCCAAGATCTTCGGTCAAGTTGATTTTTGGACCAATCAATGCATCCCTTATTGAGATATTAATGATTTTGTGCGATTTTCACCATATATGGGAATATTCAAGGTCAAGGCCACTCTAATAGGAAAGGTCATGACCCCAATTTATATATACATCATCCCATAACCCATGTCTATGTATATGCATAATATGAAAGAAATCTGTCTGATAGTTTCTGACTTATAATGCTCACAGTACTGTTAAGTGGCAATGATGGGGGTAATAAAAGGCCCGAAAACAAGTAAAAGAATAACAGGTGGCACCACCTGTTTCCGGTACATGACATTACTTTCCAAGATCTTCGGTCAAGTTGATTTTTGGACCAATCCATGCATCCCTTATTGAGATATTAATGATTTTGTGTGATTTTCACCATATATGACATTATTTAAGGTCAAGGCCACTCTCATAGGAAAGTTCATGACCACAATTTTAAAAAAAAACTTCATCCCATAACCCATATCTATGTATATGCATAATATAAAAGAAATCTGTCCATTAGTTTTTGACTTATAATGCTTACAGTACTGTCAAGTAGCAATTTTGGGGGTATTAAACGGCACAAAAACAAGTAAAGAATAATAGGCGGCGCCACCAGTTTCTGGAACATGACAACCCTATCCATGATCTTCCATCAACTTGATTTTGGGACCAATCCATGCAAGATTTCTTGAGATATTTAAGAATTTGTGTGATTTTCCCCAAAATTGGACCTATTCAAGGTCAAGGACACTCTCCTAGTCAAGGTCATGACCTCATTTTAAATAGGCGTCATCCACTCACCCATACCTATACATATACCAAGTTTGGTAAAGATCCATGAAATATTTTTTGAGTTATCGGGCCAACAAGATTTATATGCGGCGGCGGCGGGACCGGTATGCAAACATAGTATCCCCCGACTTTGGGGATACAATAAGATATATATATATCTTAATTTTGTAATGTAAATTGAAATTAAAATGGAATATTGTCAGTGAGGTTGGTAGAAAGTGAGTTTACCTTACATTTATAATTTATAAACTACCTGTTCCCCAGTATTAAAAGCAAAATGTACAAGTCATGGTGCCTCGTGTACCTTTAAGCAAATGTATAAACCTGCTTAATATAAATATGGCTGAGGCATCAAAGTTGTTGTTAATTAAAATCTTACAACATGAATATAATTATTAAACACATGGACAGACAACATTTCATTTCTGAATGACAATGTTGGCATTGTTTATTTACATGCCAGGACTGGATGTTACAACAGAAGTTAACTACAAAGAAATCATGAACTCAGAAGACTGTACGCTCTTTACACAGTGCTTTACCCATAGGGCCACTACCTATATCGTAAGGCGCTGTTTGTTATGACCTCGTATCCTGAATTGCTACACCAGAGGGGAGCACTGTATTTTTGTCCAATCACATGAGATCTTGTGCTGGAAGACAAAGCCAAGCGAGGAATAAACGGAGCCAATCATGTTTATTTCTTTTTGAGTGACAGCTCATTGCCCCGCGTAACCGTCTGAACAGGTCACAGGCTCAGAGAGTGGTTTGCTTAGGGCCTTGGTCACATAGGATGCTCGGCCAGTGAGATGTAATTCAAACGAAATGTATCAACAAAGGCTGCGTGCACACCTCGCTGGCTTGTTTCAGTTCCGCAGACAACAGATACATGGCTACGCAAAAACAGTCATAATGCCATAATCAAATCAGTCGATGATGCAAGAATGCAGAGGGAGCAATTTAAATTTGACCGGAAACTCATCAAGCGGCGCTTGAAGCGCAGCAATGGGCAGAGCCAGGATGCCTGTCGAGTGTTTGTTTATTGGCATCTGGTTGGCTGCTTGTCACATCATACGCACGTTTATTTCAGCGGACAACGAACCCCCATCTGGTGTCTAAATATATCATAAACGGTCAAAGCTGGCAGCGTGAAAATCAGTTGCTTCTTTAGAAGCGCAAGATTTCCGCTGCCTCGGGAGTGTAAAAAGACTGGTACAAAACTTCACACTGGGTCAAAGTTCAAAAATAACAGTTCAGCCCTCAGGGCAACTACTGTTTACTTCTCACAGGCTATATATGGAAACGTTAGGCCAAAATAAAAAAACAGGTATGGTTCTCAGGCACTTTTTTTCAGAAATCAATGCGGGCGGGCGCTTTTTTTATTTTTAATTTTTTGGTATGTTTCGATAAAAATGTCAAATGATAAGGGAAAAGCATGATAATAACAGATTTATTTTGCTAAACAAGTAAAAGTACTACATAACAAAGGAAAGTGTATGATTTTATCTTCTTGAAAGAAATGTCCGAGTGGCTGTAGTTCAAAATTGGTAACTTACTGGGGAAAATCGAAATAAAAATGTTTGATGTGGGGGTTTAAAATTGATGCAGGCGGTGCCTGAGAACCATACCTTTTATTTTTTTTGGCCTTAAGTGCTTTAAGTCATGTTACTTTGGTGTATTGTTCAATTGTAGTACAAATGTAACAAATGTATACACGACATCCAAGAGCAAAATCTACAAGAGACCAGCACCATAAACATAAACATGTTATCACATACTGGTTTCAGAAATGGCAAGAGTGAACACCCCAGCAGGACCACACTGTGACTGATTATGTGGACATCCCAGCAGGACCACACTGAGACTGTTTATGTGAACACCCCAGCAGGACCACACTGAGACTGTTTATGTGAACATCCAAGCAGGACCACACTGAGACTGTTCATGTGAACACCCCAGCAGGACCACACTGAGACTGTTTATGTGAACACCCCAGCAGGACCACACTGAGACTGTTTATGTGAACACCCCAGCAGGACCACACTGAGACTGTTTATGTGAACACCCCAGCAGGACCACACTGAGACTGATTATGTGAACATCCCAGCAGGACCACACTGAGACTGTTTATGTGAACACCCCAGCAGGACCACACTGAGACTGTTTATGTGAACACCCCAGCAGGACCACACTGAGACTGTTTATGTGAACACCCCAGCAGGAACACACTGAGACTGTTTATGTGAACACCCCAGCAGGACCACACTGAGACTGTTTATGTGAACACCCCAGCAGGAACACACTGAGACTGTTTATGTGAACACCCCAGCAGGACCACACTGAGACTGTTTATGTGAACACCCCAGCAGGACCACACTGAGACTGATTATGTGAACATCCCAGCAGGACCACACTGAGACTGTTTATGTGAACATCCCAGCAGGACCACACTGACTGTTTATGTGAACACCCCAGCAGGACCACACTGAGACTGTTTATGTGAACACCCCAGCAGGACCACACTGAGACTGTTTATGTGAACACCCCAGCAGGACCACACTGTGACTGATTATGTGGACATCCCAGCAGGACCACACTGAGACTGTTTATGTGAACACCCCAGCAGGACCACACTGAGACTGTTTATGTGAACATCCAAGCAGGACCACACTGAGACTGTTTATGTGAACACCCCAGCAGGACCACACTGAGACTGGTTCAGTTACAACTAGAGTGAACACCCCAGCAGGACCACACTGAGAATGATTTCAGTAACAACTTGCAACTGAGAATGATTTATATGCTGTTTGCTTTTATTGCTTCTGTTTAGCTGATATTGAAAGCTTTAGATTATTTACTGAGGGTTTCCATCGTTGCAAACAGTACATGGTCTGACATATGTATATGTTTTTACTGAGCACATTAACCATTACATCACTGCCCTCAATAACATTGTATCTACTGCTGGTTGATGGTAAATATTGATAACATGTTTCATTTTAGCTATTTATTCCTGTAACATCAGGACACCACCTGTAACAACAGACTGCTGATATATCTCATCAGGACACCATCTGTAACAACAGACTTCTGATATATCTCATCAGGACACCACCTGTAACCACAAACTGCTGATATATCTCATCAGGACACCACCTGTAACAGCAGCCTGCCTGCTGATATATCTCATCAGGACACCACCTGTAACCACAGACTGCTGATATATCTCATCAGGACACCACCTGTAACAACAGGCTGCTGATATATCTCATCAGGACACCACCTGTAACAACAGCCTGCCTGCTGATATATCTCATCAGGACACCACCTGTAACAACTGGCTGCTGATATATCTCATCAGGACACCACCTGTAACCACAGACTGCTGAAATATCCAATCAGGACACCACCTGTAACAACAGGCTGCTGATATATCTCATCAGGACAACACCTGTAACAACAGCCTGCCTGCTGATATATCTCATCAGGACACCACCTGTAACAACTGGCTGCTGATATATCTCATCAGGACACCACCTGTAACAACAGACTGCTGATATATCTCATCAGGACACCACCTGTAACCACAGACTGCTGATATATCTCATCAGGACACCACCTGTAACCACAGACTGCCTGCTGATATATCTCATCAGAACACCACCTGTAACCACAGACTGTCTGCTAATATATCTCATCAGGACACCACCTGTAACCACAGACTGCCTGCTGATATTGATACAAAGGTGGGGTGATGGGGATGTCCCCACCTGTATCACATATGGGTCGCTGGTGCACATGGCTGACAATGTTCCAAGACCAGTTTGATGACAGAAGTCTTTATTCAATAGCAAGCAGTCTGGGACAGTCTCTCTCTCTGAGAGAGCCGCCCAGGCTCCCTGACTCACTCTCTCTCAGTGCGCACTACAGATAGTTTTGTTACAGAGCTTTCACGTGACATATGAGATGTACATATCCATATTTCTGCATTTCGTCGTAAAAGCTTAACCTTATTGGATGACCCAAAGTAGGTCACAATTACATCAGAGTTGTAAGTGTTCTACCCAACTTTCGTGAGATCTGATTGGACAAAAGTTCTGTGGAAAATCCCAAATCTGACCTGACATACATCCAGTTATAGACTGACCTACAAGTCCTATTTGGAGAACGGTGCTTATATACACATGCGGAGTCTCATAAAATAACATGTTTTAATTGTGTTCTACCATTCCCTCATAAAGACTAAACACATAAGTCATTCTGTGACACTATTTCTGTTTGTACAGACTTAAAATAGACCTTAATGGTTTGGTGTACTGTTCTCTGATTAAACTGGGAGAGAAGCCTATATATGTGTGACCAGATGACTGGTTGTCGGGTGTCATCAATTATGAGAAGTCATTCATTGTTCAGTCTGACATGCCTGAAACTGAGCTTGTATTTGTGAAATATGAAATGTGAAATATTCCTTGAAATATGTGTTAAGTCACAAATATGCACTTTCCTACTCCATAACAATATATCTCATCAGAACACCACCTGTAACCACAGACTGCTGATATATCTCATCAGGACACCACCTGTAACAACAGACTGCTGATATATCTCATCAGGACACCACCTGTAACCACAGACTGTAGATATATCTCATCAGGCCACCACCTGTAACAACAGCCTGCTGATATATCTCATCAGGAAACCACCTGTAACCACAGACTGCTGATATATCTCATCAGGACACCACCTGTAACCACAGACTGCTGATATATCTCATCAGGTCACCACCTATAACCACAGACTGCTGATATATCTCATCAGGTCACCACCTGTAACCACAGACTGCTGATATATCTCATCAGGACACCAACTATAACCACAGACTGCTGATATATCTCATCAGGACACCACCTGTAACCACAGACTGTCTGCTGATATATCTCATCAGGACACCACCTGTAACCACAGACTGCCTGCTGATATATCTCATCAGAACACCACCTGTAACCACAGACTGCTGATATATCTCATCAGGACACCACCTGTAACAACAGACTGCTGATATATCTCATCAGGACACCACCTGTAACCACAGACTGTAGATATATCTCATCAGGACACCACCTGTAACAACAGGCTGCTAATATATCTCATCAGGACACCACCTGTAACCACAGACTGCTGATATATCTCATCAGGACACCACCTGTAACCACAGACTGCTGATATATCTCATCAGGACACCACCTGTAACCACAGACTGCTGATATATCTCATCAGGTCACCACCTGTAACCACAGACTGCTGATATATCTCATCAGGACACCACCTGTAACAACAGCCTGCCTGCTGATATATCTCATCAGGACACCACCTGTAACCACAGACTGCCGATATATATCATCAGGACACCACCTGTAACCACAGACTGCTGATATATCTCATCAGGACACCACCTGTAACAACAGCCTGCTGATATATCTCATCAGGACACCACCTGTAACCACAGACTGCTGATATATCTCATCAGGACACCAACTGTAACCACAGACTGCTGATATATCTCATCAGGACACCACCTGTAACCACAGACTGCTGATATATCTCATCAGGTCACCACCTGTAACCACTGTAACCACAGACTGCTGATATATCTCATCAGGACACCACCTGTAACAACAGCCTGCCTGCTGATATATCTCATCAGGACACCACCTGTAACGACAGACTGCTGATATATCTCATCAGGACACCACCTGTAACAACGCGCTGCTGATATATCTCATCAGGACACCACCTGTAACGACAGACTGCTGATATATCTCATCAGGACACCAACTGTAACCACAGACTGCTGATATATCTCATCAGGACACCACCTGTAACAACAGCCTGCCTGCTGATATATCTCATTGTTTTGTATATAATACACATATCCCCTGTTGTGTAGCCATCACAGATCTACTGTCAGTATCTACTGATCAATATTCAATTAAAAATAGACTTAGCTGGTGCAGAAGACACTGACCAGTGGTCAGTGATCTACAGCCAATGGTAATAAGCAAAACCTGATTCAACTGAACCTGAATTCAACTCAGCAATAAGCAGATATGCTCTATACCATATCTTACTCATATACTCAGAACCTAACCTTAAATATATAACATTTGAATCCATTCAATACACCAAGTTATCTTGAATACTTGAAACTTGAAACGTTTTATTTGATTAAACACCTACTATTATACATATATATCCAGTGGCGTTGTACACAGCACAGTATATAAAAGAACATTTAAAGAGCATAATAAGACCACTGTAAAACCTACATACATATCTGACAAACATATACAAAGTTAAAATAGATTTGTCAGATATTCAAGTTAAA
Source organism: Sipunculus nudus (assembly GCA_026874595.1). NCBI lineage: Eukaryota > Metazoa > Annelida > Sipuncula > Golfingiida > Sipunculidae > Sipunculus > Sipunculus nudus. Next base: position 60,226,008 of record CM049322.1, on the reverse strand, counting down.
AGAGTGAACAGAAATTACTAAAATATAAAAGTGTTGCATGAGGCAGATTGCTTAATATAATCTGGAAGAACGTTCCACAATTTAGGACCAATAGATCCAAAGCTTCTATCATTAAAAGTCTTTCTCTTGTTAAAAGGAATAATATACAATGAGTTCAAAGTATTTTCTGAGCGCAGTCCGGGCCTTTTCACCTCAGATGATTTAAGAAGTTCAGTCAAGTACACCGGAGCATTGCCAACTGAACAATTGTACACAAATGTTAATATTTTGAAATTTATCCTGGCTTATCCTGAATACACAGACAAACTGACATACTGACAGAAGAACTCCTAGAACTGGGTGAATATATAACCTTCATCACACTCTGTGAAGGAGGTATCAAACAGACAGACATGATTCAAGACTGTTAACCATCATCGAGCTGTTGCTCTCTAGTTTACAATAAAACAGACAATCAGATAGACAAAATATTAGCTGTAGTATCATGTATTACAAGCTCTGTTTAACTAGGCTGATGACAGTTAAAGACAGACAAACTGATGAGAGGACATGGCCTACAGGGTGCAAACACCAACAAACCACAATAACTAATGTAAAAGACAGGCTGATAGACAGAAACAGACTGATAGACAGAGGGACAAATGGACTGATGGAAAGAAAAACAGACAGACTGATAAACAGAGGGACAGACAGACTAAAAGACAGAGAGAGAGACAGACTGAGACACAGAGAGAGAGATAGACTGATACAGACAGAGAGGGACAGACTGATACACACAGAGACAGGCAGACTGATACACACAGAGAAAGACAGACTGAGACACACAGAGAGAGACAGACTGATACACAGAGAGAGAGACAGACTGAGACACACAGAGAGAGACAGACTGATACAGAGAGAGAGAGAGACAGACTGAGACAGAGAGAGAGACAGACTGATACACAGAGAGAGAGACAGACTGAGACACACAGAGAGAGACAGACTGATACACACAGAAAAAGACAAACTGAGACACAGAGAGAGAGACAGACTGAGACACAGAGAGAGAGACAGACTGATACATATACAGAGAGACAGACTGATACATACAGAGAGAGACAGACTGATACACAGAGAGAGAGACAGACTGATACACACAGAGAAAGACAGACTGATACACAGAGAGAGAGACAGACTAATACACACAGAGAGAAACAGACTGATACATACAGAGAAAGACAGACTGATACACACACAGAGAGACAGACTGATACACAGAATGAGGAACAAAAATTCATACATAGGTGTATAAGCAAGTGCCTGTGTAGAGGTAATAACAACAAGACATTTACCCAATGCTTAAACCATGAATATGTCAGGGACAGCAGACCATATTGCACAAGTAAATAATCAGAACCACACACAGCCCTTAATAGCACCAAGCCAGTGAGATCCCAAGCTGTAAGTAACACGTACACAATACAAACAAGACTCCGTTAATGCCAACTGATGAAGTTTTTTTGAAAATAAGTATCACCTGTAGAACACAGGAATAGAGACTTTCTTTACTGTTGTGCTGTGGCTGCTGTAGCTGAGTGGGAGGCGAGTTTGGCTGTGTGCCCTCATAGTCAGCTGTAGCAGCACCTGTACTGTCACCACCTGTCAAGGTGTGCTACCTCATAAACGTTTGTGATCCAAACAGTATTAACTCAGCTTGTGCCAGTTTACCTCGGCTTTATATCCAGTAGTGAACTTTTTGGTAATTTACTGTCCAATATCACTTACAATGTGACTTGACTGTGTCTTCTGCCTTTGCCTTTATAGAGTCTTTCTGGTTAAACTCAGCTTCATGCATCCACCCCTATTACATATATTGAGGAGAGTGAGCAGTATCCATGTGCTGAAGGTCTTGGCCTAAGGCCTACAGTCTGTGTCCCAGTGAAATCCTCAAGCAATTTTTTTAATGCTGATGTTGGTCTCTCCTGATTGTAGCTTCTGCCTTTAAATTTTTCATTGTAGAGTTTTTCTTTGCTTCAAGCATAATTTATAGACACTGCAGAAAGATTGCAATCCAGGCAACTTTTAAAGACACTCAAGACCTTTGTGTGGAAGACCTTGGCCTGAGGTCTAGGTGCTCCTGCTGTAACCTGAACAATAAATATACAACCTCAATGTGGGTAGATCTGGCAGAGAGACCAGGATTTGTTAATTTGCAATTTAATGCATTACTGAGTAAATTTATCTAAAATTCTGGAAGTTTTTGTGCCAGAAGCAGAACCATGGGGTCCATAGTGTCAGGAACACCCTTTTTCAGCTGCCACAACCTTTTTTGAAAGGTTTCAGACTAATTTATGCAGCCTGGACCCCTCCATAACCAGACCTGGGGACCCTTATTTTGGTTTTGTCTTTTGTCCTCCTGGGTTGGACCCTCCTTTCCTAAATTCTGGATCCAACCCTGTGTACCTTAGGCCAAAAAAAAAAAAAAAATTTGTTTCCGGTCACCTGACCGACCCTAATTTTTCCAGCCGACTCTGAAGTTTTTAGAGTGATTTTTATGCCAAAATAAGCAATAAATACATGCCTTCGTAGAAAAAAAAGTGTCCCAATTTTCCCGCCAGACCTTTTCAGTGCAGATTTCCGCTATATTTATTTTTAAGAAAAAGCGCTCTCAGTATTCCCCGTCAGGCTGACGTTTGCAAAGAGTCACCGCACAGGATAAAGTTTATTGACACATTTGGTATTTCAAAAGTTCACCACTGTTAAACACGCATGCTTCTAGAAGCTTCTATTTTTCCTGACATGTAATTGTTGTAATTTATGGCAGCTTATATCAGGTTGCCTTGTTATATAATATGAAGAGTCTATTCTAATAAATGACCTAACAATGTCTTTGATGTAGTTGGTCAAATTTCCTCATTTGCCGACCTCCGTGTATCTTCGCTTAACATGTGTCGCTGGAGGTCCAAGCTTACATATATGTGAAGTCCAGGCTTTCAAGTCCGACTGTCTGGTATTAAACGAGGTAGACCTTACGTTGACAGACACGCAAATATACCAATACTACTGTCAGAGTTTTCTGACAAAACTTGCACCGACCAATTACGAGGGGGATCATTTCATTCGGCAAAGGTTAAGCAAAAAACGTTTTGAGCATATCATTTTTCTTTCGCATCCAAAATTTCCTGGACTAAATGTATATGTTTGAAACTTTTTGCAGCAAAAAATGTCTGAATTTCATCTTTCCACCTTACAAGTCACCACTTTCTCAAGTCAAATTCCCCTGCAGTTTCTTTTCTTTCAACTTTGATACTGCTAACAGAAGTTTAAAATGGACACGGTCAGCAGTACTGATTTTCACGTCAAATGGTCTAAACAAAGTTATTCAGAGATATGAAGTAGGCTTGTTTCACCTATTAATATATATTAATATAACAAAATATTCCATTTCAACAGTAATATTTGTATTATTTGATGAATTCCCTCATCCAAGAAGCCACATTGCCAGTGAAAACTACGCGGCTGTATGCGTTGTCACAAAGAGTCGTACATGACACGGTAGCGCTCCGGGAGGCTGTTCCGTCCTGTGCGTACACTCCCTTTATTATCTTGAATATTAAATTGAGCAGTTGTACGCAGTGTCATTAAAAGGAACAGCCGAATTTTTTTCCACACCCAAGCTGCATTGCTCGAGCTCCTGACCTCTGGACAGTTGTGAGTTGACGGTAACAGAGCGCCAAGTGACTTTTCTGGCAAATCAGTGATTGCAAATCCACTTCAGTTTCCCACGAAAATCCACATGGTAACTTCGGATATTTCTAGTCAATTCAGTTAACCAGCAATATATTTAAATGTGCCCTTGGCAAAAAGAAGTGACCTGGTGATATGAATGATGTGTCAATTAGATTAAGTGCCAATCATGCCCACAGGCAATCTGTGCGAAATTTATCAAATTTTCTGATCTTTCCTTGAAAATTCCAGATAGTACAAACTTTATGCTCAGAAAATGATTAAGAATAGTATGAAAATTGTACTAAATCAAATATAAATCCAAGGAACTCTTTTTTGGGGATTCCATGAATTAAGGGAGTTTGTTTTTCTGATCAAAATAAATACCTACAAACAGCGACTAGCAGATCAGATCCGTATTTTCACTGGAACCTCCAGGTACACACTGAATTTTTACAATCAAACAACATCCTTTGGACCCTTTTAAAATTGTTAAGTCCCAGGATGGTTTGGAATTAAACACATCAATATTTTCTCAATACCGGTGATACAATCATGACAATAAAATGCCATGTTTTAACTAATTTGCAAACATCAAAAACAATTTATTGCATTGCATAAATAGTTATGATAACCAATATAAACATGCATTTAAAGGTATTTATACTTTTTGTCTATCTGACTAACCTTGCAACAATCTATATGATAGCCATCATTAATATTTCCATTATAGCATCATCCAAATTGGCCGGCTTTTACAATACGACAAGGGAAAATAAATTCCTGTTTCCTATCCCCAATCCACGTCTCAATTCCAAATTTTAAGGTAAAATTAATCAGACATTTTCTGACATCACTCGGGACTGTGGCAAGTTACCTGAATGCAACTTTGTTGTCTTTGCATAAATTTGCGGTGAGCGAAGATGAAGATCAGGCAACAACACTTAAGGACCTGTCAGACTTTGATACAGAATGTCTTAATTCGTGGCGAAATATCTATTTCAGATACATGTGTGTCCGTGTAATTACAAATTTAAGGTGTTTTGTGTGTTAATTGATAGCATATAGAGACCATGTAGCATTGAACTCATGTAATGAAATGGGATGTAAAAAAGAAAAAAGAAAAGAAAAAAAAAACTTTTACCTACCTACTATCCCAACATTTTTCTGCTATGTTACTGGAAACAAAGGGGTTTTTTTTGGCCCTATGACTGAGAGTGCTCACGGCCTAACATTTATTGAGAGAACTAGAGTGCTCAGGGCCTAACATTTATTGAGAGAACTAGAGTGCTAACAGCCTGACACTTATTGAGAGAACTAGAGTGATCTCGGCCTAACATTTATTGAGAGAACTAGAGTGCTAACAGCCTGACACTTATTGAGAGAACTAGAGTGATCTCGGCCTAACATTTATTGAGAGAACTAGAGTGCTCACTGGCCTTACATTTATATGGAGGGGGAGGGGCCACATGCATGACCAGCCATTGTTCCATCTGGTTATAACAATAATCATATGTATCATTATACCCCAGTCTGTCCAAAGTAAAATTAGTCTGTCTCCTATAATGACAAACACAGTTTGAACTAGAATACGAGTAGTCGACAAGCGACTACGTGTATCCGCCAAAATCAGAGAAGGACGGGTGAAGTGAGGCATGAATTGAGTGGCAAGGGGAAATAGAGTTACATGTGTTACATAATAGAATGGATCTCTGCCACATAAACATGACTGTAGGTGGCGCCACCTGTTATTTGAACGAGAAACTATCCAAGATGTATACACATGCAAAATTTCATGTGGAAAAGTTAAACCACTGCAGAGATATGAGTGATTTTATCCCAAACAGATGGACGCTGTGCAAAAATGGCTGCAGATGGCACCACCATTTTTTTTATGTTATAAAGCTATCCAAGGGCTACATTTGTGTAAATTTTTTTCCTGATTGGTTGAACGAGTCAGGAGATATAAGCATGGATGTCTACAGCGTGAACATTAATGTAGGTGGCGCCACCTGTCATAAAATCAAGAAAGCTATGCTGGATGTATAGGCATGCCGATTTTTAGGTAATTTGGTCAAACCACTGCAGAGATAGGAGTGATTTTAACCTAAGGCAGACAAACAGATGGACGCTGTGCAAAAATGGCTGCAGGTGGCGCCACCATTTTTGTGTTTGTTATAAAGCTATGCAAGGGCTACATTTGTGTAAAGATTTTTTCCTGATTGGTCAAATGGTTCCCGAGATACAAGCTTGGATGTCTGCAGCGTTAACGTGAATGTAGGTGGCGCCACCTGTCATAAAATCAAGAAAGCTATCTTGGATGTATAGTGCATGCCTAATTTTTGGTGAATTAGTCAAATCACTGCAGAGATATGAGTGATTTTAACCCAAGGCAGATGAACAGATGGACACTGTGCAAACATGGTTGCAGGTGGCGCCACCATTTTTGTGTTTGTTATAAAGCTATCCTAGGGCTACATTTGTGTAAATTTTTTTTCATGATTGGTCAAACGGTTCCCGAGATACAAGCTTGGATGTCTGCAGCGTTAACGTGAATGTAGGTGGCGCCACCTGTCATAAAATCAAGAAAGCTATCTTGGATGTATAGTGCATGCCTAATTTTTGGTGAATTAGTCAAATCACTGCAGAGATATGAGTGATTTTAACCCAAGGCAGATGAACAGATGGACACTGCCCAAACATGGTTGCAGGTGGCGACACCTTTTTTTATGTATGTTATAAAGCTATCCTAGGGCTACATTTGTGTAAATTTTTTTTCATGATTGGTCAAACGGTTCCCGAGATACGAGCTTGGATGTCTGCAGCGTTAACGTGAATGTAGGTGGCGCCACCTGTCATAAAATCAAGAAAGCTATCTAGGATGTATAGTGCATGCCTAATTTTAGGTGAATTAGTCAAATCACTGCAGAGATATGAGTGATTTTAACCCAAGGCAGATGAACAGATGGACACTGTGCAAACATGGTTGCAGGTGGCGCCATCTTTTTTTGTGTATGTTATAAAGCTATCCTAGGGCTACATTTGTGTAAATTTTTTTCCTGATTGGTCAAACGGTTCCCGAGATATGTGGGTTTATGTGTGGAAACAGACGCACAAACGGACGCTGGGCAGAGAGGAAAGGTCAGAGGTCAAGGTCACTTGGTTAGGCACCAGTTCACATGTGACCCGATAATTTGTATAAGTTTTGGAAAAATCTGTCCAGTAGTCTCAGAGGAGTTCTCCGGAAACGAACGCCGCGGCGGCGGAACCAGGTCAAAAACATAGTATCCTCAAAACTTCGTTTTGGCGGATACAATAATCACTTCTTGTACGTACCTACACTCAGTGTACAGAAACCTATCATATTAATTTACACAGTTTGAATAATCACTTCCTGTACGTACCTACACTCAGTGTACAGAAACCTATCATATTAATTTACAAAGATCCAGGAAGAAAATGGCAAAGGATGTCAATTATCAAGGGACAAAATGTCACAAAATATGTTTACATATTGATATAAATGCCATAGCACTCATTATCCATGTAAAAATTATGCATTAAATATTGTGAGTGGGGAAAGTGCCAGAGAAAATGTTTAATGAAAATAATCCACAGGATATAATGTCCCAGGGATCCATGTTGTAAGCAATGATGTCCATAGGTAAAAAGTCAGAGAATATAATGTACAGGGAAAAAAACAAGAAACTAGACATTTCTTGGCACTGCAGGTGCCAGAGTATCCCCAGACATAGTAGGCCCTCCCCCCCCCCCCCCCCCCCATTTTTAGCAGCATATACTGACACTTGGCAAGCAATTATTGTTTCTTCCATCTACCAATCCACAATCTTTTTGATTGGCAGGGGAATTGTATGTGCAAGATGACATGTCTGAGATGAAATGTTTGGCTGAAAATGCATCCACATCTTTTTAAAGATGTGTCCTGTGACCTTGAACTTTGACCTCATGACCCCAGAATCAATTCAGGTCTTGCTTTTCCAATGGGTCATATACAAGTCAAGTTTGAAATCCATACATCAATAAAAGCAGGAATTATCATCCAGAAACTAATTTTTGGACAGATGGCTCCTGTGACCTTCACCTCTGACCTTGTGACCTCAAAATTGATAGGGGTCTTCCTCTCTTGGCAGATGAACTATATGTGCAAGATGAAAGGTCTGAGATGAAATGTTTAGCTGAAAATGCATCCACAATCTTTTTAAAGATGTGTCCTGTCCTTGACCCTTGACCTCATGACCCCAAAATCAATTGGAGTCTTGCTTTTTCAATGGACCATATATAAGTCAAGTTTGAAATCAATACATCAATAAAAGCAGGTATTATCATCAAGAAACTAATTTTTTTGACGGATAGCTCCTGTGGCCTTGACCTTTGACCTTGTGACCCCAAAATTGATATGGATCATCCACCATTGGCAAGTGAGCTATATATTCAAGATGGAAGACCTGGGATGAAAGTTTGGCTTAAAATGCATCCACAGTATATTTTAAGATGCAAGTCCAGTGACCTTGACCTTTGACCTCATGACCCTAGAACCTATAGGGTTTTTACTTTAGTAGTGGGCCATACATAAGTCACGTTTGAAATCCATATGGCTATCAACACTGGAGATATCATAAGAGGTGTGTGATTTTCACCAAATATGGACGCATTAAAGGTCAAGGCCACTCTCATGGTAAAGGTCATGACCCAAATGTAAATAGACCTCATCCCTTAACCCATCACTCTACATGTGCCTAATATGAAAGAAATCTGTCCATTTGTTTTTTACTTATAATGCTTACAGTACTGTCAAGTGGATATTATGGGGGTATTAAAGGCGTAAAAACAAGAAAAGGAAAATAGGTGGTGCCACCAGTTTCCAGTATATCACAAGGCTAATTCCAAGATCTTCGGTCACCTTGATTTTCGGACCAGTCCATGCAAGCTAACTTGAGATATTTAAGAATTTGTGTTATTTTCAGCAAAAATGGACCTATTCAAGGTCAAGGTCACTCTCCTAGCATAGGTCATGACCCCATTTTAAATAGACTTCATCCCCTTACCTATATCTATACAAATGTTAAGTTTGAAAAAAATCAGTGAAATATTTTTCGAGTTATCCCGCTCACAAGGTTTTTCTGCGGCAGCAGCGGCGGCGGGACCGTCTGAAACCATAGTATCCCAACTTTGTCTGGGGATACAATTAGCCATAGGACATAATTTTGTTCTGATACTAAATGTTCACTGAGGTCTAGGTGGTTGGCCTGGGACCAGGGAGTAAGGTAGTCATACAGCCCAGCTGGTACTGGCTGGAGGTTAATTATTACTGTCTTCTGTAGTCATCCAGCCTAGCTGGTACTGGCTGGAGGTTATTATTGTCTTCTGTACGGCACAGAGCATCACCACAACCAGCAGCCAGATGGCTGAGAATGAAACATGACCTTGAGACACCTGATATGTGACCTTGAGACCTGATGAAGATGTGAGACATCTCGTCAATCATGGTAGAATAACAAAGAAGCCCTCAACTTAAAGAGAGACGTGGCAAAGGTCAGGCAATAGTCACCTGAAAAAGTTTTTGTACAACTGTATAGGAATGTTTATCTAGCTTTTAATAATAGAAAAAAATTGTTTTTCATTTTTCAATGATTATATGTTTGTTTCCTGAGTACATTCCTGAAGTGGATACATTAATAAAACATATACATGTATTTAGGAATGAGTTTGATTTAAGCCTCAGTACACCCTGACACACCTAGTACCTGTCATATTGCACTGACAGATCACATTTACAACAATATGTCTGCTGAATTTATGATTTATTTAATTCCTGAATGATTTTCTGCAGCAGAATATATAAGATTACTATTTGTCAGAACTATTATTAGCCTGATATTTTGCCAAGAACTAAAAGACACAAGATGCAGAAGGACAGCAGTACCACGTTTCATTCAGACAGGTAAATGCCAGATCTTTATTTTTAAAAATAGCAATTAATGAGACACTGCAAATCCAAACCCAGATTAACAGCAAGATGTACAGTGTATATCATCAAACCAAAAGTTCTCCATCCCATAATAACTCAGTCTCTGACTCTCTGCACATGTCTTATGAAATATGACCCTATGCTTAACCTTTCAATGTCTCAAAACAGACTCACAGATATTTTTATCTCCAGAAGCAAGCAATACTGTGTATATTGGTCTTGTCTCCTTCAATTGTAAATCTGTTTGTCTGTAATTGTTCAGGAAATCTATTAGAATTATTTCTCTATTTCAAAAGTGTTTTTGAAATTCTAACATGAAAATTGTATTTAAAATTTTAAAATGAACTAATGCCAGTTCAAAAACTTCCAAAAAATCTAAATAGACTTTTTTACAAACATTTAAAAACTTTAATAAGGTCCTCCCTTTTGTGACACAAGTAATGAGTTTTCTTGAGACACAAGTAAAAGACATCAACAGCAAACTGGTTTCACAGATGCTGCAGTATCCCCAGACAATAATGGATATCACTAATACTGACTGTAAATGACTGCCTGCCTGAAAAACTGCAGGCAAACAACTAGTGACCCCTGGTGTTTAGCCTGACAAGCCCATTCATTCAACACACCTTGGTGCACGCTGGACATAGTGATTTTTTTTGCCAATCATCATGATATTTATTACATTTATTATGCTGTGTTAAAAAAATATTACAGGAACTAGAACAGGCATGAGAAATTGATGGAATATGCACAGTTTGCATCAGAATTTGATCTGTAATAAACTGTCTAGTAGATGATATAGGAAAAGTTACACATGCAGGGTCTTTCACTCACGGATCAACGTCAAATTTTGAAAGTTTCAGTGAATTTGTGGTACATTGTAACAAGTGTATTACCTTGCATTTATTCAATAATCCTATTAATTAAATGAGTTCATTGCATGTTTAAGGGGGATAGCCAGTTTTGTCTGTGCTAATGTGTGTCAGGCTGAATCACACTTTTTGCCCAAATGGGCTTCTGGCTGAACCAGTCAGTCATTTTTCTCCTCTGTCTACACAAGAAACTGCATTGGCAATATCCTGTATTAAGGCATACTTCTTTAATGGTTGTCGTTGTATCAGGGGGCTGAATTTTTTAATGTTTTTTTTATTTAAAGGTTTCACAGGGTTCCTTTTTTATGCTCTGTCATTAGTGAAGTAGTATATTTTACTTATCAGATATGAAACTATAACCTGTAGTGATGTGGTGACAAATTCATTTCATAAACAACGCAGATTTCACTATTACCTAGGCCTACCACTCCTCTGTCCAGGTATCATGTTTGAATAGTCACAGATGGCTGAGATGACGCATTCAGGAAGCACTGATCCCCCTGGCTGTTATTAGTGTAGAGCCAAGGTTTATTTAAAACAAGTGACCCATGGGTCATGACGCTCAGCTGCCAAGCATGACCTGTGACATCATGGACTGAGATTCACAACTTCCAGTCAAATTTTGAAGAACCAATTTGCCAATTTGTTGAAAATTTTCTATGACAACAGAAATATATATCACCTATGTCTGGTTTAATCACAGTGAATTGATGGTCTGAGGAAAATGCATGATTGTTAAGCTATCAGGAACTATTCCAACAGCTTGCTTGAAACCTGTCAGTCTCAAAAAGAACACCACAAAGGGCAAATATAAGATCAAAATATATAGCAAAAATCAAGGAAATACATGCAAGAATTATTGAGAAACAGGTGCTTCTGTATGAATTTTTATTCAATACAGGCCAACTGTACTGCACTTTTATAAATGATGGTAATATTTATTCAGAAATATTTGACCCAATCCTTTACAAGATTACATAAATATACATCCAACTGCATTCACTTTAACTGTTTTTGAGATAATATGATCAAAAGGAATTAAAAGATGGTTGCCTGGTGGCCATATTGGACTTCTGACAAGTCTGAAATCAGACAACAAACATTCTCTAAATGGGACCAAACATTAAAGAAAAATTACTGAAACTGCCCTGAAGTAAGAATTTCTAAGGTGGCTAACTGGCAGACATAATGGATTTCTGACAAGTATGACATTTGATATCCCACATTCTCCAATAAGAGACCAAACTTGGGGCAAATTATCCAGTAATAAATGCCCAAAATAATTCAAAAGGCATGTCCAGGCCCTCATATCAGATTTATAGATATGCAATTGTAAAAAGTGTAAGTCCAATATTTTTTATTATCACGCTGCTTTTCAATGGGGTCAGCAGGGTAGGTAAACTGTCAAACCTGAAAGAAAAGAAATGCAGAAAGCATGACTAAGAGTCTTGAAATAAAACAAAAAGCCATCCTAAATCAAGGTACACATCCACATATTATGAGAACAAACACTTGCTTTTATATGTGGTGATATATATTAAAATATTCAGATATCTAGGAAACTAAGTTTATTGCTAGGATTCCATAAAATAAACTGCAAAATGTTCCCATCATCTTATAAATCAGTAGCTAAACCTTAATACTATACTCTCATAGTCTTAATGCCTGGTTGAAGCATTCTGACAACAGTGTTTTTGTTATGAAGTAAGAGGTACTTATCACTGAGCCTTATCACTTAATAGGCTGATACAAAAGGGAGTCATATGTCACCAGTGTCACTCACAATTACAGCCACACAGGGAGATGTACCAGCTGGAGTGGGATGGTTATATATACAAGAAAAATAGAGATGGTCTATAAAATAAGTAATTGTGAACATCCCTGACCTATGACCTTGGCCTTTTGCCCATATATCAACTGGATTCTTTCTAAATGATGGGTAACTACTGACCACTTAAATCTGGTGTAATTACTTGGCAACCAATGGGTGAATAACTTTGACCTGCAACCTTTAACCTGCTGACCAGCTGACCCCAAAATCAATCAGTTATTTATTCAAGCAAAAAGACCCATAAATATGAAGTTTGAGTCAAACTGAGTGATGCATAGATGTGGCATATGGGAAAGACTGAAGGTTTGGGTTGAACAGTTACACTTGAAATATGCTCACAAGCATTTAGAACAATTAAATATTGTGACCTTGACCTTTGACTTTTTGACCTCAACATCAATAGGCTTCTTCCCATACTGGTAGGTAAGCTATATATGACAAATGGAAGGTACCGATTGAAAAGTTTGCCTGAAAATGGCTCCATGCAAGAAGTGGGTGCTGTGAACTTGACCTTTGACCTCAAAATCAACAGGTCTTTTCCCCTGTTGGCAGAGAAGCGATATCAGTGCTGGAAGGTTTGGAATGAAAAGTCTAGCTTGAAAACTACCTTTTCAAATAAGTGGATCCTGTGACCCTGACCTTTGACCTTGTGACCTCAAAATCTATAGGATTCTTCTCCAACTTAGTAGGTGAGCTATATGTGAAAGATCAAAGAATTGGGATAAAAGGGTTGGCTTAAAATGCATCCACAGGCTTTTCAAAGAAGAGGCTCCTGTGACCTTGACCTTTGACCTTTTGACCTAAAAAAAATTATGGTTCTTCCCCTGTTGGTAGGTGAGCTGTATGTGAAAGATGGAAGGTTTGGGATGAAAATTTTGTCTTAAAGAGTTATTTCTGGGGGGTGCAAACACAGCCCATAACTTCGAGGATATAGGTCACAGTGACCTAATTTCAGGTTTGCAAGGAGATCTTTTTATAACCTCTAAGACTGCATAGGGTTCATGGCCCAAGCCCCTACGGTTACGATTTGTGCCCTGCTAACGGCCGGACGGCCGGCCGGACGGCCGGACGGACGGCCGGCCGGACGGACAGACGGAAGGACGCCGGACAAAGACCCATCGCTATAGCCCAGCATGACTGAAAGTCAGCTGAGCTAACAACTCACATGTCATTAAATGTAAGATAAACCAACCTGTAACTACATAACTGTGTAATAAGTTTGTTCAGGGAAACTGTCTTTATAAGGGTATCTACTCTGTTAATTAAAAGACGAGTTGTAATCACCTGATCTAACAACAATGAACACCTGTACCGCTGTGCGTAGCCCCCTTGTTGATCAAAGGCAGGGATGTGCTCATAATAATTTGAGTGGTGTTGATGTTGCAAATTACTTCCAAAAGGGTGAAAGAAGGGACCGTATTCCGTTTGTTGCAGTTAAAATCTGAGGCCAAACATCAGATTCCACTGTTCTACAGGAATTTGGGGTCATCATGAACTGTGACCTTTCAATATATTCAAATATTCAGCATGATTTGGCGCATCATATAATTTTGTTAATGACATCAGTATAAGTCCTTCATACAGATACAAAGTGGCCCTTTGTTTAGTTATAAACAAGAAGGCAAGCACAGTTACATAGATAGAGCTCACATGACATATCTGTGTAAGAAGAAGGGAGTAAAAAGACATCTTGAGGGAAACTTCAGAAAATGTGGTAGACTGATAACAAAGTACATAGAGGTTAACATGAATGTCCGCCATAACAACCAGAGGTCACATGACCAGATAACAAGGTAACAGGCTGTTCTCCATAGAAACCAAAGGTCATGTGACCAGATAACAAGGTAACAAGACTAAAACTGCTTGAGCACCAGCTAAGGAAGCGGCTGTAGCAGCCTGAGAGACACTTGTGCGACTTACTGAGCAATCAGCCCCGTTACACTCTGTCACTAGAGTAAGTTAAGAAGGATACCACGTGTCCTTGTTGTAGAACGGATCTAAGGACACTGGTTTAAATCTGGTGACCAATGTATAAGAGATTTGAAGGACCAAGTATTCTATAAAACAAATTTCAATAGCTATATGACTATCTGACCATGGACCACCCTAAGAATAAAATTTCAGGAAAAACAGCATTCTACTGAAAAAGACACTGTAAAAAAATATCTAAATAAACTTTTTAAAGTTTATGTCCATGTGTATGTGTTACTTTGTACTGAATCTGTCCACAGGGCTAGAGATATTGAAAAGATCATCAGATCAAAAGACTAGTCTAATATGATGCTGTGGATGGACAAACTGACAGTACTGACAGTATCTCTGTCCTCAGACGGCTGCTCCAGTTATAACACACAGAGCCTGGCCGGTGGCTTCAGTATCTGTCCTCAGATACGGCTGCTGATTCGTCACATTACAAAGGCACCTCCTTCAGTATTTAACTCATAAAAGCGAGATCAGGCACAGCATTACAAGCCAAGATGAATAGTCCCACAGCTAGCGATGTCTGTTTTACAGCCTGGGGTTATTGCATAGCTGCACCCAGACAGCTCTGACTCTTTAACCCCTGAGGGGTTGACGTTATTCTGGGAGTTACATGGCACCCCCAAGTACCACTTTTGACACAATCAAGAGAGCATATTTATAATTTTTATTTGTTTGCAGATGGGTGGGGTGGAACATCTGTTGTCCTTATCTGTTCACCCATATCACAAAAAAGCTAAGATTTTAATCCCTTTGAAATTATGCAAGCAGACTCCTCCTCCCGGGCACCTGTCTGTCATGGACACCTTCCTGTTCTGTACACCTGAGGCAGTCTCATGAGTAAACTTTCTGGTGTTTACTGGTTTCAGTCATTACATCAATTTACTTATTATCTGTGACAAGACCTTCCTATATTGTCCCTGTCAAATCCATAGGATGCTGTTAACAGAAAGTTCTAGGACACTCCACACAGATCTGGACACAACCTGCCAGCTGTTAACAGAAAGTTCTAGGACACTCCACACAGATCTGGACACAACCTGCCAGCTGTTAACAGAAAGTTCTAGGACACTCCACACAGATCTGGACACAACCTGCCAGCTGTTAACAGAAAGTTCTAGGACACTCCACACAGATCTGGACACAACCTGTCAGCTGTTAACAGAAAGTTCTAGGACACTCCACACTGATCTGGACACAACCTGCCAGCTGTTAACAGAAAGTTCTAGGACACTCCACACGGATCTGGACACAACCTGCCAGCTGTTAACAGAAAGTTCTAGGACACTCCACACAGATCTGGACACAACCTGCCAGCTGTTAACAGAAAATTCTAGGATACTCCACACAGATCTGGACACAACCTGCCAGCTGTTAACAGAAAGTTCTAGGACACTCCACACAGATCTGGACACAACCTGCCAGCTGTTAACAGAAAGTTCTAGGACACTCCACACAGATCTGGACACAACCTGCCAGCTGTTAACAGAAAGTTCTAGGACACTCCACACAGATCTGGACAAAACCTGCCAGCTTTTAACAGAAAGTTCTAGGACACTCCACACAGATCTGGACACAACCTGCCAGCTGTTAACAGAAAGTTCTAGGACACTCCACACAGATCTGGACACAACCTGCCAGCTGTTAACAGAAAGTTCTAGGACACTCCACACAGATCTGGACACAACCTGCCAGCTGTTAACAGAAAGTTCTAGGACACTCCACACAGATCTGGACACAACCTGCCAGCTGTTAACAGAAAGTTCTAGGACACTCCACACAGATCTGGACACAACCTGCCAGCTGTTAACAGAAAGTTCTAGGATACTCCACACAGATCTGGACACAACCTGCCAGCTGTTAACAGAAAGTTCTAGGATACTCCACACAGATCTGGACACAACCTGCCAGCTGTTAACAGAAAGTTCTAGGACACTCCACACAGATCTGGACACAACCTGCCAGCTGTTAACAGAAAGTTCTAGGACACTCCACACGGATCTGGACACAACCTGCCAGCTGTTAACAGAAAGTTCTAGGACACTCCACACAGATCTGGACACAACCTGCCAGCTGTTAACAGAAAGTTCTAGGATACTCCACACAGATCTGGACACAACCTGCCAGCTGTTAACAGAAAGTTCTAGGATACTCCACACAGATCTGGACACAACCTGCCAGCTGTTAACAGAAAGTTCTAGGACACTCCACACAGATCTGGACACAACCTGTCAGCTGTTAACAGAAAGTTCTAGGACACTCCACACAGATCTGGACACAACCTGCCAGCTGTTAACTAAAGTTCTAGGATACTCCACACAGATCTGGACACAACCTGCCAGCTGTTAACAGAAAGTTCTAGGATACTCCACACAGATCTGGACACAACCTGCCAGCTGTTAACAGAAAGTTCTAGGACACTCCACACAGATCTGGACACAACCTGCCAGCTGTTAACAGAAAGTTCTAGGATACTCCACACAGACCTGGACACAACCTGCCAGCTGTTAACAGAAAGTTCTAGGACACTCCACACAGATCTGGACACAACCTGCCAGATGTTAACAGAAAGTTCTAGGATACTCCACACAGATCTGGACACAACCTGCCAGCTGTTAACAGAAAGTTCTAGGACACTCCACACAGATCTGGACACAACCTGCCAGCTGTTAACAGAAAGTTCTAGGACACTCCACACAGATCATGACACAACCTGCCAGCTGTTAACAGAAAGTTCTAGGACACTCCACACAGATCTGGACACAACATGCCAGCTGTTAACAGAAAGTTCTAGGATACTCCACACAGATCTGGACACAACCTGCCAGCTGTTAACAGAAAGTTCTAGGATACTCCACACAGATCTGGACACAACCTGCCAGCTGTTAACAGAAAGTTCTAGGACACTCCACACAGATCTGGACACAACCTGCCAGCTGTTAACAGAAAGTTCTAGGATACTCCACACAGACCTGGACACAACCTGCCGAAGCCAACCGTACTGTGCTGACATCTGTCCACTTTTCTCACTCTTTTAAGTGTCAGCAACAAAATATAAAACATACACTCAGTATTTTTCTCCCGGGCAACCTGGAAAGGACTTTACACCACCAATATCAACATTCAGTGCTACAACCTGGTATATTTTTTCCAATCTTGTTCTTCAGTTATAAAATCAATGTTTTCTCATTGAGATGACAAACTAATCCATTCAAAGCCATTACCTGGTATATGGTCTATAGTACCAGTGTTACTGGCCAAGTAAATCTATGAAATTAATATTAAGATGAATACTAGTTGAAATGTTTAGTCCAATACCTTACAATATGATCATTTCCTCACCAAAATCAGTCATTTTTTAAATGACACTGTTGCAAATCTATTCAAAGTATTACTATTAGGGAATATACTAATGTATCAGCTTGTGCCATATTCTCCCAAAACAAAAAGAAATCAAACACAGATGAACCCATAATCTCCTTATCACTGAGACAAAAAAAATACCTGGTTGTAACAAACAGGTTCACATCAATTTTTCTTTGTTGAGGACAGGTTTTTACTGTTAACCATGTCACCATGGTACTATAAAACAATAGTGTCACCTTTGGGGTATCAGTGGCTGATGTTAGGGGTATCAGTGACTGATGTTTGGGGTATCAGTGACTGATGTTAGGGGTATCAGTGACTGATGTTTGGGGTATCAGTGACTGATGTTGGGGGTATCAGTGACTGATGTTGGGGGTATCAGTGACTGATGTTGGGGGTATCAGTGACTGATGTTTGGGGTATCAGTGACTGATGTTTGGGTTATCAGTGACTGATGTTAGGGGTATCAGTGACTGATGTTTGGGGTATCAGTGACTGATGTTGGGGGTATCAGTGACTGATGTTGGGGGTATCAGTGACTGATGTTGGGGGTATCAGTTACTGATGTTGGGGGTATCAGTGACTGATGTTTGGGGTATCAGTAATTGATGTTGGGGGTATCAGTGACTGATGTTTGGGGTATCAGTAATTGATGTTGGGGGTATCAGTGACTGATGTTGGGGGTATCAGTGACTGATGTTGGGGGTATGAGTGACTGATGTTAGGGGTATCAGTGACTGATGTTAGGGGTATCAGTGACTGATGTTGGGGGTATCAGTGACTGATGTTGGGGGTATCAGTAATTGATGTTTGGGGTATCAGTGACTGATGTTTGGGGTATCAGTGACTGATGTTCGGGGTATCAGTGACTGATGTTTGGGGTATCAGTGACTGATGTTTGGGGTATCAGTGACTGATGTTTGGGGTATCAGTGACTGATGTTTGGGGTATCAGTGACTGATGTTTGGGGTATCAGTGACTGATGTTTGGGGTATCAGTGACTGATGTTAGGGGTATCAGTGACTGATGTTTGGGGTATCAGTGACTGATGTTTGGGGTATCAGTGACTGATGTTTGGGGTATCAGTGACTGATGTTGGGGGTATCAGTGACTGATGTTGGGGGTATCAGTGACTGATGTTGGGGGTATCAGTGACTGATGTTGGGGGTATCAGTGACTGATGTTGGGGGTATCAGTGACTGATGTTGGGGGTATCAGTGACTGATGTTTGGGGTATCAGTGACTGTTGTTGGGGTATCAGTGACTGTTGTTGGGGGAATCAGTGACTGTTGTTGGGGGTATCAGTGACTGATGTTTGGGGTATCAGTGACTGATGCTGGGGTATCAGTGACTGATGTTTGGGGTATCAATGACTGATGTTTGGGGTATCAGTGACTGATGTTTGGGGTATCAATGACTGATGTTTGGGGTATCAGTGACTGATGATTGGGGTATCAATGACTGATGTTTGGGGTATCAGTGACTGATGATTGGGGTATCAGTGACCAATGTTGGGGGTATCAGTGATTGATGCTGAAGGTATCAGTGACTGATGTTGGGGGTATCAGTGACTGATGTTTGGGGTATCAGTGACTGATGTTTGGGGTATCAGTGACTGATTTTGGGGTATCAGTGACTGATGTTGGGGTATCAGTGACTGATGTTGGGGGTATCAGTGACTGATGTTGGGGTATCAGTGACTGATGTTGGGGGTATCAGTGACTGATGTTTGGGGTATCAGTGACTGATGTTAGGGTATCAGTGATTGATGTTGGGGTATCAGTGACTGATGTTGGGGGTATCAGTGACTTACGCTGGGGGTATCAGTGACTGTGTTCAGGGTATCAGTGACTGATGTTGGGGGTATAAACAATTAATTATCAAGATCTATTTAGGGTTATTACATATACATGAACAGGGGAAACCATTGAGTCTGAGAAACCTTTGACTTTATCTGGCATACAACTGTAACTTTTTTATCTTTTCTCAAAGCTTGTTTCAAACCTTGAATTGAGATATCCTAATTTGCTCAAAACATTACCTGTCAACAAGCTAAGCCATATCAATGCCTGGAATCTATACTAACTGAAGTTGTAGAAAGTTTGCGAATCTAAATGTGCAACAATTACACATGGATCTTTACTAACACTGAGAACTCCAGCATTTAACCCTAGGCATATACAAAACATACTCAATGTATAAACATGCACAGGTATAGTACAGGTATGTCTACACAACATACACAGAGAGGGTGGAACAGGTGTGAACCATGAACAACATTACAGTACTTAACAGTTATTTATCATGATAGACTGCTGTCTACAATATCATGAATCAATAAATCCAGTATCTGTAACTGGTTACATCTTCCAATGTAAAGAACATCTGCAAGCCTAAATAAATGTGACAGTCACATCAATTTGCCATACACTTTGACTTTAAGATCACTTAGAAGTTACACATATCTTTGAAAAACTCACTCAAATTCCTAATTCCCAATGAAAAAAGCCTTAAAGATGTAGCTAAAAATAAACTTAATTAAATCTTAATTTTCCCTCCTCACCTACAAGTAAAGATCACATTTAGGTAAATATAAAATGTAATGACTGACAACTGTATGGTCCTTATAATGCTAACATGACCTTCTGACAAAGCAACCACTCAGATACACAGGGGTGTACAAAGACAATCCAGAAAGGGCACATTTCAGCCGGTAATAGATCTGCTGCTAGTGCATTGAGTTATGTGGTTTCATGCCCACCTCATTAAGTGCAGCCACTGATAAGAAACAATTAAATTTATGAAATTCTGCACAGCTCTGCATTGCTGGCCTCCCCTAAGACTTGTGTTTTAACCACTGTAATTTGACGAGTTCAACAGCTGATGTTTTCACACAGCCCCCCTCTGTTCAGATCTGGTGACAAACTAAGAGTGACGTCTCATTAACAACCACTTTACTGGCAGTTTACAAACCAAACACACAGCCACAAACTCTTTCATTAGATCAGATTATTCACTCTAATGGTATGTGATGTATGTCCAAGGTTAAAACTTGTCACTTTTTCTTAATTTTGTTATATTTTCTTTAGATAAGATTAAGCTGGGATACCTTTATTTTGTTACATTTTATTATATAAGATGAAGATATGCTCCTTTTATTTTGTTAAATTTTCTTTACATAGATAAGATTAAGCTGGGATACATTATTATGTTACATTTTATTAGATAAGATTAAGCTGGGATACTTTATTTTGTTACATTTTATCAGACATGATTAAGCTGGGATACCATTATTTTGTTACATTTTATTAGATAGATTAAAGCTGGGATACCTTTATTATGTTACATTTTATTAGATAAGATTAAGCTGGGATGCCTTTATTTTGTTACATTTTATTTGACAAGATTAGGCTGGGATACCTTTATTTTGTTTCATTTTATTAGATAAGATTAAGCTTGGATGCCTTTATTTTGTTACATTTTATTAGATAATATTAAGCTGCAATACCTTTATTTTCTTATATCTTATTAGATAAGATTAGGCTGGGATACCTTTATTTTCTTATATCTTATTAGATAAGATTAGACTGGGATACCTTTATTTTGTTACATTATATAAGATAAGGATAAGCTGGGATACCTATATTTTGTTACATTTTATTAGATAAGATTGGGCTGGGATGCATTTATTTTGTTATATTTTATTTGGTAAGATTAAGCTGGGATACCTTTATTTTGTTACTTTTTATAAGATAAGGATAAGCTGGGATACCTTTATTTTGTTTCATTTTATTAGATAAGATTAAGCTTGGATGCCTTTATTTTGTTACATTTTATTAGATAATATTAAGCTGCAATACCTTTATTTTCTTATATCTTATTAGATAAGATTAGGCTGGGATACCTTTATTTTCTTATATCTTATTAGATAAGATTAGACTGGGATACCTTTATTTTGTTACATTATATAAGATAAGGATAAGCTGGGATACCTATATTTTGTTACATTTTATTAGATAAGATTGGGCTGGGATGCATTTATTTTGTTATATTTTATTTGGTAAGATTAAGCTGGGATACCTTTATTTTGTTACATTTTATAAGATAAGGATAAGCTGGGATACCTTTATTTTGTTTCATTTTATTAGATAAGATTAAGCTTGGATGCCTTTATTTTGTTACATTTTATTAGATAATATTAAGCTGCAATACCTTTAATTTCTTATAACTTATTAGATAAGATTAGGCTGGGATACCTTTATTTTGTTACATTTTATGAGATAAGGATAAGCTGGGATACCTATATTTTGTTACATTTTATTAGATAAGATTGGGCTGGGATGCCTTTATTTTCTTATATCTTATTAGATAAGATTAGGCTGGGATACCTTTATTTTGTTACATTTTATAAGATAAGGATAAGCTGGGATACCTATATTTTGTTACATTTTATTAGATAAGATTGGGCTGGGATGCCTTTATTTTCTTATATCTTATTAGATAAGATTAGGCTGGGATACCTTTATTTTGTTACATTTTATAAGATAAGGATAAGCTGGGATACCTATATTTTGTTACATTTTATTAGATAAGATTGGGCTGGGATGCCTTTATTTTCTTATATCTTATTAGATAAGATTAGGCTGGGATACCTTTATTTTGTTACATTTTATAAGATAAGGATAAGCTGGGATACCTATATTTTGTTACATTTTATTAGATAAGATTGGGCTGGGATGCCTTTATTTTGTTATATTTTATTTGATAAGATTAAGCTGGGATACCTTTATTGTGTTACATTTTATTAGATAAGATTAGGCTGGGATGCCTTTATTTTGTTACATTTTATTAGATAGGATTAAGCTAGGTTACCTTTTATTTTGTCAGCCTTGACCTGGATCTTTAAATTCTGAATCATTTCCAATCTGACCTCTGAACTTTGACCTGAATGAAATTTATAACTATATAAGTTGATACTAAGTTCAATACAAAGAGAAGAATTCCAACATTTAATGGAGACTTAATCTCCCTCAATTTTCCTGATAAATAAACAACAATAAAAGGACAACATTTTAATGTTACCTGCAAACCACAGACAACATTTATCATCACACATACCGTATATATGCGTGTACAGGACGACAAATTTTATCCTTAAAATATTTGGCAAAGAAGGGGGGCCATCTTATACAAGGGTACAAGTTTTTTGGTGTCCTCAGGGCCGCCGAGGATAATTTACGGCAATCAGCATTATTACGTCGGTCGAACTGGACGGCGTGAATATCGGTGATCATGTCCGTATGGTGGTAATGAACACTCAATAAAGAACATTACAGTGCTTTGTTTTTGTTTAAATTTATCGTTTATACATCAGATTTACATGCGCACATAGTTAAATAATTGATAAGAAAAGGTTTGTATTATTGGACTACACCAAGAAATGAATGTATTATAACAGGTCAACTGAGTTCAAGAAAGGGACTGAGTTTCTGTGGAATATAAATATGATGAATTTCCTCACAATTTTATAACGAAACCCTGGATTGGGTGCGTATATCCTTTTGGGAAATGATCTTTTAAATAGTACCCGATTGAAACCCTAGTTTCTACAAGGTAGCACTGAACTTGCACACAGTTAAATGTCGTAAAATAACGTAGTTCACAAAAGTTCTACTGGGTCATTACCTAATTACGTTTTTCCTTCCTCACAGGTACAACGGAATAAATTCGAACCTGACCGACGTCGTTTAAGCAAACGTGATACATTTTGTTGGAAAATTTGGTGACTGTGACATGGTTGTGGACAGGCCAGGAAAATGTAATTTTCGATAGTTAAAGATTAACAGGGAATAATAAATGAGGTAGCCTAGTTAAGTAGAGCATCATGGAAGCCTTGGTTTCGTGCGCAGTCACTTGTCTACCTTAAGCCACTTATAAACGTGGACGCTGAAATGCAGTGGGTGTTTGGGGTGATATCCCTCAAATTATGCAGAAGACTGACATTTCTTTGAAATAAATTTATCTTTTTTAAAGAGGAAAGTGTCAATGCCCTGTAATGCACATTCTCTTGACAGGTTAATTCTTAGTGGGTGCCATTTCCTGGATAATAATTTATTACCCAAATTTGGGCCCTTAAATTGACCCTTTAATGTCCCTTATGATATTAATTTGAATTGTTGCATAATACTCATTCTTTGATATGTTTAATTAATTCCGTTTTGGTCTGCTCCATACCTTTCTATATTACTTTCCTGTTTTCACTTGTAGCATCATAAAAAAATATACCACTGACCATTTTAAGAATAAAAAATTTCAATCATCAGTGTTAAAGTGATCATTATGCTAACAAAGTGATCTTCAGTAGCTGGCAGCTCCAAATTAAGATGCTGAAAAATAATTTGAACCAAAATTTGAGGCTCAACATTGGGGGTTGTCTTATGCACAGGGTTGTCTTATACACGCATAAATACGGTAATATAATCAGGAGATAAAACATAACGCACTCAGCAGGCTCTCTTTTAGGCTGATTTTCCATAATCTCAGACATTTTTATTTAAATTTTCACTTGAATGAGTGGAAAAGGAGAGCTCATTTGCAGAGTTTCTTGTGGAAATGTTGCTGATGCTATGGGTGTATTGGCCACAAAGACCAACGCTTGAACTTACAGAATCATACACTCCATCAGACTTCCCCTTTCTAAGTTCATATCATCTTCTACATCAAAACCATACATTTCTTCAGTGACCACAGACAGCAAAAGTCTGCTATTTTTATTTGCTATTAAGAGGTTTATACAGGGCACAGGATATACTGTGTTCCACAAAGAGAATTCTGTAGTAATCAGTGTAAATTCTGTTTGCTTTTCTAAAGAAAGATACAACAATACAAGGACAGCCATTTTAACGTAATCTGCATACCAGAGACAATCATTTGGAAATTAGAAAAATTACAGGTGATGCCACCAGTCTGCAGGAACTGATGAAACAATCCATGATCAATATGCATGCAAATAATCATTGCGATCAATGCAATAATTATTCAGATTCTGGACCTTTTTAATAAATTTTTAATTTTCTGGGGGGTACTTGTGAGCCCAATAGGTCAAAGGATATTGGTAATAACAGAGATCAGGTTTCTAAGGAGATTTTTCATGGACCTCTCTTGATGTCAACAAGATTCCAGGTCCAGCAGTTACAGTTTGTGCCTGGTTAACAGACAGATAAGATTGATGGACGACAGACAAAGAGTGATTGCTAATATTTATTAGATACTGAAGAGGCTATAAACTAAATTACATTTAATTCTCTAACATTAAGCCTACCCAAGGGTAAAACTCTCTAACACTGAGCCTACCCCAGAGTAAACCTAGAATTGGTACTGGAACAGTCTGGCAAAAACAAATCCAAGTAATGTTCAGTTCTCATGAACACTCTCTCCCAGAGAGGACACTTACAACACCCATCTTCCAGAGAGGACACTTACAACACCCATCTCCCAAATAGGATGCTTACATCATTCATCTCCCAGAGAGGACCCTTATAACACCCATCTCCAAGAGAGGACAATAACAACACCCATCTCCCAGAGAGAACAATTACAACACAGATCTCCCAGAGAGAACAATTACAACACCCATCTCCCAGAGAGGACAATTACAACACCCATCTCCCAGAGAGGACAATTACAACACCCATCTCCCAGAGAGGACAATTACAACACCCATCTCCCAGAGAGGACAATTACAACACCCATCTCCCAGAGAGAACAATTACAACACCCATCTCCCAGAGAGGACAATTACAACACCCATCTCCCAGAGAGAACAATTACAACACCCATCTCCTAGGGTGGACAATTACAACACCCATCTCTCAGAGAGGACAATTACAACACCCATCTCCTAGAGTGGACAATTACAACACCCATCTCTCAGAGAGGACAATTACAACACCCATCTCATAGAGTGGACAATTACAACACCCATCTCCTAGAGTGGACAATTACAACACCCATCTCCCAGAGAGGACAATTACAACACCCATCTCTCAGAGAGGACAATTACAACACCCATCTCCTAGAGTGGACAATTACAACACCCATCTCCTAGAGTGGACAATTACAACACCCATCTCCTAGAGTGGACAATTACAACACCCATCTCCCAGAGAGGACAATTACAACACCCATCTCTCAGAGAGGACAATTACAACACCCATCTCCTAGAGTGGACAATTACAACACCCATCTCCCAGAGAGGACAATTACAACACCGATCTCTCAGAGAGGACAATTACAACACCCATCTCCTAGAGTGGACAATTACAACACCCATCTCCTAGAGTGGACAATTACAACACCCATCTCCTAGAGTGGACAATTACAACACCCATCTCCCAGAGAGGACAATTACAACACCCATCTCTCAGAGAGGACAATTACAACACCCATCTCCTAGAGTGGACAATTACAACACCCATCTCTCAGAGAGGACAATTACAACACCCAACTCCTAGAGAGGACAATTACAACACCCATCTCCCAGAGAGGACAATTACAACACCCATCTCCCAGAGAGGACAATTACAACACCCATCTCTCAGAGAGGACAATTACAACACCCATCTCCTAGAGTGGACAATTACAACACCCATCTCCTAGAGTGGACAATTACAACACCCATCTCCCAGAGAGGACAATTACAACACCCATCTCCTAGAGTGGACAATTACAACACCCATCTCCTAGAGTGGACAATTACAACACCCATCTCCCAGATAGGACAATTACAACACCCATCTCCTAGAGTGGACAATTACAACACCCATCTCCCAGAGAGGACAATTACAACACCCATCTCCTAGAGTGGACAATTACAACACCCATCTCCTAGAGTGGACAATTACAACACCCATCTCCCAGAGAGGACAATTACAACACCCATCTCCTAGAGTGGACAATTACAACACCCATCTCCAAGAGAGGACAATTACAACACCCATCTCCCAGAGAGGACAATTACAACACCCATCTCCCAGAGAGGACAATTACAACACCCATCTCCTAGAGTGGACAATTACAACACCCATCTCCTAGAGAGGACAATTACAACACCCATCTCTCAGAGAGGACAATTACAACACCCATCTCCTAGAGTGGACAATTACAACACCCACCTCCCACAAAAGACACTTACGACACCCATCTCCTGGCCATATTGTGTCCCTCATTCAGGACAGTACATAATGATAAGTATTCATGTAAGGAAGGAAATCCCAAGTACAACCAGACCGTCACATTTCTAACCTGATTAAATTAAATGGTTTCCTCCTAGTTTGAAGTCAGCCTGTCTGGAGTGAGTTTGTCTGGGTTACATGCTGCATATGTGTCCTTGCACTGATCACATGCTTTTATTACACCACAAGCCACCGGCCTCTTGTTACACTAGTTGAGGATGTTTGGGTCATGCATGTGGTGTGCAGGTTATACTGCTAATATGGGCATGTCCTAAATATGGTGCACAATATGTTATTTTAGGCATTTAAAGCTACCCCTGTTTGACTTCCTGGTGACTGTACAGCACTTACCTAACAAGCTGAAAATGAAAGTTTCTATATTCCTGTTACCTGAGATAAAACAGTCAAATCTTGAGAACTACACTGCTTGACTTGATAGAAATCCTTCAATCAACACTAATTAAATAATGATGAAATAACTTTAGGCCTATTAATCAAATATCATATGGCATTTAACTTTACCCTATGTCACCAAGACACCAACAGGCAATGGACCTGCCTGACAGACTGAAGAAGTTTTTGCTCATGGAGTAGCTACAGGTTGCTGTGGTCAAGACCTCAGCCCTGCGCGCTCCTTAAGCATGTTCTCAGTGCCAACAGAGGTGATGCCACACCAAGCCAAGCAAAAAAGCCACGAGAGACCACCACCGTAGGTCCCGCATGGGTGACTTTGCAGGAAAGCTACAGCACCCACAGCCACAAAGGCAGAAGCAACCCATATTCCCTCCACCAATCCCAGCAGTGGAGACGAAGCCATGCCAATCGAGAGCAGAACCCACTCTGTGAACGACAGTGTTTCCAGACAGAAAGCCATTTTATACTTGCAGCCATTTAGACCATTTTAGCAAGTTTTTTCTTCACTAGTGGCAATGGACCTATCATCCACAATTTATTCATTATTATTAAAATCAAACTCAGCTTGTACAGTGTAAAACAGGTTTAATGTCACCAAGACACCAACAGGCAATGGACCTATCATGCACAATTTATTCATTATTATTATAATCAAACTCAGCTTGTACAGTGTAAAACAGGTTTAATGTCACCAAGACACCAACAGGCAATGGACCTATCATGCACAATTTATTCATTATTATTATAATCAAACTCAGCTTGTACAGTGTAAAACAGGTTTAATGTCACCAAGACACCAACAGGCAATGGACCTATCATGCACAATTTATTCATTATTATTATAATCAAACTCAGCTTGTATAGTGTAAAACAGGTTTCTTTCAAAAACTTGACAAACACCTGCAATCAACAATGAGTGACTCTACATTCCTTAATTTACGCAGGGGTGGATTAAGGGAGGGCTGCAGGGGGGGGGGGGGCGCATTCCCACCTTTTTTTACCAAACTAAAAAATTCTGGGGACAAAACTTAAATTAAAACATCACCTTTCAACTTACAATGTATGTCTTGCTTTATAACGCATTTGACCTACCCCAAAAAATTGCATAACTACAACCTAAATTTTCAAAAAAATTCTACACCTGGGAGGCTACTCCGTCCCCTCCCAATCACTCCTAAGCCTTGCAATGTGAGCCCCCCCCCCCCTTATCAAAATTCCTGTATCCACCCCTGTTATGTTCTGCATCTTGAAGCATACTAGTAGAAACAAAATAGTTTTTGTTTTCTCCAACCTGATTGTCCTCTCAAGAGAACACAGGACAAAAACTGAATCAGACAAACAAGGACAAGTACATGTGACCTGTGAAGGGGGGGGATGTATAAAACAATGACTGCCATGTATTCCTGTTGTTCCAGCTGTGACCAGCAGCTTTAGAGTACAGGAATGTACTCCATAAACACACTGGGGGTCAGTGATTCCTGAAAATAATAGGTTACGCTGACATTCTTGAAATACCTCCTGGGGCTGGTCTTGTGACAGCAAGGACAGCTTTGTTTGCCAGCTTTGTCCTTCAGGAATTGGTAACATGTAAATTGAGAAGGGGCCTAAACCCTGTATGTTTCATGTGTTGTGCAGCCTTTTTGGTGACTCTGCTATAACTCATAAACCCTTTGATATGCAGAACCCATCTATACCCAGTTACATTCCCCATCTACCTCTGGACATTTGGTTCACCACTCACTTTAATTCCTTAGACATTTGGTTCACCACTAACAGACCCTGGACATTTGATTCACCATTCACTGTCCCTGGACATTTGGTTCATCACTCACCTTCTCTGGACATTTAGTTCACTGCTCAATATCCCTGGACATTTGGTTCACCATGAACTATTCCTGAATATTAAGTTCACCACTTACTATTCCTGAATATTTGGTTTGCCTCTCACTTTCCTTAGACATTTGGTTCACCACTCATTTTCCTCAGACATTTGGTTTGCCACTCACTTTCCTTAGACATCTGGTTCACCACTCACTATCCATAGACATTTTGTTCACCACTCACTTTCCTTAGAAATTTGTTTCACCACTCACTTTCCCAAGACATTTGGTTCACCACTCACTATACTTAGACATTTGGTTCACTACTAACTGTCCCTGGATATTTGGTTCACCACTCACTATCCCTGTAAATCTGGTTCACCACTCACTATCCCTGAACATCTGGTCCACTACTAACCGTCCCTGGACATTTGGTTCACCACTCACTATTCCTGTATATTTGGTTCACCACTCACTACCCCTGAATATTTGGTTCACCACTCACTATCCTTATAAACATCTGGGTCACCACTCACTTTCCTTAGACATTTAGTACACCACTCACTTTCCTTAGACATTTTGTTCACCACTCACTATACTTAGACATTTGGTTCATCACCATCCCTGGATATTTGGTTCACAACTCACTATCCCTGAATATTTGGTTCACCACTTTTTTCTGTATAGACATCTGGTTCACCATGCACTTTCCTTAGTCATTTGGTTCACCACTCACTATCCTTGGACATTTGGTTGCTCAAAGGTGGCAAAGGATGGTTGCTCAAAGGTGGCTCAAAGGAGACAGAAGGGAGGCACAAGCATTGCTGAGGTTGCAGATTGGAGTCACAATGCTGGTGTTGGTTGCACAGGGGAGGCTGACATGAAATTGCCTGAACTTTGCATCTTGAGTATTTCAAGGGAGGCACAAGCATCGCAGAAAACATACACAGAAACAGGATTATATAGGTGACTACTGAGCATCTTGGCCATTTTTTGTTGATCAAAGATGGTACACAGGTCACAGCAGTGTATAATGAGGTTTTATGACATTTTGTTCATTATTTACTTTACTTAGACAATTTGGTCATCATTCACTGAAGTTACACATTCTGATCTACATTCACTTTATTTAGACATACATTTGATTTGACATTCACTTAGACATTTGGGTCACCATTCACTGCCTTTGAGCATGTAGCTCAATACTGACATCACATGAATTTCCCTCACTTGTTACAATAATTTATCTGGGTTTTGGTCAGCTTTAACTTTTTAAACTGTTTACAGTTATTTGTTTAGCAACACTAAAGAATCATTAATGCACTGTAACCCCTAAGATATTTGGAACAGCATCTTCAAAGACAGTGTCCTTAAGATATACAAGGGCAGCCCTTAGAGTGTGCGACTGACCCAACCCCTTTAATATATATTTAGGCCACACTAAGGTCAATATACTTCTACGGGTTAATTCAACTTATTTAATTTTTCATGGATTGTACAAATAGTTACAACTAAATAAAGCACTCCATGGCTCAGAAGATGGTGTTCATAGGGGTGGAGGAAGTGAAAAAAAAAATCACTGACCTAGGACAGGCCACTACAACCCACTCTTATACATAAGTGCAACATAAGAATGGTGACATTTTGACAGAGAATAATACAGTTACCTTTTCATGATCAACAGGAATTTTAAAAACACATGCACACAACATGGCCAACAGCATGAACAAGTTCATAATGACATATATGAAACATTAAATAGATGAGCACAAACGTTATTGACCTGCATGACTTTTCTGCCCTTTAACAGTACAGCCCTCCCATTTATACCTCCAACCCCCACTGATGTTTCTTCTTGGTAGCAGTAACTATTTCTTTATCAATGATAACAGCTATTCCTGTTTATCAGCTCTCCCTCACTCAGCACACAGAGCTAGACTGGCAGATAAGGATCATACAGCCTGTGCTGACAAATCTGCCTGTTCTGTTGAAGTCAGACACAGCAAGCCCAGTCATACCAAGTACTTGATACACAGGGAGATACTCAGATACCAGTGATGAATGTGGGAATATATTTAACTCCAGCACACACACATACATATACACACACAAATTATACACTGAGATCAGAAGGTTCCCCATAATTCTACAGTAACTCATGATTTAAGGGAATAGCCAGCCTAATGTATTAATGCTACCTCTTATCAGCTGCAACAGATTCAAACACCACAATACTCTCTCCCCATATAACTTCATGTCTTGCGACTGTCTCTGGGGGATCCTTATTTGTGTTATATTTCCAAATCCTGTCCCACTCATCTCAACCATTTATCAGTCAGCTGAGCTAAAAAAAGCGAGATTTTGTAAATTGCATTCAAGAATTCAGGATATTCATTCAACTAGTTAAACTAGGGACCCATGGGTCTCGACCCTCAGCTGCATTTGTATATAAGGATATATGTTTAATAGGTTTTCCAAAATATTGGTCATGTAATCAGTTTGAAGCCAACCTGTCTACCCAAACTGGAGTTATCATCCATAACTAATTTGTGAATGGATGAACCCTGTGACCTTTAACTTTGATCTTGTGACCCCAAAATCAAAAGGACACTTCCCCTATTGGCCAGTGCACCACATGTTGATGATGGAAGGATTGAGATGAAAAGTTTGGCTTAAACTTAAAGTGCATCCACAATCTTTCTAAAGTAGTGGGTCCTGTGACCTTGACCTTTGATCTCATGACCCTAGAATCAACAGTTCTTACTTCAGTGGTGGGCCATATATGAGTAAAGTTTGAAACCAATATTTCAACCAAACTGGTGTTATCATTTGGAAACTAATATGTGGATAGATTGCCCCCATGACCTTGACCTTTGACCTGGTGACCCCAAAATCCGTAAGTTACTTCCACTATTGGCAGGTGAGCAACATCTGGAAGATAGAAGGTTTGGGACAGAAAGTTTGGCTAAAAATACATCAACAACCTTTGTAAAGAAGTGGGTCCTGTGACCTTGACCTTTGGCCTTATGACTCCAAAATCAAAAAGTTTCTTACATTATAGGTGGGTCATATCTTACATTATTGGTGGGTCATATATCAGCCAAAATGGAAACCAATATGTCAATCCAAACTGGAGTTATCATACAGAAACAAATATGTGGACAGATGGGCCCCTGTGACCATGACCTTTGACCTTGTGACCCCCAAATCAATCAGTTCTTTCCCCTATTAGCAGCTCAACTTAAAATGCAGCCATAAGCTTTTTAGATAAGTGAGTCCTGTGACCTTGACCTATGACCTTGTGACCCCAAAATCATATAGGTTCTTGCTTTAGTGGTGAGCCATACGTAAGTCAAGTTTGAAATCCATATGTTAATCCAACCTCGAGTTATCATCTGGAAACAAACTTGTGTGGATGGACGCTTGGACAGACAGACAGCTAGACAAACAGACAAACAGACAGGGTGATAACTATATGGCATCCTCTTGTGATCAGTAAACACACCAGGTTTTGGAACACTAGATATAATCACAGCTGAGAAACTGACAAGTTGTTGTCATTTTATAGTAAAAAAAAATAGAAAAATATTCATTAAAATATAAAAAATATAGGTTGCGCCACCACTTTTCGGGAACTGACAAAACTAGTCATGGTCAATATTCAAGGCAAGATTCATGACAATCCATGCATTAATTATCAAGATATTGGGGGTTTTGTATTATATTTTTGATTCACCTATCATAAAATCAAGAAAGCTATCCAGGATGTATACACATGCAAAATTTCAGGTGGACAATTCCAACCACTGTGTAGAGATGAGTGATTCTAACCCAAGGCAGATGAACAGATGGACACTCAGTAAGTGGATGCATGTGGCGCCACCATTTTTGTTTATGTTATAAAGCTATCCAAGAGCTTCATTTGTTTGAAATTTCAGCCTGATTGGTCAGACAAGTCTGAAGATATGTGTGTTAATGTGTCAAAACAAACACACAGATGGACGCACTGCAGAGAGGAAAGGTCAGAGGTCAATGCATAATATTTTGGCACCAGTTCATGTGACCGGATAATAATGTCAAGTTTCTGAAAAATTTGTCCAGTGATCTCAGAGTTTTATTCTGGAAACGAAAGCAGCCGCGGTTGCAGAACCCAGTCAAAAGCATAGTATTCGCAAAACTTTGTTTTGGTGGATACTTGCAGTTACTTGCTTTTCAATTTTATATTTGTCTGTATCCGTTTTTTGTTAGAATTTTGTTCCTCACTGTATGATGGCCATGGGATATTCACAAAGGTATCATCTTTTTAAGATTTTTTAAATTTTTAATTACATTATATATCAGTTAAGGAGACCCGTTTCTTTGTGATAATAATAAACAGATCAAAGTCTGGATGGATAATGATCGGTACCAGTATGTCTTATTATTATGACTCTGTCATGACACTGGTGAGATTGTGATATCTGTGGTAACTGTGTTATATATTAATATCCTTGGTGACTGTGATATATCCTTGGTGACTGTGATATATCCTTGGTGACTGTGATATATCTTTGGTGACTGTGATATATCCTTGGTGACTGTGATATATCCTTGGTGACTATGATATATCCTTGGTGACTGTGATATATCCTTGGTGACACAAATTCCTACCTTGACTTAATACAGAGATTTTTAACACTTGAGTCAAGCAGCTCTAAGTGATATCCAACTGCATTTCAAAAGTAACATGATTGCATATAAAATTTTATATTAAGACTAATTCAAGTATATAAGTGATATAAGACACAGTGTTTTGTTTGATTTCTCTACAGAAAATAGACATTCCCAGGTGGTTTTACAACCCCTTAATCCAAATAAATCCTACAGCCTGTCAAAGTCAGCATTATCCAACCCTGTTTACCGAGGGCAGAAAGGTCATGCCCTGAGGGGTGATGTACTGTCTCAGCATTCCCCTACCCCACCCCAGGGGGTACTGTAATTACTGAATGTATCTGGCCATCACTACAAACGAGGAGGACCAACTTCAAAAGAGGAGTGCCCCAGGGTGCTGTCCATCTGCCAGGGCCGAGAGGGGCAAAGGTGTAACAGCATAGCTTAATTGTATACAGATCCACTCCACATCCAGTGCTGGAGCATCCTTCTGTCTATGCCGGTCTCACAATCCCTCCGCTCATTAGTTGTGGAGGTAATCACCAGAGTTTGTGAACAGATGATGCCCCTGATCCCTGTCAAACCCTGTTTGATTGAATGTCTCTATTGCTCTACAGCAAAAGCACCTACCACCATAACCTGAACAGCATAAGAATGCCATGAAGTGAATTATTAACCCTTTATAGTCCATCAGTCTATATCTGCCTACATATCTAACATGTCAGTGGTATATCAATCCTGCATCAAGACTGATCTTGCTGATATGGACAGGGGATCATTATTGTATTATATTTATGACACAGAAAACTTCATACAATTCAGGTTACCAGGTAATATGTTTATTTTAAATCTCTTCTTTTGAAACTTTGGGCAATTTAAATAAAAAGGGCAATACAAATATTGAAGTTATAGCAGATGTGGCCAACTCAGCAATTAGCAAAGAAAACATCTTTTCTCCTTTTCTATATTATCTCAATTAAGTA
Organism: Sipunculus nudus; assembly: GCA_026874595.1. Classification (NCBI taxonomy): domain Eukaryota; kingdom Metazoa; phylum Annelida; class Sipuncula; order Golfingiida; family Sipunculidae; genus Sipunculus; species Sipunculus nudus. Next base: position 60,191,165 of record CM049322.1, on the reverse strand, counting down.
AATAATTCTACTTGTGTCTGTCTGGTTTACCTTTATATTGCTTAAACAAATATTAAAGTATTATTTTAAATTTAAGGTATAATGGGGACACGACTGTGCTTGCTCTTGTTGTTCAATTTTATTTAATTATTTCTTGTTTAATGTGTTTGTTTAAGCCAGTCAAGCCAAATACTATTCTATGTGATGATTTAATTACATATATACAGCAATAAACTATATCTTATCTCATCTTATCACAAACCATAAACTTATCCAATATGATTATAAATTTTTTTTTAAAAAAGATGTGAGGTAAAGTTAAACCAATCTGTGCCTGATGTACAACACGTTTTTTTTGTCCAGTTTGAGACCTCAATTCAATCTGACAGGCTTTTGATGTATGTTATCAAAGTACCCATTCATGTTTAAAACCCCACAATGTCAATGACAAGTAACTTATGTAACAGCTTTACACAGGGGGAGCATCAGCTATCCACAGATCTGACATCGGCTGCCACAGACCAGATTTCTTGATTCTCTGCCTCTTTGCCGGTGCGGCCAGAGGGGTTTAGGTTTCCTCTATTGAATGTGATACTAACCAGACATTACTACTTCTAACCTCAACACTGGCCCGCCATATGCCCAGCAGATCCACCCTGGTTAGTCAGTGTTTATAAAGTCAAGTCAGACCCTCTCATGAGGGTCATAGGGCGTGCCCTGTTACCCCCTGTACAAGTCCCACATGGCTTCCTTAGTGATGGTCCAGAAAAACAGCACTGCACACCCCTGGACTGGCTGGCAAGCATATGACAGTGCTGTAACTACAGATGTCCCTGTCCCATTTTTGTCATGCTGAACCGGATATATCTGCACACTTTAATAATAATGTTTTCTTATTTATTTTACATGATAATATAATCCACAGATACATTGTAACAGACAGAGAATGTCACCAGCATTCACACCAAGATTTGAAATTAAAGGTTGAGCCTGCAAATAAGGTTATAAAAATTTAAAATACTTACCATAGAGTTATCACTAACTAATGGGGTCAGTGCCCATTTAAAATACTTATCACAGAATTATCACAAACTAATGGAGTTAAAATACTTATCATTGAGTTATCACAAACTAATGGAGTTAAAATACTTATCATAGAGTTATCACAAACTAATGGAGTTAAAATACTTATCATTGAATTATCACAAACTAATGGAGTCCGAGCCCATTTAAAACAATTATCATAGAGTTATCACAAACTAATGGAGTCATTTCTCGGTGTTAATATTAAGAATGTTGTATTTTATAAAAGAACCCCCTAATGTACAAATTTAATTTTAATTATTAAGTATAAAACTTCAATAAAAATATCAAAAACATTACAAAAGCTGAACTCAATCTGTAAGTGGTCATTTTGCTGCCACACACACAAAAAAAAACGCCAATATCTGCAGACATTGCGAAAAAAAGTCTGTACATGTGCATTTATCAAGAAAACTTTGTTTTTTCATGAAATTTTCTAAGTTCAGGCGCTGTCATTTGATCAAAAGTAGGTCAACCAGGAAAAAACACAAACTCGACCTGTAACTAGTCATAATTTGCCCACAAACTAAAAATCAGGCTAATATCTGCAAGAATTGCAAAAAAAAGTCCTTACATATGCATTTATCATGAAAATTTCAACTTTTCATGAAATATTCTATGTTCAGGAGCTGTCATTTGGTCAAAAGTAGGTCAACCAGGACTAAATGCGAACTCAACCTGTAAGTGGTCATTATGCACCCACAAACCAAAAACTAAGCCAATATCTGCAAGCATTGGGAAAAAAGGCCATACATGTGCATTTATCATGAAAATTTCAATTTTTCATGAAATTTTCTATGTTAAGGAGCATTTTTAAAAGTGATGTGAAGTCCTAAGCTTAAACAACGACCACATTAACCATCAGATATTAGTTCTAGAGGTGATAAACCACTATGGTGACCCCCCCCCCCCCCCCCCCCACAGACTGTCCTTTACGTCAAACACCAGGCCCGGTCAAGGCATGTGAGATACAATACACAGCCCATAATGCTGAGTATAATCCACAGGGACATAAAACTACGGGGAGCCCCTCATGTAGTGGACTTGGGAGGGGTCAGCACATCTGGATAACGTCATCTGAAGAGATTCCCACATCTCTCATGTAGGTGTCACAGAAGTTATGAGCCACCTGCATGTATACATGTCTTGCTTATTTACAATCATGATTACCTTGATTGTTATATTTTTTTATTATAAAGCCATAAAAAATCTATAATGTCTCGGTATATAGATGATATATCACAAGGATGGTGTTAGCGTAGCTGACTGTTTTTTAAGTCTGATGGTTTGAAATATATAGTTAATACATGATATCTCTCTGAGTGTCAAAACTATATTGAGAACTATGAAGTACTCAAGAGATTCACAAGCATGGTTCAGTATGTTATGAGGGACAGTAACATATATATAAACATAAACCTTAACATCTATAAAGGTACTGACTGGATTTATTTGAGATAATTATAACATTGTTTTCTGATATTTTATTAATTCAAAGGTATAAAAGTCAACTTAAGATAATCTAATATATATATATATATATGCTATATGTTCACCTGAATTAAATGATACTATTCACCTGACTTCTTTAATATTGTTTATTCATCATTCAGTAATGCATTATGTCTGTCCTCAGAAGTTTCTAAGAAACACATATTGATTTAATTTGATCAAATATTATCCAGATACTAACTTAAGTCTGAAAATGATCTGTAATAAAATGACATTAAGGTAGGATTCATAAAGTTTACATTAAACTTTTCCTACATCCATGATTTAATGTGCAAGGGACCAAACTGCTTCAAAAGTCTAAACATGACCCTGCTTACAATTACATATTCCAAGTATCCTCAACTTAAAAAAAACAGACATACTGTGACGCTGAAGGCAAGAACAGCAAAGAACAATCCTTCAATCTCACACTGCAGTCATTATTATAACAATGGGCACACAAGAGACTGGCTGTTGGAAAAAAAACAACAAAAAACACACAATGTCACGCTGCAGTAATTATTATAACAATGAACACAAGAGACTGGCTGTAAGAACAAAACCCAACAGAAAACACACAATGTCACGCTGCAGTAATTATTATAACAATGAACACAAGAGACTGGCTGTAAGAACAAAACCCAACAGAAAACACACAATGTCACGCTGCAGTAATTATTATAACAATGAACACAAGAGACTGGCTGTAAGAACAAAACTACAGAAAACACACAATGTCACGCTGCAGTAATTATTATAACAATGAACACAAGAGACTGGCTGTAAGAACAAAACTACAGAAAACACACAATGTCACGCTGCAGTAATTATTATAACAATGAACACAAGAGACTGGCTGTAAGAACAAAACCCAACAGAAAACACACAATGTCACGCTGCAGTAATTATTATAACAATGAACACAAGAGACTGGCTGTAAGAACAAAACTACAGAAAACACACAATGTCACGCTGCAGTAATTATTATAACAATGAACACAAGAGACTGGCTGTAAGAACAAAACTACAGAAAACACACAATGTCACGCTGCAGTAATTATTATAACAATGAACACAAGAGACTGGCTGTAAGAACAAAACTACAGAAAACACACAATGTCACGCTGCAGTAATTATTATAACAATGAACACAAGAGACTGGCTGTAAGAACAAAACCCAACAGAAAACACACAATGTCACGCTGCAGTAATTATTATAACAATGAACACAAGAGACTGGCTGTAAGAACAAAACTACAGAAAACACACAATGTCACGCTGCAGTAATTATTATAACAATGAACACAAGAGACTGGCTGTAAGAACAAAACTACAGAAAACACACAATGTCACGCTGCAGTAATTATTATAACAATGAACACAAGATACTGGCTGTAAGAACAAAACCCAACAGAAAACACACAATGTCACGCTGCAGTAATTATTATAACAATGAACACAAGAGACTGGCTGTAAGAACAAAACCCAACAGAAAACACACAATGTCACGCTGCAGTAATTATTATAACAATGAACACAAGATACTGGCTGTAAGAACAAAACCCAACAGAAAACACACAATGTCACGCTGCAGTAATTATTATAACAATGAACACAAGAGACTGGCTGTAAGAACAAAACTACAGAAAACACACAATGTCACGCTGCAGTAATTATTATAACAATGAACACAAGATACTGGCTGTAAGAACAAAACCCAACAGAAAACACACAATGTCACGCTGCAGTAATTATTATAACAATGAACACAAGAGACTGGCTGTAAGAACAAAACCCAACAGAAAACACACACCAAGGTACACATGTGTCTATATTTATAACCCCATCACAACCTTGCACGCATTCTTGTCCAAATGACCAATAAACCTGATATAACATGTGACAGGGTATGGTACCCCTTGTCTGAGATTAACTGCCTAGGGCAAGGTCATGTATACCCAGGAACCATCAGATAACAGGGCTTAGTGCACCCAAGTCACAGGAAAGTGGATTATTTTGTTTACATATTGACTTATGTCTGCTTTGTTTTGGACCTCTTTCTTTCTATCAGTCTACATGTATCTGTCTGTTGGTCAGTCTACATGTATCAGTCTGTTGGTCAGTCTACATGTAGCTGTCTGTTGGTCAGTCTACAAGTAGCTGTCTGTTGGTCAGTCTACATGTAGCTGTCTGTTGGTCAGTCTACATGTAGCTGTCTGTTGGTCAGTCTACATGTATCTGTCTGTTGGTCAGTCTACATGTATCTGTCTGTTGGTCAGTCTACATGTAGCTGTCTCTTGGTCAGTCTACATGTAGCTGTCTCTTGGTCAGTCTACATGTAGCTGTCTCTTGGTCAGTCTACATGTAGCTGTCTCTTGGTCAGTCTACATGTAGCTGTCTCTTGGTCAGTCTACATGTAGCTGTCTCTTGGTCAGTCTACATGTAGCTGTCTGTTGGTCAGTCTACATGAAGCTGTCTGTTGGTCAGTCTGCTCAATAACTGACCTCAAAATAAAGAAAAAAGACTTAAGCTGATTTTAACTGCCTAGGGCAAGGTCATGTATACCCAGGAACCATCAGATTACAGGGCTCAGTGCACCCAAGTCACAGGAAAGTGGATTATTTTGTTTACATATTGACTTATGTCTGCTTTGTTTTGGACCTCTTTCTTTCTATCAGTCTACATGTATCTGTCTGTTGGTCAGTCTACATGTAGCTGTCTGTTGGTCAGTCTACAAGTAGCTGTCTGTTGGTCAGTCTACATGTAGCTGTCTGTTGATCAGTCTACATGTAGCTGTCTGTTGGTCAGTCTACATGTATCTGTCTGTTGGTCAGTCTACATGTATCTGTCTGTTGGTCAGTCTACATGTAGCTGTCTCTTGGTCAGTCTACATGTAGCTGTCTCTTGGTCAGTCTACATGTAGCTGTCTCTTGGTCAGTCTACATGTAGCTGTCTCTTGGTCAGTCTACATGTAGCTGTCTCTTGGTCAGTCTACATGTAGCTGTCTGTTGGTCAGTCTACATGTAGCTGTCTGTTGGTCAGTCTACATGTAGCTGTCTGTTGGTCAGTCTACATGTTGGTTTGTTGGTCAGTCTACATGAAGCTGTCTGTTGGTCAGTCTGCTCAATAACTGACCTCAAAATAAAGAAAAAAGACTTAAGCTGATTTTAATGAAACCTGGAGTGACTAAACCAGGAAATGTTGGATAAAATGGCATATTTCTATTTCTTTAACCAAGCTACTTCTTAAAGTGGAATCATTTATCCCAAAATATCCTCTTTATATTCATTTTTATTTATGCATTTACCTGAATTCATCTTTTACAAAGTCTGCACAAATCAAACTGGTTACTCATTAAGTTTGAATTAACATAGTTACCGTACTATAGGGGTAACATACCTGGGTTTTAAATCTAAATACTTGCAACCTGCTGAAATTTTTTTCTTGTTCTTTCTCATTCACGTGGGCAGTAAAGATTAAGTGCTCTGCTGAGGACCCTCTGATTTGGTAAATGATTTATTTAGAATATTGAGATGGGTAACCTTGCTGTAGTATGAGAGAGATAAGTGCTATCTTTGACTCCCATGATCAGCGTCAGAATCCTCCCTAGCCCAGCATTGATGCATTGACTCAGTTATAAGAAACCACTTTCTGTAAACCAGTAATGAACAACAGACTCTAAACCTGACATTTACAACTGTCTACAGTGAAGTAAGTCAAATAGCTACAAGTAAATATGCTCTGCATGAAGTGCTGATAGGATTCACTCAGAGGTTTGTGTGAAGTTACATTTTATACAGCAGCTTGAGGTACGGTGCCCTCAAAATAACCTGGCAGTGTTCACCCTGGCTTGTACCTTAAACCAGTGTACACCCTGGCTTGTACCTTAAACCAGTGTCCACCCTGGCTTGTACCTTAAACCAGTGTCCACCCTGGCTTGTACCTTAAACCAGTGTCCACCCTGGCTTGTACCTTAAACCAGTGTCCACCCTGGCTTGTACCTTAAACCAGTGTCCACCCTGGCTTGTACCTTAAACCAGTGTCCACCCTGGCTTGTACCTTAAACCAGTGTCCACCCTGGCTTGTACCTTAAACCAGTGTCCACCCTGGCTTGTACCTTAAACCAGTGTCCACCCTGGCTTGTACCTTAAACCAGTGTCCACCCTGGCTTGTACCTTAAACCAGTGTCCACCCTGGCTTGTACCTTAAACCAGTGTCCACCCTGGCTTGTACCTTAAACCAGTGTACGCCCTGGCTTGTACCTTAAACCAGTGTACACCCTGGCTTGTACCTTAAACCAGTGTCCACCCTGGCTTGTACCTTAAACCAGTGTACACCCTGGCTTGTACCTTAAACCAGTGTACACCCTGGCTTGTACCTTAAACCAGTGTACACCCTGGCTTGTACCTTAAACCAGTGTATACCCTGGCTTGTACCTTAAACCAGTGTACACCCTGGCTTGTACCTTAAACCAGTGTACACCCTGGCTTGTACCTTAAACCAGTGTACACCCTGGCTTGTACCTTAAACCAGTGTACACCCTGGCTTGTACCTTAAACCAGTGTACACCCTGGCTTGTACCTTAAACCAGTGTACACCCTGGCTTGTACCTTAAACTACTATACACCCTGGCTTGTACCTTAAACCAATGTACACCCTGGCTTGTACCTTAAACTACTGTACACCCTGGCTTGTACCTTAAACCAGTGTACACCCTGGCTTGTACCTTAAACCAATGTACACCCTGGCTTGTACCTTAAACCAGTGTACACCCTGGCTTGTACCTTAAACCAGTGTACACCCTGGCTTGTACCTTAAACCAGTGTACACCCTGGCTTGTACCTTAAACCAGTGTACACCCTGGCTTGTACCTTAAACCAGTGTACACCCTGGCTTGTACCTTAAACCAGTGTACACCCTGGCTTGTACCTTAAACCAGTGTACACCCCGGCTTGTACCTTAAACCAGTGTACACCCCGGCTTGTACCTTAAACCAGTGTACACCCTGGCTTGTACCTTAAACCAGTGTACACCCTGGCTTGTACCTTAAACCAGAGTACGCCCTGGCTTGTACCTTAAACCAGTGTACGCCCTGGCTTGTACCTTAAACTACTGTACGCCCTGGCTTGTACCTTAAACTACTGTACACCCTGGCTTGTACCTTAAACCAGTGTACACCCTGGCTTGTACCTTAAACCAATGTACACCCTGGCTTGTACCTTAAACCAGTGTACACCCTGGCTTGTACCTTAAACCAGTGTACACCCTGGCTTGTACCTTAAACCAGTGTACATCCTGGCTTGTACCTTAAACCAGTGTACATCCTGGCTTGTACCTTAAACCAATGTACACCCTGGCTTGTACCTTAAACTACTATACACCCTGGCTTGTACCTTAAACCAGTGTACACCCTGGCTTGTACCTTAAACCAGTGTACATCCTGGCTTGTACCTTAAACCAATGTACACCCTGGCTTGTACCTTAAACCAATGTACACCCTGGCTTGTACCTTAAACCAGTGTACACCCTGGCTTGTACCTTAAACCAATGTACACCCTGGCTTGTACCTTAAACTACTATACACCCTGGCTTGTACCTTAAACCACTGTACACCCTGGCTTGTACCTTAAACCACTGTACACCCTGGCTTGTACCTTAAACCAGTGTACACCCTGGCTTGTACCTTAAATCAGTGTACACCCTGGCTTGTACCTTAAACCAGTGTACATCCTGGCTTGTACCTTAAACCAGTGTACACCCTGGCTTGTACCTTAAACCAGTGTACGCCCTGGCTTGTACCTTAAACCAGTGTCCACCCTGGCTTGTACCTTAAACCAGTGTCCACCCTGGCTTGTACCTTAAACCAATGTAGCTGTCTGTTGGTCAGTCTACATGTTGGTTTGTTGGTCAGTCTACATGAAGCTGTCTGTTGGTCAGTCTGCTCAATAACTGACCTCAAAATAAAGAAAAAAGACTTAAGCTGATTTTAATGAAACCTGGAGTGACTAAACCAGGAAATGTTGGATAAAATGGCATATTTCTATTTCTTTAACCAAGCTACTTCTTAAAGTGGAATCATTTATCCCAAAATATCCTCTTTATATTCATTTTTATTTATGCATTTACCTGAATTCATCTTTTACAAAGTCTGCACAAATCAAACTGGTTACTCATTAAGTTTGAATTAACATAGTTACCGTACTATAGGGGTAACATACCTGGGTTTTAAATCTAAATACTTGCAACCTGCTGAAATTTTTTTCTTGTTCTTTCTCATTCACGTGGGCAGTAAAGATTAAGTGCTCTGCTGAGGACCCTCTGATTTGGTAAATGATTTATTTAGAATATTGAGATGGGTAACCTTGCTGTAGTATGAGAGAGATAAGTGCTATCTTTGACTCCCATGATCAGCGTCAGAATCCTCCCTAGCCCAGCATTGATGCATTGACTCAGTTATAAGAAACCACTTTCTGTAAACCAGTAATGAACAACAGACTCTAAACCTGACATTTACAACTGTCTACAGTGAAGTAAGTCAAATAGCTACAAGTAAATATGCTCTGCATGAAGTGCTGATAGGATTCACTCAGAGGTTTGTGTGAAGTTACATTTTATACAGCAGCTTGAGGTACGGTGCCCTCAAAATAACCTGGCAGTGTTCACCCTGGCTTGTACCTTAAACCAGTGTACACCCTGGCTTGTACCTTAAACCAGTGTCCACCCTGGCTTGTACCTTAAACCAGTGTCCACCCTGGCTTGTACCTTAAACCAGTGTACACCCTGGCTTGTACCTTAAACCAGTGTACACCCTGGCTTGTACCTTAAACCAGTGTACACCCTGGCTTGTACCTTAAACCAGTGTACATCCTGGCTTGTACCTTAAACTACTATACACCCTGGCTTGTACCTTAAACCAGTGTACATCCTGGCTTGTACCTTAAACCAGTGTACACCCTGGCTTGTACCTTAAACCAGTGTACACTTAAAATTATCCAAACTGACCAGTAGCAAGTACTTTTTGTATGTGGGCAAGGGCATTTATATAATTTATTACAACTGTTTTGGTAAAATATTAACTTGTCTAAAACAGGTTTAAAATATATATGAGTATAGGGGTCTTTCTATATTTTCACTACCAGTATATTTCATTTTGTCTGTGATGTTTCTGTCCAGTGTGGTTTTGTCTTTTGGCCAGGCTTAATCACAGTGCAGGTTCTGAACAGATGGGGTGTGCTCCAGGTGTATTTTGGCCAAATGAGATCTGTCTCTGTGAATGTGTTTGTCCACATGGTGTTCAATTCATGCAGGCTGAGATTTATCAAGTTGGTAAATGGCTTTATGGCAAGGTGGCTTTTGCCATTTTAACCACTGGTGCTTTTGTCCAGGGTAAGATTATTTTGTCCAGGTTGAGTCTGTCCATGGTGGTGTTTTGTCCAGGTTCAGTATGTCCATGGTGGTGTTTTGTCCAGGTTCAGTATGTCCATGATGGTGTTTTGTCCAAGTTCAGTATGTCCATGATGGTGTTTTGTCCCGGTTGAGTCTGTCCATGGTGGTGTTTTGTCCAGGTTCAGTATGTCCATGGTGGTGTTTTGTCCAGGTTCAGTATGTCCATGATGGTGTTTTGTCCAGGTTCAGTATGTCCATGGTGGTGTTTTGTCCAGGTTCAGTATGTCCATGGTGGTGTTTTGTCCAGGTTCAGTATGTCCATGGTGGTGTTTTGTCCAGGTTCAGTATGTCCATGATGGTGTTTTGTCCAGGTTCTGTATGTCCATGGTGGTGTTTTGTTCAGGTTCAGTATGTCCAAGGGTTGTTTTATCAATTCTTGTTTGTCAAATCTGAGATTTGTCAAGGTGTTTTTGTCACCCAAGGCAGGTGAGGTTTCTTCAGGTGTGGTTTTGTTTATGTAGGAGTATGTCCAGGTTTAATTTGTCTATGTGGATTTTGTACAGATCAGGTAATGTGAGAGTAGTACCTGTTTTGTCCAGCTGTTTTGTTTAGATTGGCTTTGTCAATTAAGGAGCGTTTTATAGGGTGTTTTTTCATCCAGGTTCTGTTTTGATAAGGATGGATTGAGGGTGTTTTTATGAGTGTCATTTTAGCCATCCTCAATGTGTACCACACCAACTAATCACACAGTGACCCCATAACCTGATGTCCAGCCCAGGCCTGTCTCCCTGATCTAGTGGCCACTGTAACAGCCAGTGTTGTTATAGACAGCACGTGGACACTGCTGTTATAGCTACAGACCAAATCCATTAGGTAGAACAGCATTTCTAACAGCCTTGCCCACAGGGAGGTCTATTTTGCCAAGAAGTCTGGAAATAATTACTCCCGGTTTGTCCCTGCTGCCCCAATGTGAACATAATTTGTAACATTGGTAAGGCATGTAACTGTGGCCATATGACATTCACAGTACTACCATATGTATCAGCCCCCCTCCACATGTATCAGGCTGTTTACATTCATCCTGCAGGCTTTATATACTGTGCTTGCTGTAATTATTTGCAATAATTAATTCATATATAAATTGATAACTTTGTGTAGGATTTTGATAAAGCCAAATCATGAAAATGGAACCTTTGGAAAACACTGCAAAGGTGGAAAACATGAAATATGAGGCTAACCACAGTGACTGTTTTGTACTCTGCCTGTTTCTTATTTAATCTGGTACATATCATAATATATAAAAGACTTTGGGGTCCTTCAACTGATTACCATATGTTACACTTGAAATGTTCAATAATGCTAATTTAATAAAGGCAAAAAGACTGAGCATTCCATTTCAGTACTGAATTTTGATAAACGTACTCTGTTCTCCAGATATCATCAGGTAACTGATCACGCCATCATGGACCACCTTACTTTACATTAACAAAACCTTTGTATTTAAGCTTATATTTCAATACAAAAGGATTAACACCAAAAGCATACATAAGTGATTAATTTGTTATCACTCCATCAGGTCACTCTGATTGCTCTATTAAACTTAACCTGCCCCCCCCCCCCCCCCCCCATCATTTTTCTTGACCTCTCCAGACTGAGCACACACAGAGACTCCCAAACATGTGCCTGATATAATGTGAATTCACATATCAGTCCAATAATACATTCATAGCTTTAAACAATGTGAATTCACATATCAGTCCAATTATACATTCATAGATTAAACAATGTGAATTCACATATCAGTCCAATTATACATTCATAGCTTGAAACAGTGTGAATTCACATATCAGTCCAATTACACATTCATAGCTTGAAACAATGTGAATTCACATATCAGTCCAATTACACATTCATAGCTTGAAACAATGTGAATTCACATATCAGTCCAATTACACATTAATAGGTTAAACAATGTGAATTCACAAATCAGTCCAATTACACATTCATAGATTTAACAATGTGAATTCACATATCAGTCCAATATACATTCATAGCTTTAAACAATGTGAATTCACATATCAGTCCAATTACACATTCATAGCTTTCACCTAATGCTAATCAAGTTTAAAGCCCTCACAAGATATATATTTATATCATGATAATTAGAAGCGGATAAAACTGATTGTTTATGAGACATCTCATTTGAAGTTGAAAAAATTTGTTAAAATTCTTAAAATCGGCAAAGCATCTTCAGAACCTAATCAAGTGAAGACACTTGAGAGATAATCATCTTGGTGCTGATTTTGTAGGTATAAAGTCACTCAGTTAAGTTAAAGGATTGATTGGATCACTTATTCCCATACACCACAGAGGCTGGGGCAAACACAATACCAAAAGGAACCCACCGAAAGTAAAATACCCCATCACAGTGTATTCTGACCCTCCATGAACACTTATTCCCATACACCACTGAGGTGAGGCTGGGGCAAACACAATACCACAAGGAACGAACCCACCGAAAGTAAAATACCTCATGACAGTGTATTCTGACCCTCCATGACATTTCACTTGAGAAAAATACAGCACAAATAACAAGTTTCTCATGTCAGCTGACTGTCCAAAAAAAATTAATCAGCCTAATCTAGTCCTTTTGTTGACAGTTAGAAACCTCTTTGTTCTGATATACAATAGGGGGTTCCATTGGTTGCCATGGAAACCAGAGTCCCGTCAGTCCACAATCTCTTTTATTTCATACCACAGAGTATCAGTTATGTAAGCTGATAGTCTTGTTTATCTCTCACCGCATGTTCAGTTTTTTAATTTTTACTTCTTCTTTTCTAATCTACCATATGTGGTGTACCCTCTAATGAAAGGGGATAAAAAGGGCCACATGATGATGGATGTATTGTCATTAGGCATCCAACATTTAAGTTTATGTCATTAAACATTTCTTTATGCCATAATTAAACAGGGCATGAAGTTTTGGCAGTGTGTTTGTTTAGGTTTGTACCAGAAAAACTTGTATAAAAATCATTGTAATTACTGGGACATGATGACTGCCTGCATAGTCAACATTACAATAAAGAAATGGTGACTTAATTGGGATAATATATGAAGGATGACTAAAAGATAGAAAGAAGAAAGGAAGAAGATATGTTTATAGTTATACAGTGGCTGCTGGACCACCTAGAGGCGTGTACAGATCAGATCAGATCAATTATTTGCTGTATATATTTAAGAAAAATATTAATGTGTTGACTAGCTTATTGTAAAGGGTTAAATTCATAAAACTGTATATAAAAGATATTTGTCTAAAGATTAGATTTCAGCAAGGGATCATTTTAGTTCCTGGAACTGATACATAGTGCCAGTTTAAGTTCCTTTTTAATAATTTGATAACACCTGGTAACAAACTCCAGATCTCATCAACTTAAATAGATGGTGCTCTGGGTGATTAAAATCTTTGCAATGGTTCATGACTGCTGTATATATCATTCAATTTAACTGAACATAAGACTTGAAACCAAGAGGTCTCAAGAAATAATGTCATTTTTATTATAACATTTTTGTATTTACCTCAATCCTCATTTTATAATCAATGTCAGCTACAGATGACAGGTTTATTTAAAGGAAAGATGTGAAGTTAGAAGGTATGAGGACTGACACACAATAGAGGGGGAGGAGGTTTTAAGGTGCAGAACATAAATACAGGTTACAAGTGGAAGGAATCGGTTGTAAAATCGTATTCGATAATTTAAATTAAGATACAAGACCAATGATTGATTAATAATAGATTATTTCATATTCCATCTTTACTACCGTAAAATATGCTGCATACAATGATAACTGTAAGATTGACCCAGTGAATTCAGTCTAAGTTGTACATCACGCTGAAAGGTCAAGGTCAGAATGGCCAGAGTGTTGATACTTATTCATTGCACAAGGTAAAGTTTTAATGCTGTTTGCTGTTTTGTGCTCTCTCTTTCTTGTATCTCTGACAGAATAAGAATATTTTATCAGGAAAACTGAACTAATCTTTGGATGTGATTGATGATGCACAAATGCAATTGATCAAATTGATTATGGAAGATCTATAATGTACAACTATTGACATAAATTGATTAATTGCACACCATAGTTTGTTTGTTATTCTGTTACAATACATAGAGTTAGATCAATTACAAAGCCTATGACTTCATGTACTGTACCTGTCAGTCCAGTGGGAGAGTACAAATCCAGAAATATGACATTACAAGTACCTGTAAATTAGCACTGGTATATATGACTGGGGGTGTTGGGTACCTTACCAGTGTTTACTATTGCTATAAATGAACCACTTGTTGAAACTTAAGTGTGTATCCAGTCTGGGCTTACATATACAAATATCATAACACTGATTGCCCTGAAGATAATACAGAGTAAACATACTTCAGTCTGATACACAGAGCCTACCTCCGAGATGACTGAGTATTAAGAACACATTATTTCTACTGTTACAGTGTATCACTATGAATAAAACATGAGGAGTGAACCACACAGTGGACAAGACGGTAAACACAGTAGTCACCACCTGGGTGTCTTGTAAATGCGTTTATCTGGTAGCTCTCTGTAACAAGTTTTAACTTAGTACTGATACCACTGGGTGTATACCTTATTATTGCCAAGGTGCACTGTATTTGTTGTGTATTATCAACAGCTCTGACAATAGTATACAGTATTTGCTAAATAATCAGTGTCAATCGAGTGGTCCATGGGCCATGTCACTAAGCTGACTCTGTACTTCAATTCTCACAGCTCATGTTCATCATTACTTCAAAGCTAGCTATAAAGTATTATTTATACAAAAGTTTCAGGTAGTACTGCAATTATTATGGGATATCCTGAGATTATTTGGGAAACATTTTCTAAAAACTTCAAAGTTAAATTGGACAAGAAAATATTAGCTTTAAAAATCCTCAGTCTTAAACCAATGCCAAGCCAGGAAAGACGCTACCAGGGAATGCTGTGATTTTGAAATTATAAGTATTTTAGAACTGATCACTGTAAAATCTTGTAAATGAGGGTGTTCTGCATTGTGTATTTTTTTTAGAATAATTGTTTGTAATAATAAATGTTTTCAATTTATTTTAACTGTTTGAGTGCATAATATAAAAGGAGAAAAGCTTAATGTACACTACATTCCATGTATACTTTGGCCATTTTATCTGTGCCTGTCCTCTTCTAACTGCCGGAGTCTTGTTTCTTCACCCTTGTTATAACTTGATAAGTACATGATATGTGATAAAAGCAGACCACACACAGTGAGGTATTACTCTGTTAAATTTATAATGCAGGAATCCAAAGCAAGCAGATGTAAATAGGAAATAAACATCCCCTCACTTTCATGACTGACATTTTTTTTTCTGTGTTTATTTTAATTTTGCTTTTTAAACCTTCAGCAGTATGACACTATACAAGTCAGTAGTATGACACTATACATGTCAGTTATATGACACTTTACATGTCAGTAGTATGACACTATACAAGTCAGTTATATGACACTATACATGTCAGTAGTATGACACAATACATGTCAGTAGTATGACACAATACATGTCAGCAGTATGACACTATACAAGTCAGTAGTATGACACTATACAAGTCAGTAATATGACACTTTATATGTCAGTAGTATGACACAATACATGTCATTAGTATGACACTATAAAAGTCCTAATGAAAAGGATAAGAACCTGCATATAATGTTTGCTTTTGAATCATGAATGTAATCTGGGCTCCTTAATTAATCACAGACAAATGGTGTAAATTAATGGTGTCTGTCCTCCCGTCAATGATACTGTCATTTGTTACCACATAAGAAGCTCAATCATGAATTAGGAATATCTCTGACTTCCTATCCTGGTACAGAAACATGAGGCTTTGTTGAAGAGAGAGAGAGAGAGAGAGAGAGAGAGAGAGAGAGAGCAAGAAAGAGAAAGCGAGAGGGTGAGAAGGAAAATGGACAAAAGCCAAAGGTGATATAGAATATCCAGAGAAAGAAAAGAGAGCAAAAAGAAGTGAAAAATATAACAAAGACAAACCAAGAAAGAAGAAAGTGAAAGGACAAAATAACACAGAAGAATAAAAGGATTGATGATTAAAAGAGGCAACAAATAGAGAGAGAGAGAGTAAGAAAAGGAGAAAGAGAGACAGAGGGAATTAAAACAAAGACAGAAACAAAGCAGAAGAGAGAAGAGAAAGCCAGAAACAGTGAAAACAAAGGGGAGGCTAAGAGAAAGACAGATAAAAGACAGAGACATAATGGTGAAGACGAAGAATGATAGAAAGAATGAGGGAGACAAGGAGGATCATGGGGAGAGACGGAGTGGTTTAGTGAAGGTGTGTATCCTGAATCAGTGTTAATTGTGATGTTAATGGATTTCTCGTCCTCTCCGCCCCTCCAGCGACCACCGAGACCACTTCCTCAGATCTGTGATATATCTATCCCCTCTCCCCTGGGGACATTAGTAAGATCATACACACCCTACTGAAACAGTGTAGCTGTCTTATCAAAACTCAGACTCCCCCCTCTGGAGGACATCTGGGCATCCTCAACAGTCCACCACAGTGACCCTACAGCACTGTACAGCAGAGAGCATGCAGCCCAGCCAAGTCAATTACAGCATTATACACTAAAGACAAAATCACAGCAAGACAACATAAACTAGATATTATCCTAGGGCAAACTTACTGAGGAACAGAATGTCCAATATGAAGGTAAAGTCTCTGGACTGGGGGGAGAGTGCACACACGCTGTGGACAGTGACATAATGATATGAGAACTAAAGTCTGACCCCTGACATTATGATATGAGAACTAATGTCTGACCCCTGACATTATGATATGAGCAAAAATGTCTCTCATCTGCAATTATGAAATGAGAATAAATGTCTCACACCTGACATTATGATATGAGAACAAATGTCTCACCCCTGACATTATGATATGAGAACAAATGTCTCACATCTGACATGATATGAGAACAAATGTCTCGCACCTTACATTGTGATATGAGAACAAACATCTCACATCTGACATTATGATATGAGAAGAAATGTCTCACATCTGACATGATATGAGAACAAATGTCTCACATCTGACATTATGATATGAGAACAAATGTCTCACATCTGACATTATGATATGAGAACAAATGTCTCACATCTGACATGATATGAGAACAAATGTCTCACACCTTACATTGTGATATGAGAACAAACATCTCACATCTGAAATTATGATATGAGAAGAAATGTCTCACATCTGACATTATGAAATGAGAACAAATGTCTCACCCCTGACATTTTGATACGAGTAAAAATGTCTCACCCCTGACATTATGATATGAGAGCAAATGTCTCACCCCTGACATTATGATATGAGAGCAAATGTCTCACATCTGACATTATGATATGAGAACAAATGTCTCACCCCTGACATTATGATATGAGAACAAATGTCTCACATCTGACATTAAGATATGAGAACAAACATCTCACACCTGACATTATGATATGAGAACAAATGTCTCACACCTGACATTATGATATGAGAACAAATGTCTCACCCCTGACATTATGATATGAGAAGAAATGTCTCACATCTGACATTATGACACGAGAGCAAATGCCTCACCCCTGACATTATGATATGAGATCTAATGTCTCACATCTGACATTTTGTGTACCAACTGATGTAAAAGAGCTATGCAAATTATATCTAATAAATCTTTGAGACAATATTAACCATGCTGCAAGTACATACAGACTGGATAGGATTACACTGGTACAAAACCAGGTTCAGACCATATACTGTGGAAGATGTTTTGTTAGCAGGTTTTTAATTTTAGCGCTTTAAGTGGGAGCTAGATTTGTGCTACATTAAGAACTCACATTATTTTGATGTTTGCCACTTGGAATGCTGCAGTTTTCTCCCCTGACACACAGACAAGTGGGTCTGGTAATCCCCCCCCCATCAGTGCGATGTTGCTTGAGTTAAAATTTAGGCTTCTTGAAAAAGGATTTTAGTGTAGTCATGTTGCCTGTCATAAGATTTCATAGCAAGTGATATGTCAACTGACATCCCCTCCCATTTATAGTTATTTAGAAAAAGCTGTGAAACAAAGAATGGAATTTAAGCACAAAGTACTACAAGGGCAGTGACAAGGGAGAATCTACCTGAGGAAAATATCTGGCAGTGATTGGACCTGTAGTGGCAGGGAGGAGGCCCAATATCTTGGAGCCAGCAATCATGAATAATCAATGAACATGAGAAACAAATGACAAAGTGTCATATTGCAGACATAATGATATCATCACACAGTGAACACAGTGATGTCATCTCTGATCAGATTATCACAATAACAATACAACCACTCTAAATAAAAGCTAATCTGGAAATGTTAAAACAAAAACTTCCACCCAGATAAGAAATCAGAAAATGTGGGTTTTGGAATACCCTGATACATGACCAATAAATCTGCCAGTAAAACCAAAGTACTGATGTGTTTTTTGATAAGATTGTTATCACCACCTTAATGATCATCATATGTTACTTGTTCATCACTAGATGTATAGGTTAAATGTATTCATTAATGTGCAGGGTTTATATCATCAGTGGCAAAAGTCCAACCAGGATATTACATGATTCACACACAATATAATAATGTAGAGGTATATAAAAAACACAAGTATATTTTTATAACAACACATATTATTGACTTGAGACTTAAATGAAGGTAAAAAAATAAAAATAAAATGTGATGCATACAATATATATGTACCAAAACGAGAAAATTTAACTAATGAAGAAGATTGTCATAATGTGAATGTAATGGTAAATTAATGAATAAATATCTGTCAGAAGTAACATTTATTTGCATGTTAATAATAACAGTTACGAGGAAAATAACACAGAATAAAGGCATTTTTTTTCAATCTGAGTATATAAAATTAGTTTAGAGCATACAGAATATTTGAGACTTGCTAATAACAGTGATTTATTGTAAGGTTATTTTGAAAATTAAATTTTTGAACAAATTAAAAAAAATTGAAGACATCAGATAAGATATATAAAGTTTGCTTATAATAGCTATCTCAAAGATGATACACCATGTCAGGTCAGACCGAAAAAAAGACATTACAGGATGGTAGATTAATACTGGTCATATGTTTTGTTAAAAAGACAAAACATTTGAGAAATTTCCTAAAAATTTTTTTGTAAAGGTCAAAGGTCGCAGACAGGGTGTGTATAGGTGATTTATTTACGATTAACCATCCAACTGGATTCCACAGGTGTTCAGATGCCATGGTGACGGCATGTCACTATGGTAACGAGGATCAAGAACTGACATTAACAAAGATGAGAGGTATTTGTCATTAATAACAACTAACAGATGCTGTTGCCACCTGTTGTGCAGCCTGACAGAGGCTGGATCAGCCGTGATAACCAGCTGTCTCTTGCTGCTGCAGCAGTGTCAGAGTCTGTTACAGTGAACCTCAAGCTTCACAGACTGTCAAAGACTGCTTCAGGTTCTGTACCAGCCCTGATCAAACAGTCCCAGCTCACCTATATCTGGTGGTTTGTGCTGACAATTTTTATTAAATCAACCATAGAGGTTATGCTTACACCTGTTTGCTACAGAACTGGTTTATGGTGGGTTTAAATTTCAGTATGGGTCTAGAAAATGAGGATCTATCATTCAGAATGATACAGGAAGAGATGAAAAATGGTTATAAACCAAAAGAGATATTAACATGCAAGAACAGTCTGTTTCAGAGACATGGCATTAAATTTCTTGACTGCTGCACAACTTCTCAGTTCAGTTTTTTTTTTCCTGGTAATTTATTTTTGATTGAAGTAGATGTACTGCCTGTGATTACCAAATTATCAGGTGACCAAATGAGAACAGATAATACGTGCAGACAGTAGGAAATAGACAGGGTGAATGGGAAACAAGGGAAAAAAACAATATGGTTGTAGGCAAAAGGGGAATTGACAAAATGGGAATGGACAAAATGGGAATGGACAAAATGTGAAAGGGAAAAAATATGGAATAGACCATATTGCTGGAATGACAATACTTGATGAAGACGATAAAGCTTGTGCTGGTCTATTACATGTGATGCTGATCAGTTAGCTCTGGTTCATGTTACTGTCAAACAATGAGACAGTATTAGTGGGTGACACATGAATCCCCATTCTACAGTTAACCCTTTCACAATACTCCTACAAGGTCAGGGCCCCCCCCCACCTTTCTCCAATATCCTTTTACAAGTAGGTGCAAATCTTCAGAAGTTTCCCCTAATCCTTTGTTCTTTTGTGTACAGATTTTTACATTTTTAGGACGTTATGAACTGGCTTTAAAATAAGAGTTTATAATAAAATTATAACATCTTGAGGTGTTTCATCCAGGTAGACAAAAACCTACCTTGTGATTTAAAAACTGACATCACACTTTAACCATTAGACACAATGTACAACAAAGTGCTTTATTGTTTTTGTGAGGTTAACCAACACTCCCACAATCCAGTATGAGATCAGGAGTGATTACACATGACAGCCGTATCTGGCCAGATGACTCAGTGATAACCTGGTCCTGAACATCATGACCAGGGACACTAAAACAACTCATTATTCCTCAAACACTAGAAAGTTGTTATAATTTGATTAGAATGATAAATTAAGTGAATGAATTCAACTGAATATCCTCAAATATATATAACAGAATATCCAATTATATGAGCTATGGAACTAGATTATTTTATTTTTTAGTTTAGTAAGGAATTATACATGCATGTTAATGTATGAAGGTTTCCCGATGAACATTTGTCAATATCACAAGTACATAAAACAATCCGCATTTTTTTTTTAAATACACTTTCACAATAGACATCTTAAGCTTAAAGGGGCCTATTCTCATATCTGATGTCTGTTAACTACAGATCTACTCCCTTGAACCTTCTATACAAACAGGCCAGTAAATGCCTATCCCATTGCACACAGGCTGTTTTTTTTCTATATCCAGGTGTTTTTAACATGTGGAGGCCTGCAAAAGTAACAAGCCAGAAATCTCATACATTTAACAGAGGAGATAGGTGAATAGCTGGCTTTAAGTTTGTTTGATGATTTCCATGTTAAGTACAAACCCCAGGTTCAGCCTGTTCTGTAAACCGCGAACAATCAGCGTCTGTCATCCCAGTCCTAACAGCGTAGTCCAGGTTAGGTGAGAACTCAGTGCTGTCAGTAAGACCTCTGTGCTGGGCTGTCATTATACTTACAGCAAAGTACAGATTATATATCTCTGTTAGCATCCCTGACATAACTGTCATAGCTCAACATCATGTTGTCACAATTTTTTTTATCTTACTGTTACTCTTTTTTTTTATTTTTTCCTCAAACCAACATACATCCCACAGCTGTTACAAAAGTAAATGCTAAAGTAGCATTGTCAATTATTATGATTTATATCATTATGTCATATTCTTACTGCCATGTATATTTATTAATGTTACTTCAGATATGATGTATCAGTTCTTGGAGTAAACCATCCTTCCTGACTTACGTATCCTTCTAATTTGGAGTCCAGGATCTTACTATAAATGAAGATTTTGATCCATCATGGAAATTCCTTAAAATTCATTACTCTAACCTTGTGTGTTGTCAGAGTTTGAATGTTAACCTTTACCAGCCCTTTACCTGCTCAATTTCTCCCCTGTAGACACACTGAAGATACACTGGCTGCAGGGAAGAATTTTTTTAAAATTTATTAAAATATGTACCTGCACTCCTGTGACATTTTCTTTATTTGTCTTTAACCACTACAATAATAAGTTTACTGGAGGAGACCAAAATTAAAAGAAAACACCCTGATTCCCAAACAACCCTCTCCCAGAAATCACCTCTGTTCTTTCCCAGAAGCTCTCTCAAGATAAATGATCTGTGTACCATCCCCGAGACCAGAAGTCTACAAATGGTGTCCTTCTCTAATAGCCTGGAATTGATCCCAATAAATCAGCTGATCATTTCATCAGTTAATTCCCCTCCAGGCTCTGGCTGTTTATTTTCCTTCAGGTCCTGGGGCTTGACCAGTCCCTGCTGTGGCTATTAGAGGTGGTCATTTGTCTCTGCTGGAGGAACCAGAGCTGTTAATGTACTGGACGCCTTGACCAGCTGGACTGACCACTACTAACTGGGAGACTTGTTATGGCTTTCTCTTCTTGGAACCAGATCGTGCCATCATGAACTTACAGTAACCAGCCCAACAGATGCTGAGGAAACTGGAGAATGTTACATCCTCATCTCACCACTGTATGTGGCAGGCTGAGTTTGAGGTTCCTGAGGTTTCTGTTATAAACTCTCAGGTGTTGAATAAAGACTGAGGCAGGTCTAAAGAAAATTTAACTGACCTGTAATCTGTTATACAGTTACATTCCTCTCCTGGTTACAAAGAATAATCACTCAGATTTTTTGTTTGGTTACCTTTAGGTGATCTGCTTTAGATATTAAATGTACTGCTGTGTGGTGCGGTAATTTTGTATATAATGATAGCACATTCAGTCACAGTATAAAAGACAGCAACAGTCTAAAGATTTAATTTTGATATGCTCTACCATTATCACGGTACCTTATGCGAGGTGGTTATAACATAATGACCTCTAAGTGAACCATCAGTTTCTAATTAATGCTCCTTTATAAAATTGTGATGTCTTCATTGATCTCCTTAATCTCAGTGCATCAGGGACACAGAACAGAAAACGTCTGGGTGCGGCTTTTACATACATGCAGCTTATAATGGAGAATTTATGGTACAAGTTTATCATGAAGCTACCTCTTTATTGCCTTAATTGACCAGGACGGTATGATTTGTGTGTTTGTTAACAACATTACTCATGCAATCATAAATGGAATCTTATGAAATTTCAGGGGATTTCTGGAATGAACCAATGAAGAATAAATTAGATTTTGTGTGGATCCGAGACTGGAATGAACCAATGAAGAATAAATTAGATTTTGTGTGGATCCGAGACTGGAATGAACCAATGAAGAATAAATTAGATTTTGTGTGGATCCGAGACTGGAATGAACCAATGAAGAATAAATTAGATTTTGTGTGGATCCGAGACTGGAATGAACCAATGAAGAATAAATTAGATTTTGTGTGGATCCGAGACTGGACTGAACCAATGAAGAATAAATTAGATTTTGTGTGGATCCGAGACTGGAATGAACCAATGAAGAATAAATTAGATTTTGTGTGGATCCGAGACTGGAATGAACCAATGAAGAATAAATTAGATTTTGTGTGGATCCGAGACTGGAATGAACCAATGAAGAATAAATTAGATTTTGTGTGGATCCGAGACTGGAATGAACCAATGAAGAATAAATTAGATTTTGTGTGGATCCGAGACTTGAATGAACCAATGAAGAATAAATTAGATTTTGTGTGGATCCGAGACTGGAATGAACCAATGAAGAATAAATTAGATTTTGTGTGGATCCGAGACTGGAATGAACCAATGAAGAATAAATTAGATTTTGTGTGGATCCGAGACTGGAATGAACCAATGAAGAATAAATTAGATTTTGTGTGGATCCGAGACTGGAATGAACCAATGAAGAATAAATTAGATTTTGTGTGGATCCGAGACTGGAATGAACCAATGAAGAATAAATTAGATTTTGTGTGGATCCGAGACTGGAATGAACCAATGAAGAATAAATTAGATTTTGTGTGGATCCGAGACTGGAATGAACCAATGAAGAATAAATTAGATTTTGTGTGGATCCGAGACTGGAATGAACCAATGAAGAATAAATTAGATTTTGTGTGGATCCGAGACTGGAATGAACCAATGAAGAATAAATTAGATTTTGTGTGGATCCGAGACTGGAATGAACCAATGAAGAATAAATTAGATTTTGTGTGGATCCGAGACTGGAATGAACCAATGAAGAATAAATTAGATTTTGTGTGGATCCGAGACTGGATCCAGATTCAGCAACATCTTCAAGGAACATTCACAAATGTGCAGTCACTTTGGAGTCACTTTGGAGTCACTTTGGAGTCACTTATGCACGATTTGACCAGGAAATATGGGCTGAACAAGTAAATGCAAACACTGGTTGGGGATCAAACAGCAGGGATACCCAACATTGTGGAGGCTTGCATTCTTTAGAATGCAAATTTCCAATTAATATAGGGATAAGAATGGCAACAGCAACCACAGACATAGCAACCAATCCCAAATTACCCAAGATGATCACAGCAGCCATAACACAGGGCAAAAAGAACATGTGACATCCACTGAAGTCTATTGAACTTTCTGGACAGAGACGCCTGGTAAGGACAGAGCATGACGACCTCCTCAACGCCACACATCAACAGCTGAACCCAGTGTGATACCGGTCAGAGGTCGTGAGGGTTATCAGGACATGTTTGTTTTACCCCCTTCATGTTCTGTGTAAAAGGTGTAAGGATGTGGTTGCCACAGCAACCAACCCCTAATTGCTCAAGCTGATCACAGCGGCCATAACAGTAGTGCCCAGATGTATTCTGTCTTAAGCACCAACATAAAGAAAGAAGCCAGTGCTGCTCTGCTATAACGCTGGGTCCATTTGCTTGACATCTTTGTGGAGTCTGAATAAACAGTTTCTCTGAGTGAAGGAGGCCAACTGAAAGGTCCACACCAGACCTAAACAACTGCATGGCTGATGTTTCCAAAGTAACAGAGGCTAGCATGATGTATAAACATGGCTGACACTGGTCACTTAGATAATATATTTTATTATGTCTAAAGGGGGGATGTCTTTTTGAATTCTGTTCAGAGTAACTACTGTTAATTCAAAAATTACATGTATATGTCAAGGCCCAGATTGCAATCTGGACGGATCTTAGATCTGTCCAGCCCAAATTGCAATCGCAGTTCAGGCCGGCCCAAACTGCAATCGCAATCCAGGCTGGCCAGATCTTCGATCCGTCCAGTCAAGATTGCGATCGCAGTTTAGTCCGGCCCAGACTGCGATCCTGTCTTTCTTGCTTCAGGATCGCAATCTGGACTGGACAGATCTAAGATCTGTCCAGTCAAGATTGCGATCCTAAACTTGACCAGCCCATATTGCGATCCATGCGATCCAAGTGTTTCAGCTTGTCAATTTATAGTTATTTTAAAATTAAAAAAAAAATAATATATGTCAAAATTTTAAAATTTTACTCAGACAAGTACTGATTAAATATGTCAATATGTTTCACTAATAATATTAAGACTTGTGGCTGTATCTGCTGTCACAAGAACATGTAAATAATCAAAATCTATATTGCTGGTTCCTCAATTAATGTTAATAAAATTAAACTTGCCCATCTCTAGTTTTCTCCTTGTACAATTTATAGGGTGTTCTTATGCTTGAGTTATTTTTTATTCTTATAATGGTTTCATAGCTGAGATTGCTTTAAATTTTTTTTAACATTTTTTAAAAATAAAAATATTTAAATATGATAAAAAATCAGATCTTAGACAAATTCTCTTTATGATTTCTGTAATGTTGATAATTGTCATAAGACTTTGGCTATGTGCTTAGATTGATGTGAAAGTAGTCCAAAGTGAATATAATAGTTTTATGTTTAAATATAAATTAAAGCCATAAAACCAGGTATTTATGATCATTATGATCATACTTATGATCAATTTGTGAAATTAGTAAATTCTGGATTCTCAAGAACTTCGTTTTGCTGAAACTGAATAAATACCAGACATGATAAGAATACTTTGCAAATATATTTGAATGGGAATATGAATATATGTACTCCATAATTTCATGCATAAAAATAGGAATAAAGGTATAAATGAAAGTATTTGAATGCAAATGCAAATACTTTCAAAATGTAATCATGAATGTATTCATGAATATATTCTATAATATTATTTTAATAATCATCTATTTCGATTATATTATTAAAAGATCTTTTCATATGAAGCTGTAATTATTTTTAATTTAAATTATATTTGACACAATATTTGTTTTTAATTTATAATAAATAGTTATATTATTTAAGTTTTATTCTTGGGTAGGAATAAACAGTAATTATTTAATAAAAGTTCTCATTTGTAAAAATCAGAATTACCATGACTGATAATGGACAGGTTTTTTTTTCAAATAATTCTACTGCAATGTAGATAAAGTTATATGGCCAAGTCAAAACCTATGTGAAAACAGCCCACCATTTCCTACTGTATATAATATAAATGACATCAATCCTCTTCCCTGTCTCCAAGGATATTATCATAATCTTACATAACTTGAGTTAAACACCATCAGCTCATAATACAGCTTATATTACCACACAAAACCTGCACTTGCCTACCTCCTCTTCCAAATCATATTTTGTGAGCATATAAAACCCATGGGTTCCTTGTTACCTTTTTTCAACAACCATGCAATACTAAATGAGTTGGTGAAACATCCCATGTTTCACTCCTGTTATATGAAGGAGTGAAAATTGTCTTTCTGTATTATAATTGTATTTATTATGGGAAAATTGTACAATGCAAAACCAAATGAGTTGGTAAAACAACCAATGTTTCATGAGATCGTAAAAGCATGGATCGCAATATGGGCTGGTCAAGTTTAGGATCGCAATCTCGGCTGGACTGATCTTAGATCTGTCCAGACGAGATTGCAATCCTGAAGCAAGAAAGACAGGATCGCAGTCTGGGCCGGACTAAACTGTGATCGCAATCTAGGCTGGACGGATCTAAGATCTGGCCAGCCTGGATTGCGATCGCAGTTTGGGCCGGCCTGAACTGCGATTGCAATTTGGGCTGGACAGATCTAAGATCCGTCCAGATCGCGATCTGGGCCTTGACATATATATATAGACAGATACCATAACATATCATTTATCATAAGTTATCAAGACTGCCATGGAAACCAACCTGTCCTCATATTATATACGACGGTACTTCAGGTATATCTTCAGTATTACTCTTCCACATATATTCTTGATAAAAAGCCTATTAGTTTGCGGGGTTTTTTTGGTGTGCTTCAGATATTTAGGTGTTTATATAAAATAAGTTCTGACAAGGTTTATGGACTTGATTCGACACCTTTTACAAGGACCTGAGATGGCTGCATCTCCTGAATGTGATATATATGAAAGATTTACATGTTATCATTAAACCTCTTAAAATTAAGGTGTTTTAGGTATGGGGACAAGAACACTCAAATTCATAACCAATAATAAATAAGTAACAGTGAATTAGTGAAGTTCTAAAGATTTCAGGCATTTTTTCTGGGTTATAGGGATACAAGTAAGGATCTACAGCCCTAAATTCTTAGACCATATCTAACATTCCATGCCCTACCCTCTGTCACACAGCATATACCCTACCCTCTGTCACACAGCATACACCCTACCCTCTGTCACACAGCATATACCCTACCCTCTGTCACACAGCATACACCCTACCCTCTGTCACACAGCATATACCCTATCCTCTGTTACACAGCATACACCCTACCCTCTGTCATACAGCATACACCTTACCCTTTGTCACACAGCATATGCTATACTTGCAGAAACACTGCAGTGGGCAATAAGGACTGGTCTTAAATACATATGAAACGCGGCATGGTAGCAGCTTTTTCTCTGGGGACATTGGAGGATAAACCTGTATGGCGTTGTGTAAAGCACAATTGATGTACTACCTATACCTTAGACACTGTACAGACACTGTACACATGCAGACACATATCAACATGAGGTGTGTCAGATACAGGTCTGACCAGCTGTAGGACCAGTGGTCAGTACAGATGATATCATCACAACTGTGGTGCAGCTACTGTTACTGCTGTTGGGGCTGGAGGTGGGCTGTCTTGTCACAACATCATGACTGTCTTGTCCAGGCTGTATTCTGGACAGATATTCTGTCATGTTTGTTTGAAGGGTGGTCAGTCACACAGGATGGAGCTGCCAGCAGTTACATCAGCACTGACCAGTTGCTGCGTCAGTCCACATGAGGCACTGGCCAGGTCAGATATGCTGGTACACCTCCACACTTCAGTATACACAAGTCGACCTGTCTGAAAACAGTGCTGCCCAGTACGAATCTTCAAAAACATGTAGATTCCTTCATGTCAGACTTGTGTAAATATAAATTTTTGTATCTCAAAGGCGAAATTCTCCTAAGCTGAACTGAACAATCCCAATATCATATCAAAAGACTTACAGGTGAATAACATATATGTCTATTATATTACCAGTATTCATATATGTCATACTTGTCTTTTACATTACCATCCATATATGTTTATTTTATTACCAGTATACATGCATGTGTCATATATGTCTATTATATTACCAGTATACATGTATGTGTCATATATGTCTATTAAATTACCAGTATACATGTATGTGTCATATAAGTCTATTATATTACAAGTATACATGTATGTGTCATATGTCTATTATATTACTAGTATACATGTATGTGTCATATAAGTCTATTATATTACCAGAATACATGTATGTGTCATATTACCAGTGTACATGCATGTGTCATATAAGTCTATTATATTACCAGTATACATGTATGTGTCATATTACCAGTATACATGTATGTGTCATATATGTCTATTATATTACCAGTATACATGTATGTGTCATATAAGTCTATTATATTACTAGTATACATGTATGTGTCATATAAGTCTATTTTATTACCAGTATACATGTGTGTGTCATATGTCTATTAAATTACCAGTAAACATGTATGTGTCATATAAGTCTATTATATTACTAGTATACATGTATGTGTCATATATGTCTATTATATTACTAGTATACATGTATGTGTCATATAAGTCTATTATATTACCAGTATACATGTATGTGTCAAATTACCAGTGTACATGTATGTGTCATATAAGTCTATTATATTACCAGTTTACATGTATGTGTCATATAAGTCTATTATATTACTAGTATACATGTATGTGTCATTTATGTCTATTATATAACCAGTATACATGTATGTGTCATATATGTCTATTATATTACCAGTATACATGTATGTGTCATATGTCTATTATATTACCAGTATACATGTATGTGTCATATATGTCTATTATATTACCAGTATACATGTATGTGTCATATATGTCTATAATATTACCAGTATACATGTATGTGTCATATAAGTCTATTATATTACCAGTATACATGTATGTGTCATATTACCAGTGTACATGTATGTGTCATATATGTCTTATATTACCAGTATACTACATGTATGTGTCATGTAAGTCTATTATATTACCAGTATACATGTATGTGTCATATTACCAGTGTACATGTATGTGTCATATATGTCTTATATTACCAGTATACTACATGTATGTGTCATGTATGTCTATTATATTACCAGTATACATGTATGTGTCATATATGTCTATTATATTACCAGAATACATGTATGTGTCATATTACCAGTGTACATGTATGTGTCATATAAGTCTATTATATAACCAGTATACATGCATATGTCATATTACCAGTGTACATGTATGTGTCATATATGTCTTATATTACCAGTATACTACATGTATGTGTCATATATGTCTAAAATATTACCAGTATACATGTGTCATATATGTCTATTATATTACCAGTATACATGCATGTGTCATATAAGTCTATTATATTACCAGTATACATGCATGTGTCATATATGTCTATTATATTGCCAGTATACATGTATGTGTCATATTACCAGTGTACATGTATGTGTCATATATGTCTTATATTACCAGTATACTACATGTATGTGTCATTTATGTCTATTATATTACCAGTATACATGTATGTGTCATATATGTCTATTATATTACCAGTATACATGTATGTGTCATATATGTCTAATATATTACCAGTATACATAAATGTGTCATATGTCTATTATATTACCAGTATACATAAATGTGTCATATATGTCTATTATATTACCAGTATACATGTATGTGTCATTTATGTCTATTATATAACCAGTATACATGTATGTGTCATATATGTCTATTATATTACCAGTTTACATGTATGTGTCATATATGTCTAATATATTACCAGTATACATGTATGAGTCATATATGTCTTTTATATTACCAGTTTACATGTATGTGTCATTTATGTCTATTATATTACCAGTATACATGTATGTGTCATATATGTCTATTATATTACCAGTACACATGAATGTGTCATATGTCTATTATATTACCAGTTTACATGTATGAGTTATATGTATAAAATATTACCAGTATACATGTGTCATTTATGTCTATTATATTACCTGTATACATTTATGCGTCATATAAGTCTATTATATTACCAGTATTCATGTATGTGTCATTTATGTCTATTATATTACCAGTATACATGCATGTGTCATATATGTCTATTATATTACCAGTATACATGTATGTATCATATATGTCTATTATATTACCAGTAATGTATGTGTTAAGACCTTTTTTTATCAACTACCCCATGGCTGATATTACAGTATTATTCATCAAGCTCTTCCATTCAATGTTCTACCATCCATACAACATAAAAATACCACGTATGACTTAAGTGACCATACTTAAGTGACATGTCAACATATTTCTGTTCTGTTCTGGTATCTTGTAGGAATGGGTCTCTAGTGCTATAATTATTTTCTTTGTAGAGGTTGACACCAGGGGTTCTGTATTCAGTGTTGACGTTACCTAAACCCTTTAGACTGCTATATTATTACTGACTGTATGCACAACCACCTTAAAGATAACTAGAATACGGGTAGTCGACAAACGACTACGTGTATCCGCCTAAATCAGAGTGGAACGGGTGAAGTGAGGCATGGATTGAGTGGCAAGGGGAAATAGAGTGAAGTGTTGCATATTAGCATGGATGTCTGCAGCCAAATGGTGTATGTAGGTTGCGCCACCTACCACAAAATCCAGAAAGCCGTCCAAGTTGTATACAGATGCAAAATTTGAGGCAGATAAGTCAAACCACTATATGTTTATGAGTGATTTTAGCCCGTGGCAGACAAACAGTTGGACACTGTGCAAAAATGGTTGAAGGTGGCGCCACCAGTTTTGCGTATGATAAAGAGCTATGTGAGATCTATACACATGCAAAATTTTGGCCCAATCGGTCAAACGCTTCCCAAGATATGAGCTTGGATGTCTGCTGCATAAACTAGATGCAGGTGGCGCCACCTGTCATAAAATCAAGAGAGCTGTCGGGGATGTATAAACCTGCAAAATTTTAGGCAGATATGTCAAACCACTGCCGAGATATGAGTGATTTTATCCCATGGCAGACAAACAGACGGGAGCTGTGCAAAAATGGCTGCAGGTGGCGCAACCAGTTTTGCGTATGATAAAGAGCTATGTGAGATCTATACACATGCAAAAGTTTGGCCCAATCGCTTGAAAGGTTCCCGAGATATGAGCTTGGATGTCTGCAGTGTAAACGTGAATGTAGGTGGCGCCACCTGTCATAAAATCAGAAAAACTATCCAGGATGTATACGCATGCCAAATTTCAGGTGAATTAGTCAAATCACTGCAGAGATATGAGTGATTTTAACCAAAGGCAGACGAACAGATGGACACTGTGCAAACATGGTTGCAGGTGGCTCCACCATTTTGTGTATGTTATAAAGCTCTAAAAGGGCTACATTTGTGCAAAAAAATTTTCCTGATCCGTCAAACGGTTCCCGAGATATGTGGGTTTATGTGTGGAAACAGACGCACAAACAGATGCAGAGCTGAGAGGAAAGGTCAGAGGTCAATACAAAATCGGGGCGCAGCAGTTCACATGTGACCCGAACATAATCCCGGGTTTCGTAAAATTCCGCCAAGCGGTTACGGAGGAGTTCTCTGGACACCTACGCGGCGGCGGTGGCAGCGGCGGCGTGCAGCTGAAAACATAGTATCCGCAAAACTCTGTTTTGGCGGATACAATTATAGATCATTATGAAGAACACTAAAATGAATTTATACTTAGCAGTGATCCCAAATATCCTCATGTTTCTTTCTTCTCTGCTATTAAATTCCAGTTACTTCTTATTTAACACTGGGATCCTCCCATATACATTTCATGTCTAAAACTTTCCCCTCCTGGGTGTCTTCATAACTGGAACTAAACTTGCAAAATATAGCTGTTACTGTCCTTATATTTAACCTTTCCACCACATATGGTTGGTGGGGCAGCGGGTATGATTTTATGGTATCATTTACATTATATATAGTATTCCAGCAACATCTAATGTTCCTTCACATAAGGGGCTGTTAATCTAATGCATGTAGACAGCTTGGAATGCTGTTATGATTCAGGAGTTAACTACCCTGTCACCCTTAACCCCAGCACCCTCTGAATCACCCCCTGGCCCTCCACTGTGAGTCACATCACAAACTTCTGTAGTCGGCTTGTGAGACTTCACAAAAGTATGACACAAACACCTGTTGCTATGCATCACTGTGGTAACAATTGTATCCTAGCGCTGCTGCATGCTGGTCCTTGGCAATGTCATGGAAATCACAACATAATGTAATGTCATCCTCCTGTAGCTCATCAGTGTTTTTGTGAACATCGTGATTTTTTTTCTCAGACAATGACCATGCCAAATGTATATATACAAGTGACATTAACTAAGGAGAAACAATAAACAGACAAGGTAAATTGAGAGATAACAAACTACTGTCAGACAATACAGGACATTCACCTAATGGTATCTGAAGGATAACAGACAATTTTTTTTGTTCTGTTTCTTCTGACACAAATTATGTTGAACCCACATTTTCGTTATTTTCGTTGAGCCTCAGTTTCACTGTTATATCCACACAGTCCTCCTTAACTCCTGTTATCTTGTTAGTTGGCCATCTTGTTACCATACAAGACACAAAAGTATGGCCTTGGTATTTCTTAATTTGGGATTTGATCTGTATAAAATATTATCTTCAGTGGAAAAAGTTCTTTTTAATTTCACCTGCACAATGAGAATTTAAAGACAGTGTTCTTCGGGGGAATGCATATACTTTATTCTCAATACATTCCTTTTGAAGGTCAAGGTCCATGAACATTTTTTTAATAATTTGAATATTGAACTCGATTGCAATTGTATCAATTTTTGTCAACACTTGTGTTAACATGGAACCAGACTAAGCTGTTTCAAAATTTTTCCTGAATTTTAATGTCAAATCCTGAACACAAAGAAATGCCATTAATATTGTGGTCAACAATCAATAAATGGTACCAATCATGTAAAACTTTATCATTTATAAGCCTGTGTAACTGCATAAAGAGTTATCTACTGTGAGGGCGGGTTGGTCCTGTAAGAATGCCTGTGTAACTGCATTCAGAGTTATCTACTGTAAGGGTCGGTTTGTCCTGTTAGAATGCCTGTGTAACTGCATTAAGAGTTATCTACTGAAATGTGGGTTGGTCCTGTAAGAATGCCTGTGTAACTGCATTCAGAGTTATCTACTGTGAGGGTGGGTTGGTTCTGTAAGAATGTCTGAGTAACTGCATCAAAAGTTATCTACTGTAAGTGTGGGGTGGGTTTGTCCTGTAAGAATGCCTGTGTAACTGCATTCAGAGCTATCTACTACAAGGGTGGGTTGGTCCTGTAAGAATGCCTGTGTAACTGCATTCAGAGTTATCTACTGTGAGGGTGGGTTGGTCCTGTAAGAATGTCTGTGTAACTGCATTAAGAGTTATCTACTGAAATGTGGGTTGGTCCTGTAAGAATGCCTGTGTAACTGCATTCAGAGTTATCTACTGTGAGGGTGGGTTGGTCCTGTAAGAATGTCTGTGTAACTACATTAAGAGTTATCTACTGTAAGGGTAGGTTGGTCCTTTAAGAATGTCTGTGTAACTGCATTAACAGTTATCTACTGTAAGGGTGGGTTTGTCCTTTAAGACAGAATTAGATATTTTTACACAGGTTAGCTCACTCTTCACATGGATACCTATACAATTACATCCAGTATAATATGTTACCTACTTAAAAATTTAATAAAAATCCATCCACCATAAACCATTCAGTTTAAGCAGTACCTTACTTATCTGTTACCTTTATAGGGGCCTCACAGCTTGCCAATAAAACTGCTATACATGTATGAAATGGGGTCCTCCTCTACATACCTGTAGACAGGGTACTATATACTGAAGCATTCCATACAACACTAACTAGAACCCCATCCATCCTCTGGACCATTTGGCATCCTCATCTTTCCTGTTATCTTCATCATCCTATTACTACAGGAATCTGGATGTACCCTTAAATGACTCTCACAGAACAAAGCCATATGTTACAGGAGGTAGATGCCTTAAAGACCTCCTGTGTGTGCACCAGAAGTCTGGATTCTGGTCATTTCCAGGAAATTCAAATCCCACAACTCTAACACCTTCATGATCCAGACTTCGTATTTGAAACCAAATGTACAGTACTGACTCTAGCTTTACCATACAGAAAATGTGTATACTGGTTTAATTATTTACTGACAAGGTTTGTTCTTAAGGATTGTTTTGAGTTACTGTGTTACTTGCTGCCTTTCTACTGGAAATTTACTGCTGCTAGACATTCATACATGATCACTAAATGGTTTCTATTACCAACCTGTATCCACATATCATAAATATTTAACTTGCGGACATTTTTAGGCATTCTGACAATAAACATTTAATTAATCAGCAGTTATTTACAGAAAGGGCGGTCTGGGTCTTTCTAACCACACATCAAAGGAAGCCTTATTTTTGTAATCTACAAAGCAAACAGCGCTGGTCCAAAGGTACAGACACTATGACAAATAAGTAATGATCCTAATCTATTGGGATGCTGCCATATCCATCAGCTCTCCTAGATGCTTCATATGACAATTTATGATGATGCCCTGAACATCAAGACCAAACAAAAGTGGTCCTCATCTGTATATCATCAGTGAGTAAAAAGTCTTGTGCAGAAAATATTCAATTTGTCCCAAAAAGTGTACTTTATATAAAGCCTTGTTTTACTCTTCATATGTTTTAGTCAGTCTTATCTTATATGTGTAAATGTGTAGCTCCTCCATTAAGTCCTCAGTATTACATTGTATACATATGGTAAGTCAAGAGTCCATCAAACAATCATTCAGATATTTAAAACCATAGGAACTAAACAACAAATTGTCATCCCTGTCTGTGTCACCTAAGTCCTGTCCTTCTACTGGACAGTCAAACATAACCACTGAAGCATTCTAATGTTGTACTCTCAGAGAAAAATA
Organism: Sipunculus nudus; assembly: GCA_026874595.1. NCBI lineage: Eukaryota > Metazoa > Annelida > Sipuncula > Golfingiida > Sipunculidae > Sipunculus > Sipunculus nudus. The sequence goes on along the minus strand of CM049322.1, from coordinate 60,155,880 downwards.
TAAATATAGTCACACCTGAGAAAAATATCTATAGATGTCATATATTTATAAGAAAGATTAGACTTCATTATATTATAATTTTATGTATCTGTTAAAACAAATCTTCTTCTTTACAGATGGTTTAATGAATAGCATGGCTAGAGCAATACAGTAACAGTGTACTAAAGAAGGGATTGCTATCAGTCTTGAGACATAATGACACTAGAAGCAGAGTAATGTATTATATAGAAAATAAATGATTATGTTCTCAATGTGGAGACACAATGCCCTCATGTCAGAGGTCAGCGGTGAGGTCAATGTGTGTGACCAGTCACCACTGAGTGGATGCCAGGGGGTGATACATGGTGAGGTCTGGTGATACATGGGGGTGGGGTGTGCTGTGGTGGGGTTTTATAGGACCCCCTGAGTACTGTGACAGGACATCACAGCTGCTGTTCAGCACTCCCACACCAGCGCTGCCCATAAAAGACTGGACCAGCTCCATGATTCAATCTGACCACTTCTCTACAAGTATATGGTCACTCAAATGACCCTTGACCACATTAATACACCACGGCTGAGTGTGTGACCCTGCAGTATGTCACTCCATCTCCAGAATTAATAACTACCCCATGGATACCTCCACAATGGCAGACACTCAGAGAGCCTAAAAAGTATAGAACAATATCAGTTTTGCTCCCATAAAAGGTCAATCAAACCATATTATGCTCAACTGATATGACACTTACAAGATATTTTTGTTATCATTCAACTGGCCTGTGACCCTTCGCCACATTTGCCCCCCCCCCCATATCCCTACCTCAGCTTCTCCCATGTGTTTAATGACTACATTAATTTATCAAAGTGTAATGTATATGTTTCATTTTTACTGCCTAAAGGTACGTGTGTTTTCATGTGTGTATATGGAATTATGTGTGTACCTGCATGAGAAAATAGGTGTGTTTCCATATATGCATGAACAGGCAAACATATGTTTGTACAGTAGGTTGAGCAGGTCTTTCCCAAAAAGTTAGTGGAGTGACATCATTTTACCCCTTATTCCTGAGTTCATGCAGACCCTGTGTGTGACCTGTAGCAATTTTCACACACCTACACATACACGCTGATGGACACATGGAAACATGAGACAAGTATCATTTAGAACATTTTTATTAAACCCACATGACCATCCAAACCTGTGACTAATATCATGAATTCACCCAACTATGCCAAATGAAATCAGCCTCCATACATAAGCCTTTTTTCTGCTTGCCAAATGACCACTATGATATGTTCATATGAGGGAGATTAGTCAGCAGGTCAGCTGGATCAGTGTTTATGTGAATAACCAACGTAAAAGTATTTCATCAGCAAATCTGCACAATTTTAGTCCATTAACTGGTTTTGATGAGTCAATTCTTTATTCATGTTCCTGTTATAGATAACTGTGTAAAGGGTGTCCAGAGGATAAAGGAATTCTGGGATGTGATTATGCAACACACAGACTGGCTCACACACTTGTGACTTGCATTGAAAATCCATTTCATTTATGCTTTACCTTGGGGCTGTGGAGGGGGGAGGGATGGGAAGGGGGTTGAGAGCTATGTGGGTATATGTGACATCTTGGTTTTGTATACACCTCTTTAAAATGAATTTCCTATAATGCTGTATCTTTTCTTTACAAAGAAGGTGAAATATTCCTTAGTAAAATGTATGCAACATGCTGGTATATATTTGTGAACCCCTGAACATTTGTCAGAAAAGCATCAGATAAAGTGTACACAGTAACATTGTTGATAAAGACAGTCAGCTCCTCTCAAACCATTGTGCTTGAAATGTGCAGTTAGCAGTTATAGCTGGTATGTTTGACGCCACTTCTGTACCTGTGTTCTGATCTTATAAGCTATATTTGTGAATGTGCACCAGCTGTAACTTTACATATGATCACCTTTGCTGCAGCTAGTGTCACATGCCTATGTTTGTGCTTGGCACTAGCAACATCAAAATCTCTTGTGACTGCTGAAGCCCTGATCTTATTGCTGGCAGCCTACCAACAGTTAATGAGCATTTATTTGTTTTGCTGTAAATAATACTTTTCAGTGCTGGCAATATCAATCCTGTTATGATAACAGCCAGCACTACTGCAGCCTTCATTAAAACCACAGAGTATTACTTATTTATAAACATATATAAAACATACAAAAGGTGTGTTTTTGTGTGTTTGCATGTTTGTTCACAACAAAACTCTTGCAATCATGAACGGAATCTCATGAAATTTTTTTATGAAATTTACAAGACATTTCTAGAATGGGTCAATGAAACTGATTAGATTTTGGAGCTTTTCCAGCTCTTGATCTAGACTCAAGAACATCATCAAGGGATACTCACAAATGTAAAGTCACTCATGCATGAATTTACCTGAGAATATGGGCAGAGAGATTTTACCTCAACCTATTTTTTTTTAGAAAAAACAGTCCTCATTTTCGGCCCTTCTTTTTAAAATTTATTACTTGTATTGGTACAAATTTTATTGTTTTATATGACTCAGTAAGAAATATATCATCACGGCATCTGATTTGAGCCCCTTTGGGCCCAGGTATGTAGAATTTGCGCAAACGATCGGTAAGCTTACACAGATGTTACACAAATGGAAATACACTCCAAGGAATTTCCCTCTGCGCAAGTTTTCTCTGGAAGAAATAGTTGCTTGTAAAATAAATTTAAGGGAAAGTGAAGCAAAATAATTTTCCATGAAGGCTTAATCTCTCAGAAATAATCAAAGTTGGCAATCAGGCAGGTTTACCTCCTAACATGAGCATCGGGCCACTCATTTGCCTTCAACAACTGCTAAATGACCATATGTAATAGTCAGGTGTCTGTATTAGAGAAGTGTCTGTAATAGCGAGTTCTCTGTATAGTTAGGTGTCTGTAATAACGAGTGTCTGTAAAAGCGAGGTGTCTGTAATAGTGATGTGTCTGTATTAGTGAGGTGTCTGTGATAGAGAGGTCTGTAATAGTGATTTGTCTGTAAATAGTGAGGTGTCTTATAATAAATAGGTGTCCTTTGGGTGGGGTTGAGATCCCAGAGTATCTGATGAAATCAGAATATTAATACTTCCTGAGAGACAGAGTGATTATTGTTGGAGTTTATTTATTATGTCTTATCTTAATCATCTATATAACCTGCTAAGCCTGGAACACGAAACTAAAAACATTTATCAGATAGTTTTTTTTTAACCGGATTCTTTAGACATATGTTGATAATAAATAACCATATATTTCATTATTACCATTTTATTCAATATAGCTTAATACAAGTGACCCATGGGTCATGACGCTCAGCTTAATAAAAGCATTTCAACGCAAGTCAAAGACTGACTTATAAATTTTATTCCAAGTCAGTGTATACAACAGTACAACATTAGCCATAGGCTACTATTACTGCTATATGGTCAACTTGATCTCGCTTATTTCCAGTCTAGTAAATCCAAATATGTATTCAAGAAACAGGTATAAGCACATCTGTTACAGAAGATGAGAGATCAAGAAAGAAGTCATTTTATTTAGTTTTAATTAAATTTACAGTTACATTTAAACTCCTGTTACTATGGCATAGTGTTGATGTCAGTTACTTATGCTATTATGCTATTACTATTATTGTGTTTATGGATTGTTTAGCTATTGAATATAATTTTTTTACTCATAATTACTCTTAAAGGTGCTTTTGTGGCAACTTGTGTCTGAACTCTGAAGTAAGGTACATTCAGCACTTATATAAATGTAAGATAAACAAACTGCAGGATTTCCAAATAAGTGACTTCAGCTCATAAAGGACATTATATAACAACATTTAAGATCTCATAAGTTAATTACAAAACACAACTTTCACAGACATTTTTAACTTTATCATGACTTTCAATGACCACTAGCTGCACAATATTTCTTCCCTATTCTTGTGTGTACATTCCTGTATAAAACAACAAGTGACAGCATCGACCAGGGAGAGAAAGAGAAAAAGAGGGAAGTTATCAGTGCCAGCTGTAAATGGACAGTGTAGCTGTATTTCTGAATAAACAACAGTTAAAGCTGTAAAAGAAACTAAAAACAACAGGAGACATCTGGCAAAGTGCCAAGTAACATGTAGACTGGCAGCGCTGTTACAGTTACCACAGGATCTACACCAAAACACACTCAACAAATAAACACAGAGCCAGCAGCAGTCATCCCTGATAACAGTATTATCTAGAAAAACAGTGTTATTTACACAAATCTAAAGCTCAGCTGAATGCCCTAAAGAAGTGTGACACACCCTCATGTTAAACGGAATATCGTGTATCTCTCCCACCATCACTTTACTTTTCAACCTAAACTTTATCCGCCGAGAATTTCAGCATTATAACTCAGTTGTTATAGAGATAACATGGAACTTTACATTTCTTATTACATCTCTATTTCCAAATATAACATGCAATTTCTTAAGGCAACATCAAATTCAACCTACTGTACCCCCCCCCCCTCCCCCCTCCACCCTTTTGCAGAACACTGCAATAACTGATTGACCAGACGGGTGATTGCAGACAGTAAAAGACTGCAAACAATCGCAATTCTGAGCTGCAAAACAGTTGCTATAGTAACTCATGGTTACCTACTGGCATATTAGGGATTGTTCTACAATGCAATATGCTACAGTTTCCTGCTGATGTTTTTGATTCTTTTAGGATTTGTAATATATTTTTATCTAATCACTGATGTAGTGAATGCTATAAAACAGTCCTGCCACGTGAGGCACACATAAACAAATGAGGGAACCTACATAACTGGACCCAGCTCGCTGCGATCACCTGACACATTCAGAGGATCCCCCTCCTTTTGAGCTGCAACAATCTTTTATAGGTCTCCCAGCGAATATTTCTGGCCTGTACCCCTCCCTTTCTGGATCAGGGGTTCCTTTTTTTAGGTTTTCTTATTATTTCTTCCTGGATTGGACCATCCCCTTTCCAATACCATGACTAGGCTAATGTGATACCATATCAGGGGTACTTTCAATGGCTCTGAATACAACATACACACTGTCAATAGTCTCAATGTGAGGGTGAAATTTACTTTGTGTTTTGACACAGTGTTTATGTGAAACTTATTGGTACCATCATGGTCATATAATAACAAGTCATGTGACCTACTCTTTAGCCTAACTGCCATTTATTTAAATAAATGAAAATATATTCCATCATTTTCCTCGCCAGTTTTTAATTCATAATGAATTTGGTGGGTCCTGCATGGAAACAATTGAACACATTCTAGCTGCAGGATATACACACTGAAAACTCTGAGACCCAGCTAAAGCTTACAGCATTGTTAAAGAACAACTGAAATAGCTGAGTACATACTACAAAATAGCTGAGTACATACTACAAAATAGCTGAGTACATACTACAAAATAGCTGAGTACATACTACAAAATAGCTGAGTACATACTACAAAATAGCTGAGTACATACTACAAAATAGCAGGGTACATACTACAAAATAGCTGAGTACATACTACAAAATAGCTGAGTACATACTACAAAATAGCTGAGTACATACTACAAAATAGCAGGGTACATACTACAAAATAGCTGAGTACATACTACAAAATAGCTGAGTACATACTACAAAATAGCTGAGTACATACTACAAAATAGCAGGGACATACTACAAAATAGCTGAGTACATACTACAAAAAAGCTGAGTACATACTACAAAATTGCTGAGTACATACTAAAAATAGCTGAGTACATACTACAAAATAGCTGAGTACATACTACAAAATAGCAGGGTACATACTACTAAATAGCAAGGTACACACTACATAATTAGATGAAATACTCATTTTCTTTCCTAAACTATATTCGTAAACTTCTGGAAATGCTTTAAATTCTGGAGCTGTTATTTTAATTACTATCTGATCTGGAATAATAGGTACAAGTGGGCAAAATGATTGCTTGTTTTTTCACCTTGGTTGAAAGTCTGATACTTGTTCAAGGAGCATACAGTAACAGCAGAAGGGTTTTTCACAGAGACAACTGACTAATGTTAAATGTCAGGTTAAAATGCCACAAAACAACGACAATACAATCCTGAAAACTAAATCTGTAAGCATGTATGGAATGTGCTCACTATTTTGAAGAAAACAAAGACAGCCACATGTGATAGTGGGCTGGGCTAAGAAAGAGGCTCACAAAAGCAGGCTGTCACTGATAACAGCTACCAGCCTCTCCCTATCTTAGCATGATGCATCATTCTGTAGTGTTAAAGTAATTTGCATGATGCTGTCAGTGCACATGGGGTCAAACAGTCAGTAATCATCATGATTATAAAGGATTCTTAGTTACAATTTGGTGCTTTCAGCTAATCAATAATCAATATTAGTGAGAAGTTAAACTGATAAGACTTTATGGCAATACATCTCCACATTAATCACTTTAGGTCAATATATTATATTTATCTCTATGTTAAAGTTACCTCAATATTAAAGGTATCTCTGTATTCAAGGTATCTCAATATTCAAGGTATTTCTATTCCCTACTCAACAAAACAAAGATATCTGTCATAAGTTCATGCCAAGCTGAAAGTTTAAGTTTGTACTAACATTGGAACATCTGTAACAGATTTATTTCAAATAAAAGACACTATTAAATTGGTGCATGGTGTATGAAAATGGACAAGTCAAAAAGTCCATCTCTTTAATAATGCTAGGTTAAAACATACATGGCCAGATAATCACCCCTAGCAACAGGTGTCTGCCTTTATGCTGTAACTGACTTGAGGTATCAATGTGTCAGAAAACATGACTCCAGGCCAATTTTTTTAATGAAATTTTAATAAATAATTGGTTTTATCGATCTAAACTGATCTAGGTATTAATATAAACAAGCTCTGAATATACTTTAAAGTGTTTTCCTTTTTCTTTTTGTAATGTTCCAATTGGGAAGTGCTGCTATGATAAGTAGCATTCAAGTCCGGTAATAACAGGCTGTCAACCATTGTGAAAAGCAGGACAAAAGAAGGGTGTCAACCATTGTGTAAAGCAGGACAAAAGTAGCCAGTCAACCATTGTGAAAAGCAGGACTAAAGTAGCCTGTCAACCATTGTGAAAAGCAGGACAAAAGTAGCCTGTCAACCATTGTGAAAAGCAGGACAAAAGTAGCCTGTCAACCATTGTGAAAAGCAGGACAAAAGTAGCCTGTCAACCATTGTGTAAAGCAGGACAAAAGTAGCCTGTCAACCATTGTGAAAAGCAGGACAAAAGTAGCCTGTCAACCATTGTTAAAAGCAGGACAAAAGTAGCCTGTCAACCATTGTGAAAAGCAGGACAAAAGTAGCCTGTCAACCATTGTGAAAAGCAGGACTAAAGTAGGCTGTCCACCATTGTGTAAAGCAGGACAAAAGTAGCCTGTCAACCATTGTGAAAAGCAGGACAAAAGTAGCCTGTCAACCAATGTGAAAAGCAGGACAAAAGTAGCCTGTCAACCATTGTGAAAAGCAGGACAAAAGTAGCCTGTAAACCATTGTGAAAAGCAGGACAAAAGTAGCCTGTCAACCATTCTGAAAAGCAGGACTAAAGTAGCCTGTCAACCATTCTGAAAAGCAGGACAAAAGTAGCCTGTCAACCATTGTGAAAAGCAGGACAAAAGTAGCCTGTCAACCATTGTGAAAAACAGGACTAAAGTAGGCTGTCAACCATTGTGTAAAGCAAGACAAAAGTAGGCTGTCAACCATTGTAAAAGCAGGACAAACGTAGGCTGTCAACCAATGTGAAAAGCAGGACAAAAGTAGGCTGTCAACCATTGTGAAAAGCAGGACAAACGTAGCGTCAACCATTGTGAAAAGCAGGACAAATGTAGGCTGTCAACCAATGTGAAAAGCAAGACTAAAGTAGGCTTTCAACCATTGTGAAAAGCAGGACAAAGCAGCCTGTCAACCATCGTGAAAAGCAGGACTAAAGTAGCCTGTCAACCATTGTGAAAAGCAGGACAAAAGTTGGCTGTCCACCATTGTGAAAAGCAGGACAAACGTAGCCTGTCAACCATTGTGAAAAGCAGGACAAATGTAGGCTGTCAACCAATGTGAAAACCAGGACTAAAGTAGGCTGTCCACCATTGTGAAAAGCAGGACAAACGCAACCTGTCAACCATCGTGAAAAGCAGGACTTAAGTAGCCTGTCAACCATTGTGAAAAGCAGGACAAAAGTAGGCTGTCAACCATTGTGAAAAGCAGGACAAATGTAGGCTGTCAACCATTGAGAAAGGCAGGACAAATGCAGCCTGTCAACCATTGTAAAAAGCAGGAAAAACGTAGCCTGTCAACCATTGTGAAAAGCAGGACAAATGTAGGCTGTCAACCAATGTGAAAACCAGGACTAAAGTAGGCTGTCCACCATTGTGAAAAGCAGGACAAACGCAGCCTGTCAACCATCGTGAAAAGCAGGACTAAAGTAGCCTGTCAACCATTGTGAAAAGCAGGACAAATGTAGGCTTTCAACCATTGAGAAAAGCAGGACAAATGCAGCCTGTCAACCATTGTAAAAAGCAGGACAAACGTAGCCTGTCAACCAATGTGAAAAGCAGGACTAAAGTAGGTTGTCAACCATTGTGTAAAGCAGGACAAAAGTAGGCTGTCCACCATTGTGAAAAGCAGGACAAACGTAGCCTGTCAACCATTGTGAAAAGCAGGACAAATGCAGGCTGTCAACCATTGTGAAAAGCAGGACAAAAGTAGGCTGTCACCCATTGTGAAAAGCGGAACAAAAGTAGCCTGTCAACCATTGTGAAAAGCGAGACAAAAGTAGCCTGTCAACCATTGTGTAAAGCAGGACAAAAGAAGGGTGTCAACCATTGTGTAAAGCAAGACAAAAGTAGGCTGTCAACCATTGTGTAAAGCAGGACAAAAGATGGGTGTCAACCATTGTGTGAGGCAGGTCAAAAGTAGGCTATCAACCATTGTGAAAAACAGGAAAATAGTAGGCTCTCAACCACTGTGAAAAGCAAAACAAAAGTAGGCTGTCAACCATTGTGTAAAGCAGGTCAAAAGTAGGCTATCAACCATTGTGAAAAACAGGAAAATAGTAGGCTCTCAACCACTGTGAAAAGCAAAACAAATGTAGGCTGTCAACCATTGTGAGAAAGCAGGACTAAAGTAGGCTTTCAACCATTGAGAAAAGCAGGACAAATGCAGCCTGTCAACCATTGTGAAAAGCAGGACAAACGTAGCCTGTCAACCAATGTGAAAAGCAGGACTAAAGTAGGTTGTCAACCATTGTGTAAAGCAGGACAAAAGTAGGCTGTCAACCATTGTGTAAAGCAGGTCAAAAGTAGGCTATCAACCATTGTGAAAAACAGGAAAATAGTAGGCTCTCAACCACTGTGAAAAGCAAAACAAAAGTAGGCTGTCAACCATTGTGAAAAGCAGGACAAAAGTAGGCTTTCAACCATTGAGAAAAGCAAGACAAATGCAGCCTGTCAACCATTGTGAAAAGCAGGACAAAAGTAGCCTGTCAACCATTGTGAAAAGCAGGACTAAAGTAGGTTGTCAACCATTGTGTAAAGCAGGACAAAAGTAGGCTGTCAACCATTGTGTAAAGCAGGTCAAAAGTAGGCTATCAACCATTGTGAAAAACAGGACAAAAGTAGGCTGTCAACCATTGTGTAAAGCAGGACAAAAGTAGGTTGTCAACCATTGTGAAAAGCAGGACAAAAGTAGCCTGTCAACCAATGTGAAAAGCAGGACAAAAGAAGGGTGTCAACCATTGTGAAAAACAGGACTAAAGTAGGCTTTCAACCATTGAGAAAAGCAGGACAAATGCAGCCTGTCAACCATTGTGAAAAGCAGGACAAACGTAGCCTGTCAACCAATGTGAAAAGCAGGACTAAAGTAGGTTGTCAACCATTGTGAAAACCAGGACTAAAGTAGGTTGTCAACCATTGTGTAAAGCAGGACAAAAGTAGGTTGTCAACCATTGTGTAAAGCAGAACAAAAGTAGGCTGTCAACCATTGAGAAAAGCAGGACAAATGTAGGCTGTCAACCATTGTGAAAAGCAGGACAAATGTAGGCTTTCAACCATTGAGAAAAGCAGGACAAATGCAGGCTGTCAACCAATGTGAAAAGCAGGACTAAAGTAGGTTGTCAACCATTGTGTAAAGCAGGACAAAAGTAGGCTGTCAACCATTGTGTAAAGCAGGTCAAAAGTAGGCTATCAACCATTGTGAAAAACAGGAAAATAGTAGGCTCTCAACCACTGTGAAAAGCAAAACAAAAGTAGGCTGTCAACCATTGTGAAAAGCAGGACAAAAGGAGGACTAAATATGGAAAAAGTAAGAAAAAGTAGTATAATAGAAGGAAAAGGTGGGACAAAAGCAGGATTAAAAAGTTCACTTAAAAAAACTAGACATTTCTTGGCACCGCAGGTGCCAGAGTATCCCCAGACATAGTAGCCCCCCCCCCCCTTTAAGAATAGGCCCCCATTTTTAGCAGCATATACTGACACTTGGCATATTTGTTTCTTCCATCTATCAATCCACAATCTTGTTGAAGATGTTGGTCCTGTGAACCTGATCTTTTTAAAGATGTGTCCTGTGACCTTGACCTTTGACCTCATGACCCCAAAATCAATTCGGGTCTTGCTTTTCCAATGGGACATATACAAGTCAAGTTTGATATCTATACATCAATAAAGCAGGAATTATCATCCAGAAACTAATTTTTGGACAGATGGCTCCTGTGACCTTAACCTTTGACCTTGTGACCTCAAATTGATAGGGTTCTTCCTCTCTTGGTAGGTGAACTATATGTGCAAGATGAAAGATCTGAGATGAAATGTTTGGCTGAAAATGCATCCACATCTTTTTAAAGATGTGTCCTGTGACCTTGACCTTTGACCTCATGACCCCAAAATGAATTTGGGTCTTGCTTTTCCAATGGAACATATACAAGTCAAGTTTGACATCCATACATCAATAAAAGCAGGAATTATCATCCAGAAACTAATTTTTGGACAGATGGCTCCTGTGACCTTCACCTTTGACCTAGTGACCTCAAAATTGATAGGGTTCTTCCTCTCATGGCAGGTGAACTATATGTGCAAGATGAAAGATCTGAGATGAAATGATTGGCTGAAAATATATCCACATCTTTTTAAAGATGTGTCCTGTGACCTTGACCTTTTACCTCATGACCCCAAAATCAATTTGGGTCTTGCTTTTCCAATGGGACATATACAAGTCAAGTTTGAAATCCATACATTAAGAAAAGCAGGAATTATCATCCAGAAACTAATTTTAGGACAGATGGCTCCTGTGACCTTCACCTTTGACCTTGTGACCTCAAAATTGATAGGGGTCTTCCACTCTTTGCAGGTGAACTATATGTGCAAGATGAAAGATCTGAGATGAATTGTTTGGCTGAAAATGCATCCACAATCTTTTAAAAGATGTCCTGTGACCTTGACCTTTGTCCTCATTACCCCAAAATCAATTGGAGTCTTTTTTTTTCAATGGGACATATATAAGTCAAGTTTGAAATCAATACATCAATTAAAGCAGGAATTATTATCCAGAAACTAATTTTTTGACAGATAGCTCCTGTGGCCTTGACCTTTGGCCTTGTGACCCCAAAATTGATATGGATCATCCACTATATTGGCAAGTGAGCTATATATTAAAGATGGAAGACCTGGGATGAAAGTTTGGCTTAAAATGCATCCACAGTATCTTTTAGGATGCCAGTCCAGTGACCTTGACCTTTGACCTCATGACCCTAGAACCTATAGGGTTCTTACTTTAGTGGTGGGCCATACATAAGTCATGTTTGAAATCCATATGGCTATCAACACTGGAGATATCATAAGAGGTGTGTGATTTTCACCATATATGCCAATATTCAAGGTCAAGGCCACTCTCATAGGAAAGGTCATGACCCCAATTTAAATAAACATCATCCCATAACCCATACCTATGTATATGCATAATATAAAAGAAATCTGTCCATTAGTTTTTGACTTATAATGCTCACAGTACTGTAAGGTGGCAATTTTGGGGGGTATTAAACGGCACGAAAACAAGTAAAGAATAATAGGTGGCGCCACCAGTTTCCGGAACATGACAACCCTATCCATGATCTTCCATCAACTTGATTGTGGGATAAATCCATGCAAGATATTAAAGAATTTGTGTGATTTTCCCCAAAATTGGACCTATTCAAGGTCAAGGACACTCTCCTAGTAAAGGTCATGACCTCATTTTGAATAGGCGTCGTCCTCTTACCCATATTTATACATATACCAAGTTTGGTAAAGTTCTGTGAAATATTTTTTGGGTTATCGTGCCAACAAGATTTATATGCGGCGGCGGCGGCGGGACCGGTATGAAAACATAGTATCCCCCGACTTTATCCGGGGATACAATTAGTCCATCCTTTTCATATATCTGAAGGTGGATGGAGATAACAGAAAACAAGCCTTGGTTGAAACTCAGAGGATTTTAAGCTGTTAATTCAGAGGAAATCTGAATTATGTTAAACCTGATATGTCACAGTTGCCAGTTGACTGTCAGATCATCTGATTTAGAAGCCAAGCTATAATGCATGATAGCCCCATGCAGTCACAGGCCTTTTAGTTTATTTCCTGCATTAGGAGGAGAACCAGGTGAACCTCGATCTCCTTCACAGCAGAGGCTTCTGCTGTAACTGCTTTTTCATGGAGTTTCTCGCTGATAACAACATATATGGTTACAAGCTTTGATAGACTGTGTATCAAACAGCCATATATCAACCCGCAGCAGCTGTAAGATTATCACCAGCACTGCAGCATTACACACTGTCTGTGTACCAGCAACCATGCCATGCTGATACAGCCAAACACAGATTTATCTACGAAGAGGTTAAATGATCCTTTAATGATCATAAACAAAAATTGATCCCAAGTGGTATCAAAACATTAAGCAGCAACTCTAGCTGGGCATTGTGGGAAATCTCTTTCAACAAATGACCTTGAACTTAGCAGTGTAATTGAAATGGCTCATCTGCCATGTCTGCTTCCCCCCCCCCCCCCTGTGGTTGTCCCTTTCATCATTAATTTGTATCTACACCTGCTGCTGGTCAATGCCATCAAATGGTATAAAATACTAATAAAATACAAATAAAATACTAATCAACTGAGGACAAAGGGCGGTCCCTTCCTCCAGGTCTCATGGTGACATTGACCTTACAGTATGACCTGACCTTGACCTTAAAGTATATTCTCATGGTGATTTACAACAAAACAAGCCAATTTAATCAATATATAAAAGATAATAGTCAAACTTTTAACTAAAATATAAATTTTAAGTTTTTCTCTTGCAGTATTTTCAGAATGTTTCATGTGCTGAAGGTTGGCATCTTAAAACACACCAACCAGTACCAGTATATAATCTAACACGGTTACATCTCTGTGTATTAGTGAGAACAGGGGATGATATATGTTCAGCAATCACTTTTGAAATGACAGATAATTAGATACATCAACATTATATATATATATATATATATATATATATATGGCAGACATGGAGCATGCAGATTATCTCTGTTCATCCACACCAAAAGACACATTGACCTCAAAGATGTAACATTCCTCATTACAGCATTGTTTATAAACCAAGATAAGTTTCATTTATTGGTATGAGGAATTTGGGTGTCCAATTACTGACATATTGAACAATAAAGAAAAATAATACTTTGCAAATTAATAATCTTAAATAATATATCCTTATTGAACAAACGCACTGCACTTGGCATGAAAAAGTTCCTGAAGAATTCCATTTTGCACATAATTGACTGTATGGGTCTTCCAGAATTTAGCCATCTGACTGTTCCACTTAATGGATGTTGACATCACATCATGGTTTTCAATTTCCTCAGCATCTTTTGACTATATATGTACATACATTCAGAGTCTTCTAGTAGGGCTGAAAGGAGTACTGGAGTACTTGAGTCCGGGTAATACTTGCCGAGTACTTGAGTCCAAAATTTGTACTCGAGTACTCGTGTATGTACACACATATATATGAATATTACTGTAAATTTACGGGTAGTCTCGGCCTATTTATTCATTATCAAAGTAATAATCATACTGTACAGTTTATTTCGAAGAGACTCTCATTTATTAGTCATATGTTTTTGAATGGATTTTTCCAAATTCGGTTTAATTTTAGTATCTATATCTATTCCTTCGTTTGGAGTCACGAAGTCAAATTTATGTATGTTTTGCATCAATAAACAGATGTCAGTTAAACTTTACAGTGTTGCCATGGTAACGAGTACTCGCATTCTGTCGGGTAATGCCTATCGGGTACTCGAGTCCAAAATTTTGTACCTGTTTCAGCCCTATCTTCTAGGTCTGTCTGTACCAATAAATCAAGTTTTCTTGTTCTATCTTTTCTCACTTTATTATGTACACTCGTATTATTTCACCAGCAAATTATACAGCAGGCTTCTTTACTCTGTATGACAGATGTGATAAAACAATGAGCATTACACTTTCAACATCCCTGTTTTTTCTTCCTTTATCTTAATTAAGCATGTACTTCTTAAAACCAACATGCACTGGTTCACTATCAACAGAAAAAATCATGGCTGTCAGACCAAGCCTACATAACACTTACAGTAAGACAGCTGTCAATACACTTCAGTACTGACTTCACTCAAACCACTTATCTCATGGTCCATTAAAAATCAATATTTATGAGAAAAGACTGGTCTCTTTTCAAATAAAGTTATATTAAACCATTCATGATTAATATTTTTTCCACTTTTAATGTCCCAACTTCACCTGGGGCTTAGCCACCAAGGTGATTATAAAGTGTTAGATATATCTGAGAGTACATTTTATAGGATTTGGGTTAGGTTTTTGAAACAGTCGCACGTTAACGGTGCAAGACGTTTCGTCGCTGCAGGCGGCTACCTGGGGCTATGCTTTCATTATAATCAGTTTATGTGAGAGTAAATCAGTGGATATAATACACACTGACCCAGCTGTGTCTTTTGAATATTCATATAAACAGCAGGTAGCAAACTGGGACACTTACAGCCGTATCGATATATGATGCTGTACGTGGTTCTACTGAAACCATTGAGAGCCCCGACCCCCGTGTGAAATATCGATATTTTTTACCGTTCACTTGATGATTACCAGCGTTTCAAGGACATTCATAGGTTTAAAGACGCAAGGTGATGGCGATACTATTTTTCTGTATTCACTCTGCGGCAAAATTACATTTAAGTACAACCACATCAGTTTTCCTAGTACATAATATACATTTGTTTTCATTTAATTGACATTTAACTTTGTTAACTGCAGGCGCACATAATTAAACGCCCATAAATTCACTGTGGATTAAAGAAACTCTGACGTCAGTCTCACTACCCGACGGATGCCGCCAGCTTTTACATTACGCCCATGCCTTTTTATAATTTAATTATTATTTAGCATAACTAGTAAAAAACATTACTCTTACCTTGTCCGACACAAAACACCAGAAAAACTAGCTTCAGTACAGCAGACATCTTACTTGAGCGGGAACTACTACCGGGATCAGTTACAAATGTAAAAGTACACCTCGTACCAAGAATTCAAACTTGGATTCCACGACTTCCTCACGTTTCACCTCTGCATACGCAACTGTGTAAAACTTCCGAAAAGTTAATGGTTTTAACCAAAATGATCGCACACTAGGAAAATCCGGTTATAACGTAAGGTCCTGTTTCGTTATGCTGACTTCAGTCACTAACTGATTTCCAGTGAGTGTGAGTTTATCTCCCAAGTAAAGTTTAGCTTGGCTGTCGCACGAACTGGCGGTAAAACTTTTAGCGCTGTGGCTGAATGTGCAAATGAGACTTCTCTACAGGGACGCCCAGGGTGCCCGAGTCACGTGACCCGCCCCAGCCGCTGAAACTTGAGACACCTGCAGAGGTCATTGAGTGCTTCAGAGCTTTCGTCTGCTCAAGTTGCCAACTGTCGTCTGCTGAGTTATAAAAATTGCTAATTTATGAGATATGTTGTGTTAGTTTGACTAAAATATGACTTCAACACACTGGCTGAATGGAAGCAACTAAAAGTTTTTAACGTTACAGGCTGCATTCAAGGCCCTTTAATTGTGAATTAGTCAGTTTATAAGTAGAGTTATTTAAAATATTTTCCGTGTTTTCACAACTCACTCTGTGGAAATGCTAAGGTTGTTGTTCTTAAAAAAATGCCCATTTAATCTAAAATGTCATTTATTTTAATGCACAGGCGCCATGAAGTTTAACAATAAAAAAGATGGAAGGGAGAGGGAGATCAGGCTGATCAGAAAAGACAGGGAAAATGTTTTGTCTAAATGCAAAAGCAGGACTTTTTATTTGCATGAAAACGCCTGTTTGCGAATTGAAACAGCGCATCAAGCAAGAATCGTTTGGATTGTATGAACTGTATTGTTTTCCTTGTAAAATGTGTCCACGGTCTGTTTCGTGCGCATGTCCTGTCCGTCACACATAGTTGTGGTCAGGGCGGCTCCACCCTAGGTATGATACATATATTGTATATGATGATCTATACCGAACGGAACGCCAGCTTTAATTTGATCATCACCCTGAAATTAGAATCGCTCTATAATGCCGTATACGTTTAGTACAATAACCGCCTACCCAGAGGTCTCAATGGTTAAATATTCAGCCGAACTATAAAGAATGCATATACGAAAGAATTATGAATGTCAAATCATTTCAAAACTGCAGATAGGCATAACGCATCCCAAAAAAAGGTTTGTGGATCGGGACCCACGGCCCCGCCCGTGAAGGCGAATACTCAAGGAATGCGAGGCACGCGCTCCATAGGTCACAGCTTCGTTGTACAGCACTCGTACAAGCGGCCGTATCAACACTGTGTTACAAGCTATTTAGCGCAGTAATATCTTTCACAATTTTTTTATCTCTTCCTTTTGGACTGGATAGAAAAACAACCTCTTAGCTGAAGGGCAAACTAAATTTGAGATTAAGTATCACTTTGCCAGCATACTGTGCTGAATGCACACACAGATCAACGGAGGCCTGGGAGGCCATGCACGCCTTATAATTATATATCGACATGCTACGGCACGATTGTAAATTATTATATAATTACGGTGTCATGATTATTATGTTCTACACTCAAAAATGTTTTTAATTGTTTAAAGGGAATATATTTATTAAAAAATACCGAGAACCAGTCGTAAAAACCAGTTAAAGTTTTTGTAGACACAGAACGAATGGAAAAAAAACAGGCTATATAGAAAAGTAAAACTGAAGAGTGATACCGTTTCATATTTGTAATTGCGTAATCATTATAAGGACCATGGGTTATCAGCTGTCTGATGCTATTATAGAGCATTTGAAGGACCACGGGTTATCAGCTGTCTGATGCTATTATAGAGTATTTGAAGGACCACGGATTATCAGCTGTCTGATGCTAATATAGAGTATTTGAAGGACCACGGATTATAAGTTGTCTGTTGCTATCATAGAGTATTTGAAGGACCACGGATTATCAGCTGTCTGATGCTATTATAGAGTATTTGAAGGACCACGGATTATAAGTTGTCTGTTGCTATCATAGAGTATTTGAAGGACCGCGGATTATAAGTTGTCTGATGCTATCACAGAGTATTTGAAGGACCGCGGATTATCATCTGTCTGAAGCTAAAACAGAATAAATAGAGGATGCAGTCTCAGCCTACATGAATACCTCCGCCAGATTCCTAATCAAACTTTAACGTGTTCCACCAGTGTCATGATTCACAATTGAGCTACAGAACAAATATGAGCCCTCATACCTATAAATGGGTGCAGCTTTCGGCCTGATCCCACACAGACAGATAGAATCCTTTAATTCAAGAATATCACATGATAATCCAGATTACCTCTAAAACTGGATCGATGAATCTTATTTATGGTATTCCCCCAACCCACCACAAAATACTATGAACATCGTTTGTTTAGTGTTAATCAGACAAACCAAGTAACGGTTTCAGTTAAAGATAATATACCTCGCCACCTGATCGAGCTTTTTTAACCTTATTAAAGACGGAAGTCTGATGTGTACTGGTGTACACCACAAAATACTATGAACATCGTTTGTTTAGTGTTACTCAGACAAACCAAGTAACGGTTTCAATTAAAGATAATATACCTCGCCACCTGATCGAGCTTTTTTAACCTTATTAAAGACGGAAGTCTGATGTGTACTGGTGTACACCACAAAATACTATGAACATCGTTTGTTTAGTGTTAATCAGACAAACCAAGTAACGGTTTCAGTTAAAGATAATATACCTCTCCACCTGATCGAGCTTTTTTAACCTTATTAAAGACTGAAGTCTGATGTGTACTGGTGTTTTGTGGCGCCTGGGGGAGAACAAGCCCGAAAGGCGTATAGCGAAATCTGGTGACGAGCATACAGAACTACAATACCACAAACTTGCGTCTTTGATATTATTTATGGGTTGAGGTTTACCGGCATTCTCTTGGTTCAGTAATTCCTTGTAAAAACACTCACCCGATAACGCCCAGATGAGTAACGAGAGTTCGTGATTAGATAAGTTGTCAGACTCAGTTAGTTCAGAGTAACCACAATCTGTAATGCCGCTATGCCCCTTGTACATCAGTTTTTGCCATCGAAACGAATTCTTATATTTGCGTCAGTGAAACCCTTCACATTAAAGTAGATACCCAATATCATAACCAAAGTAGATACCAAATATCATAAACGGTGAAACAAAATAGATACCCAATATCACAACCAAAGAAGATACCCAATATCACAACCAAAGTAGATACCCAATATCATAACCAAGGTAGATACCAAATATCACAACCAAAGTAGATACCCAATATCATAACCAAAGTAGATACCAAATATCACAACCAAAGTAGATACCCAATATCATAACCAAAGTAGATACCAAATATCACAACCAAAGTAGATACCCAATATCATAACCAAAGTAGATACCCAATATCACAACCAAAGTAGATACCCGATATCATAACCAAAGTAGATACCCAATATCATAACCAAGGTAGATACCAAATATCACAACCAAAGTAAATACCCAATATCATAACCAAAATAGATACCCAATATCAAAACCAAAGTAGATACCAAATATCACAACCAAAATAGATACCCGATATCTTAACAAAAATGGATACCCAATATCATAACCAAAGTAGATACCAAATATCATAAACGGTGAAACAAAATATAGATACCCAATATCACAACCAAAGTAGATACCCGATATCATAACCAAAGTTGATACCAAATATCATAAACAGTGAAACAAAATAAATACCCAATATCACAACCAAAGTAGATACCCAATATCACAACCAAAATAAATACCCGATATCATAACAAAAATGGATACCCTATATCATAACCAAAGTAGATACCCAATCTCATAACCAAAGTAGATACCCGATGTCAAAACCAAAATAGATACCCTATATCATGACCAAAATGGATACCCAATATCATGACCAAAGTAGATACCCAATATCATAACCAAAGTAAATACCCGATGTCATAACCAAAATAGATACCCTATATCATAACCTAAGTAAATACCCAATATCATAACCAAAGTAGATACCAAATATCATAAACGGTGAAACAAAATAGATACCCAATATAACAATCAAAGTAGATACCCAATATCACAAGCAAAATAGATACCCGATATCATAACAAAAATGGATACCCAATATCATAACCAAAATAGATACCCGATGTCATAACCAAAATAGATACCCTATATCATAACCAAAGTAGATACCTAATATTATAACCAAAGTAGATACCCAATATCACAACCAACATAGATACCCAATATCACAACCGAGTATAATTATATTTTTGGTTACAGTGAAATGGACTAAACATGAACACACCATGAAATTAAGGACGATGTAAATAACGATGGAGACAAACTCTTTATGGTTGACCATTGCTCATAAAGTGAAATTTAGACTATAATTCAGTTCTGAAATAACCTATTTGGCTTTATTAACCCTAACTCGGAGACTGGTGTTAATTACGGAGGTGTTTTAAAGAAACGAGCACAGTTGTGTAAACGTGTGTGTATTCATTGATTGATTGCGTGCTTGTGTGTGTGTTTGTTTAAAATGCGTTAATTAATGTGTGTACGCTCCTTTGTTTAATCTGTAACAGCAAGATATATTTGGTTTATGTTAAACGTATTAAAGTTGTTATTCTAAATTTTTTTTGGATTAAAATGCAAGTTTTTTTCCGGACTTTTCCATGTTGGAATAATATATATATAGTTATACCCCTCTGCCCGATTTGTATTATACCCCCTATACCTCCTGTATAGGGAACACTCGCGGAAATATTCTTCAGTCAACGTCAAATATGTTCTGACTGTTGCATCCGAGAGTATGAGGATTTTCCAAGTAATGTAATAAAATCTTTTCTGAAATCGCATTCCCCTCAGCACCAAATTGTCCCAGTAGATGTCTCCACTGGTTGCGGGTCATTGCAAGTGACAGATGTACAAGCATATATCCTGAAGCTACTATTCAATCTCGATTGTCTGACACTACAGTTCTCCATAAAAAAAAATAATGAAAATCATCCGTAATATCTAATGGAAACATTTCATGTCCAGAGACACACCGACGGGCAGTCAAATTAGTATTAATATATGTAACCTTCATCTTAATTCTTTAGCGGACAAAAATATGTACTTCTTGACAAAATTATAAACTATAGAAATCTGCATTCTAGGAAATGCAAGCCTCCGCCATGCTTATGGGGTCAGGTTGTGTGATGCTCCCAAAACCGATGTTTGTATTCTCTTATTCGGGCCATATTAACAGGTTCATTCGTACATAAGTGACTTTACATATATAAATATTCCTGGTGACGCTCTTGAATTCGGATGATTTACCGGATCCACTGTAAAATGTAATCGTTTCTTTACTGGCCCGTTCCCGAAACGCCCTTAAAATGTCTGGAAATTTCGTTCACGAGTGCGTGAGTTATGTACTGAACACACACACACACACACACCCTCACACATACACACACACGAATAGGAATGAACTAATGTCGTTCTGGTTCTTCACAGTGTACTTGTTTTGGTCGATGATCCGCGTAAAGGGAAGTCATTTAATGACAAATTACATCCCTGTCGCCTTTAATTTACTTGTAATTCGTCTGAGGGTATGTTGTGTTTACGTTTTAACTCAGCATAAATACGGACTTAATTAGAGATAATATGTTCTGGGTAAACAGGCGTTCCTGCATTCTGCGTAAGCAATAAACACAAGTAATCTGAGACGCCCCTGCCCCGGAACATGTCAAGAAGTGTATGCAGGTGACGTCATCTGGTGTGCACAAGTAGAACTAACTAAGTTTGCACCTTGCGGTGTTCGACGTACAATGTTGCTAGGGTTTTCCTTGAGAATGGAACGACACTTAATAAAAGTGCCTCTCGATTCGATTCTCTGTTCCATGATTGTAAAATAATCATAACTTTCTATCGAAGAATGAGACGATGATAAAATCACAGGCGCTTGAATTGCTGTTAGTGCAGATATCAGTTAAATTTGTTACTTTTCTGGGTCATATACCTTATACTTATCTGACATTTTCCTAGCGTTTTTCACACTATATGGTCCATCTCTTTCTTATTTACTTAATATATGGAATAGGCAGGCAAGAAGCCCCCGTTGTTAGGCCCGACAGCCATGGTTCATCGGTTTCGAAGGCTAAATTTTAAGTACATGCGTGAATGGTTGAACCATTGTTACGTCAGCGGTGTCACCATCGGAAAACGCCAGTAGCAGACATATCAACCAATCAGAATGCCATGGCTGTCGGACCTAACGACGGGGGCTTCTGTGATAAAATTAACATTAAATGTACCCAAACATTCAAACAAGTACCGTAATATGTAAGTCTTCCCATCTGGTACTTTGCCACATCTAAAAATATGAAGACTTTTGTGTGATTTTCACTGTTAAAATAATACATCATGTATGGTTTTATCGGTCACAGGTATAAGCTGGAGATGAAAGAAATAGAAATGAATGAAACCGATTTTTAAAATTTTAGATTCGATTAAGGATGAATAGCCAGCTTCGATTCAATGAATCGATTATTCGATGGTATGTTACAAAGAAATAGCTATTAATAAAACCACTAAACAACATATGCTGGCGCAAATTGTGTAAAAAAAAGTAAACACCATTGGTTTCCATGGCAACAATGCATCATCTACACGAACTGCCACGGTCTCAAAGAAATATTACATAGAACTGGATTTGCTGGTGTACTACTTGTCGTTTTATGTCCTACTGCATTTTGCTGGTGTACTACGTGTCGTTTTATGACGTACTGCATTTTGCTGGTGTACTACTTGTCGTTTCATGTTGTACTGCATTTTGCTGGTGTTCTACTTGTCGTTTCATGTTGTACTGCATTTTGCTGGTGTACTACTTGTCGTTTCATGTTGTACTGCATTTTGCTGGTGTTCTACTTGTCCTTTTATGTTGTACTGCATTTTGCTGGTGTTCTACTTGTCGTTTCATGTCGTACTGCATTTTGCTGGTGTTCTACTTGTCGTTTTATGCTGTACTGCATTTTGCCGGTGTATTACTTGTCGTTTCATGTCGTACTGCATTTTTCCAGTGTATTACTTGTTGTTTCATGTCGTACTGCATTTTGCCGGTGTACTATACTGGTCGTTTCATGTCGTCCTACATTTTGCCGGTGTACTACTGGTCGTTTCATGTCGTACTCCATTTTGCCGGTGTACTACTGGTCGTTTCATGTCGTACTGCATTTTGCTGGTGTACTACTTGTCGTTTCATGTCGTACTGCATTTTGCCGGTGTACTACTGGTCGTTTCATGTCGTACTGCATTTTGCCGGTGTACTACTTGTCGTTTCATGTCGTACTGCATTTTGCTGGTGTTCTACTTGTCGTTTCATGTCGTCCTGCATTTTGCTGGTGTTCTACTTGTCGTTTCATGTTGTACTGCATTTTGCTGGTGTTCTATACTGGTCGTTTTACGTTGTACTGCATTTTGCCGGTGTTCTACTTGTCGTTTCATGTCGTACTGCATTTTGCTGGTGTTCTACTTGTCGTTTCATGTCGTACTGTTTTGCTGCATGGTGTACTACTTTCGTTCCATGTTGTACTGCATTTTGCTGGTGTACTACTTGTCGTTTCATGTTGTACTGCATTTTGCTGGTGTTCTACTTGTCGTTTCATGCTGTACTGCATTTTGCTGGTGTTCTACTTGTCGTTTTATGCTGTACAGCATTTTGCTGGTGTATTACTTGTCGTTTCATGTCGTACTGCATTTTTCCAGTGTATTACTTGTTGTTTCATGTCGTACTGCACTTTGCCGGTGTACTATACTGGTCGTTTCATGTCGTCCTACATTTTGCCGGTGTACTACTGGTCGTTTCATGTCGTACTGCATTTTGCTGGTGTACTACTTGTCGTTTCATGTTGTACTGCATTTTGCTGGTGTTTTACTTGTCGTTTCATGTCGTACTGCATTTTGCTGGTGCTCTACTTGTCGTTTCATGTCGTCCTGCATTTTGCTGGTGTTCTACTTGTCGTTTCATGTCGTACTGCATTTTGCTGGTGTTCTATTTGTCGTTTCATGTTGTACTGCATTTTGCTGGTGTTCTACTTGTCGTTTCATGTTGTACTGCATTTTGCTGGTGTTCTACTTGTCGTTTCATGTCGAACTGCATTTTGCTGGTGTACTACTTGTCGTTTCATGTTGTACTGCATTTTGCTGGTGTTCTACTTGTCGTTTTATGTTGTACTGCATTTTGCTGGTGTTCTACCTGTCGTTTCATGTTGTACTGCATTTTGCTGGTGTTCTACTTGTCGTTTCATGTCGTACTGCATTTAGCTGGTGTTCTACTTGTCGTTTCATGTCGTACTGCATTTTGCCGGTGTAGTATACTGGTCGTTTCATGCCGTCCTACATTTTGCCGGTGTACTACTGGTCGTTTCATGTCGTACTGCATTTTGCTGGTGTACTACTTGTCGTTTCATGTCGTACTATTTTGCTGCATGGTGTACTACTTTCGTTCCATGTTGTACTGCATTTTGCTGGTGTACTACTTGTCGTTTCATGTTGTACTGCATTTTGCTGGTGTTCTACTTGTCGTTTCATGTTGTACTGCATTTGGTGGCGTTTTACTTGTCGTTTCATGTCGTACTGCATTTTGCTGGTGTTCTACTTGTCGTTTCATGGTCGTACTGCATTTTGCCGGTGTATTACTTGTCATTTCATGTCGTACTGCATTTTGCTGGTGTTCTACTTGTCGTTTTATGTTGTACTGCATTTTGCTGGTGTTCTACTTGTCGTTTTATGTTGTACTGCATTTTGCCGGTGTATCACTTGTCGTTTCATGTCGTACTGTTTTGCTGGTGTTCTACTTGTCGTTTTATGTTGTACTGCATTTTGCCGGTGTACTACTTGTCGTTTCATGTCGTACTGCATTTTGCCGGTGTACTATACTGGTCGTTTCATGTCGTCCTACATTTTGCCGGTGTACTACTGGTCGTTTCATGTCGTACTGCATTTTGCCGGTGTACTACTGTCGTTTCATGTCGTACTGCATTTTGCTGGTGTACTACTTGTCGTTTCATGTTGTACTGCATTTTGCTGGTGTTTTACTTGTCGTTTCATGTCGTACTGCATTTTGCTGGTGTTCTACTTGTCGTTTCATGTCGTCCTGCATTTTGCTGGTGTTCTACTTGTCGTTTCATGTCGTACTGCATTTTGCTGGTGTTCTACTTGTCGTTTTATGTTGTACTGCATTTTGCTGGTGTTCTACTTGTCGTTTCATGTTGTACTGCATTTTGCTGGTGTTCTACTTGTCGTTTCATGTCGTACTGCATTTTGCTGGTGTACTACTTGTCGTTTCATGTTGTACTGCATTTTGCTGGTGTTCTACTTGTCGTTTTATGTTGTACTGCATTTTGCTGGTGTTCTACCTGTCGTTTCATGTTGTACTGCATTTTGCTGGTGTTCTACTTGTCGTTTCATGTCGTACTGCATTTAGCTGGTGTTCTACTTGTCGTTTCATGTCGTACTGCATTTTGCCGGTGTAGTATACTGGTCGTTTCATGCCGTCCTACATTTTGCCGGTGTACTACTGGTCGTTTCATGTCGTACTGCATTTTGCTGGTGTACTACTTGTCGTTTCATGTCGTACTGTTTTGCTGCATGGTGTACTACTTTCGTTCCATGTTGTACTGCATTTTGCTGGTGTACTACTTGTCGTTTCATGTTGTACTGCATTTTGCTGGTGTTCTACTTGTCGTTTCATGTTGTACTGCATTTGGTGGCGTTTTACTTGTCGTTTCATGTCGTACTGCAATTTGCTGGTGTTCTACTTGTCGTTTCATGGTCGTACTGCATTTTGCCGGTGTATTACTTGTCATTTCATGTCGTACTGCATTTTGCTGGTGTTCTACTTGTCGTTTTATGTTGTACTGCATTTTGCTGGTGTTCTACTTGTCGTTTTATGTTGTACTGCATTTTGCCGGTGTATTACTTGTCGTTTCATGTCGTACTGTTTTGCTGGTGTTCTACTTGTCGTTTCATGTTGTACTGCATTTTGCTGGTGTTCTACTTGTCGTTTTATGTTGTACTGCATTTTGCCGGTGTATTACTTGTCGTTTCATGTCGTACTGCATTTTGCCGGTGTACTACTGGTCGTTTCATGTCGTACTGCATTTTGCCGGTGTACTACTGGTCGTTTCATGTCGTACTGCATTTTGCTGGTGTACTACTTGTCGTTTCATGTCGTACTGCATTTTGCCGGTGTACTACTGGTCGTTTCATGTCGTACTGCATTTTGCCGGTGTACTACTTGTCGTTTCATGTCGTACTGCATTTTGCCGGTGTACTACCGGTCGTTTCATGTCGTACTGCATTTTGCCGGTGTACTACTTGTCGTTTCATGTCGTACTGCATTTTGCTGGTGTTCTACTTGTCGTTTCATGTCGTCCTGCATTTTGCTGGTGTTCTACTTGTCGTTTCATGTCGTACTGCATTTTGCTGGTGTTCTATACTGGTCGTTTTATGTTGTACTGCATTTTGCCGGTGTATTACTTGTCGTTTCATGTCGTACTGCATTTTGCTGGTGTACTACTTGTCGTTTCATGTCGTACTGTTTTGCTGCATGGTGTACTACTTTCGTTCCATGTTGTACTGCATTTTGCCGGTGTACTACTGGTCGTTTCATGTCGTACTGCATTTTGCCGGTGTACTACTGTCGTTTCATGTCGTACTGCATTTTGCTGGTGTACTACTTGTCGTTTCATGTTGTACTGCATTTTGCTGGTGTTTTACTTGTCGTTTCATGTCGTACTGCATTTTGCTGGTGTTCTACTTGTCGTTTCATGTCGTCCTGCATTTTGCTGGTGTTCTACTTGTCGTTTCATGTCGTACTGCATTTTGCTGGTGTTCTATTTGTCGTTTCATGTTGTACTGCATTTTGCTGGTGTTCTATTTGTCGTTTCATGTTGTACTGCATTTTGCTGGTGTTCTACTTGTCGTTTCATGTCGAACTGCATTTTGCTGGTGTACTACTTGTCGTTTCATGTTGTACTGCATTTTGCTGGTGTTCTACTTGTCGTTTTATGTTGTACTGCATTTTGCTGGTGTTCTACCTGTCGTTTCATGTTGTACTGCATTTTGCTTGTGTTCTACTTGTCGTTTCATGTCGTACTGCATTTAGCTGGTGTTCTACTTGTCGTTTCATGTCGTACTGCATTTTGCCGGTGTAGTATACTGGTCGTTTCATGCCGTCCTACATTTTACCGGTGTACTACTGGTCGTTTCGTGTCGTACTGCATTTTGCTGGTGTACTACTTGTCGTTTCATGTCGTACTGTTTTGCTGCATGGTGTACTACTTTCGTTCCATGTTGTACTGCATTTTGCTGGTGTACTACTTGTCGTTTCATGTTGTACTGCATTTTGCTGGTGTTCTACTTGTCGTTTCATGTTGTACTGCATTTGGTGGCGTTTTACTTGTCGTTTCATGTCGTACTGCATTTTGCTGGTGTTCTACTTGTCGTTTCATGGTCGTACTGCATTTTGCCGGTGTATTACTTGTCATTTCATGTCGTACTGCATTTTGCTGGTGTTCTACTTGTCGTTTTATGTTGTACTGCATTTTGCTGGTGTTCTACTTGTCGTTTTATGTTGTACTGCATTTTGCCGGTGTATTACTTGTCGTTTCATGTCGTACTGTTTTGCTGGTGTTCTACTTGTCGTTTCATGTTGTACTGCATTTTGCTGGTGTTCTTCTTGTCGTTTTATGTTGTACTGCATTTTGCCGGTGTATTACTTGTCGTTTCATGTCGTACTGCATTTTGCTGGTGTTCTACTTGTCGTTTTATGTTGTACTGCATTTTGCTGGTGTTCTACTTGTCGTTTTATGTTGTACTGCATTTTGCCGGTGTATTACTTGTCGTTTCATGTCGTACTGCATTTTGCTGGTGTTCTACTTGTCGTTTCATGTTGTACTGCATTTTGCTGGTGTTCTGCTTGTCGTTTTATGTTGTACTGCATTTTGCCGGTGTATTACTTGTCGTTTCATGTCGTACTGCATTTTGCTGGTGTTCTACTTGTCATTTTATGCTGTACTGCATTTTGCTGGTGTACTACTTGTCGTTTCATGTCGTACTGTTTTGCTGCATGGTGTACTACTTTCGTTCCATGTTGTACTGCATTTTGCTGGTGTTCTACTTGTAGTTTCATGTTGTACTGCATTTTGCTGGTGTTCTGCTTGTCGTTTTATGTTGTACTGCATTTTGCCGGTGTATTACTTGTCGTTTCATGTCGTACTGCATTTTGCTGGTGTTCTACTTGTCGTTTCATGTTGTACTGCATTTTGCTGGTGTTCTACTTGTCATTTTATGCTGTACTGCATTTTGCCGGTGTATTACTTGTCGTTTCATGTCGTACTGCATTTTTCCAGTGTATTACTTGTTGTTTCATGTCGTACTGCATTTTGCCGGTGTAGTATACTGGTCGTTTCATGCCGTCCTACATTTTGCCGGTGTACTACTGGTCGTTTCATGTCGTACTGCATTTTGCTGGTGTTCTACTTGTCGTTTCATGTCGTACTGCATTTAGCTGGTGTTCTACTTGTCGTTTCATGTCGTACTGCATTTTGCCGGTGTAGTATACTGGTCGTTTCATGCCGTCCTACATTTTGCCGGTGTACTACTGGTCGTTTCATGTCGTACTGCATTTTGCTGGTGTACTACTTGTCGTTTCATGTCGTACTGTTTTGCTGCATGGTGTACTACCTTCGTTCCATGTTGTACTGCATTTTGCTGGTGTACTACTTGTCGTTTCATGTTGTACTGCATTTTGCTGGTGTTCTACTTGTCGTTTCATGTTGTACTGCATTTGGTGGCGTTTTACTTGTCGTTTCATGTCGTACTGCATTTTGCTGGTGTTCTACTTGTCGTTTCATGGTCGTACTGCATTTTGCCGGTGTATTACTTGTCATTTCATGTCGTACTGCATTTTGCTGGTGTTCTACTTGTCGTTTTATGTTGTACTGCATTTTGCTGGTGTTCTACTTGTCGTTTTATGTTGTACTGCATTTTGCCGGTGTATTACTTGTCGTTTCATGTCGTACTGTTTTGCTGGTGTTCTACTTGTCGTTTCATGTTGTACTGCATTTTGCTGGTGTTCTACTTGTCGTTTTATGTTGTACTGCATTTTGCCGGTGTATTACTTGTCGTTTCATGTCGTACTGCATTTTGCCGGTGTACTACTGGTCGTTTCATGTCGTACTGCATTTTGCCGGTGTACTACTGGTCGTTTCATGTCGTACTGCATTTTGCTGGTGTACTACTTGTCGTTTCATGTCGTACTGCATTTTGTCGGTGTACTACTGGTCGTTTCATGTCGTACTGCATTTTGCCGGTGTACTACTTGTCGTTTCATGTCGTACTGCATTTTGCCGGTGTACTACTGGTCGTTTCATGTCGTACTGCATTTTGCCGGTGTACTACTTGTCGTTTCATGTCGTACTGCATTTTGCTGGTGTTCTACTTGTCGTTTCATGTCGTCCTGCATTTTGCTGGTGTTCTACTTGTCGTTTCATGTCGTACTGCATTTTGCTGGTGTTCTATACTGGTCGTTTTATGTTGTACTGCATTTTGCCGGTGTATTACTTGTCGTTTCATGTCGTACTGCATTTTGCTGGTGTACTACTTGTCGTTTCATGTCGTACTGTTTTGCTGCATGGTGTACTACTTTCGTTCCATGTTGTACTGCATTTTGCTGGTGTACTACTTGTCGTTTCATGTTGTCCTGCATTTTGCTGGTGTTCTACTTGTCGTTTCATGCTGTACTGCATTTTGCTGGTGTTCTACTTGTCGTTTTATGCTGTACAGCATTTTGCTGGTGTATTACTTGTCGTTTCATGTCGTACTGCATTTTTCCAGTGTATTACTTGTTGTTTCATGTCGTACTGCACTTTGCCGGTGTACTATACTGGTCGTTTCATGTCGTCCTACATTTTGCCGGTGTACTACTGGTCGTTTCATGTCGTACTGCATTTTGCCGGTGTACTACTGTCGTTTCATGTCGTACTGCATTTTGCTGGTGTACTACTTGTCGTTTCATGTTGTACTGCATTTTGCTGGTGTTTTACTTGTCGTTTCATGTCGTACTGCATTTTGCTGGTGTTCTACTTGTCGTTTCATGTCGTCCTGCATTTTGCTGGTGTTCTACTTGTCGTTTCATGTCGTACTGCATTTTGCTGGTGTTCTATTTGTCGTTTCATGTTGTACTGCATTTTGCTGGTGTTCTACTTGTCGTTTCATGTTGTACTGCATTTTGCTGGTGTTCTACTTGTCGTTTCATGTCGAACTGCATTTTGCTGGTGTACTACTTGTCGTTTCATGTTGTACTGCATTTTGCTGGTGTTCTACTTGTCGTTTTATGTTGTACTGCATTTTGCTGGTGTTCTACCTGTCGTTTCATGTTGTACTGCATTTTGCTTGTGTTCTACTTGTCGTTTCATGTCGTACTGCATTTAGCTGGTGTTCTACTTGTCGTTTCATGTCGTACTGCATTTTGCCGGTGTAGTATACTGGTCGTTTCATGCCGTCCTACATTTTACCGGTGTACTACTGGTCGTTTCATGTCGTACTGCATTTTGCTGGTGTACTACTTGTCGTTTCATGTTGTACTGCATTTTGCTGGTGTTCTACTTGTCGTTTCATGTTGTACTGCATTTGGTGGCGTTTTACTTGTCGTTTCATGTCGTACTGCATTTTGCTGGTGTTCTACTTGTCGTTTCATGGTCGTACTGCATTTTGCCGGTGTATTACTTGTCATTTCATGTCGTACTGCATTTTGCTGGTGTTCTACTTGTCGTTTTATGTTGTACTGCATTTTGCTGGTGTTCTACTTGTCGTTTTATGTTGTACTGCATTTTGCCGGTGTATTACTTGTCGTTTCATGTCGTACTGTTTTGCTGGTGTTCTACTTGTCGTTTCATGTTGTACTGCATTTTGCTGGTGTTCTTCTTGTCGTTTTATGTTGTACTGCATTTTGCCGGTGTATTACTTGTCGTTTCATGTCGTACTGCATTTTGCTGGTGTTCTACTTGTCGTTTTATGTTGTACTGCATTTTGCTGGTGTTCTACTTGTCGTTTTATGTTGTACTGCATTTTGCCGGTGTATTACTTGTCGTTTCATGTCGTACTGCATTTTGCTGGTGTTCTACTTGTCGTTTCATGTTGTACTGCATTTTGCTGGTGTTCTGCTTGTCGTTTTATGTTGTACTGCATTTTGCCGGTGTATTACTTGTCGTTTCATGTCGTACTGCATTTTGCTGGTGTTCTACTTGTCATTTTATGCTGTACTGCATTTTGCTGGTGTACTACTTGTCGTTTCATGTCGTACTGTTTTGCTGCATGGTGTACTACTTTCGTTCCATGTTGTACTGCATTTTGCTGGTGTTCTACTTGTAGTTTCATGTTGTACTGCATTTTGCTGGTGTTCTGCTTGTCGTTTTATGTTGTACTGCATTTTGCCGGTGTATTACTTGTCGTTTCATGTCGTACTGCATTTTGCTGGTGTTCTACTTGTCGTTTCATGTTGTACTGCATTTTGCTGGTGTTCTACTTGTCATTTTATGCTGTACTGCATTTTGCCGGTGTATTACTTGTCGTTTCATGTCGTACTGCATTTTTCCAGTGTATTACTTGTTGTTTCATGTCGTACTGCATTTTGCCGGTGTAGTATACTGGTCGTTTCATGCCGTCCTACATTTTGCCGGTGTACTACTGGTCGTTTCATGTCGTACTGCATTTTGCTGGTGTTTTACTTGTCGTTTTATGTTGTACTGCATTTTGCTGGTGTTCTACTTGTCGTTTCATGTTGTACTGCATTTTGCCGGTGTATTACTTGTCGTTTCATGTCGTACTGCATTTTGCTGCTGTTCTACTTGTCGTTTCATGTTGTACTGCATTTTGCTGGTGTTCTACTTGTCATTTTATGCTGTACTGCATTTTGCCGGTGTATTACTTGTCGTTTCATGTCGTACTGCATTTTTCCAGTGTATTACTTGTTGTTTCATGTCGTACTGCATTTTGCCGGTGTAGTATACTGGTCGTTTCATGCCGTCCTACATTTTGCCGGTGTACTACTGGTCGTTTCATGTCGTACTGCATTTTGCTGGTGTTCTACTTGTCGTTTTATGTTGTACTGCATTTTGCTGGTGTTCTACTTGTCGTTCATGTTGTATTGCATTTTGCTGGTGTTCTACTTGTCGTTTCATGTCGTACTGCATTTTGCTGGTGTTCTACTTGTCGTTTCATGTTGTACTGCATTTTGCTGGTGTTCTACTTGTCATTTTATGCTGTACTGCATTTTGCCGGTGTATTACTTGTCGTTTCATGTCGTACTGCATTTTTCCAGTGTATTACTTGTTGTTTCATGTCGTACTGCATTTTGCCGGTGTAGTATACTGGTCGTTTCATGCCGTCCTACATTTTGCCGGTGTACTTCTGGTCGTTTCATGTCGTACTGCATTTTGCTGGTGTACTACTTGTCGTTTCATGTCGTACTGTTTTGCTGCATGGTGTACTACTTTCGTTCCATGTTGTACTGCATTTTGCTGGTGTTCTACTTGTAGTTTCATGTTGTACTGCATTTTGCTGGTGTTCTGCTTGTCGTTTTATGTTGTACTGCATTTTGCCGGTGTATTACTTGTCGTTTCATGTCGTACTGCATTTTGCTGGTGTTCTACTTGTCGTTTCATGTTGTACTGCATTTTGCTGGTGTTCTACTTGTCATTTTATGCTGTACTGCATTTTGCCGGTGTATTACTTGTCGTTTCATGTCGTACTGCATTTTTCCAGTGTATTACTTGTTGTTTCATGTCGTACTGCATTTTGCCGGTGTAGTATACTGGTCGTTTCATGCCGTCCTACATTTTGCCGGTGTACTACTGGTCGTTTCATGTCGTACTGCATTTTGCTGGTGTTCTACTTGTCGTTTTATGTTGTACTGCATTTTGCTGGTGTTCTACTTGTCGTTTCATGTTGTATTGCATTTTGCTGGTGTTCTACTTGTCGTTTCATGTCGTACTGCATTTTGATGGTGTTCTACTTGTCGTTTCATGTTGTACTGCATTTTGCTGGTGTTCTACTTGTCATTTTATGCTGTACTGCATTTTGCCGGTGTATTACTTGTCGTTTCATGTCGTACTGCATTTTTCCAGTGTATTACTTGTTGTTTCATGTCGTACTGCATTTTGCCGGTGTAGTATACTGGTCGTTTCATGCCGTCCTATATTTTGCCGGTGTACTACTGGTCGTTTCATGTCGTACTGCATTTTGCTGGTGTACTACTTGTCGTTTCATGTCGTACTGTTTTGCTGCATGGTGTACTACTTTCGTTCCATGTTGTACTGCATTTTGCTGGTGTTCTACTTGTAGTTTCATGTTGTACTGCATTTTGCTGGTGTTCTGCTTGTCGTTTTATGTTGTACTGCATTTTGCCGGTGTATTACTTGTCGTTTCATGTCGTACTGCATTTTGCTGGTGTTCTACTTGTCGTTTCATGTTGTACTGCATTTTGCTGGTGTTCTACTTGTCATTTTATGCTGTACTGCATTTTGCCGGTGTATTACTTGTCGTTTCATGTCGTACTGCATTTTTCCAGTGTATTACTTGTTGTTTCATGTCGTACTGCATTTTGCCGGTGTAGTATACTGGTCGTTTCATGCCGTCCTACATTTTGCCGGTGTACTACTGGTCGTTTCATGTCGTACTGCATTTTGCTGGTGTTCTACTTGTCGTTTTATGTTGAACTGCATTTTGCTGGTGTTCTACTTGTCGTTTCATGTTGTATTGCATTTTGCTGGTGTTCTACTTGTCGTTTCATGTTGTACTGCATTTGCTGGTGTTTTACTTGTCGTTTCATGTCGTACTGCATTTTGCTGGTGTTCTACTTGTCGTTTCATGGTCGTACTGCATTTTGCCGGTGTATTACTTGTCATTTCATGTCGTACTGCATTTTGCTGGTGTTCTACTTGTCGTTTTATGTTGTACTGCATTTTGCTGGTGTTCTACTTGTCGTTTTATGTTGTACTGCATTTTGCCGGTGTATTACTTGTCGTTTCATGTCGTACTGTTTTGCTGGTGTTCTACTTGTCGTTTCATGTTGTACTGCATTTTGCTGGTGTTCTACTTGTCGTTTTATGTTGTACTGCATTTTGCCGGTGTAATACTTGTCGTTTCATGTCGTACTGCATTTTGCCGGTGTATTACTTGTTGGTTCATGTCGTACTGCATTTTGCCGGTGTAGTATACTGGTCGTTTCATGCCGTCCTACATTTTGCCGGTGTACTACTGGTCGTTTCATGCCGTACTGCATTTTGCTGGTGTACTACTTGTCGTTTCATTTCGTACTGTTTTGCTGCATGGTGTACTACTTTCGTTCCATGTTGTACTGCATTTTGCTGGTGTACTACTTGTCGTTTCATGTTGTACTGCATTTTGCTGGTGTTCTACTTGTCGTTTCATGTTGTACTGCATTTGGTGGTGTTTTACTTGTCGTTTCATGTTGTACTGCATTTTGCTGGTGTTCTACTTGTCGTTTCATGGTCGTACTGCATTTTGCCGGTGTATAACTTGTCGTTTCATGTCGTACTGCATTTTGCTGGTGTTCTACTTGTCGTTTTATGTTGTACTGCATTTTGCCGGTGTATTACTTGTCGTTTCATGTCGTACTGCATTTTGCTGGTGTTCTACTTGTCGTTTCATGTTGTACTGCATTTTGCTGGTGTTCTACTTGTCGTTTTATGTTTTACTGCATTTTGCCGGTGTATTACTTGTCGTTTCATGACGTACTGCATTTTGCCGGTGTATTACTTGTCGTTTCATGTCGTACTGCATTTTGCTGGTGTTCTACTTGTCGTTTTATGTTGTACTGCATTTTGCTGGTGTTCTACTTGTTGTTTTATGTTGTACTGCATTTTGCCGGTGTATTACTTGTCGTTTCATGTCGTACTGCATTTTGCTGGTGTTCTACTTGTCGTTTCATGTTGTACTGCATTTTGCTGGTGTTCTACTTGTCGTTTTATGTTGTACTGCATTTTGCCGGTGTATTACTTGTCGTTTCATGTCGTACTGCATTTTGCTGGTGTTCTACTTGTCGTTTCATGTTGTACTGCATTTTGCTGGTGTTCTACTTGTCGTTTCATGTTGTACTGCATTTGGTGGTGTTTTACTTGTCGTTTCATGTTGTACTGCATTTTGCTGGTGTTCTACTTGTCGTTTCATGGTCGTACTGCATTTTGCCGGTGTATTACTTGTCGTTTCATGTCGTACTGCATTTTGCTGGTGTTCTACTTGTCGTTTTATGTTGTACTGCATTTTGCCGGTGTATTACTTGTCGTTTCATGTCGTACTGCATTTTGCTGGTGTTTTACTTGTCGTTTCATGTTGTACTGCATTTTGCTGGTGTTCTACTTGTCGTTTTATGTTGTACTGCATTTTGCCGGTGTATTACTTGTCGTTTCATGTCCTACTGCATTTTGCCGGTGTATTACTTGTCGTTTCATGTCGTACTGCATTTTGCTGGTGTTCTACTTGTCGTTTTGTGTTGTACTGCATTTTGCTGGTGTTCTACTTGTCGTTTTATGTTGTACTGCATTTTTCCGGTGTATTACTGGTCGTTTCATGTCGTACTGCATTTTGCTGGTGTTCTACTTGTCGTTTTATGTTGTACTGCATTTTGCTGGTGTTCTACTTGTCGTTTTATGTTGTACTGCATTTTGCAGGTGTATTACTTGTCGTTTCATGTCGTACTGCATTTTGCTGGTGTTCTACTTGTCGCTTCATGTGGTACTGCATTTTGCTGGTGTTCTACTTGTCGTTTTATGTTGTACTGCATTTTGCCGATGTATTACTTGTCGTTTCATGTCGTACTGCATTTTGCTGCTGTTCTACTTGTCGATTCATGTTGTACTGCATTTTGCTGGTGTTCTACTTGTCGTTTTATGTTGTACTGCATTTTGCCGGTGTATTACTTGTCGTTTCATGTCGTACTGCATTTTGCTGGTGTTCTACTTGTCGTTTCATGTTGTACTACATTTTGCTGGTGTTCTACTTGACGTTTTATGTTGTACTGCATTTTGCCGGTGTATTACTTGTCGTTTCATGTCGTATTGCATTTTGCTGGTGTTCTACTTGTCGTTTTATGTTGTACTGCATTTTGCTGGTGTTCTACTTGTCGTTTTATGTTGTACTGCATTTTGCCGGTGTATTACTTGTCGTTTCATGTTGTACTGCATTTTGCTGGTGTTCTACTTGTCGTTTCATGTCGTACTGCATTTAGCTGGTGTTCTACTTGTCGTTTCATGTCGTACTGCATTTTGCCGGTGTAGTATACTGGTCGTTCCATGCCGTCCTACATTTTGCCGGTGTACTACTGGTCGTTTCATGTCGTACTGCATTTTGCTGGTGTACTACTTGTCGTTTCATGTCGTACTATTTTGCTGCATGGTGTACTACTTTCGTTCCATGTTGTACTGCATTTTGCTGGTGTACTACTTGTCGTTTCATGTTGTACTGCATTTTGCTGGTGTTCTACTTGTCGTTTCATGTTGTACTGCATTTGGTGGCGTTTTACTTGTCGTTTCATGTCGTACTGCATTTTGCTGGTGTTCTACTTGTCGTTTCATGGTCGTACTGCATTTTGCCGGTGTATTACTTGTCATTTCATGTCGTACTGCATTTTGCTGGTGTTCTACTTGTCGTTTTATGTTGTACTGCATTTTGCTGGTGTTCTACTTGTCGTTTTATGTTGTACTGCATTTTGCCGGTGTATCACTTGTCGTTTCATGTCGTACTGTTTTGCTGGTGTTCTACTTGTCGTTTTATGTTGTACTGCATTTTGCCGGTGTATTACTTGTCGTTTCATGTCGTACTGCATTTTGCTGGTGTTCTACTTGTCGTTTTATGTTGTACTGCATTTTGCTGGTGTTCTACTTGTCGTTTTATGTTGTACTGCATTTTGCCGGTGTATTACTTGTCGTTTCATGTCGTACTGCATTTTGCTGGTGTTCTACTTGTCGTTTCATGTTGTACTGCATTTTGCTGGTGTTCTGCTTGTCGTTTTATGTTGTACTGCATTTTGCCGGTGTATTACTTGTCGTTTCATGTCGTACTGCATTTTGCTGGTGTTCTACTTGTCATTTTATGCTGTACTGCATTTTGCTGGTGTACTACTTGTCGTTTCATGTCGTACTGTTTTGCTGCATGGTGTACTACTTTCGTTCCATGTTGTACTGCATTTTGCTGGTGTTCTACTTGTAGTTTCATGTTGTACTGCATTTTGCTGGTGTTCTGCTTGTCGTTTTATGTTGTACTGCATTTTGCCGGTGTATTACTTGTCGTTTCATGTCGTACTGCATTTTGCTGGTGTTCTACTTGTCGTTTCATGTTGTACTGCATTTTGCTGGTGTTCTACTTGTCATTTTATGCTGTACTGCATTTTGCCGGTGTATTACTTGTCGTTTCATGTCGTACTGCATTTTTCCAGTGTATTACTTGTTGTTTCATGTCGTACTGCATTTTGCCGGTGTAGTATACTGGTCGTTTCATGCCGTCCTACATTTTGCCGGTGTACTTCTGGTCGTTTCATGTCGTACTGCATTTTGCTGGTGTACTACTTGTCGTTTCATGTCGTACTGTTTTGCTGCATGGTGTACTACTTTCGTTCCATGTTGTACTGCATTTTGCTGGTGTTCTACTTGTAGTTTCATGTTGTACTGCATTTTGCTGGTGTTCTGCTTGTCGTTTTATGTTGTACTGCATTTTGCCGGTGTATTACTTGTCGTTTCATGTCGTACTGCATTTTGCTGGTGTTCTACTTGTCGTTTCATGTTGTACTGCATTTTGCTGGTGTTCTACTTGTCATTTTATGCTGTACTGCATTTTGCCGGTGTATTACTTGTCGTTTCATGTCGTACTGCATTTTTCCAGTGTATTACTTGTTGTTTCATGTCGTACTGCATTTTGCCGGTGTAGTATACTGGTCGTTTCATGCCGTCCTACATTTTGCCGGTGTACTACTGGTCGTTTCATGTCGTACTGCATTTTGCTGGTGTTCTACTTGTCGTTTTATGTTGTACTGCATTTTGCTGGTGTTCTACTTGTCGTTTTATGTTGTACTGCATTTTGCCGGTGTATTACTTGTCGTTTCATGTCGTACTGCATTTTGCTGGTGTTCTACTTGTCGTTTCATGTTGTACTGCATTTTGCTGGTGTTCTACTTGTCGTTTTATGTTGTACTGCATTTTGCCGGTGTATTACTTGTCGTTTCATGTCGTACTGCATTTTGCTGGTGTTCTACTTGTCGTTTCATGTTGTACTGCATTTTGCTGGTGTTCTACTTGTCGTTTCATGTTGTACTGCATTTGGTGGTGTTTTACTTGTCGTTTCATGTTGTACTGCATTTTGCTGGTGTTCTACTTGTCGTTTCATGGTCGTACTGCATTTTGCCGGTGTATTACTTGTCGTTTCATGTCGTACTGCATTTTGCTGGTGTTCTACTTGTCGTTTTATGTTGTACTGCATTTTGCCGGTGTATTACTTGTCGTTTCATGTCGTACTGCATTTTGCTGGTGTTTTACTTGTCGTTTCATGTTGTACTGCATTTTGCTGGTGTTCTACTTGTCGTTTTATGTTGTACTGCATTTTGCCGGTGTATTACTTGTCGTTTCATGTCCTACTGCATTTTGCCGGTGTATTACTTGTCGTTTCATGTCGTACTGCATTTTGCTGGTGTTCTACTTGTCGTTTTGTGTTGTACTGCATTTTGCTGGTGTTCTACTTGTCGTTTTATGTTGTACTGCATTTTTCCGGTGTATTACTGGTCGTTTCATGTCGTACTGCATTTTGCTGGTGTTCTACTTGTCGTTTTATGTTGTACTGCATTTTGCTGGTGTTCTACTT
This sequence comes from Sipunculus nudus, assembly GCA_026874595.1. NCBI lineage: Eukaryota > Metazoa > Annelida > Sipuncula > Golfingiida > Sipunculidae > Sipunculus > Sipunculus nudus. Next base: position 60,117,307 of record CM049322.1, on the reverse strand, counting down.
GTCGTTTTATGTTGTACTGCATTTTGCAGGTGTATTACTTGTCGTTTCATGTCGTACTGCATTTTGCTGGTGTTCTACTTGTCGCTTCATGTGGTACTGCATTTTGCTGGTGTTCTACTTGTCGTTTTATGTTGTACTGCATTTTGCCGATGTATTACTTGTCGTTTCATGTCGTACTGCATTTTGCTGCTGTTCTACTTGTCGATTCATGTTGTACTGCATTTTGCTGGTGTTCTACTTGTCGTTTTATGTTGTACTGCATTTTGCCGGTGTATTACTTGTCGTTTCATGTCGTACTGCATTTTGCTGGTGTTCTACTTGTCGTTTCATGTTGTACTACATTTTGCTGGTGTTCTACTTGACGTTTTATGTTGTACTGCATTTTGCCGGTGTATTACTTGTCGTTTCATGTCGTATTGCATTTTGCTGGTGTTCTACTTGTCGTTTTATGTTGTACTGCATTTTGCTGGTGTTCTACTTGTCGTTTTATGTTGTACTGCATTTTGCCGGTGTATTACTTGTCGTTTCATGTTGTACTGCATTTTGCTGGTGTTCTACTTGTCGTTTCATGTCGTACTGCATTTAGCTGGTGTTCTACTTGTCGTTTCATGTCGTACTGCATTTTGCCGGTGTAGTATACTGGTCGTTCCATGCCGTCCTACATTTTGCCGGTGTACTACTGGTCGTTTCATGTCGTACTGCATTTTGCTGGTGTACTACTTGTCGTTTCATGTCGTACTATTTTGCTGCATGGTGTACTACTTTCGTTCCATGTTGTACTGCATTTTGCTGGTGTACTACTTGTCGTTTCATGTTGTACTGCATTTTGCTGGTGTTCTACTTGTCGTTTCATGTTGTACTGCATTTGGTGGCGTTTTACTTGTCGTTTCATGTCGTACTGCATTTTGCTGGTGTTCTACTTGTCGTTTCATGGTCGTACTGCATTTTGCCGGTGTATTACTTGTCATTTCATGTCGTACTGCATTTTGCTGGTGTTCTACTTGTCGTTTTATGTTGTACTGCATTTTGCTGGTGTTCTACTTGTCGTTTTATGTTGTACTGCATTTTGCCGGTGTATCACTTGTCGTTTCATGTCGTACTGTTTTGCTGGTGTTCTACTTGTCGTTTTATGTTGTACTGCATTTTGCCGGTGTATTACTTGTCGTTTCATGTCGTACTGCATTTTGCTGGTGTTCTACTTGTCGTTTTATGTTGTACTGCATTTTGCTGGTGTTCTACTTGTCGTTTTATGTTGTACTGCATTTTGCCGGTGTATTACTTGTCGTTTCATGTCGTACTGCATTTTGCTGGTGTTCTACTTGTCGTTTCATGTTGTACTGCATTTTGCTGGTGTTCTGCTTGTCGTTTTATGTTGTACTGCATTTTGCCGGTGTATTACTTGTCGTTTCATGTCGTACTGCATTTTGCTGGTGTTCTACTTGTCATTTTATGCTGTACTGCATTTTGCTGGTGTACTACTTGTCGTTTCATGTCGTACTGTTTTGCTGCATGGTGTACTACTTTCGTTCCATGTTGTACTGCATTTTGCTGGTGTTCTACTTGTAGTTTCATGTTGTACTGCATTTTGCTGGTGTTCTGCTTGTCGTTTTATGTTGTACTGCATTTTGCCGGTGTATTACTTGTCGTTTCATGTCGTACTGCATTTTGCTGGTGTTCTACTTGTCGTTTCATGTTGTACTGCATTTTGCTGGTGTTCTACTTGTCATTTTATGCTGTACTGCATTTTGCCGGTGTATTACTTGTCGTTTCATGTCGTACTGCATTTTTCCAGTGTATTACTTGTTGTTTCATGTCGTACTGCATTTTGCCGGTGTAGTATACTGGTCGTTTCATGCCGTCCTACATTTTGCCGGTGTACTTCTGGTCGTTTCATGTCGTACTGCATTTTGCTGGTGTACTACTTGTCGTTTCATGTCGTACTGTTTTGCTGCATGGTGTACTACTTTCGTTCCATGTTGTACTGCATTTTGCTGGTGTTCTACTTGTAGTTTCATGTTGTACTGCATTTTGCTGGTGTTCTGCTTGTCGTTTTATGTTGTACTGCATTTTGCCGGTGTATTACTTGTCGTTTCATGTCGTACTGCATTTTGCTGGTGTTCTACTTGTCGTTTCATGTTGTACTGCATTTTGCTGGTGTTCTACTTGTCATTTTATGCTGTACTGCATTTTGCCGGTGTATTACTTGTCGTTTCATGTCGTACTGCATTTTTCCAGTGTATTACTTGTTGTTTCATGTCGTACTGCATTTTGCCGGTGTAGTATACTGGTCGTTTCATGCCGTCCTACATTTTGCCGGTGTACTACTGGTCGTTTCATGTCGTACTGCATTTTGCTGGTGTTCTACTTGTCGTTTTATGTTGTACTGCATTTTGCTGGTGTTCTACTTGTCGTTTCATGTTGTATTGCATTTTGCTGGTGTTCTACTTGTCGTTTCATGTCGTACTGCATTTTGATGGTGTTCTACTTGTCGTTTCATGTTGTACTGCATTTTGCTGGTGTTCTACTTGTCATTTTATGCTGTACTGCATTTTGCCGGTGTATTACTTGTCGTTTCATGTCGTACTGCATTTTTCCAGTGTATTACTTGTTGTTTCATGTCGTACTGCATTTTGCCGGTGTAGTATACTGGTCGTTTCATGCCGTCCTACATTTTGCCGGTGTACTACTGGTCGTTTCATGTCGTACTGCATTTTGCTGGTGTACTACTTGTCGTTTCATGTCGTACTGTTTTGCTGCATGGTGTACTACTTTCGTTCCATGTTGTACTGCATTTTGCTGGTGTTCTACTTGTAGTTTCATGTTGTACTGCATTTTGCTGGTGTTCTGCTTGTCGTTTTATGTTGTACTGCATTTTGCCGGTGTATTACTTGTCGTTTCATGTCGTACTGCATTTTGCTGGTGTTCTACTTGTCGTTTCATGTTGTACTGCATTTTGCTGGTGTTCTACTTGTCATTTTATGCTGTACTGCATTTTGCCGGTGTATTACTTGTCGTTTCATGTCGTACTGCATTTTTCCAGTGTATTACTTGTTGTTTCATGTCGTACTGCATTTTGCCGGTGTAGTATACTGGTCGTTTCATGCCGTCCTACATTTTGCCGGTGTACTACTGGTCGTTTCATGTCGTACTGCATTTTGCTGGTGTTCTACTTGTCGTTTTATGTTGAACTGCATTTTGCTGGTGTTCTACTTGTCGTTTCATGTTGTATTGCATTTTGCTGGTGTTCTACTTGTCGTTTCATGTTGTACTGCATTTGCTGGTGTTTTACTTGTCGTTTCATGTCGTACTGCATTTTGCTGGTGTTCTACTTGTCGTTTCATGGTCGTACTGCATTTTGCCGGTGTATTACTTGTCATTTCATGTCGTACTGCATTTTGCTGGTGTTCTACTTGTCGTTTTATGTTGTACTGCATTTTGCTGGTGTTCTACTTGTCGTTTTATGTTGTACTGCATTTTGCCGGTGTATTACTTGTCGTTTCATGTCGTACTGTTTTGCTGGTGTTCTACTTGTCGTTGCATGTTGTACTGCATTTTGCTGGTGTTCTACTTGTCGTTTTATGTTGTACTGCATTTTGCCGGTGTAATACTTGTCGTTTCATGTCGTACTGCATTTTGCCGGTGTATTACTTGTTGGTTCATGTCGTACTGCATTTTGCCGGTGTAGTATACTGGTCGTTTCATGCCGTCCTACATTTTGCCGGTGTACTACTGGTCGTTTCATGCCGTACTGCATTTTGCTGGTGTACTACTTGTCGTTTCATTTCGTACTGTTTTGCTGCATGGTGTACTACTTTCGTTCCATGTTGTACTGCATTTTGCTGGTGTACTACTTGTCGTTTCATGTTGTACTGCATTTTGCTGGTGTTCTACTTGTCGTTTCATGTTGTACTGCATTTGGTGGTGTTTTACTTGTCGTTTCATGTTGTACTGCATTTTGCTGGTGTTCTACTTGTCGTTTCATGGTCGTACTGCATTTTGCCGGTGTATAACTTGTCGTTTCATGTCGTACTGCATTTTGCTGGTGTTCTACTTGTCGTTTTATGTTGTACTGCATTTTGCCGGTGTATTACTTGTCGTTTCATGTCGTACTGCATTTTGCTGGTGTTCTACTTGTCGTTTCATGTTGTACTGCATTTTGCTGGTGTTCTACTTGTCGTTTTATGTTTTACTGCATTTTGCCGGTGTATTACTTGTCGTTTCATGACGTACTGCATTTTGCCGGTGTATTACTTGTCGTTTCATGTCGTACTGCATTTTGCTGGTGTTCTACTTGTCGTTTTATGTTGTACTGCATTTTGCTGGTGTTCTACTTGTTGTTTTATGTTGTACTGCATTTTGCCGGTGTATTACTTGTCGTTTCATGTCGTACTGCATTTTGCTGGTGTTCTACTTGTCGTTTCATGTTGTACTGCATTTTGCTGGTGTTCTACTTGTCGTTTTATGTTGTACTGCATTTTGCCGGTGTATTACTTGTCGTTTCATGTCGTACTGCATTTTGCTGGTGTTCTACTTGTCGTTTCATGTTGTACTGCATTTTGCTGGTGTTCTACTTGTCGTTTCATGTTGTACTGCATTTGGTGGTGTTTTACTTGTCGTTTCATGTTGTACTGCATTTTGCAGGTGTATTACTTGTCGTTTCATGTCGTACTGCATTTTGCTGGTGTTCTACTTGTCGCTTCATGTGGTACTGCATTTTGCTGGTGTTCTACTTGTCGTTTTATGTTGTACTGCATTTTGCCGATGTATTACTTGTCGTTTCATGTCGTACTGCATTTTGCTGCTGTTCTACTTGTCGATTCATGTTGTACTGCATTTTGCTGGTGTTCTACTTGTCGTTTTATGTTGTACTGCATTTTGCCGGTGTATTACTTGTCGTTTCATGTCGTACTGCATTTTGCTGGTGTTCTACTTGTCGTTTCATGTTGTACTACATTTTGCTGGTGTTCTACTTGACGTTTTATGTTGTACTGCATTTTGCCGGTGTATTACTTGTCGTTTCATGTCGTATTGCATTTTGCTGGTGTTCTACTTGTCGTTTTATGTTGTACTGCATTTTGCTGGTGTTCTACTTGTCGTTTTATGTTGTACTGCATTTTGCCGGTGTATTACTTGTCGTTTCATGTCGTACTGCATTTTGCCGGTGTAGTATACTGGTCGTTTCATGCCGTCCTACATTTTGCCGGTGTACTACTGGTCGTTTCATGTCGTACTGCATTTTGCTGGTGTACTACTTGTCGTTTCATGTCGTACTATTTTGCTGCATGGTGTACTACTTTCGTTCCATGTTGTACTGCATTTTGCTGGTGTACTACTTGTCGTTTCATGTTGTACTGCATTTTGCTGGTGTTCTACTTGTCGTTTCATGTTGTACTGCATTTGGTGGCGTTTTACTTGTCGTTTCATGTCGTACTGCATTTTGCTGGTGTTCTACTTGTCGTTTCATGGTCGTACTGCATTTTGCCGGTGTATTACTTGTCATTTCATGTCGTACTGCATTTTGCTGGTGTTCTACTTGTCGTTTTATGTTGTACTGCATTTTGCTGGTGTTCTACTTGTCGTTTTATGTTGTACTGCATTTTGCCGGTGTATCACTTGTCGTTTCATGTCGTACTGTTTTGCTGGTGTTCTACTTGTCGTTTTATGTTGTACTGCATTTTGCCGGTGTATTACTTGTCGTTTCATGTCGTACTGCATTTTGCTGGTGTTCTACTTGTCGTTTTATGTTGTACTGCATTTTGCTGGTGTTCTACTTGTCGTTTTATGTTGTACTGCATTTTGCCGGTGTATTACTTGTCGTTTCATGTCGTACTGCATTTTGCTGGTGTTCTACTTGTCGTTTCATGTTGTACTGCATTTTGCTGGTGTTCTGCTTGTCGTTTTATGTTGTACTGCATTTTGCCGGTGTATTACTTGTCGTTTCATGTCGTACTGCATTTTGCTGGTGTTCTACTTGTCATTTTATGCTGTACTGCATTTTGCTGGTGTACTACTTGTCGTTTCATGTCGTACTGTTTTGCTGCATGGTGTACTACTTTCGTTCCATGTTGTACTGCATTTTGCTGGTGTTCTACTTGTAGTTTCATGTTGTACTGCATTTTGCTGGTGTTCTGCTTGTCGTTTTATGTTGTACTGCATTTTGCCGGTGTATTACTTGTCGTTTCATGTCGTACTGCATTTTGCTGGTGTTCTACTTGTCGTTTCATGTTGTACTGCATTTTGCTGGTGTTCTACTTGTCATTTTATGCTGTACTGCATTTTGCCGGTGTATTACTTGTCGTTTCATGTCGTACTGCATTTTTCCAGTGTATTACTTGTTGTTTCATGTCGTACTGCATTTTGCCGGTGTAGTATACTGGTCGTTTCATGCCGTCCTACATTTTGCCGGTGTACTTCTGGTCGTTTCATGTCGTACTGCATTTTGCTGGTGTACTACTTGTCGTTTCATGTCGTACTGTTTTGCTGCATGGTGTACTACTTTCGTTCCATGTTGTACTGCATTTTGCTGGTGTTCTACTTGTAGTTTCATGTTGTACTGCATTTTGCTGGTGATCTGCTTGTCGTTTTATGTTGTACTGCATTTTGCCGGTGTATTACTTGTCGTTTCATGTCGTACTGCATTTTGCTGGTGTTCTACTTGTCGTTTCATGTTGTACTGCATTTTGCTGGTGTTCTACTTGTCATTTTATGCTGTACTGCATTTTGCCGGTGTATTACTTGTCGTTTCATGTCGTACTGCATTTTTCCAGTGTATTACTTGTTGTTTCATGTCGTACTGCATTTTGCCGGTGTAGTATACTGGTCGTTTCATGCCGTCCTACATTTTGCCGGTGTACTACTGGTCGTTTCATGTCGTACTGCATTTTGCTGGTGTACTACTTGTCGTTTCATGTCGTACTGTTTTGCTGCATGGTGTACTACTTTCGTTCCATGTTGTACTGCATTTTGCTGGTGTTCTACTTGTAGTTTCATGTTGTACTGCATTTTGCTGGTGTTCTGCTTGTCGTTTTATGTTGTACTGCATTTTGCCGGTGTATTACTTGTCGTTTCATGTCGTACTGCATTTTGCTGGTGTTCTACTTGTCGTTTCATGTTGTACTGCATTTTGCTGGTGTTCTACTTGTCATTTTATGCTGTACTGCATTTTGCCGGTGTATTACTTGTCGTTTCATGTCGTACTGCATTTTTCCAGTGTATTACTTGTTGTTTCATGTCGTACTGCATTTTGCCGGTGTAGTATACTGGTCGTTTCATGCCGTCCTACATTTTGCCGGTGTACTACTGGTCGTTTCATGTCGTACTGCATTTTGCTGGTGTTCTACTTGTCGTTTTATGTTGAACTGCATTTTGCTGGTGTTCTACTTGTCGTTTCATGTTGTATTGCATTTTGCTGGTGTTCTACTTGTCGTTTCATGTTGTACTGCATTTGCTGGTGTTTTACTTGTCGTTTCATGTCGTACTGCATTTTGCTGGTGTTCTACTTGTCGTTTCATGGTCGTACTGCATTTTGCCGGTGTATTACTTGTCATTTCATGTCGTACTGCATTTTGCTGGTGTTCTACTTGTCGTTTTATGTTGTACTGCATTTTGCTGGTGTTCTACTTGTCGTTTTATGTTGTACTGCATTTTGCCGGTGTATTACTTGTCGTTTCATGTCGTACTGTTTTGCTGGTGTTCTACTTGTCGTTGCATGTTGTACTGCATTTTGCTGGTGTTCTACTTGTCGTTTTATGTTGTACTGCATTTTGCCGGTGTAATACTTGTCGTTTCATGTCGTACTGCATTTTGCCGGTGTATTACTTGTTGGTTCATGTCGTACTGCATTTTGCCGGTGTAGTATACTGGTCGTTTCATGCCGTCCTACATTTTGCCGGTGTACTACTGGTCGTTTCATGCCGTACTGCATTTTGCTGGTGTACTACTTGTCGTTTCATTTCGTACTGTTTTGCTGCATGGTGTACTACTTTCGTTCCATGTTGTACTGCATTTTGCTGGTGTACTACTTGTCGTTTCATGTTGTACTGCATTTTGCTGGTGTTCTACTTGTCGTTTCATGTTGTACTGCATTTGGTGGTGTTTTACTTGTCGTTTCATGTTGTACTGCATTTTGCTGGTGTTCTACTTGTCGTTTCATGGTCGTACTGCATTTTGCCGGTGTATAACTTGTCGTTTCATGTCGTACTGCATTTTGCTGGTGTTCTACTTGTCGTTTTATGTTGTACTGCATTTTGCCGGTGTATTACTTGTCGTTTCATGTCGTACTGCATTTTGCTGGTGTTCTACTTGTCGTTTCATGTTGTACTGCATTTTGCTGGTGTTCTACTTGTCGTTTTATGTTTTACTGCATTTTGCCGGTGTATTACTTGTCGTTTCATGACGTACTGCATTTTGCCGGTGTATTACTTGTCGTTTCATGTCGTACTGCATTTTGCTGGTGTTCTACTTGTCGTTTTATGTTGTACTGCATTTTGCTGGTGTTCTACTTGTTGTTTTATGTTGTACTGCATTTTGCCGGTGTATTACTTGTCGTTTCATGTCGTACTGCATTTTGCTGGTGTTCTACTTGTCGTTTCATGTTGTACTGCATTTTGCTGGTGTTCTACTTGTCGTTTTATGTTGTACTGCATTTTGCCGGTGTATTACTTGTCGTTTCATGTCGTACTGCATTTTGCTGGTGTTCTACTTGTCGTTTCATGTTGTACTGCATTTTGCTGGTGTTCTACTTGTCGTTTCATGTTGTACTGCATTTGGTGGTGTTTTACTTGTCGTTTCATGTTGTACTGCATTTTGCTGGTGTTCTACTTGTCGTTTCATGGTCGTACTGCATTTTGCCGGTGTATTACTTGTCGTTTCATGTCGTACTGCATTTTGCTGGTGTTCTACTTGTCGTTTTATGTTGTACTGCATTTTGCCGGTGTATTACTTGTCGTTTCATGTCGTACTGCATTTTGCTGGTGTTTTACTTGTCGTTTCATGTTGTACTGCATTTTGCTGGTGTTCTACTTGTCGTTTTATGTTGTACTGCATTTTGCCGGTGTATTACTTGTCGTTTCATGTCCTACTGCATTTTGCCGGTGTATTACTTGTCGTTTCATGTCGTACTGCATTTTGCTGGTGTTCTACTTGTCGTTTTGTGTTGTACTGCATTTTGCTGGTGTTCTACTTGTCGTTTTATGTTGTACTGCATTTTTCCGGTGTATTACTGGTCGTTTCATGTCGTACTGCATTTTGCTGGTGTTCTACTTGTCGTTTTATGTTGTACTGCATTTTGCTGGTGTTCTACTTGTCGTTTTATGTTGTACTGCATTTTGCAGGTGTATTACTTGTCGTTTCATGTCGTACTGCATTTTGCTGGTGTTCTACTTGTCGCTTCATGTGGTACTGCATTTTGCTGGTGTTCTACTTGTCGTTTTATGTTGTACTGCATTTTGCCGATGTATTACTTGTCGTTTCATGTCGTACTGCATTTTGCTGCTGTTCTACTTGTCGATTCATGTTGTACTGCATTTTGCTGGTGTTCTACTTGTCGTTTTATGTTGTACTGCATTTTGCCGGTGTATTACTTGTCGTTTCATGTCGTACTGCATTTTGCTGGTGTTCTACTTGTCGTTTCATGTTGTACTACATTTTGCTGGTGTTCTACTTGACGTTTTATGTTGTACTGCATTTTGCCGGTGTATTACTTGTCGTTTCATGTCGTATTGCATTTTGCTGGTGTTCTACTTGTCGTTTTATGTTGTACTGCATTTTGCTGGTGTTCTACTTGTCGTTTTATGTTGTACTGCATTTTGCCGGTGTATTACTTGTCGTTTCATGTTGTACTGCATTTTGCTGGTGTTCTACTTGTCGTTTCATGTCGTACTGCATTTAGCTGGTGTTCTACTTGTCGTTTCATGTCGTACTGCATTTTGCCGGTGTAGTATACTGGTCGTTTCATGCCGTCCTACATTTTGCCGGTGTACTACTGGTCGTTTCATGTCGTACTGCATTTTGCTGGTGTACTACTTGTCGTTTCATGTCGTACTATTTTGCTGCATGGTGTACTACTTTCGTTCCATGTTGTACTGCATTTTGCTGGTGTACTACTTGTCGTTTCATGTTGTACTGCATTTTGCTGGTGTTCTACTTGTCGTTTCATGTTGTACTGCATTTGGTGGCGTTTTACTTGTCGTTTCATGTCGTACTGCATTTTGCTGGTGTTCTACTTGTCGTTTCATGGTCGTACTGCATTTTGCCGGTGTATTACTTGTCATTTCATGTCGTACTGCATTTTGCTGGTGTTCTACTTGTCGTTTCATGTTGTACTACATTTTGCTGGTGTTCTACTTGACGTTTTATGTTGTACTGCATTTTGCCGGTGTATCACTTGTCGTTTCATGTCGTACTGTTTTGCTGGTGTTCTACTTGTCGTTTTATGTTGTACTGCATTTTGCCGGTGTACTACTTGTCGTTTCATGTCGTACTGCATTTTGCCGGTGTACTATACTGGTCGTTTCATGGCGTCCTACATTTTGCCGGTGTACTACTGGTCGTTTCATGTCGTACTGCATTTTGCCGGTGTACTACTGTCGTTTCATGTCGTCCTGCATTTTGCTGGTGTTCTACTTGTCGTTTTATGCTGTACAGCATTTTGCTGGTGTATTACTTGTCGTTTCATGTCGTACTGCATTTTTCCAGTGTATTACTTGTTGTTTCATGTCGTACTGCACTTTGCCGGTGTACTATACTGGTCGTTTCATGTCGTCCTACATTTTGCCGGTGTACTACTGGTCGTTTCATGTCGTACTGCATTTTGCCGGTATACTACTGTCGTTTCATGTCGTACTGCATTTTGCTGGTGTACTACTTGTCGTTTCATGTTGTACTGCATTTTGCTGGTGTTTTACTTGTCGTTTTATGTCGTACTGCATTTTGCTGGTGTTCTACTTGTCGTTTCATGTCGTCCTGCATTTTGCTGGTGTTCTACTTATCGTTTCATGTCGTACTGCATTTTGCTGGTGTTCTACTTGTCGTTTTATGTTGTACTGCATTTTGCTGGTGTTCTACTTGTCGTTTCATGTTGTACTGCATTTTGCTGGTGTTCTACTTGTCGTTTCATGTCGTACTGCATTATGCTGGTGTACTACTTGTCGTTTCATGTTGTACTGCATTTTGCTGGTGTTCTACTTGTCGTTTTATGTTGTACTGCATTTTGCTGGTGTTCTACCTGTCGTTTCATGTTGTACTGCATTTTGCTGGTGTTCTACTTGTCGTTTCATGTCGTACTGCATTTAGCTGGTGTTCTACTTGTCGTTTCATGTCGTACTGCATTTTGCCGGTGTAGTATACTGGTCGTTTCATGCCGTCCGACATTTTGCCGGTGTACTACTGGTCGTTTCATGTCGTACTGCATTTTGCTGGTGTACTACTTGTCGTTTCATGTCGTACTATTTTGCTGCATGGTGTACTACTTTCGTTCCATGTTGTACTGCATTTTGCTGGTGTACTACTTGTCGTTTCATGTTGTACTGCATTTTGCTGGTGTTCTACTTGTCGTTTCATGTTGTACTGCATTTGGTGGCGTTTTACTTGTCGTTTCATGTCGTACTGCATTTTGCTTGTGTTCTACTTGTCGTTTCATGGTCGTACTGCATTTTGCCGGTGTATTACTTGTCATTTCATGTCGTACTGCATTTTGCTGGTGTTCTACTTGTCGTTTTATGTTGTACTGCATTTTGCTGGTGTTCTACTTGTCGTTTTATGTTGTACTGCATTTTGCCGGTGTATCACTTGTCGTTTCATGTCGTACTGTTTTGCTGGTGTTCTACTTGTCGTTTTATGTTGTACTGCATTTTGCCGGTGTACTACTTGTCGTTTCATGTCGTACTGCATTTTGCCGGTGTACTATACTGGTCGTTTCATGTCGTCCTACATTTTGCCGGTGTACTACTGGTCGTTTCATGTCGTACTGCATTTTGCCGGTGTACTACTGTCGTTTCATGTCGTACTGCATTTTGCTGGTGTACTACTTGTCGTTTCATGTTGTACTGCATTTTGCTGGTGTTTTACTTGTCGTTTCATGTCGTACTGCATTTTGCTGGTGTTCTACTTGTCGTTTCATGTCGTCCTGCATTTTGCTGGTGTTCTACTTGTCGTTTCATGTCGTACTGCATTTTGCTGGTGTTCTACTTGTCGTTTCATGTCGTACTGTTTTGCTGCATGGTGTACTACTTTCGTTCCATGTTGTACTGCATTTTGCTGGTGTACTACTTGTCGTTTCATGTTGTACTGCATTTTGCTGGTGTTCTACTTGTCGTTTCATGTTGTACTGCATTTGGTGGCGTTTTACTTGTCGTTTCATGCCGTACTGCATTTTGCTGGTGTTCTACTTGTCGTTTCATGGTCGTACTGCATTTTGCCGGTGTATTACTTGTCATTTCATGTCGTACTGCATTTTGCTGGTGTTCTACTTGTCGTTTTATGTTGTACTGCATTTTGCTGGTGTTCTACTTGTCGTTTTATGTTGTACTGCATTTTGCCGGTGTATTACTTGTCGTTTCATGTCGTACTGTTTTGCTGGTGTTCTACTTGTCGTTTCATGTTGTACTGCATTTTGCTGGTGTTCTACTTGTCGTTTTATGTTGTACTGCATTTTGCCGGTGTATTACTTGTCGTTTCATGTCGTACTGCATTTTGCCGGTGTACTACTGGTCGTTTCATGTCGTACTGCATTTTGCCGGTGTACTACTGGTCGTTTCATGTCGTACTGCATTTTGCTGGTGTACTACTTGTCGTTTCATGTCGTACTGCATTTTGCCGGTGTACTACTGGTCGTTTCATGTCGTACTGCATTTTGCCGGTGTACTACTTGTCGTTTCATGTCGTACTGCATTTTGCTGGTGTTCTACTTGTCGTTTCATGTCGTCCTGCATTTTGCTGGTGTTCTACTTGTCGTTTCATGTTGTACTGCATTTTGCTGGTGTTCTACTTGTCGTTTTATGTTGTACTGCATTTTGCCGGTGTTCTACTTGTCGTTTCATGTCGTACTGCATTTTGCTGGTGTTCTACTTGTCGTTTCATGTCGTACTGCATTTTGCTGGTGTTCTATACTGGTCGTTTTATGTTGTACTGCATTTTGCCGGTGTATTACTTGTCGTTTCATGTCGTACTGCATTTTGCTGGTGTACTACTTGTCGTTTCATGTCGTACTGTTTTGCTGCATGGTGTACTACTTTCGTTCCATGTTGTACTGCATTTTGCTGGTGTACTACTTGTCGTTTCATGTTGTACTGCATTTTGCTGGTGTTCTACTTGTCGTTTCATGCTGTACTGCATTTTGCTGGTGTTCTACTTGTCGTTTTATGCTGTACAGCATTTTGCTGGTGTATTACTTGTCGTTTCATGTCGTACTGCATTTTTCCAGTGTATTACTTGTTGTTTCATGTCGTACGGCACTTTGCCGGTGTACTATACTGGTCGTTTCATGTCGTCCTACATTTTGACGGTGTACTACTGGTCGTTTCATGTCGTACTGCATTTTGCCGGTGTACTACTGTCGTTTCATGTCGTACTGCATTTTGCTGGTGTACTACTTGTCGTTTCATGTTGTACTGCATTTTGCTGGTGTTTTACTTGTCGTTTCATGTCGTACTGCATTTTGCTGGTGTTCTACTTGTCGTTTCATGTCGTCCTGCATTTTGCTGGTGTTCTACTTGTCGTTTCATGTCGTACTGCATTTTGCTGGTGTTCTATTTGTCGTTTCATGTTGTACTGCATTTTGCTGGTGTTCTACTTGTCGTTTCATGTTGTACTGCATTTTGCTGGTGTTCTACTTGTCGTTTCATGTCGAACTGCATTTTGCTGGTGTACTACTTGTCGTTTCATGTTGTACTGCATTTTGCTGGTGTTCTACTTGTCGTTTTATGTTGTACTGCATTTTGCTGGTGTTCTACCTGTCGTTTCATGTTGTACTGCATTTTGCTGGTGTTCTACTTGTCGTTTCATGTCGTACTGCATTTAGCTGGTGTTCTACTTGTCGTTTCATGTCGTACTGCATTTTGCCGGTGTAGTATACTGGTCGTTTCATGCCGTCCTACATTTTACCGGTGTACTACTGGTTGTTTCATGTCGTACTGCATTTTGCTGGTGTACTACTTGTCGTTTCATGTCGTACTGTTTTGCTGCATGGTGTACTACTTTCGTTCCATGTTGTACTGCATTTTGCTGGTGTACTACTTGTCGTTTCATGTTGTACTGCATTTTGCTGGTGTTCTACTTGTCGTTTCATGTTGTACTGCATTTGGTGGCGTTTTACTTGTCGTTTCATGTCGTACTGCATTTTGCTGGTGTTCTACTTGTCGTTTCATGGTCGTACTGCATTTTGCCGGTGTATTACTTGTCATTTCATGTCGTACTGCATTTTGCTGGTGTTCTACTTGTCGTTTTATGTTGTACTGCATTTTGCTGGTGTTCTACTTGTCGTTTTATGTTGTACTGCATTTTGCCGGTGTATTACTTGTCGTTTCATGTCGTACTGTTTTGCTGGTGTTCTACTTGTCGTTTCATGTTGTACTGCATTTTGCTGGTGTTCTTCTTGTCGTTTTATGTTGTACTGCATTTTGCCGGTGTATTACTTGTCGTTTCATGTCGTACTGCATTTTGCTGGTGTTCTACTTGTCGTTTTATGTTGTACTGCATTTTGCTGGTGTTCTACTTGTCGTTTTATGTTGTACTGCATTTTGCCGGTGTATTACTTGTCGTTTCATGTCGTACTGCATTTTGCTGGTGTTCTACTTGTCGTTTCATGTTGTACTGCATTTTGCTGGTGTTCTGCTTGTCGTTTTATGTTGTACTGCATTTTGCCGGTGTATTACTTGTCGTTTCATGTCGAACTGCATTTTGCTGGTGTTCTACTTGTCATTTTATGCTGTACTGCATTTTGCTGGTGTACTACTTGTCGTTTCATGTCGTACTGTTTTGCTGCATGGTGTACTACTTTCGTTCCATGTTGTACTGCATTTTGCTTGTGTTCTACTTGTAGTTTCATGTTGTACTGCATTTTGCTGGTGTTCTGCTTGTCGTTTTATGTTGTACTGCATTTTGCCGGTGTATTACTTGTCGTTTCATGTCGTACTGCATTTTGCTGGTGTTCTACTTGTCGTTTCATGTTGTACTGCATTTTGCTGGTGTTCTACTTGCCATTTTATGCTGTACTGCATTTTGCCGGTGTATTACTTGTCGTTTCATGTCGTACTGCATTTTTCCAGTGTATTACTTGTTGTTTCATGTCGTACTGCATTTTGCCGGTGTAGTATACTGGTCGTTTCATGCCGTCCTACATTTTGCCGGTGTACTACTGGTCGTTTCATGTCGTACTGGATTTTGCTGGTGTTTTACTTGTCGTTTTATGTTGTACTGCATTTTGCTGGTGTTCTACTTGTCGTTTCATGTTGTACTGCATTTTGCTGGTGTATTACTTGTCGTTTCATGTCGTACTGCATTTTCCTGGTGTTCTACTTGTCGTTTCATGTTGTACTGCATTTTGCTGGTGTTCTACTTGTCATTTTATGCTGTACTGCATTTTGCCGGTGTATTACTTGTCGTTTCATGTCGTACTGCATTTTTCCAGTGTATTACTTGTTGTTTCATGTCGTACTGCATTTCACCGGTGTAGTATACTGGTCGTTTCATGCCGTCCTACATTTTGCCGGTGTACTACTGGTCGTTTCATGTCGTACTGCATTTTGCTGGTGTTCTACTTGTCGTTTTATGTTATACTGCATTTTGCTGGTGTTCTACTTGTCGTTTCATGTTGTATTGCATTTTGCTGGTGTTCTACTTGTCGTTTCATGTCGTACTGCATTTTGCTGGTGTTCTACTTGTCGTTTCATGTTGTACTGAATTTTGCTGGTGTTCTACTTGTCATTTTATGCTGTACTGCATTTTGCCGGTGTATTACTTGTCGTTTCATGTCGTACTGCATTTTTCCAGTGTATTACTTGTTGTTTCATGTCGTACTGCATTTTGCCGGTGTAGTATACTGGTCGTTTCATGCCGTCCTACATTTTGCCGGTGTACTTCTGGTCGTTTCATGTCGTACTGCATTTTGCTGGTGTACTACTTGTCGTTTCATGTCGTACTGTTTTGCTGCATGGTGTACTACTTTCGTTCCATGTTGTACTGCATTTGGTGGCGTTTTACTTGTCGTTTCATGTCGTACTGCATTTTGCTGGTGTTCTACTTGTCGTTTCATGGTCGTACTGCATTTTGCCGGTGTATTACTTGTCATTTCATGTCGTCCTGCATTTTGCTGGTGTTCTACTTGTCGTTTTATGTTGTACTGCATTTTGCTGGTGTTCTACTTGTCGTTTTATGTTGTACTGCATTTTGCCGGTGTATTACTTGTCGTTTCATGTCGTACTGTTTTGCTGGTGTTCTACTTGTCGTTTCATGTTGTACTGCATTTTGCTGGTGTTCTTCTTGTCGTTTTATGTTGTACTGCATTTTGCCGGTGTATTACTTGTCGTTTCATGTCGTACTGCATTTTGCTGGTGTTCTACTTGTCGTTTTATGTTGTACTGCATTTTGCTGGTGTTCTACTTGTCGTTTTATGTTGTACTGCATTTTGCCGGTGTATTACTTGTCGTTTCATGTCGTACTGCATTTTGCTGGTGTTCTACTTGTCGTTTCATGTTGTACTGCATTTTGCTGGTGTTCTGCTTGTCGTTTTATGTTGTACTGCATTTTGCCGGTGTATTACTTGTCGTTTCATGTCGAACTGCATTTTGCTGGTGTTCTACTTGTCATTTTATGCTGTACTGCATTTTGCTGGTGTACTACTTGTCGTTTCATGTCGTACTGTTTTGCTGCATGGTGTACTACTTTCGTTCCATGTTGTACTGCATTTTGCTGGTGTTCTACTTGTAGTTTCATGTTGTACTGCATTTTGCTGGTGTTCTGCTTGTCGTTTTATGTTGTACTGCATTTTGCCGGTGTATTACTTGTCGTTTCATGTCGTACTGCATTTTGCTGGTGTTCTACTTGTCGTTTCATGTTGTACTGCATTTTGCTGGTGTTCTACTTGCCATTTTATGCTGTACTGCATTTTGCCGGTGTATTACTTGTCGTTTCATGTCGTACTGCATTTTTCCAGTGTATTACTTGTTGTTTCATGTCGTACTGCATTTTGCCGGTGTAGTATACTGGTCGTTTCATGCCGTCCTACATTTTGCCGGTGTACTACTGGTCGTTTCATGTCGTACTGCATTTTGCTGGTGTTTTACTTGTCGTTTTATGTTGTACTGCATTTTGCTGGTGTTCTACTTGTCGTTTCATGTTGTACTGCATTTTGCTGGTGTTCTACTTGTCGTTTTATGTTGTACTGCATTTTGCCGGTGTATTACTTGTCGTTTCATGTCGTACTGCATTTTGCCGGTGTACTACTGGTCGTTTCATGTCGTACTGCATTTTGCCGGTGTACTACTGGTCGTTTCATGTCGTACTGCATTTTGCTGGTGTACTACTTGTCGTTTCATGTCGTACTGCATTTTGCCGGTGTACTACTGGTCGTTTCATGTCGTACTGCATTTTGCCGGTGTACTACTTGTCGTTTCATGTCGTACTGCATTTTGCTGGTGTTCTACTTGTCGTTTCATGTCGTCCTGCATTTTGCTGGTGTTCTACTTGTCGTTTCATGTTGTACTGCATTTTGCTGGTGTTCTACTTGTCGTTTTATGTTGTACTGCATTTTGCCGGTGTTCTACTTGTCGTTTCATGTCGTACTGCATTTTGCTGGTGTTCTACTTGTCGTTTCATGTCGTACTGCATTTTGCTGGTGTTCTATACTGGTCGTTTTATGTTGTACTGCATTTTGCCGGTGTATTACTTGTCGTTTCATGTCGTACTGCATTTTGCTGGTGTACTACTTGTCGTTTCATGTCGTACTGTTTTGCTGCATGGTGTACTACTTTCGTTCCATGTTGTACTGCATTTTGCTGGTGTACTACTTGTCGTTTCATGTTGTACTGCATTTTGCTGGTGTTCTACTTGTCGTTTCATGCTGTACTGCATTTTGCTGGTGTTCTACTTGTCGTTTTATGCTGTACAGCATTTTGCTGGTGTATTACTTGTCGTTTCATGTCGTACTGCATTTTTCCAGTGTATTACTTGTTGTTTCATGTCGTACGGCACTTTGCCGGTGTACTATACTGGTCGTTTCATGTCGTCCTACATTTTGACGGTGTACTACTGGTCGTTTCATGTCGTACTGCATTTTGCCGGTGTACTACTGTCGTTTCATGTCGTACTGCATTTTGCTGGTGTACTACTTGTCGTTTCATGTTGTACTGCATTTTGCTGGTGTTTTACTTGTCGTTTCATGTCGTACTGCATTTTGCTGGTGTTCTACTTGTCGTTTCATGTCGTCCTGCATTTTGCTGGTGTTCTACTTGTCGTTTCATGTCGTACTGCATTTTGCTGGTGTTCTACTTGTCGTTTCATGTTGTACTGCATTTTGCTGGTGTTCTACTTGTCGTTTCATGTTGTACTGCATTTGGTGGTGTTTTACTTGTCGTTTCATGTTGTACTGCATTTTGCTGGTGTTCTACTTGTCGTTTCATGGTCGTACTGCATTTTGCCGGTGTATAACTTGTCGTTTCATGTCGTACTGCATTTTGCTGGTGTTCTACTTGTCGTTTTATGTTGTACTGCATTTTGCCGGTGTATTACTTGTCGTTTCATGTCGTACTGCATTTTGCTGGTGTTCTACTTGTCGTTTCATGTTGTACTGCATTTTGCTGGTGTTCTACTTGTCGTTTTATGTTTTACTGCATTTTGCCGGTGTATTACTTGTCGTTTCATGACGTACTGCATTTTGCCGGTGTATTACTTGTCGTTTCATGTCGTACTGCATTTTGCTGGTGTTCTACTTGTCGTTTTATGTTGTACTGCATTTTGCTGGTGTTCTACTTGTTGTTTTATGTTGTACTGCATTTTGCCGGTGTATTACTTGTCGTTTCATGTCGTACTGCATTTTGCTGGTGTTCTACTTGTCGTTTCATGTTGTACTGCATTTTGCTGGTGTTCTACTTGTCGTTTTATGTTGTACTGCATTTTGCCGGTGTATTACTTGTCGTTTCATGTCGTACTGCATTTTGCTGGTGTTCTACTTGTCGTTTCATGTTGTACTGCATTTTGCTGGTGTTCTACTTGTCGTTTCATGTTGTACTGCATTTGGTGGTGTTTTACTTGTCGTTTCATGTTGTACTGCATTTTGCTGGTGTTCTACTTGTCGTTTCATGGTCGTACTGCATTTTGCCGGTGTATTACTTGTCGTTTCATGTCGTACTGCATTTTGCTGGTGTTCTACTTGTCGTTTTATGTTGTACTGCATTTTGCCGGTGTATTACTTGTCGTTTCATGTCGTACTGCATTTTGCTGGTGTTTTACTTGTCGTTTCATGTTGTACTGCATTTTGCTGGTGTTCTACTTGTCGTTTTATGTTGTACTGCATTTTGCCGGTGTATTACTTGTCGTTTCATGTCCTACTGCATTTTGCCGGTGTATTACTTGTCGTTTCATGTCGTACTGCATTTTGCTGGTGTTCTACTTGTCGTTTTGTGTTGTACTGCATTTTGCTGGTGTTCTACTTGTCGTTTTATGTTGTACTGCATTTTTCCGGTGTATTACTGGTCGTTTCATGTCGTACTGCATTTTGCTGGTGTTCTACTTGTCGTTTTATGTTGTACTGCATTTTGCTGGTGTTCTACTTGTCGTTTTATGTTGTACTGCATTTTGCAGGTGTATTACTTGTCGTTTCATGTCGTACTGCATTTTGCTGGTGTTCTACTTGTCGCTTCATGTGGTACTGCATTTTGCTGGTGTTCTACTTGTCGTTTTATGTTGTACTGCATTTTGCCGATGTATTACTTGTCGTTTCATGTCGTACTGCATTTTGCTGCTGTTCTACTTGTCGATTCATGTTGTACTGCATTTTGCTGGTGTTCTACTTGTCGTTTTATGTTGTACTGCATTTTGCCGGTGTATTACTTGTCGTTTCATGTCGTACTGCATTTTGCTGGTGTTCTACTTGTCGTTTCATGTTGTACTACATTTTGCTGGTGTTCTACTTGACGTTTTATGTTGTACTGCATTTTGCCGGTGTATTACTTGTCGTTTCATGTCGTATTGCATTTTGCTGGTGTTCTACTTGTCGTTTTATGTTGTACTGCATTTTGCTGGTGTTCTACTTGTCGTTTTATGTTGTACTGCATTTTGCCGGTGTATTACTTGTCGTTTCATGTTGTACTGCATTTTGCTGGTGTTCTACTTGTCGTTTCATGTCGTACTGCATTTAGCTGGTGTTCTACTTGTCGTTTCATGTCGTACTGCATTTTGCCGGTGTAGTATACTGGTCGTTTCATGCCGTCCTACATTTTGCCGGTGTACTACTGGTCGTTTCATGTCGTACTGCATTTTGCTGGTGTACTACTTGTCGTTTCATGTCGTACTATTTTGCTGCATGGTGTACTACTTTCGTTCCATGTTGTACTGCATTTTGCTGGTGTACTACTTGTCGTTTCATGTTGTACTGCATTTTGCTGGTGTTCTACTTGTCGTTTCATGTTGTACTGCATTTGGTGGCGTTTTACTTGTCGTTTCATGTCGTACTGCATTTTGCTGGTGTTCTACTTGTCGTTTCATGGTCGTACTGCATTTTGCCGGTGTATTACTTGTCATTTCATGTCGTACTGCATTTTGCTGGTGTTCTACTTGTCGTTTCATGTTGTACTACATTTTGCTGGTGTTCTACTTGACGTTTTATGTTGTACTGCATTTTGCCGGTGTATCACTTGTCGTTTCATGTCGTACTGTTTTGCTGGTGTTCTACTTGTCGTTTTATGTTGTACTGCATTTTGCCGGTGTACTACTTGTCGTTTCATGTCGTACTGCATTTTGCCGGTGTACTATACTGGTCGTTTCATGGCGTCCTACATTTTGCCGGTGTACTACTGGTCGTTTCATGTCGTACTGCATTTTACCGGTGTACTACTGTCGTTTCATGTCGTCCTGCATTTTGCTGGTGTTCTACTTGTCGTTTTATGCTGTACAGCATTTTGCTGGTGTATTACTTGTCGTTTCATGTCGTACTGCATTTTTCCAGTGTATTACTTGTTGTTTCATGTCGTACTGCACTTTGCCGGTGTACTATACTGGTCGTTTCATGTCGTCCTACATTTTGCCGGTGTACTACTGGTCGTTTCATGTCGTACTGCATTTTGCCGGTATACTACTGTCGTTTCATGTCGTACTGCATTTTGCTGGTGTACTACTTGTCGTTTCATGTTGTACTGCATTTTGCTGGTGTTTTACTTGTCGTTTTATGTCGTACTGCATTTTGCTGGTGTTCTACTTGTCGTTTCATGTCGTCCTGCATTTTGCTGGTGTTCTACTTATCGTTTCATGTCGTACTGCATTTTGCTGGTGTTCTACTTGTCGTTTTATGTTGTACTGCATTTTGCTGGTGTTCTACTTGTCGTTTCATGTTGTACTGCATTTTGCTGGTGTTCTACTTGTCGTTTCATGTCGTACTGCATTATGCTGGTGTACTACTTGTCGTTTCATGTTGTACTGCATTTTGCTGGTGTTCTACTTGTCGTTTTATGTTGTACTGCATTTTGCTGGTGTTCTACCTGTCGTTTCATGTTGTACTGCATTTTGCTGGTGTTCTACTTGTCGTTTCATGTCGTACTGCATTTAGCTGGTGTTCTACTTGTCGTTTCATGTCGTACTGCATTTTGCCGGTGTAGTATACTGGTCGTTTCATGCCGTCCGACATTTTGCCGGTGTACTACTGGTCGTTTCATGTCGTACTGCATTTTGCTGGTGTACTACTTGTCGTTTCATGTCGTACTATTTTGCTGCATGGTGTACTACTTTCGTTCCATGTTGTACTGCATTTTGCTGGTGTACTACTTGTCGTTTCATGTTGTACTGCATTTTGCTGGTGTTCTACTTGTCGTTTCATGTTGTACTGCATTTGGTGGCGTTTTACTTGTCGTTTCATGTCGTACTGCATTTTGCTTGTGTTCTACTTGTCGTTTCATGGTCGTACTGCATTTTGCCGGTGTATTACTTGTCATTTCATGTCGTACTGCATTTTGCTGGTGTTCTACTTGTCGTTTTATGTTGTACTGCATTTTGCTGGTGTTCTACTTGTCGTTTTATGTTGTACTGCATTTTGCCGGTGTATCACTTGTCGTTTCATGTCGTACTGTTTTGCTGGTGTTCTACTTGTCGTTTTATGTTGTACTGCATTTTGCCGGTGTACTACTTGTCGTTTCATGTCGTACTGCATTTTGCCGGTGTACTATACTGGTCGTTTCATGTCGTCCTACATTTTGCCGGTGTACTACTGGTCGTTTCATGTCGTACTGCATTTTGCCGGTGTACTACTGTCGTTTCATGTCGTACTGCATTTTGCTGGTGTACTACTTGTCGTTTCATGTTGTACTGCATTTTGCTGGTGTTTTACTTGTCGTTTCATGTCGTACTGCATTTTGCTGGTGTTCTACTTGTCGTTTCATGTCGTCCTGCATTTTGCTGGTGTTCTACTTGTCGTTTCATGTCGTACTGCATTTTGCTGGTGTTCTACTTGTCGTTTCATGTCGTACTGTTTTGCTGCATGGTGTACTACTTTCGTTCCATGTTGTACTGCATTTTGCTGGTGTACTACTTGTCGTTTCATGTTGTACTGCATTTTGCTGGTGTTCTACTTGTCGTTTCATGTTGTACTGCATTTGGTGGCGTTTTACTTGTCGTTTCATGCCGTACTGCATTTTGCTGGTGTTCTACTTGTCGTTTCATGGTCGTACTGCATTTTGCCGGTGTATTACTTGTCATTTCATGTCGTACTGCATTTTGCTGGTGTTCTACTTGTCGTTTTATGTTGTACTGCATTTTGCTGGTGTTCTACTTGTCGTTTTATGTTGTACTGCATTTTGCCGGTGTATTACTTGTCGTTTCATGTCGTACTGTTTTGCTGGTGTTCTACTTGTCGTTTCATGTTGTACTGCATTTTGCTGGTGTTCTACTTGTCGTTTTATGTTGTACTGCATTTTGCCGGTGTATTACTTGTCGTTTCATGTCGTACTGCATTTTGCCGGTGTACTACTGGTCGTTTCATGTCGTACTGCATTTTGCCGGTGTACTACTGGTCGTTTCATGTCGTACTGCATTTTGCTGGTGTACTACTTGTCGTTTCATGTCGTACTGCATTTTGCCGGTGTACTACTGGTCGTTTCATGTCGTACTGCATTTTGCCGGTGTACTACTTGTCGTTTCATGTCGTACTGCATTTTGCTGGTGTTCTACTTGTCGTTTCATGTCGTCCTGCATTTTGCTGGTGTTCTACTTGTCGTTTCATGTTGTACTGCATTTTGCTGGTGTTCTACTTGTCGTTTTATGTTGTACTGCATTTTGCCGGTGTTCTACTTGTCGTTTCATGTCGTACTGCATTTTGCTGGTGTTCTACTTGTCGTTTCATGTCGTACTGCATTTTGCTGGTGTTCTATACTGGTCGTTTTATGTTGTACTGCATTTTGCCGGTGTATTACTTGTCGTTTCATGTCGTACTGCATTTTGCTGGTGTACTACTTGTCGTTTCATGTCGTACTGTTTTGCTGCATGGTGTACTACTTTCGTTCCATGTTGTACTGCATTTTGCTGGTGTACTACTTGTCGTTTCATGTTGTACTGCATTTTGCTGGTGTTCTACTTGTCGTTTCATGCTGTACTGCATTTTGCTGGTGTTCTACTTGTCGTTTTATGCTGTACAGCATTTTGCTGGTGTATTACTTGTCGTTTCATGTCGTACTGCATTTTTCCAGTGTATTACTTGTTGTTTCATGTCGTACGGCACTTTGCCGGTGTACTATACTGGTCGTTTCATGTCGTCCTACATTTTGACGGTGTACTACTGGTCGTTTCATGTCGTACTGCATTTTGCCGGTGTACTACTGTCGTTTCATGTCGTACTGCATTTTGCTGGTGTACTACTTGTCGTTTCATGTTGTACTGCATTTTGCTGGTGTTTTACTTGTCGTTTCATGTCGTACTGCATTTTGCTGGTGTTCTACTTGTCGTTTCATGTCGTCCTGCATTTTGCTGGTGTTCTACTTGTCGTTTCATGTCGTACTGCATTTTGCTGGTGTTCTATTTGTCGTTTCATGTTGTACTGCATTTTGCTGGTGTTCTACTTGTCGTTTCATGTTGTACTGCATTTTGCTGGTGTTCTACTTGTCGTTTCATGTCGAACTGCATTTTGCTGGTGTACTACTTGTCGTTTCATGTTGTACTGCATTTTGCTGGTGTTCTACTTGTCGTTTTATGTTGTACTGCATTTTGCTGGTGTTCTACCTGTCGTTTCATGTTGTACTGCATTTTGCTGGTGTTCTACTTGTCGTTTCATGTCGTACTGCATTTAGCTGGTGTTCTACTTGTCGTTTCATGTCGTACTGCATTTTGCCGGTGTAGTATACTGGTCGTTTCATGCCGTCCTACATTTTACCGGTGTACTACTGGTTGTTTCATGTCGTACTGCATTTTGCTGGTGTACTACTTGTCGTTTCATGTCGTACTGTTTTGCTGCATGGTGTACTACTTTCGTTCCATGTTGTACTGCATTTTGCTGGTGTACTACTTGTCGTTTCATGTTGTACTGCATTTTGCTGGTGTTCTACTTGTCGTTTCATGTTGTACTGCATTTGGTGGCGTTTTACTTGTCGTTTCATGTCGTACTGCATTTTGCTGGTGTTCTACTTGTCGTTTCATGGTCGTACTGCATTTTGCCGGTGTATTACTTGTCATTTCATGTCGTACTGCATTTTGCTGGTGTTCTACTTGTCGTTTTATGTTGTACTGCATTTTGCTGGTGTTCTACTTGTCGTTTTATGTTGTACTGCATTTTGCCGGTGTATTACTTGTCGTTTCATGTCGTACTGTTTTGCTGGTGTTCTACTTGTCGTTTCATGTTGTACTGCATTTTGCTGGTGTTCTTCTTGTCGTTTTATGTTGTACTGCATTTTGCCGGTGTATTACTTGTCGTTTCATGTCGTACTGCATTTTGCTGGTGTTCTACTTGTCGTTTTATGTTGTACTGCATTTTGCTGGTGTTCTACTTGTCGTTTTATGTTGTACTGCATTTTGCCGGTGTATTACTTGTCGTTTCATGTCGTACTGCATTTTGCTGGTGTTCTACTTGTCGTTTCATGTTGTACTGCATTTTGCTGGTGTTCTGCTTGTCGTTTTATGTTGTACTGCATTTTGCCGGTGTATTACTTGTCGTTTCATGTCGAACTGCATTTTGCTGGTGTTCTACTTGTCATTTTATGCTGTACTGCATTTTGCTGGTGTACTACTTGTCGTTTCATGTCGTACTGTTTTGCTGCATGGTGTACTACTTTCGTTCCATGTTGTACTGCATTTTGCTGGTGTTCTACTTGTAGTTTCATGTTGTACTGCATTTTGCTGGTGTTCTGCTTGTCGTTTTATGTTGTACTGCATTTTGCCGGTGTATTACTTGTCGTTTCATGTCGTACTGCATTTTGCTGGTGTTCTACTTGTCGTTTCATGTTGTACTGCATTTTGCTGGTGTTCTACTTGCCATTTTATGCTGTACTGCATTTTGCCGGTGTATTACTTGTCGTTTCATGTCGTACTGCATTTTTCCAGTGTATTACTTGTTGTTTCATGTCGTACTGCATTTTGCCGGTGTAGTATACTGGTCGTTTCATGCCGTCCTACATTTTGCCGGTGTACTACTGGTCGTTTCATGTCGTACTGGATTTTGCTGGTGTTTTACTTGTCGTTTTATGTTGTACTGCATTTTGCTGGTGTTCTACTTGTCGTTTCATGTTGTACTGCATTTTGCTGGTGTATTACTTGTCGTTTCATGTCGTACTGCATTTTCCTGGTGTTCTACTTGTCGTTTCATGTTGTACTGCATTTTGCTGGTGTTCTACTTGTCATTTTATGCTGTACTGCATTTTGCCGGTGTATTACTTGTCGTTTCATGTCGTACTGCATTTTTCCAGTGTATTACTTGTTGTTTCATGTCGTACTGCATTTCACCGGTGTAGTATACTGGTCGTTTCATGCCGTCCTACATTTTGCCGGTGTACTACTGGTCGTTTCATGTCGTACTGCATTTTGCTGGTGTTCTACTTGTCGTTTTATGTTATACTGCATTTTGCTGGTGTTCTACTTGTCGTTTCATGTTGTATTGCATTTTGCTGGTGTTCTACTTGTCGTTTCATGTCGTACTGCATTTTGCTGGTGTTCTACTTGTCGTTTCATGTTGTACTGAATTTTGCTGGTGTTCTACTTGTCATTTTATGCTGTACTGCATTTTGCCGGTGTATTACTTGTCGTTTCATGTCGTACTGCATTTTTCCAGTGTATTACTTGTTGTTTCATGTCGTACTGCATTTTGCCGGTGTAGTATACTGGTCGTTTCATGCCGTCCTACATTTTGCCGGTGTACTTCTGGTCGTTTCATGTCGTACTGCATTTTGCTGGTGTACTACTTGTCGTTTCATGTCGTACTGTTTTGCTGCATGGTGTACTACTTTCGTTCCATGTTGTACTGCATTTGGTGGCGTTTTACTTGTCGTTTCATGTCGTACTGCATTTTGCTGGTGTTCTACTTGTCGTTTCATGGTCGTACTGCATTTTGCCGGTGTATTACTTGTCATTTCATGTCGTCCTGCATTTTGCTGGTGTTCTACTTGTCGTTTTATGTTGTACTGCATTTTGCTGGTGTTCTACTTGTCGTTTTATGTTGTACTGCATTTTGCCGGTGTATTACTTGTCGTTTCATGTCGTACTGTTTTGCTGGTGTTCTACTTGTCGTTTCATGTTGTACTGCATTTTGCTGGTGTTCTTCTTGTCGTTTTATGTTGTACTGCATTTTGCCGGTGTATTACTTGTCGTTTCATGTCGTACTGCATTTTGCTGGTGTTCTACTTGTCGTTTTATGTTGTACTGCATTTTGCTGGTGTTCTACTTGTCGTTTTATGTTGTACTGCATTTTGCCGGTGTATTACTTGTCGTTTCATGTCGTACTGCATTTTGCTGGTGTTCTACTTGTCGTTTCATGTTGTACTGCATTTTGCTGGTGTTCTGCTTGTCGTTTTATGTTGTACTGCATTTTGCCGGTGTATTACTTGTCGTTTCATGTCGAACTGCATTTTGCTGGTGTTCTACTTGTCATTTTATGCTGTACTGCATTTTGCTGGTGTACTACTTGTCGTTTCATGTCGTACTGTTTTGCTGCATGGTGTACTACTTTCGTTCCATGTTGTACTGCATTTTGCTGGTGTTCTACTTGTAGTTTCATGTTGTACTGCATTTTGCTGGTGTTCTGCTTGTCGTTTTATGTTGTACTGCATTTTGCCGGTGTATTACTTGTCGTTTCATGTCGTACTGCATTTTGCTGGTGTTCTACTTGTCGTTTCATGTTGTACTGCATTTTGCTGGTGTTCTACTTGCCATTTTATGCTGTACTGCATTTTGCCGGTGTATTACTTGTCGTTTCATGTCGTACTGCATTTTTCCAGTGTATTACTTGTTGTTTCATGTCGTACTGCATTTTGCCGGTGTAGTATACTGGTCGTTTCATGCCGTCCTACATTTTGCCGGTGTACTACTGGTCGTTTCATGTCGTACTGCATTTTGCTGGTGTTTTACTTGTCGTTTTATGTTGTACTGCATTTTGCTGGTGTTCTACTTGTCGTTTCATGTTGTACTGCATTTTGCTGGTGTTCTACTTGTCGTTTTATGTTGTACTGCATTTTGCCGGTGTATTACTTGTCGTTTCATGTCGTACTGCATTTTGCCGGTGTACTACTGGTCGTTTCATGTCGTACTGCATTTTGCCGGTGTACTACTGGTCGTTTCATGTCGTACTGCATTTTGCTGGTGTACTACTTGTCGTTTCATGTCGTACTGCATTTTGCCGGTGTACTACTGGTCGTTTCATGTCGTACTGCATTTTGCCGGTGTACTACTTGTCGTTTCATGTCGTACTGCATTTTGCTGGTGTTCTACTTGTCGTTTCATGTCGTCCTGCATTTTGCTGGTGTTCTACTTGTCGTTTCATGTTGTACTGCATTTTGCTGGTGTTCTACTTGTCGTTTTATGTTGTACTGCATTTTGCCGGTGTTCTACTTGTCGTTTCATGTCGTACTGCATTTTGCTGGTGTTCTACTTGTCGTTTCATGTCGTACTGCATTTTGCTGGTGTTCTATACTGGTCGTTTTATGTTGTACTGCATTTTGCCGGTGTATTACTTGTCGTTTCATGTCGTACTGCATTTTGCTGGTGTACTACTTGTCGTTTCATGTCGTACTGTTTTGCTGCATGGTGTACTACTTTCGTTCCATGTTGTACTGCATTTTGCTGGTGTACTACTTGTCGTTTCATGTTGTACTGCATTTTGCTGGTGTTCTACTTGTCGTTTCATGCTGTACTGCATTTTGCTGGTGTTCTACTTGTCGTTTTATGCTGTACAGCATTTTGCTGGTGTATTACTTGTCGTTTCATGTCGTACTGCATTTTTCCAGTGTATTACTTGTTGTTTCATGTCGTACGGCACTTTGCCGGTGTACTATACTGGTCGTTTCATGTCGTCCTACATTTTGACGGTGTACTACTGGTCGTTTCATGTCGTACTGCATTTTGCCGGTGTACTACTGTCGTTTCATGTCGTACTGCATTTTGCTGGTGTACTACTTGTCGTTTCATGTTGTACTGCATTTTGCTGGTGTTTTACTTGTCGTTTCATGTCGTACTGCATTTTGCTGGTGTTCTACTTGTCGTTTCATGTCGTCCTGCATTTTGCTGGTGTTCTACTTGTCGTTTCATGTCGTACTGCATTTTGCTGGTGTTCTATTTGTCGTTTCATGTTGTACTGCATTTTGCTGGTGTTCTACTTGTCGTTTCATGTTGTACTGCATTTTGCTGGTGTTCTACTTGTCGTTTCATGTCGAACTGCATTTTGCTGGTGTACTACTTGTCGTTTCATGTTGTACTGCATTTTGCTGGTGTTCTACTTGTCGTTTTATGTTGTACTGCATTTTGCTGGTGTTCTACCTGTCGTTTCATGTTGTACTGCATTTTGCTGGTGTTCTACTTGTCGTTTCATGTCGTACTGCATTTAGCTGGTGTTCTACTTGTCGTTTCATGTCGTACTGCATTTTGCCGGTGTAGTATACTGGTCGTTTCATGCCGTCCTACATTTTACCGGTGTACTACTGGTTGTTTCATGTCGTACTGCATTTTGCTGGTGTACTACTTGTCGTTTCATGTCGTACTGTTTTGCTGCATGGTGTACTACTTTCGTTCCATGTTGTACTGCATTTTGCTGGTGTACTACTTGTCGTTTCATGTTGTACTGCATTTTGCTGGTGTTCTACTTGTCGTTTCATGTTGTACTGCATTTGGTGGCGTTTTACTTGTCGTTTCATGTCGTACTGCATTTTGCTGGTGTTCTACTTGTCGTTTCATGGTCGTACTGCATTTTGCCGGTGTATTACTTGTCATTTCATGTCGTACTGCATTTTGCTGGTGTTCTACTTGTCGTTTTATGTTGTACTGCATTTTGCTGGTGTTCTACTTGTCGTTTTATGTTGTACTGCATTTTGCCGGTGTATTACTTGTCGTTTCATGTCGTACTGTTTTGCTGGTGTTCTACTTGTCGTTTCATGTTGTACTGCATTTTGCTGGTGTTCTTCTTGTCGTTTTATGTTGTACTGCATTTTGCCGGTGTATTACTTGTCGTTTCATGTCGTACTGCATTTTGCTGGTGTTCTACTTGTCGTTTTATGTTGTACTGCATTTTGCTGGTGTTCTACTTGTCGTTTTATGTTGTACTGCATTTTGCCGGTGTATTACTTGTCGTTTCATGTCGTACTGCATTTTGCTGGTGTTCTACTTGTCGTTTCATGTTGTACTGCATTTTGCTGGTGTTCTGCTTGTCGTTTTATGTTGTACTGCATTTTGCCGGTGTATTACTTGTCGTTTCATGTCGAACTGCATTTTGCTGGTGTTCTACTTGTCATTTTATGCTGTACTGCATTTTGCTGGTGTACTACTTGTCGTTTCATGTCGTACTGTTTTGCTGCATGGTGTACTACTTTCGTTCCATGTTGTACTGCATTTTGCTGGTGTTCTACTTGTAGTTTCATGTTGTACTGCATTTTGCTGGTGTTCTGCTTGTCGTTTTATGTTGTACTGCATTTTGCCGGTGTATTACTTGTCGTTTCATGTCGTACTGCATTTTGCTGGTGTTCTACTTGTCGTTTCATGTTGTACTGCATTTTGCTGGTGTTCTACTTGCCATTTTATGCTGTACTGCATTTTGCCGGTGTATTACTTGTCGTTTCATGTCGTACTGCATTTTTCCAGTGTATTACTTGTTGTTTCATGTCGTACTGCATTTTGCCGGTGTAGTATACTGGTCGTTTCATGCCGTCCTACATTTTGCCGGTGTACTACTGGTCGTTTCATGTCGTACTGGATTTTGCTGGTGTTTTACTTGTCGTTTTATGTTGTACTGCATTTTGCTGGTGTTCTACTTGTCGTTTCATGTTGTACTGCATTTTGCTGGTGTATTACTTGTCGTTTCATGTCGTACTGCATTTTCCTGGTGTTCTACTTGTCGTTTCATGTTGTACTGCATTTTGCTGGTGTTCTACTTGTCATTTTATGCTGTACTGCATTTTGCCGGTGTATTACTTGTCGTTTCATGTCGTACTGCATTTTTCCAGTGTATTACTTGTTGTTTCATGTCGTACTGCATTTCACCGGTGTAGTATACTGGTCGTTTCATGCCGTCCTACATTTTGCCGGTGTACTACTGGTCGTTTCATGTCGTACTGCATTTTGCTGGTGTTCTACTTGTCGTTTTATGTTATACTGCATTTTGCTGGTGTTCTACTTGTCGTTTCATGTTGTATTGCATTTTGCTGGTGTTCTACTTGTCGTTTCATGTCGTACTGCATTTTGCTGGTGTTCTACTTGTCGTTTCATGTTGTACTGAATTTTGCTGGTGTTCTACTTGTCATTTTATGCTGTACTGCATTTTGCCGGTGTATTACTTGTCGTTTCATGTCGTACTGCATTTTTCCAGTGTATTACTTGTTGTTTCATGTCGTACTGCATTTTGCCGGTGTAGTATACTGGTCGTTTCATGCCGTCCTACATTTTGCCGGTGTACTTCTGGTCGTTTCATGTCGTACTGCATTTTGCTGGTGTACTACTTGTCGTTTCATGTCGTACTGTTTTGCTGCATGGTGTACTACTTTCGTTCCATGTTGTACTGCATTTGGTGGCGTTTTACTTGTCGTTTCATGTCGTACTGCATTTTGCTGGTGTTCTACTTGTCGTTTCATGGTCGTACTGCATTTTGCCGGTGTATTACTTGTCATTTCATGTCGTCCTGCATTTTGCTGGTGTTCTACTTGTCGTTTTATGTTGTACTGCATTTTGCTGGTGTTCTACTTGTCGTTTTATGTTGTACTGCATTTTGCCGGTGTATTACTTGTCGTTTCATGTCGTACTGTTTTGCTGGTGTTCTACTTGTCGTTTCATGTTGTACTGCATTTTGCTGGTGTTCTTCTTGTCGTTTTATGTTGTACTGCATTTTGCCGGTGTATTACTTGTCGTTTCATGTCGTACTGCATTTTGCTGGTGTTCTACTTGTCGTTTTATGTTGTACTGCATTTTGCTGGTGTTCTACTTGTCGTTTTATGTTGTACTGCATTTTGCCGGTGTATTACTTGTCGTTTCATGTCGTACTGCATTTTGCTGGTGTTCTACTTGTCGTTTCATGTTGTACTGCATTTTGCTGGTGTTCTGCTTGTCGTTTTATGTTGTACTGCATTTTGCCGGTGTATTACTTGTCGTTTCATGTCGAACTGCATTTTGCTGGTGTTCTACTTGTCATTTTATGCTGTACTGCATTTTGCTGGTGTACTACTTGTCGTTTCATGTCGTACTGTTTTGCTGCATGGTGTACTACTTTCGTTCCATGTTGTACTGCATTTTGCTGGTGTTCTACTTGTAGTTTCATGTTGTACTGCATTTTGCTGGTGTTCTGCTTGTCGTTTTATGTTGTACTGCATTTTGCCGGTGTATTACTTGTCGTTTCATGTCGTACTGCATTTTGCTGGTGTTCTACTTGTCGTTTCATGTTGTACTGCATTTTGCTGGTGTTCTACTTGCCATTTTATGCTGTACTGCATTTTGCCGGTGTATTACTTGTCGTTTCATGTCGTACTGCATTTTTCCAGTGTATTACTTGTTGTTTCATGTCGTACTGCATTTTGCCGGTGTAGTATACTGGTCGTTTCATGCCGTCCTACATTTTGCCGGTGTACTACTGGTCGTTTCATGTCGTACTGCATTTTGCTGGTGTTTTACTTGTCGTTTTATGTTGTACTGCATTTTGCTGGTGTTCTACTTGTCGTTTCATGTTGTACTGCATTTTGCTGGTGTATTACTTGTCGTTTCATGTCGTACTGCATTTTCCTGGTGTTCTACTTGTCGTTTCATGTTGTACTGCATTTTGCTGGTGTTCTACTTGTCGTTTCATGCCGTCCTACATTTTGCCGGTGTACTACTGGTCGTTTCATGTCGTACTGCATTTTGCTGGTGTTCTACTTGTCGTTTTATGTTATACTGCATTTTGCTGGTGTTCTACTTGTCGTTTCATGTTGTATTGCATTTTGCTGGTGTTCTACTTGTCGTTTCATGTCGTACTGCATTTTGCTGGTGTTCTACTTGTCGTTTCATGTTGTACTGAATTTTGCTGGTGTTCTACTTGTCATTTTATGCTGTACTGCATTTTGCCGGTGTATTACTTGTCGTTTCATGTCGTACTGCATTTTTCCAGTGTATTACTTGTTGTTTCATGTCGTACTGCATTTTGCCGGTGTAGTATACTGGTCGTTTCATGCCGTCCTACATTTTGCCGGTGTACTTCTGGTCGTTTCATGTCGTACTGCATTTTGCTGGTGTACTACTTGTCGTTTCATGTCGTACTGTTTTGCTGCATGGTGTACTACTTTCGTTCCATGTTGTACTGCATTTTGCTGGTGTTCTACTTGTAGTTTCATGTTGTACTGCATTTTGCTGGTGTTCTGCTTGTCGTTTTATGTTGTACTGCATTTTGCCGGTGTATTACTTGTCGTTTCATGTCGTACTGCATTTT
Source organism: Sipunculus nudus (assembly GCA_026874595.1). NCBI lineage: Eukaryota > Metazoa > Annelida > Sipuncula > Golfingiida > Sipunculidae > Sipunculus > Sipunculus nudus. The sequence goes on along the minus strand of CM049322.1, from coordinate 60,084,042 downwards.
GCTGGTGTTCTACTTGTCGTTTCATGTTGTACTGCATTTTGCTGGTGTTCTACTTGTCATTTTATGCTGTACTGCATTTTGCCGGTGTATTACTTGTCGTTTCATGTCGTACTGCATTTTTCCAGTGTATTACTTGTTGTTTCATGTCGTACTGCATTTTGCCGGTGTAGTATACTGGTCGTTTCATGCCGTCCTACATTTTGCCGGTGTACTACTGGTCGTTTCATGTCGTACTGCATTTTGCTGGTGTTCTACTTGTCGTTTTATGTTGTACTGCATTTTGCTGGTGTTCTACTTGTCGTTTCATGTTGTATTGCATTTTGCTGGTGTTCTACTTGTCGTTTCATGTCGTACTGCATTTTGATGGTGTTCTACTTGTCGTTTCATGTTGTACTGCATTTTACTGGTGTTCTACTTGTCATTTTATGCTGTACTGCATTTTGCCGGTGTATTACTTGTCGTTTCATGTCGTACTGCATTTTTCCAATGTATTACTTGTTGTTTCATGTCGTACTGCATTTTGCCGGTGTAGTATACTGGTCGTTTCATGCCGTCCTACATTTTGCCGGTGTACTACTGGTCGTTTCATGTCGTACTGCATTTTGCTGGTGTACTACTTGTCGTTTCATGTCGTACTGTTTTGCTGCATGGTGTACTACTTTCGTTCCATGTTGTACTGCATTTTGCTGGTGTTCTACTTGTAGTTTCATGTTGTACTGCATTTTGCTGGTGTTCTGCTTGTCGTTTTATGTTGTACTGCATTTTGCCGGTGTATTACTTGTCGTTTCATGTCGTACTGCATTTTGCTGGTGTTCTACTTGTCGTTTCATGTTGTACTGCATTTTGCTGGTGTTCTACTTGTCATTTTATGCTGTACTGCATTTTGCCGGTGTATTACTTGTCGTTTCATGTCGTACTGCATTTTTCCAGTGTATTACTTGTTGTTTCATGTCGTACTGCATTTTGCCGGTGTAGTATACTGGTCGTTTCATGCCGTCCTACATTTTGCCGGTGTACTACTGGTCGTTTCATGTCGTACTGCATTTTGCTGGTGTTCTACTTGTCGTTTTATGTTGAACTGCATTTTGCTGGTGTTCTACTTGTCGTTTTATGTTGTACTGCATTTTGCCGGTGTATCACTTGTCGTTTCATGTCGTACTGTTTTGCTGGTGTTCTACTTGTCGTTTTATGTTGTACTGCATTTTGCCGGTGTACTACTTGTCGTTTCATGTCGTACTGCATTTTGCCGGTGTACTATACTGGTCGTTTCATGTCGTCCTACATTTTGCCGGTGTACTACTGGTCGTTTCATGTCGTACTGCATTTTGCCGGTGTACTACTGTCGTTTCATGTCGTACTGCATTTTGCTGGTGTACTACTTGTCGTTTCATGTTGTACTGCATTTTGCTGGTGTTTTACTTGTCGTTTCATGTCGTACTGCATTTTGCTGGTGTTCTACTTGTCGTTTCATGTCGTCCTGCATTTTGCTGGTGTTCTACTTGTCGTTTCATGTCGTACTGCATTTTGCTGGTGTTCTACTTGTCGTTTCATGTCGTACTGTTTTGCTGCATGGTGTACTACTTTCGTTCCATGTTGTACTGCATTTTGCTGGTGTACTACTTGTCGTTTCATGTTGTACTGCATTTTGCTGGTGTTCTACTTGTCGTTTCATGTTGTACTGCATTTGGTGGCGTTTTACTTGTCGTTTCATGCCGTACTGCATTTTGCTGGTGTTCTACTTGTCGTTTCATGGTCGTACTGCATTTTGCCGGTGTATTACTTGTCATTTCATGTCGTACTGCATTTTGCTGGTGTTCTACTTGTCGTTTTATGTTGTACTGCATTTTGCTGGTGTTCTACTTGTCGTTTTATGTTGTACTGCATTTTGCCGGTGTATTACTTGTCGTTTCATGTCGTACTGTTTTGCTGGTGTTCTACTTGTCGTTTCATGTTGTACTGCATTTTGCTGGTGTTCTACTTGTCGTTTTATGTTGTACTGCATTTTGCCGGTGTATTACTTGTCGTTTCATGTCGTACTGCATTTTGCCGGTGTACTACTGGTCGTTTCATGTCGTACTGCATTTTGCCGGTGTACTACTGGTCGTTTCATGTCGTACTGCATTTTGCTGGTGTACTACTTGTCGTTTCATGTCGTACTGCATTTTGCCGGTGTACTACTGGTCGTTTCATGTCGTACTGCATTTTGCCGGTGTACTACTTGTCGTTTCATGTCGTACTGCATTTTGCTGGTGTTCTACTTGTCGTTTCATGTCGTCCTGCATTTTGCTGGTGTTCTACTTGTCGTTTCATGTTGTACTGCATTTTGCTGGTGTTCTACTTGTCGTTTTATGTTGTACTGCATTTTGCCGGTGTTCTACTTGTCGTTTCATGTCGTACTGCATTTTGCTGGTGTTCTACTTGTCGTTTCATGTCGTACTGCATTTTGCTGGTGTTCTATACTGGTCGTTTTATGTTGTACTGCATTTTGCCGGTGTATTACTTGTCGTTTCATGTCGTACTGCATTTTGCTGGTGTACTACTTGTCGTTTCATGTCGTACTGTTTTGCTGCATGGTGTACTACTTTCGTTCCATGTTGTACTGCATTTTGCTGGTGTACTACTTGTCGTTTCATGTTGTACTGCATTTTGCTGGTGTTCTACTTGTCGTTTCATGCTGTACTGCATTTTGCTGGTGTTCTACTTGTCGTTTTATGCTGTACAGCATTTTGCTGGTGTATTACTTGTCGTTTCATGTCGTACTGCATTTTTCCAGTGTATTACTTGTTGTTTCATGTCGTACGGCACTTTGCCGGTGTACTATACTGGTCGTTTCATGTCGTCCTACATTTTGACGGTGTACTACTGGTCGTTTCATGTCGTACTGCATTTTGCCGGTGTACTACTGTCGTTTCATGTCGTACTGCATTTTGCTGGTGTACTACTTGTCGTTTCATGTTGTACTGCATTTTGCTGGTGTTTTACTTGTCGTTTCATGTCGTACTGCATTTTGCTGGTGTTCTACTTGTCGTTTCATGTCGTCCTGCATTTTGCTGGTGTTCTACTTGTCGTTTCATGTCGTACTGCATTTTGCTGGTGTTCTATTTGTCGTTTCATGTTGTACTGCATTTTGCTGGTGTTCTACTTGTCGTTTCATGTTGTACTGCATTTTGCTGGTGTTCTACTTGTCGTTTCATGTCGAACTGCATTTTGCTGGTGTACTACTTGTCGTTTCATGTTGTACTGCATTTTGCTGGTGTTCTACTTGTCGTTTTATGTTGTACTGCATTTTGCTGGTGTTCTACCTGTCGTTTCATGTTGTACTGCATTTTGCTGGTGTTCTACTTGTCGTTTCATGTCGTACTGCATTTAGCTGGTGTTCTACTTGTCGTTTCATGTCGTACTGCATTTTGCCGGTGTAGTATACTGGTCGTTTCATGCCGTCCTACATTTTACCGGTGTACTACTGGTTGTTTCATGTCGTACTGCATTTTGCTGGTGTACTACTTGTCGTTTCATGTCGTACTGTTTTGCTGCATGGTGTACTACTTTCGTTCCATGTTGTACTGCATTTTGCTGGTGTACTACTTGTCGTTTCATGTTGTACTGCATTTTGCTGGTGTTCTACTTGTCGTTTCATGTTGTACTGCATTTGGTGGCGTTTTACTTGTCGTTTCATGTCGTACTGCATTTTGCTGGTGTTCTACTTGTCGTTTCATGGTCGTACTGCATTTTGCCGGTGTATTACTTGTCATTTCATGTCGTACTGCATTTTGCTGGTGTTCTACTTGTCGTTTTATGTTGTACTGCATTTTGCTGGTGTTCTACTTGTCGTTTTATGTTGTACTGCATTTTGCCGGTGTATTACTTGTCGTTTCATGTCGTACTGTTTTGCTGGTGTTCTACTTGTCGTTTCATGTTGTACTGCATTTTGCTGGTGTTCTTCTTGTCGTTTTATGTTGTACTGCATTTTGCCGGTGTATTACTTGTCGTTTCATGTCGTACTGCATTTTGCTGGTGTTCTACTTGTCGTTTTATGTTGTACTGCATTTTGCTGGTGTTCTACTTGTCGTTTTATGTTGTACTGCATTTTGCCGGTGTATTACTTGTCGTTTCATGTCGTACTGCATTTTGCTGGTGTTCTACTTGTCGTTTCATGTTGTACTGCATTTTGCTGGTGTTCTGCTTGTCGTTTTATGTTGTACTGCATTTTGCCGGTGTATTACTTGTCGTTTCATGTCGAACTGCATTTTGCTGGTGTTCTACTTGTCATTTTATGCTGTACTGCATTTTGCTGGTGTACTACTTGTCGTTTCATGTCGTACTGTTTTGCTGCATGGTGTACTACTTTCGTTCCATGTTGTACTGCATTTTGCTGGTGTTCTACTTGTAGTTTCATGTTGTACTGCATTTTGCTGGTGTTCTGCTTGTCGTTTTATGTTGTACTGCATTTTGCCGGTGTATTACTTGTCGTTTCATGTCGTACTGCATTTTGCTGGTGTTCTACTTGTCGTTTCATGTTGTACTGCATTTTGCTGGTGTTCTACTTGCCATTTTATGCTGTACTGCATTTTGCCGGTGTATTACTTGTCGTTTCATGTCGTACTGCATTTTTCCAGTGTATTACTTGTTGTTTCATGTCGTACTGCATTTTGCCGGTGTAGTATACTGGTCGTTTCATGCCGTCCTACATTTTGCCGGTGTACTACTGGTCGTTTCATGTCGTACTGGATTTTGCTGGTGTTTTACTTGTCGTTTTATGTTGTACTGCATTTTGCTGGTGTTCTACTTGTCGTTTCATGTTGTACTGCATTTTGCTGGTGTATTACTTGTCGTTTCATGTCGTACTGCATTTTCCTGGTGTTCTACTTGTCGTTTCATGTTGTACTGCATTTTGCTGGTGTTCTACTTGTCATTTTATGCTGTACTGCATTTTGCCGGTGTATTACTTGTCGTTTCATGTCGTACTGCATTTTTCCAGTGTATTACTTGTTGTTTCATGTCGTACTGCATTTCACCGGTGTAGTATACTGGTCGTTTCATGCCGTCCTACATTTTGCCGGTGTACTACTGGTCGTTTCATGTCGTACTGCATTTTGCTGGTGTTCTACTTGTCGTTTTATGTTATACTGCATTTTGCTGGTGTTCTACTTGTCGTTTCATGTTGTATTGCATTTTGCTGGTGTTCTACTTGTCGTTTCATGTCGTACTGCATTTTGCTGGTGTTCTACTTGTCGTTTCATGTTGTACTGAATTTTGCTGGTGTTCTACTTGTCATTTTATGCTGTACTGCATTTTGCCGGTGTATTACTTGTCGTTTCATGTCGTACTGCATTTTTCCAGTGTATTACTTGTTGTTTCATGTCGTACTGCATTTTGCCGGTGTAGTATACTGGTCGTTTCATGCCGTCCTACATTTTGCCGGTGTACTTCTGGTCGTTTCATGTCGTACTGCATTTTGCTGGTGTACTACTTGTCGTTTCATGTCGTACTGTTTTGCTGCATGGTGTACTACTTTCGTTCCATGTTGTACTGCATTTGGTGGCGTTTTACTTGTCGTTTCATGTCGTACTGCATTTTGCTGGTGTTCTACTTGTCGTTTCATGGTCGTACTGCATTTTGCCGGTGTATTACTTGTCATTTCATGTCGTCCTGCATTTTGCTGGTGTTCTACTTGTCGTTTTATGTTGTACTGCATTTTGCTGGTGTTCTACTTGTCGTTTTATGTTGTACTGCATTTTGCCGGTGTATTACTTGTCGTTTCATGTCGTACTGTTTTGCTGGTGTTCTACTTGTCGTTTCATGTTGTACTGCATTTTGCTGGTGTTCTTCTTGTCGTTTTATGTTGTACTGCATTTTGCCGGTGTATTACTTGTCGTTTCATGTCGTACTGCATTTTGCTGGTGTTCTACTTGTCGTTTTATGTTGTACTGCATTTTGCTGGTGTTCTACTTGTCGTTTTATGTTGTACTGCATTTTGCCGGTGTATTACTTGTCGTTTCATGTCGTACTGCATTTTGCTGGTGTTCTACTTGTCGTTTCATGTTGTACTGCATTTTGCTGGTGTTCTGCTTGTCGTTTTATGTTGTACTGCATTTTGCCGGTGTATTACTTGTCGTTTCATGTCGAACTGCATTTTGCTGGTGTTCTACTTGTCATTTTATGCTGTACTGCATTTTGCTGGTGTACTACTTGTCGTTTCATGTCGTACTGTTTTGCTGCATGGTGTACTACTTTCGTTCCATGTTGTACTGCATTTTGCTGGTGTTCTACTTGTAGTTTCATGTTGTACTGCATTTTGCTGGTGTTCTGCTTGTCGTTTTATGTTGTACTGCATTTTGCCGGTGTATTACTTGTCGTTTCATGTCGTACTGCATTTTGCTGGTGTTCTACTTGTCGTTTCATGTTGTACTGCATTTTGCTGGTGTTCTACTTGCCATTTTATGCTGTACTGCATTTTGCCGGTGTATTACTTGTCGTTTCATGTCGTACTGCATTTTTCCAGTGTATTACTTGTTGTTTCATGTCGTACTGCATTTTGCCGGTGTAGTATACTGGTCGTTTCATGCCGTCCTACATTTTGCCGGTGTACTACTGGTCGTTTCATGTCGTACTGCATTTTGCTGGTGTTTTACTTGTCGTTTTATGTTGTACTGCATTTTGCTGGTGTTCTACTTGTCGTTTCATGTTGTACTGCATTTTGCTGGTGTATTACTTGTCGTTTCATGTCGTACTGCATTTTCCTGGTGTTCTACTTGTCGTTTCATGTTGTACTGCATTTTGCTGGTGTTCTACTTGTCATTTTATGCTGTACTGCATTTTGCCGGTGTATTACTTGTCGTTTCATGTCGTACTGCATTTTTCCAGTGTATTACTTGTTGTTTCATGTCGTACTGCATTTCACCGGTGTAGTATACTGGTCGTTTCATGCCGTCCTACATTTTGCCGGTGTACTACTGGTCGTTTCATGTCGTACTGCATTTTGCTGGTGTTCTACTTGTCGTTTTATGTTATACTGCATTTTGCTGGTGTTCTACTTGTCGTTTCATGTTGTATTGCATTTTGCTGGTGTTCTACTTGTCGTTTCATGTCGTACTGCATTTTGCTGGTGTTCTACTTGTCGTTTCATGTTGTACTGAATTTTGCTGGTGTTCTACTTGTCATTTTATGCTGTACTGCATTTTGCCGGTGTATTACTTGTCGTTTCATGTCGTACTGCATTTTTCCAGTGTATTACTTGTTGTTTCATGTCGTACTGCATTTTGCCGGTGTAGTATACTGGTCGTTTCATGCCGTCCTACATTTTGCCGGTGTACTTCTGGTCGTTTCATGTCGTACTGCATTTTGCTGGTGTACTACTTGTCGTTTCATGTCGTACTGTTTTGCTGCATGGTGTACTACTTTCGTTCCATGTTGTACTGCATTTTGCTGGTGTTCTACTTGTAGTTTCATGTTGTACTGCATTTTGCTGGTGTTCTGCTTGTCGTTTTATGTTGTACTGCATTTTGCCGGTGTATTACTTGTCGTTTCATGTCGTACTGCATTTTGCTGGTGTTCTACTTGTCGTTTCATGTTGTACTGCATTTTGCTGGTGTTCTACTTGTCATTTTATGCTGTACTGCATTTTGCCGGTGTATTACTTGTCGTTTCATGTCGTACTGCATTTTTCCAGTGTATTACTTGTTGTTTCATGTCGTACTGCATTTTGCCGGTGTAGTATACTGGTCGTTTCATGCCGTCCTACATTTTGCCGGTGTACTACTGGTCGTTTCATGTCGTACTGCATTTTGCTGGTGTTCTACTTGTCGTTTTATGTTGTACTGCATTTTGCTGGTGTTCTACTTGTCGTTTCATGTTGTATTGCATTTTGCTGGTGTTCTACTTGTCGTTTCATGTCGTACTGCATTTTGATGGTGTTCTACTTGTCGTTTCATGTTGTACTGCATTTTACTGGTGTTCTACTTGTCATTTTATGCTGTACTGCATTTTGCCGGTGTATTACTTGTCGTTTCATGTCGTACTGCATTTTTCCAATGTATTACTTGTTGTTTCATGTCGTACTGCATTTTGCCGGTGTAGTATACTGGTCGTTTCATGCCGTCCTACATTTTGCCGGTGTACTACTGGTCGTTTCATGTCGTACTGCATTTTGCTGGTGTACTACTTGTCGTTTCATGTCGTACTGTTTTGCTGCATGGTGTACTACTTTCGTTCCATGTTGTACTGCATTTTGCTGGTGTTCTACTTGTAGTTTCATGTTGTACTGCATTTTGCTGGTGTTCTGCTTGTCGTTTTATGTTGTACTGCATTTTGCCGGTGTATTACTTGTCGTTTCATGTCGTACTGCATTTTGCTGGTGTTCTACTTGTCGTTTCATGTTGTACTGCATTTTGCTGGTGTTCTACTTGTCATTTTATGCTGTACTGCATTTTGCCGGTGTATTACTTGTCGTTTCATGTCGTACTGCATTTTTCCAGTGTATTACTTGTTGTTTCATGTCGTACTGCATTTTGCCGGTGTAGTATACTGGTCGTTTCATGCCGTCCTACATTTTGCCGGTGTACTACTGGTCGTTTCATGTCGTACTGCATTTTGCTGGTGTTCTACTTGTCGTTTTATGTTGAACTGCATTTTGCTGGTGTTCTACTTGTCGTTTTATGTTGTACTGCATTTTGCCGGTGTATCACTTGTCGTTTCATGTCGTACTGTTTTGCTGGTGTTCTACTTGTCGTTTTATGTTGTACTGCATTTTGCCGGTGTACTACTTGTCGTTTCATGTCGTACTGCATTTTGCCGGTGTACTATACTGGTCGTTTCATGTCGTCCTACATTTTGCCGGTGTACTACTGGTCGTTTCATGTCGTACTGCATTTTGCCGGTGTACTACTGTCGTTTCATGTCGTACTGCATTTTGCTGGTGTACTACTTGTCGTTTCATGTTGTACTGCATTTTGCTGGTGTTTTACTTGTCGTTTCATGTCGTACTGCATTTTGCTGGTGTTCTACTTGTCGTTTCATGTCGTCCTGCATTTTGCTGGTGTTCTACTTGTCGTTTCATGTCGTACTGCATTTTGCTGGTGTTCTACTTGTCGTTTCATGTCGTACTGTTTTGCTGCATGGTGTACTACTTTCGTTCCATGTTGTACTGCATTTTGCTGGTGTACTACTTGTCGTTTCATGTTGTACTGCATTTTGCTGGTGTTCTACTTGTCGTTTCATGTTGTACTGCATTTGGTGGCGTTTTACTTGTCGTTTCATGCCGTACTGCATTTTGCTGGTGTTCTACTTGTCGTTTCATGGTCGTACTGCATTTTGCCGGTGTATTACTTGTCATTTCATGTCGTACTGCATTTTGCTGGTGTTCTACTTGTCGTTTTATGTTGTACTGCATTTTGCTGGTGTTCTACTTGTCGTTTTATGTTGTACTGCATTTTGCCGGTGTATTACTTGTCGTTTCATGTCGTACTGTTTTGCTGGTGTTCTACTTGTCGTTTCATGTTGTACTGCATTTTGCTGGTGTTCTACTTGTCGTTTTATGTTGTACTGCATTTTGCCGGTGTATTACTTGTCGTTTCATGTCGTACTGCATTTTGCCGGTGTACTACTGGTCGTTTCATGTCGTACTGCATTTTGCCGGTGTACTACTGGTCGTTTCATGTCGTACTGCATTTTGCTGGTGTACTACTTGTCGTTTCATGTCGTACTGCATTTTGCCGGTGTACTACTGGTCGTTTCATGTCGTACTGCATTTTGCTGGTGTTCTACTTGTCGTTTCATGTCGTCCTGCATTTTGCTGGTGTTCTACTTGTCGTTTCATGTTGTACTGCATTTTGCTGGTGTTCTACTTGTCGTTTTATGTTGTACTGCATTTTGCCGGTGTTCTACTTGTCGTTTCATGTCGTACTGCATTTTGCTGGTGTTCTACTTGTCGTTTCATGTCGTACTGCATTTTGCTGGTGTTCTATACTGGTCGTTTTATGTTGTACTGCATTTTGCCGGTGTATTACTTGTCGTTTCATGTCGTACTGCATTTTGCTGGTGTACTACTTGTCGTTTCATGTCGTACTGTTTTGCTGCATGGTGTACTACTTTCGTTCCATGTTGTACTGCATTTTGCTGGTGTACTACTTGTCGTTTCATGTTGTACTGCATTTTGCTGGTGTTCTACTTGTCGTTTCATGCTGTACTGCATTTTGCTGGTGTTCTACTTGTCGTTTTATGTCGTACTGTTTTGCTGCATGGTGTACTACTTTCGTTCCATGTTGTACTGCATTTTGCTGGTGTACTACTTGTCGTTTCATGTTGTACTGCATTTTGCTGGTGTTCTACTTGTCGTTTCATGTTGTACTGCATTTGGTGGCGTTTTACTTGTCGTTTCATGCCGTACTGCATTTTGCTGGTGTTCTACTTGTCGTTTCATGGTCGTACTGCATTTTGCCGGTGTATTACTTGTCATTTCATGTCGTACTGCATTTTGCTGGTGTTCTACTTGTCGTTTTATGTTGTACTGCATTTTGCTGGTGTTCTACTTGTCGTTTTATGTTGTACTGCATTTTGCCGGTGTATTACTTGTCGTTTCATGTCGTACTGTTTTGCTGGTGTTCTACTTGTCGTTTCATGTTGTACTGCATTTTGCTGGTGTTCTACTTGTCGTTTTATGTTGTACTGCATTTTGCCGGTGTATTACTTGTCGTTTCATGTCGTACTGCATTTTGCCGGTGTACTACTGGTCGTTTCATGTCGTACTGCATTTTGCCGGTGTACTACTGGTCGTTTCATGTCGTACTGCATTTTGCTGGTGTACTACTTGTCGTTTCATGTCGTACTGCATTTTGCCGGTGTACTACTGGTCGTTTCATGTCGTACTGCATTTTGCCGGTGTACTACTTGTCGTTTCATGTCGTACTGCATTTTGCTGGTGTTCTACTTGTCGTTTCATGTCGTCCTGCATTTTGCTGGTGTTCTACTTGTCGTTTCATGTTGTACTGCATTTTGCTGGTGTTCTACTTGTCGTTTTATGTTGTACTGCATTTTGCCGGTGTTCTACTTGTCGTTTCATGTCGTACTGCATTTTGCTGGTGTTCTACTTGTCGTTTCATGTCGTACTGCATTTTGCTGGTGTTCTATACTGGTCGTTTTATGTTGTACTGCATTTTGCCGGTGTATTACTTGTCGTTTCATGTCGTACTGCATTTTGCTGGTGTACTACTTGTCGTTTCATGTCGTACTGTTTTGCTGCATGGTGTACTACTTTCGTTCCATGTTGTACTGCATTTTGCTGGTGTACTACTTGTCGTTTCATGTTGTACTGCATTTTGCTGGTGTTCTACTTGTCGTTTCATGCTGTACTGCATTTTGCTGGTGTTCTACTTGTCGTTTTATGCTGTACAGCATTTTGCTGGTGTATTACTTGTCGTTTCATGTCGTACTGCATTTTTCCAGTGTATTACTTGTTGTTTCATGTCGTACGGCACTTTGCCGGTGTACTATACTGGTCGTTTCATGTCGTCCTACATTTTGACGGTGTACTACTGGTCGTTTCATGTCGTACTGCATTTTGCCGGTGTACTACTGTCGTTTCATGTCGTACTGCATTTTGCTGGTGTACTACTTGTCGTTTCATGTTGTACTGCATTTTGCTGGTGTTTTACTTGTCGTTTCATGTCGTACTGCATTTTGCTGGTGTTCTACTTGTCGTTTCATGTCGTCCTGCATTTTGCTGGTGTTCTACTTGTCGTTTCATGTCGTACTGCATTTTGCTGGTGTTCTATTTGTCGTTTCATGTTGTACTGCATTTTGCTGGTGTTCTACTTGTCGTTTCATGTTGTACTGCATTTTGCTGGTGTTCTACTTGTCGTTTCATGTCGAACTGCATTTTGCTGGTGTACTACTTGTCGTTTCATGTTGTACTGCATTTTGCTGGTGTTCTACTTGTCGTTTTATGTTGTACTGCATTTTGCTGGTGTTCTACCTGTCGTTTCATGTTGTACTGCATTTTGCTGGTGTTCTACTTGTCGTTTCATGTCGTACTGCATTTAGCTGGTGTTCTACTTGTCGTTTCATGTCGTACTGCATTTTGCCGGTGTAGTATACTGGTCGTTTCATGCCGTCCTACATTTTACCGGTGTACTACTGGTTGTTTCATGTCGTACTGCATTTTGCTGGTGTACTACTTGTCGTTTCATGTCGTACTGTTTTGCTGCATGGTGTACTACTTTCGTTCCATGTTGTACTGCATTTTGCTGGTGTACTACTTGTCGTTTCATGTTGTACTGCATTTTGCTGGTGTTCTACTTGTCGTTTCATGTTGTACTGCATTTGGTGGCGTTTTACTTGTCGTTTCATGTCGTACTGCATTTTGCTGGTGTTCTACTTGTCGTTTCATGGTCGTACTGCATTTTGCCGGTGTATTACTTGTCATTTCATGTCGTACTGCATTTTGCTGGTGTTCTACTTGTCGTTTTATGTTGTACTGCATTTTGCTGGTGTTCTACTTGTCGTTTTATGTTGTACTGCATTTTGCCGGTGTATTACTTGTCGTTTCATGTCGTACTGTTTTGCTGGTGTTCTACTTGTCGTTTCATGTTGTACTGCATTTTGCTGGTGTTCTTCTTGTCGTTTTATGTTGTACTGCATTTTGCCGGTGTATTACTTGTCGTTTCATGTCGTACTGCATTTTGCTGGTGTTCTACTTGTCGTTTTATGTTGTACTGCATTTTGCTGGTGTTCTACTTGTCGTTTTATGTTGTACTGCATTTTGCCGGTGTATTACTTGTCGTTTCATGTCGTACTGCATTTTGCTGGTGTTCTACTTGTCGTTTCATGTTGTACTGCATTTTGCTGGTGTTCTGCTTGTCGTTTTATGTTGTACTGCATTTTGCCGGTGTATTACTTGTCGTTTCATGTCGAACTGCATTTTGCTGGTGTTCTACTTGTCATTTTATGCTGTACTGCATTTTGCTGGTGTACTACTTGTCGTTTCATGTCGTACTGTTTTGCTGCATGGTGTACTACTTTCGTTCCATGTTGTACTGCATTTTGCTGGTGTTCTACTTGTAGTTTCATGTTGTACTGCATTTTGCTGGTGTTCTGCTTGTCGTTTTATGTTGTACTGCATTTTGCCGGTGTATTACTTGTCGTTTCATGTCGTACTGCATTTTGCTGGTGTTCTACTTGTCGTTTCATGTTGTACTGCATTTTGCTGGTGTTCTACTTGCCATTTTATGCTGTACTGCATTTTGCCGGTGTATTACTTGTCGTTTCATGTCGTACTGCATTTTTCCAGTGTATTACTTGTTGTTTCATGTCGTACTGCATTTTGCCGGTGTAGTATACTGGTCGTTTCATGCCGTCCTACATTTTGCCGGTGTACTACTGGTCGTTTCATGTCGTACTGGATTTTGCTGGTGTTTTACTTGTCGTTTTATGTTGTACTGCATTTTGCTGGTGTTCTACTTGTCGTTCCATGTTGTACTGCATTTTGCTGGTGTATTACTTGTCGTTTCATGTCGTACTGCATTTTCCTGGTGTTCTACTTGTCGTTTCATGTTGTACTGCATTTTGCTGGTGTTCTACTTGTCATTTTATGCTGTACTGCATTTTGCCGGTGTATTACTTGTCGTTTCATGTCGTACTGCATTTTTCCAGTGTATTACTTGTTGTTTCATGTCGTACTGCATTTCACCGGTGTAGTATACTGGTCGTTTCATGCCGTCCTACATTTTGCCGGTGTACTACTGGTCGTTTCATGTCGTACTGCATTTTGCTGGTGTTCTACTTGTCGTTTTATGTTATACTGCATTTTGCTGGTGTTCTACTTGTCGTTTCATGTTGTATTGCATTTTGCTGGTGTTCTACTTGTCGTTTCATGCCGTCCTACATTTTGCCGGTGTACTACTGGTCGTTTCATGTCGTACTGCATTTTGCTGGTGTTCTACTTGTCGTTTTATGTTATACTGCATTTTGCTGGTGTTCTACTTGTCGTTTCATGTTGTATTGCATTTTGCTGGTGTTCTACTTGTCGTTTCATGTCGTACTGCATTTTGCTGGTGTTCTACTTGTCGTTTCATGTTGTACTGAATTTTGCTGGTGTTCTACTTGTCATTTTATGCTGTACTGCATTTTGCCGGTGTATTACTTGTCGTTTCATGTCGTACTGCATTTTTCCAGTGTATTACTTGTTGTTTCATGTCGTACTGCATTTTGCCGGTGTAGTATACTGGTCGTTTCATGCCGTCCTACATTTTGCCGGTGTACTTCTGGTCGTTTCATGTCGTACTGCATTTTGCTGGTGTACTACTTGTCGTTTCATGTCGTACTGTTTTGCTGCATGGTGTACTACTTTCGTTCCATGTTGTACTGCATTTGGTGGCGTTTTACTTGTCGTTTCATGTCGTACTGCATTTTGCTGGTGTACTACTTGTCGTTTCATGTCGTACTGTTTTGCTGCATGGTGTACTACTTTCGTTCCATGTTGTACTGCATTTTGCTGGTGTTCTACTTGTAGTTTCATGTTGTACTGCATTTTGCTGGTGTTCTGCTTGTCGTTTTATGTTGTACTGCATTTTGCCGGTGTATTACTTGTCGTTTCATGTCGTACTGCATTTTGCTGGTGTTCTACTTGTCGTTTCATGTTGTACTGCATTTTGCTGGTGTTCTACTTGTCATTTTATGCTGTACTGCATTTTGCCGGTGTATTACTTGTCGTTTCATGTCGTACTGCATTTTTCCAGTGTATTACTTGTTGTTTCATGTCGTACTGCATTTTGCCGGTGTAGTATACTGGTCGTTTCATGCCGTCCTACATTTTGCCGGTGTACTACTGGTCGTTTCATGTCGTACTGCATTTTGCTGGTGTTCTACTTGTCGTTTTATGTTGAACTGCATTTTGCTGGTGTTCTACTTGTCGTTTTATGTTGTACTGCATTTTGCCGGTGTATCACTTGTCGTTTCATGTCGTACTGTTTTGCTGGTGTTCTACTTGTCGTTTTATGTTGTACTGCATTTTGCCGGTGTACTACTTGTCGTTTCATGTCGTACTGCATTTTGCCGGTGTACTATACTGGTCGTTTCATGTCGTCCTACATTTTGCCGGTGTACTACTGGTCGTTTCATGTCGTACTGCATTTTGCCGGTGTACTACTGTCGTTTCATGTCGTACTGCATTTTGCTGGTGTACTACTTGTCGTTTCATGTTGTACTGCATTTTGCTGGTGTTTTACTTGTCGTTTCATGTCGTACTGCATTTTGCTGGTGTTCTACTTGTCGTTTCATGTCGTCCTGCATTTTGCTGGTGTTCTACTTGTCGTTTCATGTCGTACTGCATTTTGCTGGTGTTCTACTTGTCGTTTCATGTCGTACTGTTTTGCTGCATGGTGTACTACTTTCGTTCCATGTTGTACTGCATTTTGCTGGTGTACTACTTGTCGTTTCATGTTGTACTGCATTTTGCTGGTGTTCTACTTGTCGTTTCATGTTGTACTGCATTTGGTGGCGTTTTACTTGTCGTTTCATGCCGTACTGCATTTTGCTGGTGTTCTACTTGTCGTTTCATGGTCGTACTGCATTTTGCCGGTGTATTACTTGTCATTTCATGTCGTACTGCATTTTGCTGGTGTTCTACTTGTCGTTTTATGTTGTACTGCATTTTGCTGGTGTTCTACTTGTCGTTTTATGTTGTACTGCATTTTGCCGGTGTATTACTTGTCGTTTCATGTCGTACTGTTTTGCTGGTGTTCTACTTGTCGTTTCATGTTGTACTGCATTTTGCTGGTGTTCTACTTGTCGTTTTATGTTGTACTGCATTTTGCCGGTGTATTACTTGTCGTTTCATGTCGTACTGCATTTTGCCGGTGTACTACTGGTCGTTTCATGTCGTACTGCATTTTGCCGGTGTACTACTGGTCGTTTCATGTCGTACTGCATTTTGCTGGTGTACTACTTGTCGTTTCATGTCGTACTGCATTTTGCCGGTGTACTACTGGTCGTTTCATGTCGTACTGCATTTTGCTGGTGTTCTACTTGTCGTTTCATGTCGTCCTGCATTTTGCTGGTGTTCTACTTGTCGTTTCATGTTGTACTGCATTTTGCTGGTGTTCTACTTGTCGTTTTATGTTGTACTGCATTTTGCCGGTGTTCTACTTGTCGTTTCATGTCGTACTGCATTTTGCTGGTGTTCTACTTGTCGTTTCATGTCGTACTGCATTTTGCTGGTGTTCTATACTGGTCGTTTTATGTTGTACTGCATTTTGCCGGTGTATTACTTGTCGTTTCATGTCGTACTGCATTTTGCTGGTGTACTACTTGTCGTTTCATGTCGTACTGTTTTGCTGCATGGTGTACTACTTTCGTTCCATGTTGTACTGCATTTTGCTGGTGTACTACTTGTCGTTTCATGTTGTACTGCATTTTGCTGGTGTTCTACTTGTCGTTTCATGCTGTACTGCATTTTGCTGGTGTTCTACTTGTCGTTTTATGTCGTACTGTTTTGCTGCATGGTGTACTACTTTCGTTCCATGTTGTACTGCATTTTGCTGGTGTACTACTTGTCGTTTCATGTTGTACTGCATTTTGCTGGTGTTCTACTTGTCGTTTCATGTTGTACTGCATTTGGTGGCGTTTTACTTGTCGTTTCATGCCGTACTGCATTTTGCTGGTGTTCTACTTGTCGTTTCATGGTCGTACTGCATTTTGCCGGTGTATTACTTGTCATTTCATGTCGTACTGCATTTTGCTGGTGTTCTACTTGTCGTTTTATGTTGTACTGCATTTTGCTGGTGTTCTACTTGTCGTTTTATGTTGTACTGCATTTTGCCGGTGTATTACTTGTCGTTTCATGTCGTACTGTTTTGCTGGTGTTCTACTTGTCGTTTCATGTTGTACTGCATTTTGCTGGTGTTCTACTTGTCGTTTTATGTTGTACTGCATTTTGCCGGTGTATTACTTGTCGTTTCATGTCGTACTGCATTTTGCCGGTGTACTACTGGTCGTTTCATGTCGTACTGCATTTTGCCGGTGTACTACTGGTCGTTTCATGTCGTACTGCATTTTGCTGGTGTACTACTTGTCGTTTCATGTCGTACTGCATTTTGCCGGTGTACTACTGGTCGTTTCATGTCGTACTGCATTTTGCCGGTGTACTACTTGTCGTTTCATGTCGTACTGCATTTTGCTGGTGTTCTACTTGTCGTTTCATGTCGTCCTGCATTTTGCTGGTGTTCTACTTGTCGTTTCATGTTGTACTGCATTTTGCTGGTGTTCTACTTGTCGTTTTATGTTGTACTGCATTTTGCCGGTGTTCTACTTGTCGTTTCATGTCGTACTGCATTTTGCTGGTGTTCTACTTGTCGTTTCATGTCGTACTGCATTTTGCTGGTGTTCTATACTGGTCGTTTTATGTTGTACTGCATTTTGCCGGTGTATTACTTGTCGTTTCATGTCGTACTGCATTTTGCTGGTGTACTACTTGTCGTTTCATGTCGTACTGTTTTGCTGCATGGTGTACTACTTTCGTTCCATGTTGTACTGCATTTTGCTGGTGTACTACTTGTCGTTTCATGTTGTACTGCATTTTGCTGGTGTTCTACTTGTCGTTTCATGCTGTACTGCATTTTGCTGGTGTTCTACTTGTCGTTTTATGCTGTACAGCATTTTGCTGGTGTATTACTTGTCGTTTCATGTCGTACTGCATTTTTCCAGTGTATTACTTGTTGTTTCATGTCGTACGGCACTTTGCCGGTGTACTATACTGGTCGTTTCATGTCGTCCTACATTTTGACGGTGTACTACTGGTCGTTTCATGTCGTACTGCATTTTGCCGGTGTACTACTGTCGTTTCATGTCGTACTGCATTTTGCTGGTGTACTACTTGTCGTTTCATGTTGTACTGCATTTTGCTGGTGTTTTACTTGTCGTTTCATGTTGTACTGCATTTTGCTGGTGTTCTACTTGTCGTTTCATGTCGTCCTGCATTTTGCTGGTGTTCTACTTGTCGTTTCATGTCGTACTGCATTTTGCTGGTGTTCTATTTGTCGTTTCATGTTGTACTGCATTTTGCTGGTGTTCTACTTGTCGTTTCATGTTGTACTGCATTTTGCTGGTGTTCTACTTGTCGTTTCATGTCGAACTGCATTTTGCTGGTGTACTACTTGTCGTTTCATGTTGTACTGCATTTTGCTGGTGTTCTACTTGTCGTTTTATGTTGTACTGCATTTTGCTGGTGTTCTACCTGTCGTTTCATGTTGTACTGCATTTTGCTGGTGTTCTACTTGTCGTTTCATGTCGTACTGCATTTAGCTGGTGTTCTACTTGTCGTTTCATGTCGTACTGCATTTTGCCGGTGTAGTATACTGGTCGTTTCATGCCGTCCTACATTTTACCGGTGTACTACTGGTTGTTTCATGTCGTACTGCATTTTGCTGGTGTACTACTTGTCGTTTCATGTCGTACTGTTTTGCTGCATGGTGTACTACTTTCGTTCCATGTTGTACTGCATTTTGCTGGTGTACTACTTGTCGTTTCATGTTGTACTGCATTTTGCTGGTGTTCTACTTGTCGTTTCATGTTGTACTGCATTTGGTGGCGTTTTACTTGTCGTTTCATGTCGTACTGCATTTTGCTGGTGTTCTACTTGTCGTTTCATGGTCGTACTGCATTTTGCCGGTGTATTACTTGTCATTTCATGTCGTACTGCATTTTGCTGGTGTTCTACTTGTCGTTTTATGTTGTACTGCATTTTGCTGGTGTTCTACTTGTCGTTTTATGTTGTACTGCATTTTGCCGGTGTATTACTTGTCGTTTCATGTCGTACTGTTTTGCTGGTGTTCTACTTGTCGTTTCATGTTGTACTGCATTTTGCTGGTGTTCTTCTTGTCGTTTTATGTTGTACTGCATTTTGCCGGTGTATTACTTGTCGTTTCATGTCGTACTGCATTTTGCTGGTGTTCTACTTGTCGTTTTATGTTGTACTGCATTTTGCTGGTGTTCTACTTGTCGTTTTATGTTGTACTGCATTTTGCCGGTGTATTACTTGTCGTTTCATGTCGTACTGCATTTTGCTGGTGTTCTACTTGTCGTTTCATGTTGTACTGCATTTTGCTGGTGTTCTGCTTGTCGTTTTATGTTGTACTGCATTTTGCCGGTGTATTACTTGTCGTTTCATGTCGAACTGCATTTTGCTGGTGTTCTACTTGTCATTTTATGCTGTACTGCATTTTGCTGGTGTACTACTTGTCGTTTCATGTCGTACTGTTTTGCTGCATGGTGTACTACTTTCGTTCCATGTTGTACTGCATTTTGCTGGTGTTCTACTTGTAGTTTCATGTTGTACTGCATTTTGCTGGTGTTCTGCTTGTCGTTTCATGTCGTACTGCATTTTGCTGGTGTTCTACTTGTCGTTTCATGTTGTACTGCATTTTGCTGGTGTTCTACTTGCCATTTTATGCTGTACTGCATTTTGCCGGTGTATTACTTGTCGTTTCATGTCGTACTGCATTTTTCCAGTGTATTACTTGTTGTTTCATGTCGTACTGCATTTTGCCGGTGTAGTATACTGGTCGTTTCATGCCGTCCTACATTTTGCCGGTGTACTACTGGTCGTTTCATGTCGTACTGGATTTTGCTGGTGTTTTACTTGTCGTTTTATGTTGTACTGCATTTTGCTGGTGTTCTACTTGTCGTTCCATGTTGTACTGCATTTTGCTGGTGTATTACTTGTCGTTTCATGTCGTACTGCATTTTCCTGGTGTTCTACTTGTCGTTTCATGTTGTACTGCATTTTGCTGGTGTTCTACTTGTCATTTTATGCTGTACTGCATTTTGCCGGTGTATTACTTGTCGTTTCATGTCGTACTGCATTTTTCCAGTGTATTACTTGTTGTTTCATGTCGTACTGCATTTCACCGGTGTAGTATACTGGTCGTTTCATGCCGTCCTACATTTTGCCGGTGTACTACTGGTCGTTTCATGTCGTACTGCATTTTGCTGGTGTTCTACTTGTCGTTTTATGTTATACTGCATTTTGCTGGTGTTCTACTTGTCGTTTCATGTTGTATTGCATTTTGCTGGTGTTCTACTTGTCGTTTCATGTCGTACTGCATTTTGCTGGTGTTCTACTTGTCGTTTCATGTTGTACTGAATTTTGCTGGTGTTCTACTTGTCATTTTATGCTGTACTGCATTTTGCCGGTGTATTACTTGTCGTTTCATGTCGTACTGCATTTTTCCAGTGTATTACTTGTTGTTTCATGTCGTACTGCATTTTGCCGGTGTAGTATACTGGTCGTTTCATGCCGTCCTACATTTTGCCGGTGTACTTCTGGTCGTTTCATGTCGTACTGCATTTTGCTGGTGTACTACTTGTCGTTTCATGTCGTACTGTTTTGCTGCATGGTGTACTACTTTCGTTCCATGTTGTACTGCATTTGGTGGCGTTTTACTTGTCGTTTCATGTCGTACTGCATTTTGCTGGTGTTCTACTTGTCGTTTCATGGTCGTACTGCATTTTGCCGGTGTATTACTTGTCATTTCATGTCGTCCTGCATTTTGCTGGTGTTCTACTTGTCGTTTTATGTTGTACTGCATTTTGCTGGTGTTCTACTTGTCGTTTTATGTTGTACTGCATTTTGCCGGTGTATTACTTGTCGTTTCATGTCGTACTGTTTTGCTGGTGTTCTACTTGTCGTTTCATGTTGTACTGCATTTTGCTGGTGTTCTTCTTGTCGTTTTATGTTGTACTGCATTTTGCCGGTGTATTACTTGTCGTTTCATGTCGTACTGCATTTTGCTGGTGTTCTACTTGTCGTTTTATGTTGTACTGCATTTTGCTGGTGTTCTACTTGTCGTTTTATGTTGTACTGCATTTTGCCGGTGTATTACTTGTCGTTTCATGTCGTACTGCATTTTGCTGGTGTTCTACTTGTCGTTTCATGTTGTACTGCATTTTGCTGGTGTTCTGCTTGTCGTTTTATGTTGTACTGCATTTTGCCGGTGTATTACTTGTCGTTTCATGTCGAACTGCATTTTGCTGGTGTTCTACTTGTCATTTTATGCTGTACTACATTTTGCTGGTGTACTACTTGTCGTTTCATGTCGTACTGTTTTGCTGCATGGTGTACTACTTTCGTTCCATGTTGTACTGCATTTTGCTGGTGTTCTACTTGTAGTTTCATGTTGTACTGCATTTTGCTGGTGTTCTGCTTGTCGTTTTATGTTGTACTGCATTTTGCCGGTGTATTACTTGTCGTTTCATGTCGTACTGCATTTTGCTGGTGTTCTACTTGTCGTTTCATGTTGTACTGCATTTTGCTGGTGTTCTACTTGCCATTTTATGCTGTACTGCATTTTGCCGGTGTATTACTTGTCGTTTCATGTCGTACTGCATTTTTCCAGTGTATTACTTGTTGTTTCATGTCGTACTGCATTTTGCCGGTGTAGTATACTGGTCGTTTCATGCCGTCCTACATTTTGCCGGTGTACTACTGGTCGTTTCATGTCGTACTGCATTTTGCTGGTGTTTTACTTGTCGTTTTATGTTGTACTGCATTTTGCTGGTGTTCTACTTGTCGTTTCATGTTGTACTGCATTTTGCTGGTGTATTACTTGTCGTTTCATGTCGTACTGCATTTTCCTGGTGTTCTACTTGTCGTTTCATGTTGTACTGCATTTTGCTGGTGTTCTACTTGTCATTTTATGCTGTACTGCATTTTGCCGGTGTATTACTTGTCGTTTCATGTCGTACTGCATTTTTCCAGTGTATTACTTGTTGTTTCATGTCGTACTGCATTTCACCGGTGTAGTATACTGGTCGTTTCATGCCGTCCTACATTTTGCCGGTGTACTACTGGTCGTTTCATGTCGTACTGCATTTTGCTGGTGTTCTACTTGTCGTTTTATGTTATACTGCATTTTGCTGGTGTTCTACTTGTCGTTTCATGTTGTTTTGCATTTTGCTGGTGTTCTACTTGTCGTTTCATGTCGTACTGCATTTTGCTGGTGTTCTACTTGTCGTTTCATGTTGTACTGAATTTTGCTGGTGTTCTACTTGTCATTTTATGCTGTACTGCATTTTGCCGGTGTATTACTTGTCGTTTCATGTCGTACTGCATTTTTCCAGTGTATTACTTGTTGTTTCATGTCGTACTGCATTTTGCCGGTGTAGTATACTGGTCGTTTCATGCCGTCCTACATTTTGCCGGTGTACTTCTGGTCGTTTCATGTCGTACTGCATTTTGCTGGTGTACTACTTGTCGTTTCATGTCGTACTGTTTTGCTGCATGGTGTACTACTTTCGTTCCATGTTGTACTGCATTTTGCTGGTGTTCTACTTGTAGTTTCATGTTGTACTGCATTTTGCTGGTGTTCTGCTTGTCGTTTTATGTTGTACTGCATTTTGCCGGTGTATTACTTGTCGTTTCATGTCGTACTGCATTTTGCTGGTGTTCTACTTGTCGTTTCATGTTGTACTGCATTTTGCTGGTGTTCTACTTGTCATTTTATGCTGTACTGCATTTTGCCGGTGTATTACTTGTCGTTTCATGTCGTACTGCATTTTTCCAGTGTATTACTTGTTGTTTCATGTCGTACTGCATTTTGCCGGTGTAGTATACTGGTCGTTTCATGCCGTCCTACATTTTGCCGGTGTACTACTGGTCGTTTCATGTCGTACTGCATTTTGCTGGTGTTCTACTTGTCGTTTTATGTTGTACTGCATTTTGCTGGTGTTCTACTTGTCGTTTCATGTTGTATTGCATTTTGCTGGTGTTCTACTTGTCGTTTCATGTCGTACTGCATTTTGATGGTGTTCTACTTGTCGTTTCATGTTGTACTGCATTTTACTGGTGTTCTACTTGTCATTTTATGCTGTACTGCATTTTGCCGGTGTATTACTTGTCGTTTCATGTCGTACTGCATTTTTCCAGTGTATTACTTGTTGTTTCATGTCGTACTGCATTTTGCCGGTGTAGTATACTGGTCGTTTCATGCCGTCCTACATTTTGCCGGTGTACTACTGGTCGTTTCATGTCGTACTGCATTTTGCTGGTGTACTACTTGTCGTTTCATGTCGTACTGTTTTGCTGCATGGTGTACTACTTTCGTTCCATGTTGTACTGCATTTTGCTGGTGTTCTACTTGTAGTTTCATGTTGTACTGCATTTTGCTGGTGTTCTGCTTGTCGTTTTATGTTGTACTGCATTTTGCCGGTGTATTACTTGTCGTTTCATGTCGTACTGCATTTTGCTGGTGTTCTACTTGTCGTTTCATGTTGTACTGCATTTTGCTGGTGTTCTACTTGTCATTTTATGCTGTACTGCATTTTGCCGGTGTATTACTTGTCGTTTCATGTCGTACTGCATTTTTCCAGTGTATTACTTGTTGTTTCATGTCGTACTGCATTTTGCCGGTGTAGTATACTGGTCGTTTCATGCCGTCCTACATTTTGCCGGTGTACTACTGGTCGTTTCATGTCGTACTGCATTTTGCTGGTGTTCTACTTGTCGTTTTATGTTGAACTGCATTTTGCTGGTGTTCTACTTGTCGTTTCATGTTGTATTGCATTTTGCTGGTGTTCTACTTGTCGTTTCATGTTGTACTGCATTTGCTGGTGTTTTACTTGTCGTTTCATGTCGTACTGCATTTTGCTGGTGTTCTACTTGTCGTTTCATGGTCGTACTGCATTTTGCCGGTGTATTACTTGTCATTTCATGTCGTACTGCATTTTGCTGGTGTCCTACTTGTCGTTTTATGTTGTACTGCATTTTGCTGGTGTTCTACTTGTCGTTTTATGTTGTACTGCATTTTGCCGGTGTATTACTTGTCGTTTCATGTCGTACTGTTTTGCTGGTGTTCTACTTGTCGTTTCATGTTGGACTGCATTTTGCTGGTGTTCTACTTGTCGTTTTATGTTGTACTGCATTTTGCCGGTGTATTACTTGTCGTTTCATGTCGTACTGCATTTTGCCGGTGTAGTATACTGGTCGTTTCATGCCGTCCTACATTTTGCCGGTGTACTACTGGTCGTTTCATGCCGTACTGCATTTTGCTGGTGTACTACTAGTCGTTTCATTTCGTACTGTTTTGCTGCATGGTGTACTACTTTCGTTCCATGTTGTACTGCATTTTGCTGGTGTACTACTTGTCGTTTCATGTTGTACTGCATTTTGCTGGTGTTCTACTTGTCGTTTCATGTTGTACTGCATTTGGTGGTGTTTTACTTGTCGTTTCATGTTGTACTGCATTTTGCTGGTGTTCTACTTGTCGTTTCATGGTCGTACTGCATTTTGCCGGTGTATAACTTGTCGTTTCATGTCGTACTGCATTTTGCTGGTGTTCTACTTGTCGTTTTATGTTGTACTGCATTTTGCCGGTGTATTACTTGTCGTTTCATGTCGTACTGCATTTTGCTGGTGTTCTACTTGTCGTTTCATGTTGTACTGCATTTTGCTGGTGTTCTACTTGTCGTTTTATGTTTTACTGCATTTTGCCGGTGTATTACTTGTCGTTTCATGACGTACTGCATTTTGCCGGTGTATTACTTGTCGTTTCATGTCGTACTGCATTTTGCTGGTGTTCTACTTGTCGTTTTATGTTGTACTGCATTTTGCTGGTGTTCTACTTGTTGTTTTATGTTGTACTGCATTTTGCCGGTGTATTACTTGTCGTTTCATGTCGTACTGCATTTTGCTGGTGTTCTACTTGTCGTTTCATGTTGTACTGCATTTTGCTGGTGTTCTACTTGTCGTTTTATGTTGTACTGCATTTTGCCGGTGTATTACTTGTCGTTTCATGTCGTACTGCATTTTGCTGGTGTTCTATTTGTCGTTTCATGTTGTACTGCATTTTGCTGGTGTTCTACTTGTCGTTTCATGTTGTACTGCATTTGGTGGTGTTTTACTTGTCGTTTCATGTTGTACTGCATTTTGCTGGTGTTCTACTTGTCGTTTCATGGTCGTACTGCATTTTGCCGGTGTATTACTTGTCGTTTCATGTCGTACTGCATTTTGCTGGTGTTCTACTTGTCGTTTTATGTTGTACTGCATTTTGCCGGTGTATTACTTGTCGTTTCATGTCGTACTGCATTTTGCTGGTGTTTTACTTGTCGTTTCATGTTGTACTGCATTTTGCTGGTGTTCTACTTGTCGTTTTATGTTGTACTGCATTTTGCCGGTGTATTACTTGTCGTTTCATGTCCTACTGCATTTTGCCGGTGTATTACTTGTCGTTTCATGTCGTACTGCATTTTGCTGGTGTTCTACTTGTCGTTTTGTGTTGTACTGCATTTTGCTGGTGTTCTACTTGTCGTTTTATGTTCTACTGCATTTTTCCGGTGTATTACTGGTCGTTTCATGTCGTACTGCATTTTGCTGGTGTTCTACTTGTCGTTTTATGTTGTACTGCATTTTGCTGGTGTTCTACTTGTCGTTTTATGTTGTACTGCATTTTGCCGGTGTATTACTTGTCGTTTCATGTCGTACTGCATTTTGCTGGTGTTCTACTTGTCGCTTCATGTGGTACTGCATTTTGCTGGTGTTCTACTTGTCGTTTTATGTTGTACTGCATTTTGCCGGTGTATTACTTGTCGTTTCATGTCGTACTGCATTTTGCTGGTGTTCTACTTGTCGTTTCATGTTGTACTGCATTTTGCTGGTGTTCTACTTGTCGTTTTATGTTGTACTGCATTTTGCCGGTGTATTACTTGTCGTTTCATGTCGTACTGCATTTTGCTGGTGTTCTACTTGTCGTTTCATGTTGTACTACATTTTGCTGGTGTTCTACTTGACGTTTTATGTTGTACTGCATTTTGCCGGTGTATTACTTGTCGTTTCATGTCGTATTGCATTTTGCTGGTGTTCTACTTGTCGTTTTATGTTGTACTGCATTTTGCTGGTGTTCTACTTGTCGTTTTATGTTGTACTGCATTTTGCCGGTGTATTACTTGTCGTTTCATGTCGTACTGCATTTTGCTGGTGTTCTACTTGTCGTTTCATGTTGTACTGCATTTTGCTGGTGTTCCACTTGTCGTTTTATGTTGTACTGCATTTTGCCGGTGTATTACTTGTTGTTTCATGTCGTACTGCATTTTGCCGGTGTACTATACTGGTCGTTTCATGTCGTCCTACATTTTGCCGGTGTACTACTGGTCGTTTCATGTCGTACTGCATGTTGCCGGTATACTTCTGTCGTTTCATGTCGTACTGCATTTTGCTGGTGTACTACTTGTCGTTTCATGTTGTACTGCATTTTGCTGGTGTTTTACTTGTCGTTTCATGTCGTACTGCATTTTGC
The DNA here is from genome assembly GCA_026874595.1 of Sipunculus nudus. Classification (NCBI taxonomy): domain Eukaryota; kingdom Metazoa; phylum Annelida; class Sipuncula; order Golfingiida; family Sipunculidae; genus Sipunculus; species Sipunculus nudus. The sequence continues at coordinate 60,057,766 of CM049322.1, read as the reverse complement.
TGGTGTTCTACTTGTCGTTTCATGTCGTCCTGCATTTTGCTGGTGTTCAACTTGTCGTTTCATGTCGTACTGCATTTTGCTGGTGTTCTACTTGTCGTTTTATGTTGTACTGCATTTTGCTGGTGTTCTACTTGTCGTTTCATGTCGTCCTGCATTCTGCTGGTGTTCTACTTGTCCTTTCATGTCGTACTGCATTTTGCTGGTGCTCTACTTGTCGTTTCATGTTGTACTGCATTTTGCTGGTGTTCTACTTGTCGTTTCATGTCGTACTGCATTTTGCTGTTGTTCTACTTGTCGTTTCATGTTGTACTGCATTTTTCTAGTGTTCTATTTGTCATTTTATGCTGTACTGCATTTTGCCGGTGTATTACTTGTCGTTTATGTTGTACTGCATTTTTCCAGTGTATTACTTGTTGTTTCATGTCGTACTGCATTTTGCCGGTGTAGTATACTGGTCGTTTCATGCCGTCCTACATTTTGCCGGTGTACTACTGGTCGTTTCATGTCGTACTGCATTTTGCTGGTGTACTACTTGTCGTTTCATGTCGTACTGTTTTGCTGCATGGTGTACTACTTTCGTTCCATGTTGTACTGCATTTTGCTGGTGTACTACTTGTCGTTTCATGTTGTACTGCATTTTGCTGGTGTTCTACTTGTCGTTTCATGTTGTACTGCATTTGGTGGTGTTTTACTTGTCGTTTCATGTCGTACTGCATTTTGCTGGTGTTCTACTTGTCGTTTCATGTCGTCCTGCATTTTGCTGGTGTTCAACTTGTCGTTTCATGTCGTACTGCATTTTGCTGGTGTTCTACTTGTCGTTTTATGTTGTACTGCATTTTTCTGGTGTTCTACTTGTCGTTTCATGTCGTCCTGCATTCTGCTGGTGTATTACTTGTCCTTTCATGTCGTACTGCATTTTGCTGGTGCTCTACTTGTCGTTTCATGTTGTACAGCATTTTGCTGGTGTTCTACTTGTCGTTTCATGTCGTACTGCATTTTGCTGTTGTTCTACTTGTCGTTTCATGTTGTACTGCATTTTTCTAGTGTTCTATTTGTCATTTTATGCTGTACTGCATTTTGCCGGTGTATTACTTGTCGTTTATGTTGTACTGCATTTTTCCAGTGTATTACTTGTTGTTTCATGTCGTACTGCATTTTGCCGGTGTAGTATACTGGTCGTTTCATGCCGTCCTACATTTTGCCGGTGTACTACTGGTCGTTTCATGTCGTACTGCATTTTGCTGGTGTACTACTTGTCGTTTCATGTCGTACTGTTTTGCTGCATGGTGTACTACTTTCGTTCCATGTTGTACTGCATTTTGCTGGTGTACTACTTGTTGTTTCATGTTGTACTGCATTTTGCTGGTGTTCTACTTGTCGTTTCATGTTGTACTGCATTTGGTGGTGTTTTACTTGTCGTTTCATGTCGTACTGCATTTTGCCGGTGTTTTACTTGTCGTTTCATGTTGTACTGCATTTTTCTGGCGTTCTACTTGTCGTTTCATGTTGTACTGCATTTTGCTGGTGTTCTACTTGTCGTTTCATGTTGTACTGCATTTGGTGGTGTTTTACTTGTCGTTTCATGTCGTACTGCATTTTGCTGGTGTTTTACTTGTCGTTTCATGTTGTACTGCATTTTGCTGGCGTTCTACTTGTCGTTTCATGGTCGTACTGCATTTTGCCGGTGTATTACTTGTCGTTTCATATCGTACTGCATTTTGCTGGTGTTATACTTGTCGTTTTATGTTGTACTGCATTTTGCTGGTGTTCTACTTGTCGTTTTATGTTGTACTGCATTTTGCCGGTGTATTACTTGTCGTTTCATGTCGTACTGCATTTTGCTGGTGTTCTACTTGTCGTTTCATGTTGTACTGCATTTTGCTGGTGTTCTACTTGTCGTTTTATGTTGTACTGCATTTTGCCGGTGTATTACTTGTCGTTTCATGTCGTACTGCATTTTGCCGGTGTATTGCTTGTCGTTTCATGTCGTACTGCATTTTGCTGATGTTCTACTTGTCGTTTCATGTTGTACTGCATTTTGCTGGTGTTCTACTTGTCGTTTTATGTTGTACTGCATTTTGCCGGTGTATTACTTGTCGTTTCATGTCGTACTGCATTTTGCTGGTGTTCTACTTGTCGTTTTATGTTGTACTGCATTTTGCTGGTGTTCTACTTGTCGTTTTATGTTGTACTGCATTTTGCCGGTGTATTACTTGTCGTTTCATGTCGTACTGCATTTTGCTGGTGTTCTACTTGTCGTTTCATGTTGTACTGCATTTTGCTGGTGTTCTACTTGTCGTTTTATGTTGTACTGCATTTTGCCGGTGTATTACTTGTCGTTTCATGTCGTACTGCATTTTGCTGGTGTACTACTTGTCGTTTCATGTTGTACTGCATTTTGCTGGTGTTCTACTTGTCGTTTTATGTTGTACTGCATTTTGCCGGTGTATTACTTGTCGTTTCATGTCGTACTGCATTTTGCCGGTGTACTACTGGTCGTTTCATGTCGTACTGCATTTTGCCGGTGTACTACTGTCGTTTCATGTCGTACTGCATTTTGCTGGTGTACTACTTGTCGTTTCATGTTGTACTGCATTTTGCTGGTGTTTTACTTGTCGTTTCATGTCGTACTGCATTTTGCTGGTGTTCTACTTGTCGTTTCATGTCGTCCTGCATTTTGCTGGTGTTCTACTTGTCGTTTCATGTCGTACTGCATTTTGCTGGTGTTCTACTTGTCGTTTTATGTTGTACTGCATTTTGCTGGTGTTCTACTTGTCGTTTCATGTTGTACTGCATTTTGCTGGTGTTCTACTTGTCGTTTCATGTCGTACTGCATTTTGCTGGTGTACTACTTGTCGTTTCATGTTGTACTGCATTTTGCTGGTGTTCTACTTGTCGTTTTATGTTGTACTGCATTTTGCTGGTGTTCTACCTGTCGTTTCATGTTGTACTGCATTTTGCTGGTGTTCTACTTGTCGTTTCATGTCGTACTGCATTTAGCTGGTGTTCTACTTGTCGTTTCATGTCGTACTGCATTTTGCCGGTGTAGTATACTGGTCGTTTCATGCCGTCCTACATTTTGCCGGTGTACTACTGGTCGTTTCATGTCGTACTGCATTTTGCTGGTGTACTACTTGTCGTTTCATGTCGTACTGTTTTGCTGCATGGTGTACTACTTTCGTTCCATGTTGTACTGCATTTTGCTGGTGTACTACTTGTCGTTTCATGTTGTACTGCATTTTGCTGGTGTTCTACTTGTCGTTTCATGTTGTACTGCATTTGGTGGCGTTTTACTTGTCGTTTCATGTCGTACTGCATTTTGCTGGTGTTCTGCTTGTCGTTTCATGGTCGTACTGCATTTTGCCGGTGTATTACTTGTCATTTCATGTCGTACTGCATTTTGCTGGTGTTCTACTTGTCGTTTTATGTTGTACTGCATTTTGCTGGTGTTCTACTTGTCGTTTTATGTTGTACTGCATTTTGCCGGTGTATTACTTGTCGTTTCATGTCGTACTGTTTTGCTGGTGTTCTACTTGTCGTTTCATGTTGTACTGCATTTTGCTGGTGTTCTACTTGTCGTTTTATGTTGTACTGCATTTTGCCGGTGTATTACTTGTCGTTTCATGTCGTACTGCATTTTGCCGGTGTACAACTGGTCGTTTCATGTCGTACTGCATTTTGCCGGTGTACTACTGGTCGATTCATGTCGTACTGCATTTTGCTGGTGTACTACTTGTCGTTTCATGTCGTACTGCATTTTGCCGGTGTACTACTGGTCGTTTCATGTCGTACTGCATTTTGCCGGTGTACTACTTGTCGTTTCATGTCGTACTGCATTTTGCCGGTGTACTACTGGTCGTTTCATGTCGTACTGCATTTTGCCGGTGTACTACTTGTCGTTTCATGTCGTACTGCATTTTGCTGGTGTTCGATTTGTCGTTTCATGTTGTACTGCATTTTGCTGGTGTTCTACTTGTCGTTTCATGTTGTACTGCATTTTGCTGGTGTTCTACTTGTCGTTTCATGTCGAACTGCATTTTGCTGGTGTACTACTTGTCGTTTCATGTTGTACTGCATTTTGCTGGTGTTCTACTTGTCGTTTTATGTTGTACTGCATTTTGCTGGTGTTCTACCTGTCGTTTCATGTTGTACTGCATTTTGCTGGTGTTCTACTTGTCGTTTCATGTCGTACTGCATTTAGCTGGTGTTCTACTTGTCGTTTCATGTCGTACTGCATTTTGCCGGTGTAGTATACTGGTCGTTTCATGCCGTCCTACATTTTGCCGGTGTACTACTGGTCGTTTCATGTCGTACTGCATTTTGCTGGTGTACTACTTGTCGTTTCATGTCGTACTATTTTGCTGCATGGTGTACTACTTTCGTTCCATGTTGTACTGCATTTTGCTGGTGTACTACTTGTCGTTTCATGTTGTACTGCATTTTGCTGGTGTTCTACTTGTCGTTTCATGTTGTACTGCATTTGGTGGCGTTTTACTTGTCGTTTCATGTCGTACTGCATTTTGCTGGTGTTCTACTTGTCGTTTCATGGTCGTACTGCATTTTGCCGGTGTATTACTTGTCATTTCATGTCGTACTGCATTTTGCTGGTGTTCTGCTTGTCGTTTTATGTTGTACTGCATTTTGCTGGTGTTCTACTTGTCGTTTTATGTTGTACTGCATTTTGCCGGTGTATCACTTGTCGTTTCATGTCGTACTGTTTTGCTGGTGTTCTACTTGTCGTTTTATGTTGTACTGCATTTTGCCGGTGTACTACTTGTCGTTTCATGTCGTACTGCATTTTGCCGGTGTACTATACTGGTCGTTTCATGGCGTCCTACATTTTGCCGGTGTACTACTGGTCGTTTCATGTCGTACTGCATTTTGCCGGTGTACTACTGTCGTTTCATGTCGTCCTGCATTTTGCTGGTGTTCTACTTGTCGTTTTATGCTGTACAGCATTTTGCTGGTGTATTACTTGTCGTTTCATGTCGTACTGCATTTTTCCAGTGTATTACTTGTTGTTTCATGTCGTACTGCACTTTGCCGGTGTACTATACAGGTCGTTTCATGTCGTCCTACATTTTGCCGGTGTACTACTGGTCGTTTCATGTCGTACTGCATTTTGCCGGTGTACTACTGTCGTTTCATGTCGTACTGCATTTTGCTGGTGTACTACTTGTCGTTTCATGTTGTACTGCATTTTGCTGGTGTTTTACTTGTCGTTTCATGTCGTACTGCATTTTGCTGGTGTTCTACTTGTCGTTTCATGTCGTCCTGCATTTTGCTGGTGTTCTACTTGTCGTTTCATGTCGTACTGCATTTTGCTGGTGTTCTACTTGTCGTTTTATGTTGTACTGCATTTTGCTGGTGTTCTACTTGTCGTTTCATGTTGTACTGCATTTTGCTGGTGTTCTACTTGTCGTTTCATGTCGTACTGCATTTTGCTGGTGTACTACTTGTCGTTTCATGTTGTACTGCATTTTGCTGGTGTTCTACTTGTCGTTTTATGTTGTACTGCATTTTGCTGGTGTTCTACCTGTCGTTTCATGTTGTACTGCATTTTGCTGGTGTTCTACTTGTCGTTTCATGTCGTACTGCATTTAGCTGGTGTTCTACTTGTCGTTTCATGTCGTACTGCATTTTGCTGGTGTACTACTTGTCGTTTCATGTTGTACTGCATTTTGCTGGTGTTCTACTTGTCGTTTTATGTTGTACTGCATTTTGCCGGTGTATCACTTGTCGTTTCATGTCGTACTGTTTTGCTGGTGTTCTACTTGTCGTTTTATGTTGTACTGCATTTTGCCGGTGTACTACTTGTCGTTTCATGTCGTACTGCATTTTGCCGGTGTACTATACTGGTCGTTTCATGTCGTCCTACATTTTGCCGGTGTACTACTGGTCGTTTCATGTCGTACTGCATTTTGCCGGTGTACTACTGTCGTTTCATGTCGTACTGCATTTTGCTGGTGTACTACTTGTCGTTTCATGTTGTACTGCATTTTGCTGGTGTTTTACTTGTCGTTTCATGTCGTACTGCATTTTGCTGGTGTTCTACTTGTCGTTTCATGTCGTCCTGCGTTTTGCTGGTGTTCTACTTGTCGTTTCATGTCGTACTGCATTTTGCTGGTGTTCTACTTGTCGTTTCATGTCGTCCTGCATTTTGCTGGTGTTCAACTTGTCGTTTCATGTCGTACTGCATTTTGCTGGTGTTCTACTTGTCGTTTTATGTTGTACTGCATTTTGCTGGTGTTCTACTTGTCGTTTCATGTCGTCCTGCATTCTGCTGGTGTTCTACTTGTCCTTTCATGTCGTACTGCATTTTGCTGGTGCTCTACTTGTCGTTTCATGTTGTACTGCATTTTGCTGGTGTTCTACTTGTCGTTTCATGTCGTACTGCATTTTGCTGTTGTTCTACTTGTCGTTTCATGTTGTACTGCATTTTTCTAGTGTTCTATTTGTCATTTTATGCTGTACTGCATTTTGCCGGTGTATTACTTGTCGTTTATGTTGTACTGCATTTTTCCAGTGTATTACTTGTTGTTTCATGTCGTACTGCATTTTGCCGGTGTAGTATACTGGTCGTTTCATGCCGTCCTACATTTTGCCGGTGTACTACTGGTCGTTTCATGTCGTACTGCATTTTGCTGGTGTACTACTTGTCGTTTCATGTCGTACTGTTTTGCTGCATGGTGTACTACTTTCGTTCCATGTTGTACTGCATTTTGCTGGTGTACTACTTGTTGTTTCATGTTGTACTGCATTTTGCTGGTGTTCTACTTGTCGTTTCATGTTGTACTGCATTTGGTGGTGTTTTACTTGTCGTTTCATGTCGTACTGCATTTTGCCGGTGTTTTACTTGTCGTTTCATGTTGTACTGCATTTTTCTGGCGTTCTACTTGTCGTTTCATGTTGTACTGCATTTTGCTGGTGTTCTACTTGTCGTTTCATGTTGTACTGCATTTGGTGGTGTTTTACTTGTCGTTTCATGTCGTACTGCATTTTGCTGGTGTTTTACTTGTCGTTTCATGTTGTACTGCATTTTGCTGGCGTTCTACTTGTCGTTTCATGGTCGTACTGCATTTTGCCGGTGTATTACTTGTCGTTTTATATCGTACTGCATTTTGCTGGTGTTATACTTGTCGTTTTATGTTGTACTGCATTTTGCTGGTGTTCTACTTGTCGTTTTATGTTGTACTGCATTTTGCCGGTGTATTACTTGTCGTTTCATGTCGTACTGCATTTTGCTGGTGTTCTACTTGTCGTTTCATGTTGTACTGCATTTTGCTGGTGTTCTACTTGTCGTTTTATGTTGTACTGCATTTTGCCGGTGTATTACTTGTCGTTTCATGTCGTACTGCATTTTGCCGGTGTATTGCTTGTCGTTTCATGTCGTACTGCATTTTGCTGGTGTTCTACTTGTCGTTTTATGTTGTACTGCATTTTGCCGGTGTATTACTGGTCGTTTCATGTCGTCCTACATTTTGCCGGTGTACTACTGGTCGTTTCATGTCGTACTGCATTTTGCTGGTGTTCTACTTGTCGTTTCATGTTGTACTGCATTTTGCTGGTGTTTTACTTGTCGTTTCATGTCGTACTGCATTTTGCTGGTGTTCTACTTGTCGTTTCATGTCGTCCTGCATTTTGCTGGTGTTCTACTTGTCGTTTCATGTCGTACTGCATTTTGCTGGTGTTCTACTTGTCGTTTTATGTTGTACTGCATTTTGCTGGTGTTCTACTTGTCGTTTCATGTTGTACTGCATTTTGCTGGTGTTCTACTTGTCGTTTCATGTCGTACTGCATTTTGCTGGTGTACTACTTGTCGTTTCATGTTGTACTGCATTTTGCTGGTGTTCTACTTGTCGTTTTATGTTGTACTGCATTTTGCTGGTGTTCTACCTGTCGTTTCATGTTGTACTGCATTTTGCTGGTGTTCTACTTGTCGTTTCATGTCGTACTGCATTTAGCTGGTGTTCTACTTGTCGTTTCATGTCGTACTGCATTTTGCCGGTGTAGTATACTGGTCGTTTCATGCCGTCCTACATTTTGCCGGTGTACTACTGGTCGTTTCATGTCGTACTGCATTTTGCTGGTGTACTACTTGTCGTTTCATGTCGTACTGTTTTGCTGCATGGTGTACTACTTTCGTTCCATGTTGTACTGCATTTTGCTGGTGTACTACTTGTCGTTTCATGTTGTACTGCATTTTGCTGGTGTTCTACTTGTCGTTTCATGTTGTACTGCATTTGGTGGCGTTTTACTTGTCGTTTCATGTCGTACTGCATTTTGCTGGTGTTCTACTTGTCGTTTCATGGTCGTACTGCATTTTGCCGGTGTATTACTTGTCATTTCATGTCGTACTGCATTTTGCTGGTGTTCTACTTGTCGTTTTATGTTGTACTGCATTTTGCTGGTGTTCTACTTGTCGTTTTATGTTGTACTGCATTTTGCCGGTGTATTACTTGTCGTTTCATGTCGTACTGTTTTGCTGGTGTTCTACTTGTCGTTTCATGTTGTACTGCATTTTGCTGGTGTTCTACTTGTCGTTTTATGTTGTACTGCATTTTGCCGGTGTATTACTTGTCGTTTCATGTCGTACTGCATTTTGCCGGTGTACTACTGGTCGTTTCATGTCGTACTGCATTTTGCCGGTGTACTACTGGTCGTTTCATGTCGTACTGCATTTTGCTGGTGTACTACTTGTCGTTTCATGTCGTACTGCATTTTGCCGGTGTACTACTGGTCGTTTCATGTCGTACTGCATTTTGCCGGTGTACTACTTGTCGTTTCATGTCGTACTGCATTTTGCCGGTGTACTACTGGTCGTTTCATGTCGTACTGCATTTTGCCGGTGTACTACTTGTCGTTTCATGTCGTACTGCATTTTGCTGGTGTTCGATTTGTCGTTTCATGTTGTACTGCATTTTGCTGGTGTTCTACTTGTCGTTTCATGTTGTACTGCATTTTGCTGGTGTTCTACTTGTCGTTTCATGTCGAACTGCATTTTGCTGGTGTACTACTTGTCGTTTCATGTTGTACTGCATTTTGCTGGTGTTCTACTTGTCGTTTTATGTTGTACTGCATTTTGCTGGTGTTCTACCTGTCGTTTCATGTTGTACTGCATTTTGCTGGTGTTCTACTTGTCGTTTCATGTCGTACTGCATTTAGCTGGTGTTCTACTTGTCGTTTCATGTCGTACTGCATTTTGCCGGTGTAGTATACTGGTCGTTTCATGCCGTCCTACATTTTGCCGGTGTACTACTGGTCGTTTCATGTCGTACTGCATTTTGCTGGTGTACTACTTGTCGTTTCATGTCGTACTATTTTGCTGCATGGTGTACTACTTTCGTTCCATGTTGTACTGCCTTTTGCTGGTGTACTACTTGTCGTTTCATGTTGTACTGCATTTTGCTGGTGTTCTACTTGTCGTTTCATGTTGTACTGCATTTGGTGGCGTTTTACTTGTCGTTTCATGTCGTACTGCATTTTGCTGGTGTTCTACTTGTCGTTTCATGGTCGTACTGCATTTTGCCGGTGTATTACTTGTCATTTCATGTCGTACTGCATTTTGCTGGTGTTCTACTTGTCGTTTTATGTTGTACTGCATTTTGCTGGTGTTCTACTTGTCGTTTTATGTTGTACTGCATTTTGCCGGTGTATCACTTGTCGTTTCATGTCGTACTGTTTTGCTGGTGTTCTACTTGTCGTTTTATGTTGTACTGCATTTTGCCGGTGTACTACTTGTCGTTTCATGTCGTACTGCATTTTGCCGGTGTACTATACTGGTCGTTTCATGGCGTCCTACATTTTGCCGGTGTACTACTGGTCGTTTCATGTCGTACTGCATTTTGCCGGTGTACTACTGTCGTTTCATGTCGTCCTGCATTTTGCTGGTGTTCTACTTGTCGTTTTATGCTGTACAGCATTTTGCTGGTGTATTACTTGTCGTTTCATGTCGTACTGCATTTTTCCAGTGTATTACTTGTTGTTTCATGTCGTACTGCACTTTGCCGGTGTACTATACTGGTCGTTTCATGTCGTCCTACATTTTGCCGGTGTACTACTGGTCGTTTCATGTCGTACTGCATTTTGCCGGTGTACTACTGTCGTTTCATGTCGTACTGCATTTTGCTGGTGTACTACTTGTCGTTTCATGTTGTACTGCATTTTGCTGGTGTTTTACTTGTCGTTTCATGTCGTACTGCATTTTGCTGGTGTTCTACTTGTCGTTTCATGTCGTCCTGCATTTTGCTGGTGTTCTACTTGTCGTTTCATGTCGTACTGCATTTTGCTGGTGTTCTACTTGTCGTTTTATGTTGTACTGCATTTTGCTGGTGTTCTACTTGTCGTTTCATGTTGTACTGCATTTTGCTGGTGTTCTACTTGTCGTTTCATGTCGTACTGCATTTTGCTGGTGTACTACTTGTCGTTTCATGTTGTACTGCATTTTGCTGGTGTTCTACTTGTCGTTTTATGTTGTACTGCATTTTGCTGGTGTTCTACCTGTCGTTTCATGTTGTACTGCATTTTGCTGGTGTTCTACTTGTCGTTTCATGTCGTACTGCATTTAGCTGGTGTTCTACTTGTCGTTTCATGTCGTACTGCATTTTGCCGGTGTAGTATACTGGTCGTTTCATGCCGTCCTACATTTTGCCGGTGTACTACTGGTCGTTTCATGTCGTACTGCATTTTGCTGGTGTACTACTTGTCGTTTCATGTCGTACTATTTTGCTGCATGGTGTACTACTTTCGTTCCATGTTGTACTGCATTTTGCTGGTGTACTACTTGTCGTTTCATGTTGTACTGCATTTTGCTGGTGTTCTACTTGTCGTTTCATGTTGTACTGCATTTGGTGGCGTTTTACTTGTCGTTTCATGTCGTACTGCATTTTGCTTGTGTTCTACTTGTCGTTTCATGGTCGTACTGCATTTTGCCGGTGTATTACTTGTCATTTCATGTCGTACTGCATTTTGCTGGTGTTCTACTTGTCGTTTTATGTTGTACTGCATTTTGCTGGTGTTCTACTTGTCGTTTTATGCTGTACAGCATTTTGCTGGTGTATTACTTGTCGTTTCATGTCGTACTGCATTTTTCCAGTGTATTACTTGTTGTTTCATGTCGTACTGCACTTTGCCGGTGTACTATACTGGTCGTTTCATGTCGTCCTACATTTTGCCGGTGTACTTCTGGTCGTTTCATGTCGTACTGCATTTTGCCGGTGTACTACTGTCGTTTCATGTCGTACTGCATTTTGCTGGTGTACTACTTGTCGTTTCATGTTGTACTGCATTTTGCTGGTGTTTTACTTGTCGTTTCATGTCGTACTGCATTTTGCTGGTGTTCTACTTGTCGTTTCATGTCGTCCTGCATTTTGCTGGTGTTCTACTTGTCGTTTCATGTCGTACTGCATTTTGCTGGTGTTCTACTTGTCGTTTTATGTTGTACTGCATTTTGCTGGTGTTCTACTTGTCGTTTCATGTTGTACTGCATTTTGCTGGTGTTCTACTTGTCGTTTCATGTCGTACTGCATTTTGCTGGTGTACTACTTGTCGTTTCATGTTGTACTGCATTTTGCTGGTGTTCTACTTGTCGTTTTATGTTGTACTGCATTTTGCTGGTGTTCTACCTGTCGTTTCATGTTGTACTGCATTTTGCTGGTGTTCTACTTGTCGTTTCATGTCGTACTGCATTTAGCTGGTGTTCTACTTGTCGTTTCATGTCGTACTGCATTTTGCTGGTGTACTACTTGTCGTTTCATGTTGTACTGCATTTTGCTGGTGTTCTACTTGTCGTTTTATGTTGTACTGCATTTTGCCGGTGTATCACTTGTCGTTTCATGTCGTACTGTTTTGCTGGTGTTCTACTTGTCGTTTTATGTTGTACTGCATTTTGCCGGTGTACTACTTGTCGTTTCATGTCGTACTGCATTTTGCCGGTGTACTATACTGGTCGTTTCATGTCGTCCTACATTTTGCCGGTGTACTACTGGTCGTTTCATGTCGTACTGCATTTTGCCGGTGTACTACTGTCGTTTCATGTCGTACTGCATTTTGCTGGTGTACTACTTGTCGTTTCATGTTGTACTGCATTTTGCTGGTGTTTTACTTGTCGTTTCATGTCGTACTGCATTTTGCTGGTGTTCTACTTGTCGTTTCATGTCGTCCTGCATTTTGCTGGTGTTCTACTTGTCGTTTCATGTCGTACTGCATTTTGCTGGTGTTCTACTTGTCGTTTCATGTCGTCCTGCATTTTGCTGGTGTTCAACTTGTCGTTTCATGTCGTACTGCATTTTGCTGGTGTTCTACTTGTCGTTTTATGTTGTACTGCATTTTGCTGGTGTTCTACTTGTCGTTTTATGTTGTATTGCATTTTGCTGGTGTTCTACTTGTCGTTTCATGTCGTACTGCATTTTGCTGTTGTTCTACTTGTCGTTTCATGTTGTACTGCATTTTTCTAGTGTTCTATTTGTCATTTTATGCTGTACTGCATTTTGCCGGTGTATTACTTGTCGTTTATGTTGTACTGCATTTTTCCAGTGTATTACTTGTTGTTTCATGTCGTACTGCATTTTGCCGGTGTAGTATACTGGTCGTTTCATGCCGTCCTACATTTTGCCGGTGTACTACTGGTCGTTTCATGTCGTACTGCATTTTGCTGGTGTACTACTTGTCGTTTCATGTCGTACTGTTTTGCTGCATGGTGTACTACTTTCGTTCCATGTTGTACTGCATTTTGCTGGTGTACTACTTGTTGTTTCATGTTGTACTGCATTTTGCTGGTGTTCTACTTGTCGTTTCATGTTGTACTGCATTTGGTGGTGTTTTACTTGTCGTTTCATGTCGTACTGCATTTTGCCGGTGTTTTACTTGTCGTTTCATGTTGTACTGCATTTTTCTGGCGTTCTACTTGTCGTTTCATGTTGTACTGCATTTTGCTGGTGTTCTACTTGTCGTTTCATGTTGTACTGCATTTGGTGGTGTTTTACTTGTCGTTTCATGTCGTACTGCATTTTGCTGGTGTTTTACTTGTCGTTTCATGTTGTACTGCATTTTGCTGGCGTTCTACTTGTCGTTTCATGGTCGTACTGCATTTTGCCGGTGTATTACTTGTCGTTTCATATCGTACTGCATTTTGCTGGTGTTATACTTGTCGTTTTATGTTGTACTGCATTTTGCTGGTGTTCTACTTGTCGTTTTATGTTGTACTGCATTTTGCCGGTGTATTACTTGTCGTTTCATGTCGTACTGCATTTTGCTGGTGTTCTACTTGTCGTTTCATGTGGTACTGCATTTTGCTGGTGTTCTACTTGTCGTTTTATGTTGTACTGCATTTTGCCGGTGTATTACTTGTCGTTTCATGTCGTACTGCATTTTGCCGGTGTATTGCTTGTCGTTTCATGTCGTACTGCATTTTGCTGATGTTCTACTTGTCGTTTCATGTTGTACTGCATTTTGCTGGTGTTCTACTTGTCGTTTTATGTTGTACTGCATTTTGCCGGTGTATTACTTGTCGTTTCATGTCGTACTGCATTTTGCTGGTGTTCTACTTGTCGTTTTATGTTGTACTGCATTTTGCTGGTGTTCTACTTGTCGTTTTATGTTGTACTGCATTTTGCCGGTGTATTACTTGTCGTTTCATGTCGTACTGCATTTTGCTGGTGTTCTACTTGTCGTTTCATGTTGTACTGCATTTTGCTGGTGTTCTACTTGTCGTTTTATGTTGTACTGCATTTTGCCGGTGTATTACTTGTCGTTTCATGTCGTACTGCATTTTGCTGGTGTACTACTTGTCGTTTCATGTTGTACTGCATTTTGCTGGTGTTCTACTTGTCGTTTTATGTTGTACTGCATTTTGCCGGTGTATTACTTGTCGTTTCATGTCGTACTGCATTTTGCCGGTGTACTACTGGTCGTTTCATGTCGTACTGCATTTTGCCGGTGTACTACTGTCGTTTCATGTCGTACTGCATTTTGCTGGTGTACTACTTGTCGTTTCATGTTGTACTGCATTTTGCTGGTGTTTTACTTGTCGTTTCATGTCGTACTGCATTTTGCTGGTGTTCTACTTGTCGTTTCATGTCGTCCTGCATTTTGCTGGTGTTCTACTTGTCGTTTCATGTCGTACTGCATTTTGCTGGTGTTCTACTTGTCGTTTTATGTTGTACTGCATTTTGCTGGTGTTCTACTTGTCGTTTCATGTTGTACTGCATTTTGCTGGTGTTCTACTTGTCGTTTCATGTCGTACTGCATTTTGCTGGTGTACTACTTGTCGTTTCATGTTGTACTGCATTTTGCTGGTGTTCTACTTGTCGTTTTATGTTGTACTGCATTTTGCTGGTGTTCTACCTGTCGTTTCATGTTGTACTGCATTTTGCTGGTGTTCTACTTGTCGTTTCATGTCGTACTGCATTTAGCTGGTGTTCTACTTGTCGTTTCATGTCGTACTGCATTTTGCCGGTGTAGTATACTGGTCGTTTCATGCCGTCCTACATTTTGCCGGTGTACTACTGGTCGTTTCATGTCGTACTGCATTTTGCTGGTGTACTACTTGTCGTTTCATGTCGTACTGTTTTGCTGCATGGTGTACTACTTTCGTTCCATGTTGTACTGCATTTTGCTGGTGTACTACTTGTCGTTTCATGTTGTACTGCATTTTGCTGGTGTTCTACTTGTCGTTTCATGTTGTACTGCATTTGGTGGCGTTTTACTTGTCGTTTCATGTCGTACTGCATTTTGCTGGTGTTCTACTTGTCGTTTCATGGTCGTACTGCATTTTGCCGGTGTATTACTTGTCATTTCATGTCGTACTGCATTTTGCTGGTGTTCTACTTGTCGTTTTATGTTGTACTGCATTTTGCTGGTGTTCTACTTGTCGTTTTATGTTGTACTGCATTTTGCCGGTGTATTACTTGTCGTTTCATGTCGTACTGTTTTGCTGGTGTTCTACTTGTCGTTTCATGTTGTACTGCATTTTGCTGGTGTTCTACTTGTCGTTTTATGTTGTACTGCATTTTGCCGGTGTATTACTTGTCGTTTCATGTCGTACTGCATTTTGCCGGTGTACTACTGGTCGTTTCATGTCGTACTGCATTTTGCCGGTGTACTACTGGTCGTTTCATGTCGTACTGCATTTTGCTGGTGTACTACTTGTCGTTTCATGTCGTACTGCATTTTGCCGGTGTACTACTGGTCGTTTCATGTCGTACTGCATTTTGCCGGTGTACTACTTGTCGTTTCATGTCGTACTGCATTTTGCCGGTGTAGTACTGGTCGTTTCATGTCGTACTGCATTTTGCCGGTGTACTACTTGTCGTTTCATGTCGTACTGCATTTTGCTGGTGTTCGATTTGTCGTTTCATGTTGTACTGCATTTTGCTGGTGTTCTACTTGTCGTTTCATGTTGTACTGCATTTTGCTGGTGTTCTACTTGTCGTTTCATGTCGAACTGCATTTTGCTGGTGTACTACTTGTCGTTTCATGTTGTACTGCATTTTGCTGGTGTTCTACTTGTCGTTTTATGTTGTACTGCATTTTGCTGGTGTTCTACCTGTCGTTTCATGTTGTACTGCATTTTGCTGGTGTTCTACTTGTCGTTTCATGTCGTACTGCATTTAGCTGGTGTTCTACTTGTCGTTTCATGTCGTACTGCATTTTGCCGGTGTAGTATACTGGTCGTTTCATGCCGTCCTACATTTTGCCGGTGTACTACTGGTCGTTTCATGTCGTACTGCATTTTGCTGGTGTACTACTTGTCGTTTCATGTCGTACTATTTTGCTGCATGGTGTACTACTTTCGTTCCATGTTGTACTGCATTTTGCTGGTGTACTACTTGTCGTTTCATGTTGTACTGCATTTTGCTGGTGTTCTACTTGTCGTTTCATGTTGTACTGCATTTGGTGGCGTTTTACTTGTCGTTTCATGTCGTACTGCATTTTGCTGGTGTTCTACTTGTCGTTTCATGGTCGTACTGCATTTTGCCGGTGTATTACTTGTCATTTCATGTCGTACTGCATTTTGCTGGTGTTCTACTTGTCGTTTTATGTTGTACTGCATTTTGCTGGTGTTCTACTTGTCGTTTTATGTTGTACTGCATTTTGCCGGTGTATCACTTGTCGTTTCATGTCGTACTGTTTTGCTGGTGTTCTACTTGTCGTTTTATGTTGTACTGCATTTTGCCGGTGTACTACTTGTCGTTTCATGTCGTACTGCATTTTGCCGGTGTACTATACTGGTCGTTTCATGGCGTCCTACATTTTGCCGGTGTACTACTGGTCGTTTCATGTCGTACTGCATTTTGCCGGTGTACTACTGTCGTTTCATGTCGTCCTGCATTTTGCTGGTGTTCTACTTGTCGTTTTATGCTGTACAGCATTTTGCTGGTGTATTACTTGTCGTTTCATGTCGTACTGCATTTTTCCAGTGTATTACTTGTTGTTTCATGTCGTACTGCACTTTGCCGGTGTACTATACTGGTCGTTTCATGTCGTCCTACATTTTGCCGGTGTACTACTGGTCGTTTCATGTCGTACTGCATTTTGCCGGTGTACTACTGTCGTTTCATGTCGTACTGCATTTTGCTGGTGTACTACTTGTCGTTTCATGTTGTACTGCATTTTGCTGGTGTTTTACTTGTCGTTTCATGTCGTACTGCATTTTGCTGGTGTTCTACTTGTCGTTTCATGTCGTCCTGCATTTTGCTGGTGTTCTACTTGTCGTTTCATGTCGTACTGCATTTTGCTGGTGTTCTACTTGTCGTTTTATGTTGTACTGCATTTTGCTGGTGTTCTACTTGTCGTTTCATGTTGTACTGCATTTTGCTGGTGTTCTACTTGTCGTTTCATGTCGTACTGCATTTTGCTGGTGTACTACTTGTCGTTTCATGTTGTACTGCATTTTGCTGGTGTTCTACTTGTCGTTTTATGTTGTACTGCATTTTGCTGGTGTTCTACCTGTCGTTTCATGTTGTACTGCATTTTGCTGGTGTTCTACTTGTCGTTTCATGTCGTACTGCATTTAGCTGGTGTTCTACTTGTCGTTTCATGTCGTACTGCATTTTGCCGGTGTAGTATACTGGTCGTTTCATGCCGTCCTACATTTTGCCGGTGTACTACTGGTCGTTTCATGTCGTACTGCATTTTGCTGGTGTACTACTTGTCGTTTCATGTCGTACTATTTTGCTGCATGGTGTACTACTTTCGTTCCATGTTGTACTGCATTTTGCTGGTGTACTACTTGTCGTTTCATGTTGTACTGCATTTTGCTGGTGTTCTACTTGTCGTTTCATGTTGTACTGCATTTGGTGGCGTTTTACTTGTCGTTTCATGTCGTACTGCATTTTGCTTGTGTTCTACTTGTCGTTTCATGGTCGTACTGCATTTTGCCGGTGTATTACTTGTCATTTCATGTCGTACTGCATTTTGCTGGTGTTCTACTTGTCGTTTTATGTTGTACTGCATTTTGCTGGTGTTCTACTTGTCGTTTTATGTTGTACTGCATTTTGCCGGTGTATCACTTGTCGTTTCATGTCGTACTGTTTTGCTGGTGTTCTACTTGTCGTTTTATGTTGTACTGCATTTTGCCGGTGTACTACTTGTCGTTTCATGTCGTACTGCATTTTGCCGGTGTACTATACTGGTCGTTTCATGTCGTCCTACATTTTGCCGGTGTACTACTGGTCGTTTCATGTCGTACTGCATTTTGCCGGTGTACTACTGTCGTTTCATGTCGTACTGCATTTTGCTGGTGTACTACTTGTCGTTTCATGTTGTACTGCATTTTGCTGGTGTTTTACTTGTCGTTTCATGTCGTACTGCATTTTGCTGGTGTTCTACTTGTCGTTTCATGTCGTCCTGCATTTTGCTGGTGTTCTACTTGTCGTTTCATGTCGTACTGCATTTTGCTGGTGTTCTACTTGTCGTTTCATGTCGTACTGTTTTGCTGCATGGTGTACTACTTTCGTTCCATGTTGTACTGCATTTTGCTGGTGTACTACTTGTCGTTTCATGTTGTACTGCATTTTGCTGGTGTTCTACTTGTCGTTTCATGTTGTACTGCATTTGGTGGCGTTTTACTTGTCGTTTCATGCCGTACTGCATTTTGCTGGTGTTCTACTTGTCGTTTCATGGTCGTACTGCATTTTGCCGGTGTATTACTTGTCATTTCATGTCGTACTGCATTTTGCTGGTGTTCTACTTGTCGTTTTATGTTGTACTGCATTTTGCTGGTGTTCTACTTGTCGTTTTATGTTGTACTGCATTTTGCCGGTGTATTACTTGTCGTTTCATGTCGTACTGTTTTGCTAGTGTTCTACTTGTCGTTTCATGTTGTACTGCATTTTGCTGGTGTTCTACTTGTCGTTTTATGTTGTACTGCATTTTGCCGGTGTATTACTTGTCGTTTCATGTCGTACTGCATTTTGCCGGTGTACTACTGGTCGTTTCATGTCGTACTGCATTTTGCCGGTGTACTACTGGTCGTTTCATGTCGTACTGCATTTTGCTGGTGTACTACTTGTCGTTTCATGTCGTACTGCATTTTGCCGGTGTACTACTGGTCGTTTCATGT
Organism: Sipunculus nudus; assembly: GCA_026874595.1. NCBI lineage: Eukaryota > Metazoa > Annelida > Sipuncula > Golfingiida > Sipunculidae > Sipunculus > Sipunculus nudus. The sequence goes on along the minus strand of CM049322.1, from coordinate 60,039,204 downwards.
CGTACTGCATTTTGCCGGTGTACTACTTGTCGTTTCATGTCGTACTGCATTTTGCTGGTGTTCTACTTGTCGTTTCATGTCGTCCTGCATTTTGCTGGTGTTCTACTTGTCGTTTCATGTTGTACTGCATTTTGCTGGTGTTCTACTTGTCGTTTTATGTTGTACTGCATTTTGCCGGTGTTCTACTTGTCGTTTCATGTCGTACTGCATTTTGCTGGTGTTCTACTTGTCGTTTCATGTCGTACTGCATTTTGCTGGTGTTCTATACTGGTCGTTTTATGTTGTACTGCATTTTGCCGGTGTATTACTTGTCGTTTCATGTCGTACTGCATTTTGCTGGTGTACTACTTGTCGTTTCATGTCGTACTGTTTTGCTGCATGGTGTCTACTTTCGTTCCATGTTGTACTGCATTTTGCTGGTGTACTACTTGTCGTTTCATGTTGTACTGCATTTTGCTGGTGTTCTACTTGTCGTTTCATGCTGTACTGCATTTTGCTGGTGTTCTACTTGTCGTTTTATGCTGTACAGCATTTTGCTGGTGTATTACTTGTCGTTTCATGTCGTACTACATTTTTCCAGTGTATTACTTGTTGTTTCATGTCGTACGGCACTTTGCCGGTGTACTATACTGGTCGTTTCATGTCGTCCTACATTTTGACGGTGTACTACTGGTCGTTTCATGTCGTACTGCATTTTGCCGGTGTACTACTGTCGTTTCATGTCGTACTGCATTTTGCTGGTGTACTACTTGTCGTTTCATGTTGTACTGCATTTTGCTGGTGTTTTACTTGTCGTTTCATGTCGTACTGCATTTTGCTGGTGTTCTACTTGTCGTTTCATGTCGTCCTGCATTTTGCTGGTGTTCTACTTGTCGTTTCATGTCGTACTACATTTTGCTGGTGTTCTATTTGTCGTTTCATGTTGTACTGCATTTTGCTGGTGTTCTACTTGTCGTTTCATGTTGTACTGCATTTTGCTGGTGTTCTACTTGTCGTTTCATGTCGAACTGCATTTTGCTGGTGTACTACTTGTCGTTTCATGTTGTACTGCATTTTGCTGGTGTTCTACTTGTCGTTTTATGTTGTACTGCATTTTGCTGGTGTTCTACCTGTCGTTTCATGTTGTACTGCATTTTGCTGGTGTTCTACTTGTCGTTTCATGTCGTACTGCATTTAGCTGGTGTTCTACTTGTCGTTTCATGTCGTACTGCATTTTGCCGGTGTAGTATACTGGTCGTTTCATGCCGTCCTACATTTTACCGGTGTACTACTGGTCGTTTCATGTCGTACTGCATTTTGCTGGTGTACTACTTGTCGTTTCATGTCGTACTGTTTTGCTGCATGGTGTACTACTTTCGTTCCATGTTGTACTGCATTTTGCTGGTGTACTACTTGTCGTTTCATGTTGTACTGCATTTTGCTGGTGTTCTACTTGTCGTTTCATGTTGTACTGCATTTGGTGGCGTTTTACTTGTCGTTTCATGTCGTACTGCATTTTGCTGGTGTTCTACTTGTCGTTTCATGGTCGTACTGCATTTTGCCGGTGTATTACTTGTCATTTCATGTCGTACTGCATTTTGCTGGTGTTCTACTTGTCGTTTTATGTTGTACTGCATTTTGCTGGTGTTCTACTTGTCGTTTTATGTTGTACTGCATTTTGCCGGTGTATTACTTGTCGTTTCATGTCGTACTGTTTTGCTGGTGTTCTACTTGTCGTTTCATGTTGTACTGCATTTTGCTGGTGTTCTTCTTGTCGTTTTATGTTGTACTGCATTTTGCCGGTGTATTACTTGTCGTTTCATGTCGTACTGCATTTTGCTGGTGTTCTACTTGTCGTTTTATGTCGTACTGCATTTTGCTGGTGTTCTACTTGTCGTTTTATGTTGTACTGCATTTTGCCGGTGTATTACTTGTCGTTTCATGTCGTACTGCATTTTGCTGGTGTTCTACTTGTCGTTTCATGTTGTACTGCATTTTGCTGGTGTTCTGCTTGTCGTTTTATGTTGTACTGCATTTTGCCGGTGTATTACTTGTCGTTTCATGTCGAACTGCATTTTGCTGGTGTTCTACTTGTCATTTTATGCTGTACTGCATTTTGCTGGTGTACTACTTGTCGTTTCATGTCGTACTGTTTTGCTGCATGGTGTACTACTTTCGTTCCATGTTGTACTGCATTTTGCTGGTGTTCTACTTGTAGTTTCATGTCGTACTGCATTTTTCCAGTGTATTACTTGTTGTTTCATGTCGTACTGCATTTTGCTGGTGTTCTACTTGTCATTTTATGTTGTACTGCATTTTGCCGGTGTATTACTTGTCGTTTCATGTCGTACTGCATTTTGCTGGTGTTCTACTTGTCGTTTCATGTTGTACTGCATTTTGCTGGTGTTCTACTTGTCGTTTCATGTTGTACTGCATTTTGCTGGTGTTCTACTTGTCATTTTATGCTGTACTGCATTTTGCCGGTGTATTACTTGTCGTTTCATGTCGTACTGCATTTTTCCAGTGTATTACTTGTTGTTTCATGTCGTACTGCATTTTGCCGGTGTAGTATACTGGTCGTTTCATGCCGTCCTACATTTTGCCGGTGTACTACTGGTCGTTTCATGTCGTACTGCATTTTGCTGGTGTTCTACTTGTCGTTTTATGTTGTACTGCATTTTGCTGGTGTTCTACTTGTCGTTTCATGTTGTATTGCATTTTGCTGGTGTTCTACTTGTCGTTTCATGTCGTACTGCATTTTGATGGTGTTCTACTTGTCGTTTCATGTTGTACTGCATTTTGCTGGTGTTCTACTTGTCATTTTATGCTGTACTGCATTTTGCCGGTGTATTACTTGTCGTTTCATGTCGTACTGCATTTTTCCAGTGTATTACTTGTTGTTTCATGTCGTACTGCATTTTGCCGGTGTAGTATACTGGTCGTTTCATGCCGTCCTACATTTTGCCGGTGTACTACTGGTCGTTTCATGTCGTACTGCATTTTGCTGGTGTACTACTTGTCGTTTCATGTCGTACTGTTTTGCTGCATGGTGTACTACTTTCGTTCCATGTTGTACTGCATTTTGCTGGTGTTCTACTTGTAGTTTCATGTTGTACTGCATTTTGCTGGTGTTCTGCTTGTCGTTTTATGTTGTACTGCATTTTGCCGGTGTATTACTTGTCGTTTCATGTCGTACTGCATTTTGCTGGTGTTCTACTTGTCGTTTCATGTTGTACTGCATTTTGCTGGTGTTCTACTTGTCATTTTATGCTGTACTGCATTTTGCCGGTGTATTACTTGTCGTTTCATGTCGTACTGCATTTTTCCAGTGTATTACTTGTTGTTTCATGTCGTACTGCATTTTGCCGGTGTAGTATACTGGTCGTTTCATGCCGTCCTACATTTTGCCGGTGTACTACTGGTCGTTTCATGTCGTACTGCATTTTGCTGGTGTTCTACTTGTCGTTTTATGTTGAACTGCATTTTGCTGGTGTTCTACCTGTCGTTTCATGTTGTATTGCATTTTGCTGGTGTTCTACTTGTCGTTTCATGTTGTACTGCATTTGCTGGTGTTTTACTTGTCGTTTCATGTCGTACTGCATTTTGCTGGTGTTCTACTTGTCGTTTCATGGTCGTACTGCATTTTGCCGGTGTATTACTTGTCATTTCATGTCGTACTGCATTTTGCTGGTGTTCTACTTGTCGTTTTATGTTGTACTGCATTTTGCTGGTGTTCTACTTGTCGTTTTATGTTGTACTGCATTTTGCCGGTGTATTACTTGTCGTTTCATGTCGTACTGTTTTGCTGGTGTTCTACTTGTCGTTTCATGTTGGACTGCATTTTGCTGGTGTTCTACTTGTCGTTTTATGTTGTACTGCATTTTGCCGGTGTATTACTTGTCGTTTCATGTCGTACTGCATTTTGCCGGTGTATTACTTGTTGGTTCATGTCGTACTGCATTTTGCCGGTGTAGTATACTGGTCGTTTCATGCCGTCCTACATTTTGCCGGTGTACTACTGGTCGTTTCATGCCGTACTGCATTTTGCTGGTGTACTACTAGTCGTTTCATTTCGTACTGTTTTGCTGCATGGTGTACTACTTTCGTCCCATGTTGTACTGCATTTTGCTGGTGTACTACTTGTCGTTTCATGTTGTACTGCATTTTGCTGGTGTTCTACTTGTCGTTTCATGTTGTACTGCATTTGGTGGTGTTTTACTTGTCGTTTCATGTTGTACTGCATTTTGCTGGTGTTCTACTTGTCGTTTCATGGTCGTACTGCATTTTGCCGGTGTATAACTTGTCGTTTCATGTCGTACTGCATTTTGCTGGTGTTCTACTTGTCGTTTTATGTTGTACTGCATTTTGCCGGTGTATTACTTGTCGTTTCATGTCGTACTGCATTTTGCTGGTGTTCTACTTGTCGTTTCATGTTGTACTGCATTTTGCTGGTGTTCTGCTTGTCGTTTTATGTTGTACTGCATTTTGCCGGTGTATTACTTGTCGTTTCATGTCGAACTGCATTTTGCTGGTGTTCTACTTGTCATTTTATGCTGTACTGCATTTTGCTGGTGTACTACTTGTCGTTTCATGTCGTACTGTTTTGCTGCATGGTGTACTACTTTCGTTCCATGTTGTACTGCATTTTGCTGGTGTTCTACTTGTCGTTTCATGTTGTACTGCATTTTGCTGGTGTTCTACTTGCCATTTTATGCTGTACTGCATTTTGCCGGTGTATTACTTGTCGTTTCATGTCGTACTGCATTTTTCCAGTGTATTACTTGTTGTTTCATGTCGTACTGCATTTTGCCGGTGTAGTATACTGGTCGTTTCATGCCGTCCTACATTTTGCCGGTGTACTACTGGTCGTTTCATGTCGTACTGCATTTTGCTGGTGTTTTACTTGTCGTTTTATGTTGTACTGCATTTTGCTGGTGTTCTACTTGTCGTTTCATGTTGTACTGCATTTTGCCGGTGTATTACTTGTCGTTTCATGTCGTACTGCATTTTCCTGGTGTTCTACTTGTCGTTTCATGTTGTACTGCATTTTGCTGGTGTTCTACTTGTCATTTTATGCTGTACTGCATTTTGCCGGTGTATTACTTGTCGTTTCATGTCGTACTGCATTTTTCCAGTGTATTACTTGTTGTTTCATGTCGTACTGCATTTCACCGGTGTAGTATACTGGTCGTTTCATGCCGTCCTACATTTTGCCGGTGTACTACTGGTCGTTTCATGTCGTACTGCATTTTGCTGGTGTTCTACTTGTCGTTTTATGTTATACTGCATTTTGCTGGTGTTCTACTTGTCGTTTCATGTTGTATTGCATTTTGCTGGTGTTCTACTTGTCGTTTCATGTCGTACTGCATTTTGCTGGTGTTCTACTTGTCGTTTCATGTTGTACTGAATTTTGCTGGTGTTCTACTTGTCATTTTATGCTGTACTGCATTTTGCCGGTGTATTACTTGTCGTTTCATGTCGTACTGCATTTTTCCAGTGTATTACTTGTTGTTTCATGTCGTACTGCATTTTGCCGGTGTAGTATACTGGTCGTTTCATGCCGTCCTACATTTTGCCGGTGTACTTCTGGTCGTTTCATGTCGTACTGCATTTTGCTGGTGTACTACTTGTCGTTTCATGTCGTACTGTTTTGCTGCATGGTGTACTACTTTCGTTCCATGTTGTACTGCATTTTGCTGGTGTTCTACTTGTAGTTTTATGTAGTACTGCATTTTGCTGGTGTTCTGCTTGTCGTTTTATGTTGTACTGCATTTTGCCGGTGTATTACTTGTCGTTTCATGTCGTACTGCATTTTGCTGGTGTTCTACTTGTCGTTTCATGTTGTACTGCATTTTGCTTGTGTTCTACTTGTCATTTTATGCTGTACTGCATTTTGCCGGTGTATTACTTGTCGTTTCATGTCGTACTGCATTTTTCCAGTGTATTACTTGTTGTTTCATGTCGTACTGCATTTTGCCGGTGTAGTATACTGGTCGTTTCATGCCGTCCTACATTTTGCCGGTGTACTACTGGTCGTTTCATGTCGTACTGCATTTTGCTGGTGTTCTACTTGTCGTTTTATGTTGTACTGCATTTTGCTGGTGTTCTACTTGTCGTTTCATGTTGTATTGCATTTTGCTGGTGTTCTACTTGTCGTTTCATGTCGTACTGCATTTTGATGGTGTTCTACTTGTCGTTTCATGTTGTACTGCATTTTGCTGGTGTTCTACTTGTCATTTTATGCTGTACTGCATTTTGCCGGTGTATTACTTGTCGTTTCATGTCGTACTGCATTTTTCCAGTGTATTACTTGTTGTTTCATGTCGTACTGCATTTTGCCGGTGTAGTATACTGGTCGTTTCATGCCGTCCTACATTTTGCCGGTGTACTACTGGTCGTTTCATGTCGTACTGCATTTTGCTGGTGTACTACTTGTCGTTTCATGTCGTACTGTTTTGCTGCATGGTGTACTACTTTCGTTCCATGTTGTACTGCATTTTGCTGGTGTTCTACTTGTAGTTTCATGTTGTACTGCATTTTGCTGGTGTTCTGCTTGTCGTTTTATGTTGTACTGCATTTTGCCGGTGTATTACTTGTCGTTTCATGTCGTACTGCATTTTGCTGGTGTTCTACTTGTCGTTTCATGTTGTACTGCATTTTGCTGGTGTTCTACTTGTCATTTTATGCTGTACTGCATTTTGCCGGTGTATTACTTGTCGTTTCATGTCGTACTGCATTTTTCCAGTGTATTACTTGTTGTTTCATGTCGTACTGCATTTTGCCGGTGTAGTATACTGGTCGTTTCATGCCGTCCTACATTTTGCCGGTGTACTACTGGTCGTTTCATGTCGTACTGCATTTTGCTGGTGTTCTACTTGTCGTTTTATGTTGAACTGCATTTTGCTGGTGTTCTACTTGTCGTTTCATGTTGTATTGCATTTTGCTGGTGTTCTACTTGTCGTTTCATGTTGTACTGCATTTGCTGGTGTTTTACTTGTCGTTTCATGTCGTACTGCATTTTGCTGGTGTTCTACTTGTCGTTTCATGGTCGTACTGCATTTTGCCGGTGTATTACTTGTCATTTCATGTCGTACTGCATTTTGCTGGTGTTCTACTTGTCGTTTTATGTTGTACTGCATTTTGCTGGTGTTCTACTTGTCGTTTTATGTTGTACTGCATTTTGCCGGTGTATTACTTGTCGTTTCATGTCGTACTGTTTTGCTGGTGTTCTACTTGTCGTTTCATGTTGGACTGCATTTTGCTGGTGTTCTACTTGTCGTTTTATGTTGTACTGCATTTTGCCGGTGTATTACTTGTCGTTTCATGTCGTACTGCATTTTGCCGGTGTATTACTTGTTGTTTCATGTCGTACTGCATTTTGCCGGTGTAGTATACTGGTCGTTTCATGCCGTCCTACATTTTGCCGGTGTACTACTGGTCGTTTCATGCCGTACTGCATTTTGCTGGTGTACTATTAGTCGTTTCATTTCGTACTGTTTTGCTGCATGGTGTACTACTTTCGTTCCATGTTGTACTGCATTTTGCTGGTGTACTACTTGTCGTTTCATGTTGTACTGCATTTTGCTGGTGTTCTACTTGTCGTTTCATGTTGTACTGCATTTGGTGGTGTTTTACTTGTCGTTTCATGTTGTACTGCATTTTGCTGGTGTTCTACTTGTCGTTTCATGGTCGTACTGCATTTTGCCGGTGTATAACTTGTCGTTTCATGTCGTACTGCATTTTGCTGGTGTTCTACTTGTCGTTTTATGTTGTACTGCATTTTGCCGGTGTATTACTTGTCGTTTCATGTCGTACTGCATTTTGCTGGTGTTCTACTTGTCGTTTCATGTTGTACTGCATTTTGCTGGTGTTCTACTTGTCGTTTTATGTTTTACTGCATTTTGCCGGTGTATTACTTGTCGTTTCATGACGTACTGCATTTTGCCGGTGTATTACTTGTCGTTTCATGTCGTACTGCATTTTGCTGGTGTTCTACTTGTCGTTTTATGTTGTACTGCATTTTGCTGGTGTTCTACTTGTTGTTTTATGTTGTACTGCATTTTGCCGGTGTATTAATTGTCGTTTCATGTCGTACTGCATTTTGCTGGTGTTCTACTTGTCGTTTCATGTTGTACTGCATTTTGCTGGTGTTCTACTTGTCGTTTTATGTTGTACTGCATTTTGCCGGTGTATTACTTGTCGTTTCATGTCGTACTGCATTTTGCTGGTGTTCTATTTGTCGTTTCATGTTGTACTGCATTTTGCTGGTGTTCTACTTGTCGTTTCATGTTGTACTGCATTTGGTGGTGTTTTACTTGTCGTTTCATGTTGCACTGCATTTTGCTGGTGTTCTACTTGTCGTTTCATGGTCGTACTGCATTTTGCCGGTGTATTACTTGTCGTTTCATGTCGTACTGCATTTTGCTGGTGTTCTCCTTGTCGTTTTATGTTGTACTGCATTTTGCCGGTGTATTACTTGTCGTTTCATGTCGTACTGCATTTTGCTGGTGTTTTACTTGTCGTTTCATGTTGTACTGCATTTTGCTGGTGTTCTACTTGTCGTTTTATGTTGTACTGCATTTTGCCGGTGTATTACTTGTCGTTTCATGTCCTACTGCATTTTGCCGGTGTATTACTTGTCGTTTCATGTCGTACTGCATTTTGCTGGTGTTCTACTTGTCGTTTTGTGTTGTACTGCATTTTGCTGGTGTTCTACTTGTCGTTTTATGTTGTACTGCATTTTGCCGGTGTATTACTTGTTGTTTCATGTCGTACTGCATTTTGCCGGTGTACTATACTGGTCGTTTCATGTCGTCCTACATTTTGCCGGTGTACTACTGGTCGTTTCATGTCGTACTGCATGTTGCCGGTGTACTTCTGTCGTTTCATGTCGTACTGCATTTTGCTGGTGTACTACTTGTCGTTTCATGTTGTACTGCATTTTGCTGGTGTTTTACTTGTCGTTTCATGTCGTACTGCATTTTGCTGGTGTTCTACTTGTCGTTTCATGTCGTCCTGCATTTTGCTGGTGTTCAACTTGTCGTTTCATGTCGTACTGCATTTTGCTGGTGTTCTACTTGTCGTTTTATGTTGTACTGCATTTTGCTGGTGTTCTACTTGTCGTTTCATGTCGTCCTGCATTCTGCTGGTGTTCTACTTGTCCTTTCATGTCGTACTGCATTTTGCTGGTGCTCTACTTGTCGTTTCATGTTGTACTGCATTTTGCTGGTGTTCTACTTGTCGTTTCATGTCGTACTGCATTTTGCTGTTGTTCTACTTGTCGTTTCTATGTTGTACTGCATTTTTCTAGTGTTCTATTTGTCATTTTATGCTGTACTGCATTTTGCCGGTGTATTACTTGTCGTTTATGTTGTACTGCATTTTTCCAGTGTATTACTTGTTGTTTCATGTCGTACTGCATTTTGCCGGTGTAGTATACTGGTCGTTTCATGCCGTCCTACATTTTGCCGGTGTACTACTGGTCGTTTCATGTCGTACTGCATTTTGCTGGTGTACTACTTGTCGTTTCATGTCGTACTGTTTTGCTGCATGGTGTACTACTTTCGTTCCATGTTGTACTGCATTTTGCTGGTGTACTACTTGTCGTTTCATGTTGTACTGCATTTTGCTGGTGTTCTACTTGTCGTTTCATGTTGTACTGCATTTGGTGGTGTTTTACTTGTCGTTTCATGTCGTACTGCATTTTGCTGGTGTTCTACTTGTCGTTTCATGTCGTCCTGCATTTTGCTGGTGTTCAACTTGTCGTTTCATGTCGTACTGCATTTTGCTGGTGTTCTACTTGTCGTTTTATGTTGTACTGCATTTTGCTGGTGTTCTACTTGTCGTTTCATGTCGTCCTGCATTCTGCTGGTGTTCTACTTGTCCTTTCATGTCGTACTGCATTTTGCTGGTGCTCTACTTGTCGTTTCATGTTGTACTGCATTTTGCTGGTGTTCTACTTGTCGTTTCATGTCGTACTGCATTTTGCTGTTGTTCTACTTGTCGTTTCATGTTGTACTGCATTTTTCTAGTGTTCTATTTGTCATTTTATGCTGTACTGCATTTTGCCGGTGTATTACTTGTCGTTTATGTTGTACTGCATTTTTCCAGTGTATTACTTGTTGTTTCATGTCGTACTGCATTTTGCCGGTGTAGTATACTGGTCGTTTCATGCCGTCCTACATTTTGCCGGTGTACTACTGGTCGTTTCATGTCGTACTGCATTTTGCTGGTGTACTACTTGTCGTTTCATGTCGTACTGTTTTGCTGCATGGTGTACTACTTTCGTTCCATGTTGTACTGCATTTTGCTGGTGTACTACTTGTTGTTTCATGTTGTACTGCATTTTTCTGGTGTTCTACTTGTCGTTTCATGTTGTACTGCATTTGGTGGTGTTTTACTTGTCGTTTCATGTTGTACTGCATTTTTCTGGCGTTCTACTTGTCGTTTCATGTTGTACTGCATTTTGCTGGTGTTCTACTTGTCGTTTCATGTTGTACTGCATTTGGTGGTGTTTTACTTGTCGTTTCATGTCGTACTGCATTTTGCTGGTGTTTTACTTGTCGTTTCATGTTGTACTGCATTTTGCTGGCGTTCTACTTGTCGTTTCATGGTCGTACTGCATTTTGCCGGTGTATTACTTGTCGTTTCATATCGTACTGCATTTTGCTGGTGTTATACTTGTCGTTTTATGTTGTACTGCATTTTGCTGGTGTTCTACTTGTAGTTTTATGTTGTACTGCATTTTGCCGGTGTATTACTTGTCGTTTCATGTCGTACTGCATTTTGCTGGTGTTCTACTTGTCGTTTCATGTTGTACTGCATTTTGCTGGTGTTCTACTTGTCGTTTTATGTTGTACTGCATTTTGCCGGTGTATTACTTGTCGTTTCATGTCGTACTGCATTTTGCCGGTGTATTGCTTGTCGTTTCATGTCGTACTGCATTTTGCTGATGTTCTACTTGTCGTTTCATGTTGTACTGCATTTTGCTGGTGTTCTACTTGTCGTTTTATGTTGTACTGCATTTTGCCGGTGTATTACTTGTCGTTTCATGTCGTACTGCATTTTGCTGGTGTTCTACTTGTCGTTTTATGTTGTACTGCATTTTGCTGGTGTTCTACTTGTCGTTTTATGTTGTACTGCATTTTGCCGGTGTATTACTTGTCGTTTCATGTCGTACTGCATTTTGCTGGTGTTCTACTTGTCGTTTCATGTTGTACTGCATTTTGCTGGTGTTCTACTTGTCGTTTTATGTTGTACTGCATTTTGCCGGTGTATTACTTGTCGTTTCATGTCGTACCGCATTTTGCTGGTGTACTACTTGTCGTTTCATGTTGTACTGCATTTTGCTGGTGTTCTACTTGTCGTTTTATGTTGTACTGCATTTTGCCGGTGTATTACTTGTCGTTTCATGTCGTTCTGCATTTTGCCGGTGTACTACTGGTCGTTTCATGTCGTACTGCATTTTGCCGGTGTACTACTGTCGTTTCATGTCGTACTGCATTTTGCTGGTGTACTACTTGTCGTTTCATGTTGTACTGCATTTTGCTGGTGTTTTACTTGTCGTTTCATGTCGTACTGCATTTTGCTGGTGTTCTACTTGTCGTTTCATGTCGTCCTGCATTTTGCTGGTGTTCTACTTGTCGTTTCATGTCGTACTGCATTTTGCTGGTGTTCTACTTGTCGTTTTATGTTGTACTGCATTTTGCTGGTGTTCTACTTGTCGTTTCATGTTGTACTGCATTTTGCTGGTGTTCTGCTTGTCGTTTTATGTTGTACTGCATTTTGCCGGTGTATTACTTGTCGTTTCATGTCGTACTGCATTTTGCTGGTGTTCTACTTGTCGTTTCATGTTGTACTGCATTTTGCTGGTGTTCTACTTGTCATTTTATGCTGTACTGCATTTTGCCGGTGTATTACTTGTCGTTTCATGTCGTACTGCATTTTTCCAGTGTATTACTTGTTGTTTCATGTCGTACTGCATTTTGCCGGTGTAGTATACTGGTCGTTTCATGCCGTCCTACATTTTGCCGGTGTACTACTGGTCGTTTCATGTCGTACTGCATTTTGCTGGTGTTCTACTTGTCGTTTTATGTTGAACTGCATTTTGCTGGTGTTCTACTTGTCGTTTCATGTTGTATTGCATTTTGCTGGTGTTCTACTTGTCGTTTCATGTTGTACTGCATTTGCTGGTGTTTTACTTGTCGTTTCATGTCGTACTGCATTTTGCTGGTGTTCTACTTGTCGTTTCATGGTCGTACTGCATTTTGCCGGTGTATTACTTGTCATTTCATGTCGTACTGCATTTTGCTGGTGTTCTACTTGTCGTTTTATGTTGTACTGCATTTTGCTGGTGTTCTACTTGTCGTTTTATGTTGTACTGCATTTTGCCGGTGTATTACTTGTCGTTTCATGTCGTACTGTTTTGCTGGTGTTCTACTTGTCGTTTCATGTTGGACTGCATTTTGCTGGTGTTCTACTTATCGTTTTATGTTGTACTGCATTTTGCCGGTGTATTACTTGTCGTTTCATGTCGTACTGCATTTTGCCGGTGTATTACTTGTTGGTTCATGTCGTACTGCATTTTGCCGGTGTAGTATACTGGTCGATTCATGCCGTCCTACATTTTGCCGGTGTACTACTGGTCGTTTCATGCCGTACTGCATTTTGCTGGTGTACTACTAGTCGTTTCATTTCGTACTGTTTTGCTGCATGGTGTACTACTTTCGTTCCATGTTGTACTGCATTTTGCTGGTGTACTACTTGTCGTTTCATGTTGTACTGCATTTTGCTGGTGTTCTACTTGTCGTTTCATGTTGTACTGCATTTGGTGGTGTTTTACTTGTCGTTTCATGTTGTACTGCATTTTGCTGGTGTTCTACTTGTCGTTTCATGGTCGTACTGCATTTTGCCGGTGTATAACTTGTCGTTTCATGTCGTACTGCATTTTGCTGGTGTTCTACTTGTCGTTTTATGTTGTACTGCATTTTGCCGGTGTATTACTTGTCGTTTCATGTCGTACTGCATTTTGCTGGTGTTCTACTTGTCGTTTCATGTTGTACTGCATTTTGCTGGTGTTCTACTTGTCGTTTTATGTTTTACTGCATTTTGCCGGTGTATTACTTGTCGTTTCATGACGTACTGCATTTTGCCGGTGTATTACTTGTCGTTTCATGTCGTACTGCATTTTGCTGGTGTTCTACTTGTCGTTTTATGTTGTACTGCATTTTGCTGGTGTTCTACTTGTTGTTTTATGTTGTACTGCATTTTGCCGGTGTATTACTTGTCGTTTCATGTCGTACTGCATTTTGCTGGTGTTCTACTTGTCGTTTCATGTTGTACTGCATTTTGCTGGTGTTCTACTTGTCGTTTTATGTTGTACTGCATTTTGCCGGTGTATTACTTGTCGTTTCATGTCGTACTGCATTTTGCTGGTGTTCTATTTGTCGTTTCATGTTGTACTGCATTTTGCTGGTGTTCTACTTGTCGTTTCATGTTGTACTGCATTTGGTGGTGTTTTACTTGTCGTTTCATGTTGTACTGCATTTTGCCGGTGTATTACTTGTCGTTTCATGACGTACTGCATTTTGCCGGTGTATTACTTGTCGTTTCATGTCGTACTGCATTTTGCTGGTGTTCTACTTGTCGTTTTATGTTGTACTGCATTTTGCTGGTGTTCTACTTGTTGTTTTATGTTGTACTGCATTTTGCCGGTGTATTACTTGTCGTTTCATGTCGTACTGCATTTTGCTGGTGTTCTACTTGTCGTTTCATGTTGTACTGCATTTTGCTGGTGTTCTACTTGTCGTTTTATGTTGTACTGCATTTTGCCGGTGTATTACTTGTCGTTTCATGTCGTACTGCATTTTGCTGGTGTTCTATTTGTCGTTTCATGTTGTACTGCATTTTGCTGGTGTTCTACTTGTCGTTTCATGTTGTACTGCATTTGGTGGTGTTTTACTTGTCGTTTCATGTTGTACTGCATTTTGCTGGTGTTCTACTTGTCGTTTCATGGTCGTACTGCATTTTGCCGGTGTATTACTTGTCGTTTCATGTCGTACTGCATTTTGCTGGTGTTCTACTTGTCGTTTTATGTTGTACTGCATTTTGCCGGTGTATTACTTGTCGTTTCATGTCGTACTGCATTTTGCTGGTGTTTTACTTGTCGTTTCATGTTGTACTGCATTTTGCTGGTGTTCTACTTGTCGTTTTATGTTGTACTGCATTTTGCCGGTGTATTACTTGTCGTTTCATGTCCTACTGCATTTTGCCGGTGTATTACTTGTCGTTTCATGTCGTACTGCATTTTGCTGGTGTTCTACTTGTCGTTTTGTGTTGTACTGCATTTTGCTGGTGTTCTACTTGTCGTTTTATGTTGTACTGCATTTTTCCGGTGTATTACTGGTCGTTTCATGTCGTACTGCATTTTGCTGGTGTTCTACTTGTCGTTTTATGTTGTACTGCATTTTGCTGGTGTTCTACTTGTCGTTTTATGTTGTACTGCATTTTGCCGGTGTATTACTTGTCGTTTCATGTCGTACTGCATTTTGCTGGTGTTCTACTTGTCGCTTCATGTGGTACTGCATTTTGCTGGTGTTCTACTTGTCGTTTTATGTTGTACTGCATTTTGCCGGTGTATTACTTGTCGTTTCATGTCGTACTGCATTTTGCTGGTGTTCTACTTGTCGTTTCATGTTGTACTGCATTTTGCTGGTGTTCTACTTGTCGTTTTATGTTGTACTGCATTTTGCCGGTGTATTACTTGTCGTTTCATGTCGTACTGCATTTTGCTGGTGTTCTACTTGTCGTTTCATGTTGTACTACATTTTGCTGGTGTTCTACTTGACGTTTTATGTTGTACTGCATTTTGCCGGTGTATTACTTGTCGTTTCATGTCGTATTGCATTTTGCTGGTGTTCTACTTGTCGTTTTATGTTGTACTGCATTTTGCTGGTGTTCTACTTGTCGTTTTATGTTGTACTGCATTTTGCCGGTGTATTACTTGTCGTTTCATGTCGTACTGCATTTTGCTGTTGTTCTACTTGTCGTTTCATGTTGTACTGCATTTTGCTGGTGTTCCACTTGTCGTTTTATGTTGTACTGCATTTTGCCGGTGTATTACTTGTTGTTTCATGTCGTACTGCATTTTGCCGGTGTACTATACTGGTCGTTTCATGTCGTCCTACATTTTGCCGGTGTACTACTGGTCGTTTCATGTCGTACTGCATGTTGCCGGTGTACTTCTGTCGTTTCATGTCGTACTGCATTTTGCTGGTGTACTACTTGTCGTTTCATGTTGTACTGCATTTTGCTGGTGTTTTACTTGTCGTTTCATGTCGTACTGCATTTTGCTGGTGTTCTACTTGTCGTTTCATGTCGTCCTGCATTTTGCTGGTGTTCAACTTGTCGTTTCATGTCGTACTGCATTTTGCTGGTGTTCTACTTGTCGTTTTATGTTGTACTGCATTTTGCTGGTGTTCTACTTGTCGTTTCATGTCGTCCTGCATTCTGCTGGTGTTCTACTTGTCCTTTCATGTCGTACTGCATTTTGCTGGTGCTCTACTTGTCGTTTCATGTTGTACTGCATTTTGCTGGTGTTCTACTTGTCGTTTCATGTCGTACTGCATTTTGCTGTTGTTCTACTTGTCGTTTCATGTTGTACTGCATTTTTCTAGTGTTCTATTTGTCATTTTATGCTGTACTGCATTTTGCCGGTGTATTACTTGTCGTTTATGTTGTACTGCATTTTTCCAGTGTATTACTTGTTGTTTCATGTCGTACTGCATTTTGCCGGTGTAGTATACTGGTCGTTTCATGCCGTCCTACATTTTGCCGGTGTACTACTGGTCGTTTCATGTCGTACTGCATTTTGCTGGTGTACTACTTGTCGTTTCATGTCGTACTGTTTTGCTGCATGGTGTACTACTTTCGTTCCATGTTGTACTGCATTTTGCTGGTGTACTACTTGTCGTTTCATGTTGTACTGCATTTTGCTGGTGTTCTACTTGTCGTTTCATGTTGTACTGCATTTGGTGGTGTTTTACTTGTCGTTTCATGTCGTACTGCATTTTGCTGGTGTTCTACTTGTCGTTTCATGTCGTCCTGCATTTTGCTGGTGTTCAACTTGTCGTTTCATGTCGTACTGCATTTTGCTGGTGTTCTACTTGTCGTTTTATGTTGTACTGCATTTTGCTGGTGTTCTACTTGTCGTTTCATGTCGTCCTGCATTCTGCTGGTGTTCTACTTGTCCTTTCATGTCGTACTGCATTTTGCTGGTGCTCTACTTGTCGTTTCATGTTGTACTGCATTTTGCTGGTGTTCTACTTGTCGTTTCATGTCGTACTGCATTTTGCTGTTGTTCTACTTGTCGTTTCATGTTGTACTGCATTTTTCTAGTGTTCTTTTTGTCATTTTATGCTGTACTGCATTTTGCCGGTGTATTACTTGTCGTTTATGTTGTACTGCATTTTTCCAGTGTATTACTTGTTGTTTCATGTCGTACTGCATTTTGCCGGTGTAGTATACTGGTCGTTTCATGCCGTCCTACATTTTGCCGGTGTACTACTGGTCGTTTCATGTCGTACTGCATTTTGCTGGTGTACTACTTGTCGTTTCATGTCGTACTGTTTTGCTGCATGGTGTACAACTTTCGTTCCATGTTGTACTGCATTTTGCTGGTGTACTACTTGTTGTTTCATGTTGTACTGCATTTTGCTGGTGTTCTACTTGTCGTTTCATGTTGTACTGCATTTGGTGGTGTTTTACTTGTCGTTTCATGTCGTACTGCATTTTGCCGGTGTTTTACTTGTCGTTTCATGTTGTACTGCATTTTTCTGGCGTTCTACTTGTCGTTTCATGTTGTACTGCATTTTGCTGGTGTTCTACTTGTCGTTTCATGTTGTACTGCATTTGGTGGTGTTTTACTTGTCGTTTCATGTCGTACTGCATTTTGCTGGTGTTTTACTTGTCGTTTCATGTTGTACTGCATTTTGCTGGCGTTCTACTTGTCGTTTCATGGTCGTACTGCATTTTGCCGGTGTATTACTTGTCGTTTCATATCGTACTGCATTTTGCTGGTGTTATACTTGTCGTTTTATGTTGTACTGCATTTTGCTGGTGTTCTACTTGTCGTATTATGTTGTACTGCATTTTGCCGGTGTATTACTTGTCGTTTCATGTCGTACTGCATTTTGCTGGTGTTCTACTTGTCGTTTCATGTTGTACTGCATTTTGCTGGTGTTCTACTTGTCGTTTTATGTTGTACTGCACTTTGCCGGTGTATTACTTGTCGTTTCATGTCGTACTGCATTTTGCCGGTGTATTGCTTGTCGTTTCATGTCGTACTGCATTTTGCTGATGTTCTACTTGTCGTTTCATGTTGTACTGCATTTTGCTGGTGTTCTACTTGTCGTTTTATGTTGTACTGCATTTTGCCGGTGTATTACTTGTCGTTTCATGTCGTACTGCATTTTGCTGGTGTTCTACTTGTCGTTTTATGTTGTACTGCATTTTGCTGGTGTTCTACTTGTCGTTTTATGTTGTACTGCATTTTGCCGGTGTATTACTTGTCGTTTCATGTCGTACTGCATTTTGCTGGTGTTCTACTTGTCGTTTCATGTTGTACTGCATTTTGCTGGTGTTCTACTTGTCGTTTTATGTTGTACTGCATTTTGCCGGTGTATTACTTGTCGTTTCATGTCGTACTGCATTTTGCTGGTGTACTACTTGTCGTTTCATGTTGTACTGCATTTTGCTGGTGTTCTACTTGTCGTTTTATGTTGTACTGCATTTTGCCGGTGTATTACTTGTCGTTTCATGTCGTACTGCATTTTGCTGGTGTATTACTTGTCGTTTCATGTCGTACTGCATTTTGCTGGTGTTCTACTTGTCGTTTTATGTTGTACTGCATTTTGCCGGTGTATTACTTGTCGTTTCATGTCGTACTGCATTTTGCTGGTGTTTTACTTGTCGTTTCATGTTGTACTGCATTTTGCTGGTGTTCTACTTGTCGTTTTATGTTGTACTGCATTTTGCCGGTGTATTACTTGTCGTTTCATGTCCTACTGCATTTTGCCGGTGTATTACTTGTCGTTTCATGTCGTACTGCATTTTGCTGGTGTTCTACTTGTCGTTTTGTGTTGTACTGCATTTTGCTGGTGTTCTACTTGTCGTTTTATGTTGTACTGCATTTTTCCGGTGTATTACTGGTCGTTTCATGTCGTACTGCATTTTGCTGGTGTTCTACTTGTCGTTTTATGTTGTACTGCATTTTGCTGGTGTTCTACTTGTCGTTTTATGTTGTACTGCATTTTGCCGGTGTATTACTTGTCGTTTCATGTCGTACTGCATTTTGCTGGTGTTCTACTTGTCGCTTCATGTGGTACTGCATTTTGCTGGTGTTCTACTTGTCGTTTTATGTTGTACTGCATTTTGCCGGTGTATTACTTGTCGTTTCATGTCGTACTGCATTTTGCTGGTGTTCTACTTGTCGTTTCATGTTGTACTGCATTTTGCTGGTGTTCTACTTGTCGTTTTATGTTGTACTGCATTTTGCCGGTGTATTACTTGTCGTTTCATGTCGTACTGCATTTTGCTGGTGTTCTACTTGTCGTTTCATGTTGTACTACATTTTGCTGGTGTTCTACTTGACGTTTTATGTTGTACTGCATTTTGCCGGTGTATTACTTGTCGTTTCATGTCGTATTGCATTTTGCTGGTGTTCTACTTGTCGTTTTATGTTGTACTGCATTTTGCTGGTGTTCTACTTGTCGTTTTATGTTGTACTGCATTTTGCCGGTGTATTACTTGTCGTTTCATGTCGTACTGCATTTTGCTGTTGTTCTACTTGTCGTTTCATGTTGTACTGCATTTTGCTGGTGTTCCACTTGTCGTTTTATGTTGTACTGCATTTTGCCGGTGTATTACTTGTTGTTTCATGTCGTACTGCATTTTGCCGGTGTACTATACTGGTCGTTTCATGTCGTCCTACATTTTGCCGGTGTACTACTGGTCGTTTCATGTCGTACTGCATGTTGCCGGTGTACTTCTGTCGTTTCATGTCGTACTGCATTTTGCTGGTGTACTACTTGTCGTTTCATGTTGTACTGCATTTTGCTGGTGTTTTACTTGTCGTTTCATGTCGTACTGCATTTTGCTGGTGTTCTACTTGTCGTTTCATGTCGTCCTGCATTTTGCTGGTGTTCAACTTGTCGTTTCATGTCGTACTGCATTTTGCTGGTGTTCTACTTGTCGTTTTATGTTGTACTGCATTTTGCTGGTGTTCTACTTGTCGTTTCATGTCGTCCTGCATTCTGCTGGTGTTCTACTTGTCCTTTCATGTCGTACTGCATTTTGCTGGTGCTCTACTTGTCGTTTCATGTTGTACTGCATTTTGCTGGTGTTCTACTTGTCGTTTCATGTCGTACTGCATTTTGCTGTTGTTCTACTTGTCGTTTCATGTTGTACTGCATTTTTCTAGTGTTCTATTTGTCATTTTATGCTGTACTGCATTTTGCCGGTGTATTACTTGTCGTTTATGTTGTACTGCATTTTTCCAGTGTATTACTTGTTGTTTCATGTCGTACTGCATTTTGCCGGTGTAGTATACTGGTCGTTTCATGCCGTCCTACATTTTGCCGGTGTACTACTGGTCGTTTCATGTCGTACTGCATTTTGCTGGTGTACTACTTGTCGTTTCATGTCGTACTGTTTTGCTGCATGGTGTACTACTTTCGTTCCATGTTGTACTGCATTTTGCTGGTGTACTACTTGTCGTTTCATGTTGTACTGCATTTTGCTGGTGTTCTAGTTGTCGTTTCATATTGTACTGCATTTGGTGGTGTTTTACTTGTCGTTTCATGTCGTACTGCATTTTGCTGGTGTTCTACTTGTCGTTTCATGTCGTCCTGCATTTTGCTGGTGTTCAACTTGTCGTTTCATGTCGTACTGCATTTTGCTGGTGTTCTACTTGTCGTTTTATGTTGTACTGCATTTTGCTGGTGTTCTACTTGTCGTTTCATGTCGTCCTGCATTCTGCTGGTGTTCTACTTGTCCTTTCATGTCGTACTGCATTTTGCTGGTGCTCTACTTGTCGTTTCATGTTGTACTGCATTTTGCTGGTGTTCTACTTGTCGTTTCATGTCGTACTGCATTTTGCTGTTGTTCTACTTGTCGTTTCATGTTGTACTGCATTTTTCTAGTGTTCTTTTTGTCATTTTATGCTGTACTGCATTTTGCCGGTGTATTACTTGTCGTTTATGTTGTACTGCATTTTTCCAGTGTATTACTTGTTGTTTCATGTCGTACTGCATTTTGCCGGTGTAGTATACTGGTCGTTTCATGCCGTCCTACATTTTGCCGGTGTACTACTGGTCGTTTCATGTCGTACTGCATTTTGCTGGTGTACTACTTGTCGTTTCATGTCGTACTGTTTTGCTGCATGGTGTACAACTTTCGTTCCATGTTGTACTGCATTTTGCTGGTGTACTACTTGTTGTTTCATGTTGTACTGCATTTTGCTGGTGTTCTACTTGTCGTTTCATGTTGTACTGCATTTGGTGGTGTTTTACTTGTCGTTTCATGTCGTACTGCATTTTGCCGGTGTTTTACTTGTCGTTTCATGTTGTACTGCATTTTTCTGGCGTTCTACTTGTCGTTTCATGTTGTACTGCATTTTGCTGGTGTTCTACTTGTCGTTTCATGTTGTACTGCATTTGGTGGTGTTTTACTTGTCGTTTCATGTCGTACTGCATTTTGCTGGTGTTTTACTTGTCGTTTCATGTTGTACTGCATTTTGCTGGCGTTCTACTTGTCGTTTCATGGTCGTACTGCATTTTGCCGGTGTATTACTTGTCGTTTCATATCGTACTGCATTTTGCTGGTGTTATACTTGTCGTTTTATGTTGTACTGCATTTTGCTGGTGTTCTACTTGTCGTATTATGTTGTACTGCATTTTGCCGGTGTATTACTTGTCGTTTCATGTCGTACTGCATTTTGCTGGTGTTCTACTTGTCGTTTCATGTTGTACTGCATTTTGCTGGTGTTCTACTTGTCGTTTTATGTTGTACTGCACTTTGCCGGTGTATTACTTGTCGTTTCATGTCGTACTGCATTTTGCCGGTGTATTGCTTGTCGTTTCATGTCGTACTGCATTTTGCTGATGTTCTACTTGTCGTTTCATGTTGTACTGCATTTTGCTGGTGTTCTACTTGTCGTTTTATGTTGTACTGCATTTTGCCGGTGTATTACTTGTCGTTTCATGTCGTACTGCATTTTGCTGGTGTTCTACTTGTCGTTTTATGTTGTACTGCATTTTGCTGGTGTTCTACTTGTCGTTTTATGTTGTACTGCATTTTGCCGGTGTATTACTTGTCGTTTCATGTCGTACTGCATTTTGCTGGTGTTCTACTTGTCGTTTCATGTTGTACTGCATTTTGCTGGTGTTCTACTTGTCGTTTTATGTTGTACTGCATTTTGCCGGTGTATTACTTGTCGTTTCATGTCGTACTGCATTTTGCTGGTGTACTACTTGTCGTTTCATGTTGTACTGCATTTTGCTGGTGTTCTACTTGTCGTTTTATGTTGTACTGCATTTTGCCGGTGTATTACTTGTCGTTTCATGTCGTACTGCATTTTGCCGGTGTACTACTGGTCGTTTCATGTCGTACTGCATTTTGCCGGTGTACTACTGTCGTTTCATGTCGTACTGCATTTTGCTGGTGTACTACTTGTCGTTTCATGTTGTACTGCATTTTGCTGGTGTTTTACTTGTCGTTTCATGTCGTACTGCATTTTGCTGGTGTTCTACTTGTCGTTTCATGTCGTCCTGCATTTTGCTGGTGTTCTACTTGTCGTTTCATGTCGTACTGCATTTTGCTGGTGTTCTACTTGTCGTTTTATGTTGTACTGCATTTTGCTGGTGTTCTACTTGTCGTTTCATGTTGTACTGCATTTTGCTGGTGTTCTACTTGTCGTTTCATGTCGTACTGCATTTTGCTGGTGTACTACTTGTCGTTTCATGTTGTACTGCATTTTGCTGGTGTTCTACTTGTCGTTTTATGTTGTACTGCATTTTGCTGGTGTTCTACCTGTCGTTTCATGTTGTACTGCATTTTGCTGGTGTTCTACTTGTCGTTTCATGTCGTACTGCATTTAGCTGGTGTTCTACTTGTCGTTTCATGTCGTACTGCATTTTGCCGGTGTAGTATACTGGTCGTTTCATGCCGTCCTACATTTTGCCGGTGTACTACTGGTCGTTTCATGTCGTACTGCATTTTGCTGGTGTACTACTTGTCGTTTCATGTCGTACTGTTTTGCTGCATGGTGTACTACTTTCGTTCCATGTTGTACTGCATTTTGCTGGTGTACTACTTGTCGTTTCATGTTGTACTGCATTTTGCTAGTGTTCTACTTGTCGTTTCATGTTGTACTGCATTTGGTGGCGTTTTACTTGTCGTTTCATGTCGTACTGCATTTTGCTGGTGTTCTACTTGTCGTTTCATGTTGTACTGCATTTTGCTGGTGTTCTACTTGTCGTTTCATGTTGTACTGCATTTGGTGGTGTTTTACTTGTCGTTTCATGTCGTACTGCATTTTGCTGGTGTTTTACTTGTCGTTTCATGTTGTACTGCATTTTGCTGGCGTTCTACTTGTCGTTTCATGGTCGTACTGCATTTTGCCGGTGTATTACTTGTCGTTTCATATCGTACTGCATTTTGCTGGTGTTATACTTGTCGTTTTATGTTGTACTGCATTTTGCTGGTGTTCTACTTGTCGTATTATGTTGTACTGCATTTTGCCGGTGTATTACTTGTCGTTTCATGTCGTACTGCATTTTGCTGGTGTTCTACTTGTCGTTTCATGTTGTACTGCATTTTGCTGGTGTTCTACTTGTCGTTTTATGTTGTACTGCACTTTGCCGGTGTATTACTTGTCGTTTCATGTCGTACTGCATTTTGCCGGTGTATTGCTTGTCGTTTCATGTCGTACTGCATTTTGCTGATGTTCTACTTGTCGTTTCATGTTGTACTGCATTTTGCTGGTGTTCTACTTGTCGTTTTATGTTGTACTGCATTTTGCCGGTGTATTACTTGTCGTTTCATGTCGTACTGCATTTTGCTGGTGTTCTACTTGTCGTTTTATGTTGTACTGCATTTTGCTGGTGTTCTACTTGTCGTTTTATGTTGTACTGCATTTTGCCGGTGTATTACTTGTCGTTTCATGTCGTACTGCATTTTGCTGGTGTTCTACTTGTCGTTTCATGTTGTACTGCATTTTGCTGGTGTTCTACTTGTCGTTTTATGTTGTACTGCATTTTGCCGGTGTATTACTTGTCGTTTCATGTCGTACTGCATTTTGCTGGTGTACTACTTGTCGTTTCATGTTGTACTGCATTTTGCTGGTGTTCTACTTGTCGTTTTATGTTGTACTGCATTTTGCCGGTGTATTACTTGTCGTTTCATGTCGTACTGCATTTTGCCGGTGTACTACTGGTCGTTTCATGTCGTACTGCATTTTGCCGGTGTACTACTGTCGTTTCATGTCGTACTGCATTTTGCTGGTGTACTACTTGTCGTTTCATGTTGTACTGCATTTTGCTGGTGTTTTACTTGTCGTTTCATGTCGTACTGCATTTTGCTGGTGTTCTACTTGTCGTTTCATGTCGTCCTGCATTTTGCTGGTGTTCTACTTGTCGTTTCATGTCGTACTGCATTTTGCTGGTGTTCTACTTGTCGTTTTATGTTGTACTGCATTTTGCTGGTGTTCTACTTGTCGTTTCATGTTGTACTGCATTTTGCTGGTGTTCTACTTGTCGTTTCATGTCGTACTGCATTTTGCTGGTGTACTACTTGTCGTTTCATGTTGTACTGCATTTTGCTGGTGTTCTACTTGTCGTTTTATGTTGTACTGCATTTTGCTGGTGTTCTACCTGTCGTTTCATGTTGTACTGCATTTTGCTGGTGTTCTACTTGTCGTTTCATGTCGTACTGCATTTAGCTGGTGTTCTACTTGTCGTTTCATGTCGTACTGCATTTTGCCGGTGTAGTATACTGGTCGTTTCATGCCGTCCTACATTTTGCCGGTGTACTACTGGTCGTTTCATGTCGTACTGCATTTTGCTGGTGTACTACTTGTCGTTTCATGTCGTACTGTTTTGCTGCATGGTGTACTACTTTCGTTCCATGTTGTACTGCATTTTGCTGGTGTACTACTTGTCGTTTCATGTTGTACTGCATTTTGCTAGTGTTCTACTTGTCGTTTCATGTTGTACTGCATTTGGTGGCGTTTTACTTGTCGTTTCATGTCGTACTGCATTTTGCTGGTGTTCTACTTGTCGTTTCATGGTCGTACTGCATTTTGCCGGTGTATTACTTGTCATTTCATGTCGTACTGCATTTTGCTTGTGTTCTACTTGTCGTTTTATGTTGTACTGCATTTTGCTGGTGTTCTACTTGTCGTTTTATGTTGTACTGCATTTTGCCGGTGTATTACTTGTCGTTTCATGTCGTACTGTTTTGCTGGTGTTCTACTTGTCGTTTCATGTTGTACTGCATTTTGCTGGTGTTCTACTTGTCGTTTTATGTTGTACTGCATTTTGCCGGTGTATTACTTGTCGTTTCATGTCGTACTGCATTTTGCCGGTGTACTACTGGTCGTTTCATGTCGTACTGCATTTTGCCGGTGTACTACTGGTCGTTTCATGTCGTACTGCATTTTGCTGGTGTACTACTTGTCGTTTCATGTCGTACTGCATTTTGCCGGTGTACTACTGGTCGTTTCATGTCGTACTGCATTTTGCCGGTGTACTACTTGTCGTTTCATGTCGTACTGCATTTTGCTGGTGTTCTACTTGTCGTTTCATGTCGTCCTGCATTTTCCTGGTGTTCTACTTGTCGTTTCATGTTGTACTGCATTTTGCTGGTGTTCTACTTGTCGTTTTATGTTGTACTGCATTTTGCCGGTGTTCTACTTGTCGTTTCATGTCGTACTGCATTTTGCTGGTGTTCTACTTGTCGTTTCATGTCGTACTGCATTTTGCTGGTGTTCTATACTGGTCGTTTTATGTTGTACTGCATTTTGCCGGTGTATTACTTGTCGTTTCATGTCGTACTGCATTTTGCTGGTGTACTACTTGTCGTTTCATGTCGTACTGTTTTGCTGCATGGTGTACTACTTTCGTTCCATGTTGTACTGCATTTTGCTGGTGTACTACTTGTCGTTTCATGTTGTACTGCATTTTGCTGGTGTTCTACTTGTCGTTTCATGCTGTACTGCATTTTGCTGGTGTTCTACTTGTCGTTTTATGCTGTACAGCATTTTGCTGGTGTATTACTTGTCGTTTCATGTCGTACTGCATTTTTCCAGTGTATTACTTGTTGTTTCATGTCGTACTGCACTTTGCCGGTGTACTATACTGGTCGTTTCATGTCGTCCTACATTTTGCCGGTGTACTTCTGGTCGTTTCATGTCGTACTGCATTTTGCCGGTGTACTACTGTCGTTTCATGTCGTACTGCATTTTGCTGGTGTACTACTTGTCGTTTCATGTTGTACTGCATTTTGCTGGTGTTTTACTTGTCGTTTCATGTCGTACTGCATTTTGCTGGTGTTCTACTTGTCGTTTCATGTCGTCCTGCATTTTGCTGGTGTTCTACTTGTCGTTTCATGTCGTACTGCATTTTGCTGGTGTTCTATTTGTCGTTTCATGTTGTACTGCATTTTGCTGGTGTTCTACTTGTCGTTTCATGTTGTACTGCATTTTGCTGGTGTTCTACTTGTCGTTTCATGTCGAACTGCATTTTGCTGGTGTACTACTTGTCGTTTCATGTTGTACTGCATTTTGCTGGTGTTCTACTTGTCGTTTTATGTTGTACTGCATTTTGCTGGTGTTCTACCTGTCGTTTCATGTTGTACTGCATTTTGCTGGTGTTCTACTTGTCGTTTCATGTCGTACTGCATTTAGCTGGTGTTCTACTTGTCGTTTCATGTCGTACTGCATTTTGCCGGTGTAGTAAACTGGTCGTTTCATGCCGTCCTACATTTTACCGGTGTACTACTGGTCGTTTCATGTCGTACTGCATTTTGCTGGTGTACTACTTGTCGTTTCATGTCGTACTGTTTTGCTGCATGGTGTACTACTTTCGTTCCATGTTGTACTGCATTTTGCTGGTGTACTACTTGTCGTTTCATGTTGTACTGCATTTTGCTGGTGTTCTACTTGTCGTTTCATGTTGTACTGCATTTGGTGGCGTTTTACTTGTCGTTTCATGTCGTACTGCATTTTGCTGGTGTTCTACTTGTCGTTTCATGGTCGTACTGCATTTTGCCGGTGTATTACTTGTCATTTCATGTCGTACTGCATTTTGCTGGTGTTCTACTTGTCGTTTTATGTTGTACTGCATTTTGCTGGTGTTCTACTTGTCGTTTTATGTTGTACTGCATTTTGCCGGTGTATTACTTGTCGTTTCATGTCGTACTGTTTTGCTGGTGTTCTACTTGTCGTTTCATGTTGTACTGCATTTTGCTGGTGTTCTTCTTGTCGTTTTATGTTGTACTGCATTTTGCCGGTGTATTACTTGTCGTTTCATGTCGTACTGCATTTTGCTGGTGTTCTACTTGTCGTTTTATGTTGTACTGCATTTTGCTGGTGTTCTACTTGTCGTTTTATGTTGTACTGCATTTTGCCGGTGTATTACTTGTCGTTTCATGTCGTACTGCATTTTGCTGGTGTTCTACTTGTCGTTTCATGTTGTACTGCATTTTGCTGGTGTTCTGCTTGTCGTTTTATGTTGTACTGCATTTTGCCGGTGTATTACTTGTCGTTTCATGTCGTACTGCATTTTGCTGGTGTTCTACTTGTCATTTTATGCTGTACTGCATTTTGCTGGTGTACTACTTGTCGTTTCATGTCGTACTGTTTTGCTGCATGGTGTACTACTTTCGTTCCATGTTGTACTGCATTTTGCTGGTGTTCTACTTGTAGTTTCATGTTGTACTGCATTTTGCTGGTGTTCTGCTTGTCGTTTTATGTTGTACTGCATTTTGCCGGTGTATTACTTGTCGTTTCATGTCGTACTGCATTTTTCTGGTGTTCTACTTGTCGTTTCATGTTGTACTGCATTTTGCTGGTGTTCTACTTGTCATTTTATGCTGTACTGCATTTTGCCGGTGTATTACTTGTCGTTTCATGTCGTACTGCATTTTTCCAGTGTATTACTTGTTGTTTCATGTCGTACTGCATTTTGCCGGTGTAGTATACTGGTCGTTTCATGCCGTCCTACATTTTGCCGGTGTACTACTGGTCGTTTCATGTCGTACTGCATTTTGCTGGTGTTTTACTTGTCGTTTTATGTTGTACTGCATTTTGCTGGTGTTCTACTTGTCGTTTCATGTTGTACTGCATTTTGCCGGTGTATTACTTGTCGTTTCATGTCGTACTGCATTTTGCTGGTGTTCTACTTGTCGTTTCATGTTGTACTGCATTTTGCTGGTGTTCTACTTGTCATTTTATGCTGTACTGCATTTTGCCGGTGTATTACTTGTCGTTTCATGTCGTACTGCATTTTTCCAGTGTATTACTTGTTGTTTCATGTCGTACTGCATTTTGCCGGTGTAGTATACTGGTCGTTTCATGCCGTCCTACATTTTGCCGGTGTACTACTGGTCGTTTCATGTCGTACTGCATTTTGCTGGTGTTCTACTTGTCGTTTTATGTTGTACTGCATTTTGCTGGTGTTCTACTTGTCGTTTCATGTTGTACTGCATTTTGCTGGTGTTCTACTTGTCGTTTCATGTCGTACTGCATTTAGCTGGTGTTCTACTTGTCGTTTCATGTCGTACTGCATTTTGCCGGTGTAGTAAACTGGTCGTTTCATGCCGTCCTACATTTTACCGGTGTACTACTGGTCGTTTCATGTCGTACTGCATTTTGCTGGTGTACTACTTGTCGTTTCATGTCGTACTGTTTTGCTGCATGGTGTACTACTTTCGTTCCATGTTGTACTGCATTTTGCTGGTGTACTACTTGTCGTTTCATGTTGTACTGCATTTTGCTGGTGTTCTACTTGTCGTTTCATGTTGTACTGCATTTGGTGGCGTTTTACTTGTCGTTTCATGTCGTACTGCATTTTGCTGGTGTTCTACTTGTCGTTTCATGGTCGTACTGCATTTTGCCGGTGTATTACTTGTCATTTCATGTCGTACTGCATTTTGCTGGTGTTCTACTTGTCGTTTTATGTTGTACTGCATTTTGCTGGTGTTCTACTTGTCGTTTTATGTTGTACTGCATTTTGCCGGTGTATTACTTGTCGTTTCATGTCGTACTGTTTTGCTGGTGTTCTACTTGTCGTTTCATGTTGTACTGTATTTTGCTGGTGTTCTTCTTGTCGTTTTATGTTGTACTGCATTTTGCCGGTGTATTACTTGTCGTTTCATGTCGTACTGCATTTTGCTGGTGTTCTACTTGTCGTTTTATGTTGTACTGCATTTTGCTGGTGTTCTACTTGTCGTTTTATGTTGTACTGCATTTTGCCGGTGTATTACTTGTCGTTTCATGTCGTACTGCATTTTGCTGGTGTTCTACTTGTCGTTTCATGTTGTACTGCATTTTGCTGGTGTTCTGCTTGTCGTTTTATGTTGTACTGCATTTTGCCGGTGTATTACTTGTCGTTTCATGTCGTACTGCATTTTGCTGGTGTTCTACTTGTCATTTTATGCTGTACTGCATTTTGCTGGTGTACTACTTGTCGTTTCATGTCGTACTGTTTTGCTGCATGGTGTACTACTTTCGTTCCATGTTGTACTGCATTTTGCTGGTGTTCTACTTGTAGTTTCATGTTGTACTGCATTTTGCTGGTGTTCTGCTTGTCGTTTTATGTTGTACTGCATTTTGCCGGTGTATTACTTGTCGTTTCATGTCGTACTGCATTTTTCTGGTGTTCTACTTGTCGTTTCATGTTGTACTGCATTTTGCTGGTGTTCTACTTGTCATTTTATGCTGTACTGCATTTTGCCGGTGTATTACTTGTCGTTTCATGTCGTACTGCATTTTTCCAGTGTATTACTTGTTGTTTCATGTCGTACTGCATTTTGCCGGTGTAGTATACTGGTCGTTTCATGCCGTCCTACATTTTGCCGGTGTACTACTGGTCGTTTCATGTCGTACTGCATTTTGCTGGTGTTTTACTTGTCGTTTTATGTTGTACTGCATTTTGCTGGTGTTCTACTTGTCGTTTCATGTTGTACTGCATTTTGCCGGTGTATTACTTGTCGTTTCATGTCGTACTGCATTTTGCTGGTGTTCTACTTGTCGTTTCATGTTGTACTGCATTTTGCTGGTGTTCTACTTGTCATTTTATGCTGTACTGCATTTTGCCGGTGTATTACTTGTCGTTTCATGTCGTACTGCATTTTTCCAGTGTATTACTTGTTGTTTCATGTCGTACTGCATTTTGCCGGTGTAGTATACTGGTCGTTTCATGCCGTCCTACATTTTGCCGGTGTACTACTGGTCGTTTCATGTCGTACTGCATTTTGCTGGTGTTCTACTTGTCGTTTTATGTTGTACTGCATTTTGCTGGTGTTCTACTTGTCGTTTTATGTTGTACTGCATTTTGCCGGTGTATTACTTGTCGTTTCATGTCGTACTGTTTTGCTGGTGTTCTACTTGTCGTTTCATGTTGTACTGCATTTTGCTGGTGTTCTTCTTGTCGTTTTATGTTGTACTGCATTTTGCCGGTGTATTACTTGTCGTTTCATGTCGTACTGCATTTTGCTGGTGTTCTACTTGTCGTTTTATGTTGTACTGCATTTTGCTGGTGTTCTACTTGTCGTTTTATGTTGTACTGCATTTTGCCGGTGTATTACTTGTCGTTTCATGTCGTACTGCATTTTGCTGGTGTTCTACTTGTCGTTTCATGTTGTACTGCATTTTGCTGGTGTTCTGCTTGTCGTTTTATGTTGTACTGCATTTTGCCGGTGTATTACTTGTCGTTTCATGTCGTACTGCATTTTGCTGGTGTTCTACTTGTCATTTTATGCTGTACTGCATTTTGCTGGTGTACTACTTGTCGTTTCATGTCGTACTGTTTTGCTGCATGGTGTACTACTTTCGTTCCATGTTGTACTGCATTTTGCTGGTGTTCTACTTGTAGTTTCATGTTGTACTGCATTTTGCTGGTGTTCTGCTTGTCGTTTTATGTTGTACTGCATTTTGCCGGTGTATTACTTGTCGTTTCATGTCGTACTGCATTTTTCTGGTGTTCTACTTGTCGTTTCATGTTGTACTGCATTTTGCTGGTGTTCTACTTGTCATTTTATGCTGTACTGCATTTTGCCGGTGTATTACTTGTCGTTTCATGTCGTACTGCATTTTTCCAGTGTATTACTTGTTGTTTCATGTCGTACTGCATTTTGCCGGTGTAGTATACTGGTCGTTTCATGCCGTCCTACATTTTGCCGGTGTACTACTGGTCGTTTCATGTCGTACTGCATTTTGCTGGTGTTTTACTTGTCGTTTTATGTTGTACTGCATTTTGCTGGTGTTCTACTTGTCGTTTCATGTTGTA
Organism: Sipunculus nudus; assembly: GCA_026874595.1. Taxonomy (NCBI): domain Eukaryota; kingdom Metazoa; phylum Annelida; class Sipuncula; order Golfingiida; family Sipunculidae; genus Sipunculus; species Sipunculus nudus. Next base: position 60,008,662 of record CM049322.1, on the reverse strand, counting down.
CTGCATTTTGCCGGTGTATTACTTGTCGTTTCATGTCGTACTGCATTTTGCTGGTGTTCTACTTGTCGTTTCATGTTGTACTGCATTTTGCTGGTGTTCTACTTGTCATTTTATGCTGTACTGCATTTTGCCGGTGTATTACTTGTCGATTCATGTCGTACTGCATTTTTCCAGTGTATTACTTGTTGTTACATGTCGTACTGCATTTTGCCGGTGTAGTATACTGGTCGTTTCATGCCGTCCTACATTTTGCCGGTGTACTACTGGTCGTTTCATGTCGTACTGCATTTTGCTGGTGTTCTACTTGTCGTTTTATGTTGTACTGCATTTTGCTGGTGTTCTACTTGTCGTTTCATTTTGTATTGCATTTTGCTGGTGTTCTACTTGTCGTTTCATGTCGTACTGCATTTTGCTGGTGTTCTACTTGTCGTTTCATGTTGTACTGCATTTTGCTGGTGTTCTACTTGTCATTTTATGCTGTACTGCATTTTGCCGGTGTATTACTTGTCGTTTCATGTCGTACTGCATTTTTCCAGTGTATTACTTGTTGTTTCATGTCGTACTGCATTTTGCCGGTGTAGTATACTGGTCGTTTCATGCCGTCCTACATTTTGCCGGTGTACTTCTGGTCGTTTCATGTCGTACTGCATTTTGCTGGTGTACTACTTGTCGTTTCATGTCGTACTGTTTTGCTGCATGGTGTACTACTTTCGTTCCATGTTGTACTGCATTTTGCTGGTGTTCTACTTGTAGTTTCATGTTGTACTGCATTTTGCTGGTGTTCTGCTTGTCGTTTTATGTTGTACTGCATTTTGCCGGTGTATTACTTGTCGTTTCATGTCGTACTGCATTTTGCTGGTGTTCTACTTGTCGTTTCATGTTGTACTGCATTTTGCTGGTGTTCTACTTGTCATTTTATGCTGTACTGCATTTTGCCGGTGTATTACTTGTCGTTTCATGTCGTACTGCATTTTTCCAGTGTATTACTTGTTGTTTCATGTCGTACTGCATTTTGCCGGTGTAGTATACTGGTCGTTTCATGCCGTCCTACATTTTGCCGGTGTATTACTGGTCGTTTCATGTCGTACTGCATTTTGCTGGTGTTCTACTTGTCGTTTTATGTTGTACTGCATTTTGCTGGTGTTCTACTTGTCGTTTCATGTTGTATTGCATTTTGCTGGTGTTCTACTTGTCGTTTCATGTCGTACTGCATTTTGATGGTGTTCTACTTGTCGTTTCATGTTGTACTGCATTTTGCTGGTGTTCTACTTGTCATTTTATGCTGTACTGCATTTTGCCGGTGTATTACTTGTCGTTTCATGTCGTACTGCATTTTTCCAGTGTATTACTTGTTGTTTCATGTCGTACTGCATTTTGCCGGTGTAGTATACTGGTCGTTTCATGCCGTCCTACATTTTGCCGGTGTACTACTGGTCGTTTCATGTCGTACTGCATTTTGCTGGTGTACTACTTGTCGTTTCATGTCGTACTGTTTTGCTGCATGGTGTACTACTTTCTTTCCATGTTGTACTGCATTTTGCTGGTGTTCTACTTGTAGTTTCATGTTGTACTGCATTTTGCTGGTGTTCTGCTTGTCGTTTTATGTTGTACTGCATTTTGCCGGTGTATTACTTGTCGTTTCATGTCGTACTGCATTTTGCTGGTGTTCTACTTGTCGTTTCATGTTGTACTGCATTTTGCTGGTGTTCTACTTGTCATTTTATGCTGTACTGCATTTTGCCGGTGTATTACTTGTCGTTTCATGTCGTACTGCATTTTTCCAGTGTATTACTTGTTGTTTCATGTCGTACTGCATTTTGCCGGTGTAGTATACTGGTAGTTTCACGCCGTCCTACATTTTGCCGGTGTACTACTGGTCGTTTCATGTCGTACTGCATTTTGCTGGTGTTCTACTTGTCGTTTTATGTTGAACTGCATTTTGCTGGTGTTCTACTTGTCGTTTCATGTTGTATTGCATTTTGCTGGTGTTCTACTTGTCGTTTCATGTTGTACTGCATTTGCTGGTGTTTTACTTGTCGTTTCATGTCGTACTGCATTTTGCTGGTGTTCTACTTGTCGTTTCATGGTCGTACTGCATTTTGCCGGTGTATTACTTGTCATTTCATGTCGTACTGCATTTTGCTGGTGTTCTACTTGTCGTTTTATGTTGTACTGCATTTTGCTGGTGTTCTACTTGTCGTTTTATGTTGTACTGCATTTTGCCGGTGTATTACTTGTCGTTTCATGTCGTACTGTTTTGCTGGTGTTCTACTTGTCGTTTCATGTTGTACTGCATTTTGCTGGTGTTCTACTTGTCGTTTTATGTTGTACTGCATTTTGCCGGTGTATTACTTGTCGTTTCATGTCGTACTGCATTTTGCCGGTGTATTACTTGTTGGTTCATGTCGTACTGCATTTTGCCGGTGTAGTATACTGGTCGTTTCATGCCGTCCTACATTTTGCCGGTGTACTACTGGTCGTTTCATGCCGTACTGCATTTTGCTGGTGTACTACTTGTCGTTTCATTTCGTACTGTTTTGCTGCATGGTGTACTACTTTCGTTCCATGTTGTACTGCATTTTGCTGGTGTACTACTTGTCGTTTCATGTTGTACTGCATTTTGCTGGTGTTCTACTTGTCGTTTCATGTTGTACTGCATTTGGTGGTGTTTTACTTGTCGTTTCATGTTGTACTGCATTTTGCTGGTGTTCTACTTGTCGTTTCATGGTCGTACTGCATTTTGCCGGTGTATAACTTTTCGTTTCATGTCGTACTGCATTTTGCTGGTGTTCTACTTGTCGTTTTATGTTGTACTGCATTTTGCCGGTGTATTACTTGTCGTTTCATGTCGTACTGCATTTTGCTGGTGTTCTACTTGTCGTTTCATGTTTTACTGCATTTTGCTGGTGTTCTACTTGTCGTTTTATGTTTTACTGCATTTTGCCGGTGTATTACTTGTCGTTTCATGACGTACTGCATTTTGCCGGTGTATTACTTGTCGTTTCATGTCGTACTGCATTTTGCTGGTGTTCTACTTGTCGTTTTATGTTGTACTGCATTTTGCTGGTGTTCTACTTGTTGTTTTATGTTGTACTGCATTTTGCCGGTGTATTACTTGTCGTTTCATGTCGTACTGCATTTTGCTGGTGTTCTACTTGTCGTTTCATGTTGTACTGCATTTTGCTGGTGTTCTACTTGTCGTTTTATGTTGTACTGCATTTTGCCGGTGTATTACTTGTCGTTTCATGTCGTACTGCATTTTGCTGGTGTTCTACTTGTCGATTCATGTTGTACTGCATTTTGCTGGTGTTCTACTTGTCGTTTCATGTTGTACTGCATTTGGTGGTGTTTTACTTGTCGTTTCATGTTGTACTGCATTTTGCTGGTGTTCTACTTGTCGTTTCATGGTCGTACTGCATTTTGCCGGTGTATTACTTGTCGTTTCATGTCGTACTGCATTTTGCTGGTGTTCTACTTGTCGTTTTATGTTGTACTGCATTTTGCCGGTGTATTACTTGTCGTTTCATGTCGTACTGCATTTTGCTGGTGTTTTACTTGTCGTTTCATGTTGTACTGCATTTTGCTGGTGTTCTACTTGTCGTTTTATGTTGTACTGCATTTTGCCGGTGTATTACTTGTCGTTTCATGTCCTACTGCATTTTGCCGGTGTATTACTTGTCGTTTCATGTCGTACTGCATTTTGCTGGTGTTCTACTTGTCGTTTTGTGTTGTACTGCATTTTGCTGGTGTTCTACTTGTCGTTTTATGTTGTACTGCATTTTTCCGGTGTATTACTGGTCGTTTCATGTCGTACTGCATTTTGCTGGTGTTCTACTTGTCGTTTTATGTTGTACTGCATTTTGCTGGCGTTCTACTTGTCGTTTTATGTTGTACTGCATTTTGCCGGTGTATTACTTGTCGTTTCATGTCGTACTGCATTTTGCTGGTGTTCTACTTGTCGCTTCATGTGGTACTGCATTTTGCTGGTGTTCTACTTGTCGTTTTATGTTGTACTGCATTTTGCCGGTGTATTACTTGTCGTTTCATGTCGTACTGCATTTTGCTGGTGTTCTACTTGTCGTTTCATGTTGTACTGCATTTTGCTGGTGTTCTACTTGTCGTTTTATGTTGTACTGCATTTTGCCGGTGTATTACTTGTCGTTTCATGTCGTACTGCATTTTGCTGGTGTTCTACTTGTCGTTTCATGTTGTACTACATTTTGCTGGTGTTCTACTTGACGTTTTATGTTGTACTGCATTTTGCCGGTGTATTACTTGTCGTTTCATGTCGTATTGCATTTTGCTGGTGTTCTACTTGTCGTTTTATGTTGTACTGCATTTTGCTGGTGTTCTACTTGTCGTTTTATGTTGTACTGCATTTTGCCGGTGTATTACTTGTCGTTTCATGTCGTACTGCATTTTGCTGGTGTTCTACTTGTCGTTTCATGTTGTACTGCATTTTGCTGGTGTTCTACTTGTCGTTTTATGTTGTACTGCATTTTGCCGGTGTATTACTTGTTGTTTCATGTCGTACTGCATTTTGCCGGTGTACTATACTGGTCGTTTCATGTCGTCCTACATTTTGCCGGTGTACTACTGGTCGTTTCATGTCGTACTGCATTTTGCCGGTGTACTTCTGTCGTTTCATGTCGTACTGCATTTTGCTGGTGTACTACTTGTCGTTTCATGTTGTACTGCATTTTGCTGGTGTTTTACTTGTCGTTTCATGTCGTACTGCATTTTGCTGGTGTTCTACTTGTCGTTTCATGTCGTCCTGCATTTTGCTGGTGTTCAACTTGTCGTTTCATGTCGTACTGCATTTTGCTGGTGTTCTACTTGTCGTTTTATGTTGTACTGCATTTTGCTGCTGTTCTACTTGTCGTTTCATGTCGTCCTGCATTCTGCTGGTGTTCTACTTGTCCTTTCATGTCGTACTGCATTTTGCTGGTGCTCTACTTGTCGTTTCATGTTGTACTGCATTTTGCTGGTGTTCTACTTGTCGTTTCATGTCGTACTGCATTTTGCTGTTGTTCTACTTGTCGTTTCATGTTGTACTGCATTTTTCTAGTGTTCTATTTGTCATTTTATGCTGTACTGCATTTTGCCGGTGTATTACTTGTCGTTTATGTTGTACTGCATTTTTCCAGTGTATTACTTGTTGTTTCATGTCGTACTGCATTTTGCCGGTGTAGTATACTGGTCGTTTCATGCCGTCCTACATTTTGCCGGTGTACTACTGGTCGTTTCATGTCGTACTGCATTTTGCTGGTGTACTACTTGTCGTTTCATGTCGTACTGTTTTGCTGCATGGTGTACTACTTTCGTTCCATGTTGTACTGCATTTTGCTGGTGTACTACTTGTCGTTTCATGTTGTACTGCATTTTGCTGGTGTTCTACTTGTCGTTTCATGTTGTACTGCATTTTGCTGGTGTTCTACTTGTCGTTTTATGTCGTACTGCATTTTGCCGGTGTATTACTTGTCGTTTCATGTCGTACTGCATTTTGCTGGTGTTCTACTTGTCGTTTCATGTTGTACTACATTTTGCTGGTGTTCTACTTGACGTTTTATGTTGTACTGCATTTTGCCGGTGTATTACTTGTCGTTTCATGTCGTATTGCATTTTGCTGGTGTTCTACTTGTCGTTTTATGTTGTACTGCATTTTGCTGGTGTTCTACTTGTCGTTTTATGTTGTACTGCATTTTGCCGGTGTATTACTTGTCGTTTCATGTCGTACTGCATTTTGCTGGTGTTCTACTTGTCGTTTCATGTTGTACTGCATTTTGCTGGTGTTCTACTTGTCGTTTTATGTTGTACTGCATTTTGCCGGTGTATTACTTGTTGTTTCATGTCGTACTGCATTTTGCCGGTGTACTATACTGGTCGTTTCATGTCGTCCTACATTTTGCCGGTGTACTACTGGTCGTTTCATGTCGTACTGCATTTTGCCGGTGTACTTCTGTCGTTTCATGTCGTACTGCATTTTGCTGGTGTACTACTTGTCGTTTCATGTTGTACTGCATTTTGCTGGTGTTTTACTTGTCGTTTCATGTCGTACTGCATTTTGCTGGTGTTCTACTTGTCGTTTCATGTCGTCCTGCATTTTGCTGGTGTTCAACTTGTCGTTTCATGTCGTACTGCATTTTGCTGGTGTTCTACTTGTCGTTTTATGTTGTACTGCATTTTGCTGCTGTTCTACTTGTCGTTTCATGTCGTCCTGCATTCTGCTGGTGTTCTACTTGTCCTTTCATGTCGTACTGCATTTTGCTGGTGCTCTACTTGTCGTTTCATGTTGTACTGCATTTTGCTGGTGTTCTACTTGTCGTTTCATGTCGTACTGCATTTTGCTGTTGTTCTACTTGTCGTTTCATGTTGTACTGCATTTTTCTAGTGTTCTATTTGTCATTTTATGCTGTACTGCATTTTGCCGGTGTATTACTTGTCGTTTATGTTGTACTGCATTTTTCCAGTGTATTACTTGTTGTTTCATGTCGTACTGCATTTTGCCGGTGTAGTATACTGGTCGTTTCATGCCGTCCTACATTTTGCCGGTGTACTACTGGTCGTTTCATGTCGTACTGCATTTTGCTGGTGTACTACTTGTCGTTTCATGTCGTACTGTTTTGCTGCATGATGTACTACTTTCGTTCCATGTTGTACTGCATTTTGCTGGTGTACTACTTGTCGTTTCATGTTGTACTGCATTTTGCTGGTGTTCTACTTGTCGTTTCATGTTGTACTGCATTTGGTGGTGTTTTACTTGTCGTTTCATGTCGTACTGCATTTTGCTGGTGTTCTACTTGTCGTTTCATGTCGTCCTGCATTTTGCTGGTGTTCAACTTGTCGTTTCATGTCGTACTGCATTTTGCTGGTGTTCTACTTGTCGTTTTATGTTGTACTGCATTTTGCTGGTGTTCTACTTGTCGTTTCATGTCGTCCTGCATTCTGCTGGTGTTCTACTTGTCGTTTCATGTCGTACTGCATTTTGCTGGTGCTCTACTTGTCGTTTCATGTTGTACTGCATTTTGCTGGTGTTCTACTTGTCGTTTCATGTCGTACTGCATTTTGCTGTTGTTCTACTTGTCGTTTCATGTTGTACTGCATTTTTCTAGTGTTCTATTTGTCATTTTATGCTGTACTGCATTTTGCCGGTGTATTACTTGTCGTTTATGTTGTACTGCATTTTTCCAGTGTATTACTTGTTGTTTCATGTCGTACTGCATTTTGCCGGTGTAGTATACTGGTCGTTTCATGCCGTCCTACATTTTGCCGGTGTACTACTGGTCGTTTCATGTCGTATTGCATTTTGCTGGTGTTCTACTTGTCGTTTTATGTTGTACTGCATTTTGCTGGTGTTCTACTTGTCGTTTTATGTTGTACTGCATTTTGCCGGTGTATTACTTGTCGTTTCATGTCGTACTGCATTTTGCTGGTGTTCTACTTGTCGTTTCATGTTGTACTGCATTTTGCTGGTGTTCTACTTGTCGTTTTATGTTGTACTGCATTTTGCCGGTGTATTACTTGTTGTTTCATGTCGTACTGCATTTTGCCGGTGTACTATACTGGTCGTTTCATGTCGTCCTACATTTTGCCGGTGTACTACTGGTCGTTTCATGTCGTACTGCATTTTGCCGGTGTACTTCTGTCGTTTCATGTCGTACTGCATTTTGCTGGTGTACTACTTGTCGTTTCATGTTGTACTGCATTTTGCTGGTGTTTTACTTGTCGTTTCATGTCGTACTGCATTTTGCTGGTGTTCTACTTGTCGTTTCATGTCGTCCTGCATTTTGCTGGTGTTCAACTTGTCGTTTCATGTCGTACTGCATTTTGCTGGTGTTCTACTTGTCGTTTTATGTTGTACTGCATTTTGCTGCTGTTCTACTTGTCGTTTCATGTCGTCCTGCATTCTGCTGGTGTTCTACTTGTCCTTTCATGTCGTACTGCATTTTGCTGGTGCTCTACTTGTCGTTTCATGTTGTACTGCATTTTGCTGGTGTTCTACTTGTCGTTTCATGTCGTACTGCATTTTGCTGTTGTTCTACTTGTCGTTTCATGTTGTACTGCATTTTTCTAGTGTTCTATTTGTCATTTTATGCTGTACTGCATTTTGCCGGTGTATTACTTGTCGTTTATGTTGTACTGCATTTTTCCAGTGTATTACTTGTTGTTTCATGTCGTACTGCATTTTGCCGGTGTAGTATACTGGTCGTTTCATGCCGTCCTACATTTTGCCGGTGTACTACTGGTCGTTTCATGTCGTACTGCATTTTGCTGGTGTACTACTTGTCGTTTCATGTCGTACTGTTTTGCTGCATGGTGTACTACTTTCGTTCCATGTTGTACTGCATTTTGCTGGTGTACTACTTGTCGTTTCATGTTGTACTGCATTTTGCTGGTGTTCTACTTGTCGTTTCATGTTGTACTGCATTTTGCTGGTGTTCTACTTGTCGTTTTATGTTGTACTGCATTTTGCCGGTGTATTACTTGTCGTTTCATGTCGTACTGCATTTTGCTGGTGTTCTACTTGTCGTTTCATGTTGTACTACATTTTGCTGGTGTTCTACTTGACGTTTTATGTTGTACTGCATTTTGCCGGTGTATTACTTGTCGTTTCATGTCGTATTGCATTTTGCTGGTGTTCTACTTGTCGTTTTATGTTGTACTGCATTTTGCTGGTGTTCTACTTGTCGTTTTATGTTGTACTGCATTTTGCCGGTGTATTACTTGTCGTTTCATGTCGTACTGCATTTTGCTGGTGTTCTACTTGTCGTTTCATGTTGTACTGCATTTTGCTGGTGTTCTACTTGTCGTTTTATGTTGTACTGCATTTTGCCGGTGTAATACTTGTTGTTTCATGTCGTACTGCATTTTGCCGGTGTACTATACTGGTCGTTTCATGTCGTCCTACATTTTGCCGGTGTACTACTGGTCGTTTCATGTCGTACTGCATTTTGCCGGTGTACTTCTGTCGTTTCATGTCGTACTGCATTTTGCTGGTGTACTACTTGTCGTTTCATGTTGTACTGCATTTTGCTGGTGTTTTACTTGTCGTTTCATGTCGTACTGCATTTTGCTGGTGTTCTACTTGTCGTTTCATGTCGTCCTGCATTTTGCTGGTGTTCAACTTGTCGTTTCATGTCGTACTGCATTTTGCTGGTGTTCTACTTGTCGTTTTATGTTGTACTGCATTTTGCTGCTGTTCTACTTGTCGTTTCATGTCGTCCTGCATTCTGCTGGTGTTCTACTTGTCCTTTCATGTCGTACTGCATTTTGCTGGTGCTCTACTTGTCGTTTCATGTTGTACTGCATTTTGCTGGTGTTCTACTTGTCGTTTCATGTCGTACTGCATTTTGCTGTTGTTCTACTTGTCGTTTCATGTTGTACTGCATTTTTCTAGTGTTCTATTTGTCATTTTATGCTGTACTGCATTTTGCCGGTGTATTACTTGTCGTTTATGTTGTACTGCATTTTTCCAGTGTATTACTTGTTGTTTCATGTCGTACTGCATTTTGCCGGTGTAGTATACTGGTCGTTTCATGCCGTCCTACATTTTGCCGGTGTACTACTGGTCGTTTCATGTCGTACTGCATTTTGCTGGTGTACTACTTGTCGTTTCATGTCGTACTGTTTTGCTGCATGATGTACTACTTTCGTTCCATGTTGTACTGCATTTTGCTGGTGTACTACTTGTCGTTTCATGTTGTACTGCATTTTGCTGGTGTTCTACTTGTCGTTTCATGTTGTACTGCATTTGGTGGTGTTTTACTTGTCGTTTCATGTCGTACTGCATTTTGCTGGTGTTCTACTTGTCGTTTCATGTCGTCCTGCATTTTGCTGGTGTTCAACTTGTCGTTTCATGTCGTACTGCATTTTGCTGGTGTTCTACTTGTCGTTTTATGTTGTACTGCATTTTGCTGCTGTTCTACTTGTCGTTTCATGTCGTCCTGCATTCTGCTGGTGTTCTACTTGTCCTTTCATGTCGTACTGCATTTTGCTGGTGCTCTACTTGTCGTTTCATGTTGTACTGCATTTTGCTGGTGTTCTACTTGTCGTTTCATGTCGTACTGCATTTTGCTGTTGTTCTACTTGTCGTTTCATGTTGTACTGCATTTTTCTAGTGTTCTATTTGTCATTTTATGCTGTACTGCATTTTGCCGGTGTATTACTTGTCGTTTATGTTGTACTGCATTTTTCCAGTGTATTACTTGTTGTTTCATGTCGTACTGCATTTTGCCGGTGTAGTATACTGGTCGTTTCATGCCGTCCTACATTTTGCCGGTGTACTACTGGTCGTTTCATGTCGTACTGCATTTTGCTGGTGTACTACTTGTCGTTTCATGTCGTACTGTTTTGCTGCATGGTGTACTACTTTCGTTCCATGTTGTACTGCATTTTGCTGGTGTACTACTTGTCGTTTCATGTTGTACTGCATTTTGCTGGTGTTCTACTTGTCGTTTCATGTTGTACTGCATTTGGTGGTGTTTTACTTGTCGTTTCATGTCGTACTGCATTTTGCTGGTGTTTTACTTGTCGTTTCATGTTGTACTGCATTTTGCTGGCGTTCTACTTGTCGTTTCATGGTCGTACTGCATTTTGCCGGTGTATTACTTGTCGTTTCATGTCGTACTGCATTTTGCTGGTGTTCTACTTGTCGTTTTATGTTGTACTGCATTTTGCTGGTGTTCTACTTGTCGTTTTATGTTGTACTGCATTTTGCCGGTGTATTACTTGTCGTTTCATGTCGTACTGCATTTTGCTGGTGTTCTACTTGTCGTTTCATGTTGTACTGCATTTTGCTGGTGTTCTACTTGTCGTTTTATGTTGTACTGCATTTTGCCGGTGTATTACTTGTCGTTTCATGTCGTACTGCATTTTGCCGGTGTATTGCTTGTCGTTTCATGTCGTACTGCATTTTGCTGATGTTCTACTTGTCGTTTCATGTTGTACTGCATTTTGCTGGTGTTCTACTTGTCGTTTTATGTTGTACTGCATTTTGCCGGTGTATTACTTGTCGTTTCATGTCGTACTGCATTTTGCTGGTGTTCTACTTGTCGTTTTATGTTGTACTGCATTTTGCTGGTGTTCTACTTGTCGTTTTATGTTGTACTGCATTTTGCCGGTGTATTACTTGTCGTTTCATGTCGTACTGCATTTTGCTGGTGTTCTACTTGTCGTTTCATGTTGTACTGCATTTTGCTGGTGTTCTACTTGTCGTTTTATGTTGTACTGCATTTTGCCGGTGTATTACTTGTCGTTTCATGTCGTACTGCATTTTGCTGGTGTTCTACTTGTCGTTTCATGTTGTACTGCATTTTGCTGGTGTTCTACTTGTCGTTTTATGTTGTACTGCATTTTGCCGGTGTATTACTTGTCGTTTCATGTCGTACTGCGTTTTGCTGGTGTTCTACTTGTCGTTTTATGTTGTACTGCTTTTTGCTGGTGTTTTACTTGTCGTTTTATGTTGTACTGCATTTTGCCGGTGTATTACTTGTCGTTTCATGTCGTACTGCTTTTTGCTGGTGTTCTACTTGTCGTTTCATGTTGTACTGCATTTTGCTGGTGTTCTACTTGTCTTTTTATGTTGTACTGCATTTTGCCGGTGTATTACTTGTCGTTTCATGTCGTACTGCATTTTGCTGGTGTTCTACTTGTCGTTTCATGTTGTACTGCATTTTGATGGTGTTCTACTTGTCGTTTTATGTTGTACTGCATTTTGCCGGTGTATTACTTGTCGTTTCATGTCGTACTGCATTTTCGCGGTGTACTACACTGGTCGTTTCATGTCGTCCTGCATTTTGCCGGTGTACTACTGGTCGTTTCATGTCGTACTGCATTTTGCAGGTGTACTACTTGTCGTTTCATGTCGTTCTGCCCTTTGCTGGTGTACTACTTGTCGTTTCATGTCGTACTGTTTTGCTGCATGGTGTACTACTTTCGTTCCATGTTGTACTGCGTTTTGCTGGTGTACTACTGGTGAAATTAAGTGCTGAAAGCTGTGGTCATTCTTGAGATATTTGTAGCAAACCATGTCGTACTGTTTTGCTGCATGGTGTACTATTTTCATTTCATTTTGTACTGCGTTTTGCTTGTGTACTACTGGTGAAATTTAGTGTTTATAGCTATGGTCATTCTTGAGATATTTATAGCAAACATAACATCATGTATACAAAAATATCAAATTTTAAAAATTTTGCGATCAACCGATACGTATGTATGTCCAAATGGTTTAAAAATAATTTGATTGATTTAATACTCGATTAACTTTACTTTCGTTGTGATATGTGATATGAAAGATTGTGTGATAAACATATTTCACTTAACTATGAACAATTTTGTAGAAAATATGGCATATCGAAGAAAGTGACCCAAAATCGGTGACTTTACCTGCGGCTCAATATATTCTTGTACATATCGTGCTTATACAGCCACTCCAAAGATATTTTGTTATAGACATTACATCTTATACGTTATAACATAAAATTGTCAAAGTCATTTAAAAAAAATCATATTTATTAAATTCCTCTTTCTCTTAAAAAAGTTTACCATAATCTGAATGCTAAAGCGAAGTTATTTTCTTATATACGGAAATATCATTTCAGCTCGCAGAGAGTAAATCAGCGTAGGTGGCGCCACAAAAGCTTATTTTTGGAGAAAAAAAAATTGAAAATGGGACGAACACGACTCAAGCAATACATCATTTAGTAGTAAAAGATAAAAAGTGGATAAGGTCAACCACTAGTAAATTCAAACATTAAAATTACTCAACAGTGTTAAAATGTATGAATTAAATGTATAAAACTATTACGTCCCTTTGGTTTATAAACCATGTGCTGCCATCTCGGGGTGGGGACGGGGGGGTCGGGCTGGTATGACACACTCACAAACAGGTGATAAAATTAAATAAGATATGCTAAATTTCGGAATATGTAAGCTTGAATCAAAATCATTAAATCATATGAAAATCATTTAAAATGAATTTTTGGAAAGGCTTGTACAGGTGATAAGGTTAAATAAGGTATGGCGTCTTTGAACATTTCCTAACATTTGTCCTTAAGGTATGACGCACTCACCAACAGGTGATAAAGTTAAATAAGGTAAGGCGTTTTTGAACATTTCCTAAACTTTATCCAGTTTTTATGCAATTGCTAAATTTCGGAATATGTTAGCTTAATTCAAAATCATTTAATCATATGAAAATCATTTAAAATTAATTGTTGGAGAGGCTTGTTCAATGTTTTAAATTGAAGGTAATTTTGTGATGACTTTTAAACTGAAGCTAATAATTTCTATAATTTACAATATTTTTACCTGATCTCCAATGTAAACTTTATTATAAAATGAATTAAGATATATCCTCTAAATGAACTGTTAAACGGTTAAAGCAATCACTTATACAACCTCACTGTCCACCTCGACACAGTATATTTTGACTTCTTCCTCTCAAAACTTGAACAAAAGTCACAGTTTTTATTGGTTGTTATCAAATGTCAGTACCTGAAATCGTATTGTTCCACACACTTCTATATGCATGATCTGAAGATTACATTCAACCAAAATAATGTGTCAAGGTCGAAGTAAGGCAAACTTTTTTGTAATAAAAGCCTAACCCTAACTTTATTGTAATGTTTTTACATTTAACTTAAATACATAAATTTTACAAATCCTGATCTAATTTCTCATGTAAACAGAAATATAAATTAAATGTAGGTATATGTATGTATACTTGTGTATGGGGGGGGGGGGGGCTCTCTCCAACACCATCAGTTAAAACTTTGGGAGACTAAATGTCTTTCCTGCTGTTTTGACTGCGCATATTCCGGCTCATCCTATAACAACTACAAATGACTTCTACAGTATTGACTCAGTTCCCTACGTATATACACAGAAAACAAACTGAAGAGCCTTTATACGTATATACACAGAAAACAAACTAGAGAGCCTTTATACGTATATACAAAGAACACAAACTGAAGAGCCTTTATACGTATATACACAGAAAACAAACTGAAGAGCCTTGATACGTATATACACAGAACACAAACTGAAGAGCCAACTATGAAGGTTATCGAACCAGTTGTTTTGATATTGGACCATCTTGAAGTGTAACCAAAGGTTTTCACTGCAATGCACTGTTATGTAATTATGATGTATCATCAGGATGTTAATGTCCATAAACCTGTGCAAAGTCCTCCTAGAAAAATGTTATAATTGATTTCGCGGTTTGTAAAAATAGGCGATTTTTCACTTAAATATATTTGGCAAAAGCCTGGAAATGAGCAAAGGAAGCCTCCAGGAAGAAAACTAAGGGGATTATGAAAGTTTTAGGAAAAAGAAGGGTCCAAGTAACCCAGCCAGATTAATGACAATTAAAACCTAACAAGGGATCCTAATTCCAGAACAAGGTGAGTCATGCAGCACAAATTGGTCTGAAACCCTTTTGAAAGGTTGAGCGGCCGATCCCTTCTGGATGGGTCACTTTCTGTCCCACTTTTTGGCCTTTTAAAGTTCAACTTCAGCGAATGGACTGGGGGTCTATTGCAGATCGAATGGTCTCTAAATAAATAGAAAACAGATTTCAAATTTATTTTGACCGTACGTATTTATATAATTAGATTCATCAAACTGTTTTGATTATCACGTAAAACAAAGTAATAGTCATGTATCTATTGGGCAAAAAACCACAGCAAATTGTAGATCATATGAAATTATGCAACACTTTTCTTTTAAAAAATGTTAATTTCTTTCTAAGATAACGAAATGTTTGTAAAATTAACTGAATTATAGAGTATATGAAACAATATTTTCAGAGCCAAATTTTAATCGTCCAATCTCTCAGCGCAAAAGGCGAACTGCACATGCATGCAAGTGTGGGCGAGTTTTACTCGGGCCGAATTGAACAGTACGTGTTCATTCTACCACGATCGACCTTTGACCTGACCTGGCGACTTTGTCAAGTATATCTCGTGAACCAAAGTGAACACGGCCTACAGAGCTTGCGACCTTGACCTTAACCCTAGGTCATCTCTCGTCAACAACCACGACCAGCTCTGGTGGGTAGGATTTGGGATTCACGGTCTTGTGATCTGGTCGTCCTCACAATACCGACAATGGCCGGGACGCCGATAGGTATTACCGCTGTCAGATCATGTTCTCACTGCAAAGTCAACAGAAATTTAGGGTAGGTATGCTTTATCGTAGGTACGGGCGTGTTTCTTGTGTAAAATATATTGAAAAGTTCTAGTGTGACAGCCAGTTTGAGGACTCCTCGATGTTGGTAGAGATGTTGGAGTCGGATGGATTTGGGCAGATTCTCACCGTGTAGTCTAAGAGTAAGACTGATATTGTAGAAACTCTCACTGTATGGCTATCGGACTCAATATATGGCAGGGCCTAATAATAATGAGCCCGATTAAATCGGGCTAACAATGGGGTTGCTGCAGTCTTGCAGCACTGACATATATAGTAAACAATACAAGCGCTGCAGCCTCTGGCGGGGAGAGTCTATACTATCTAAGTTTGTACGGATCCGTACAGACCCACAGACACGTGTATGCCTTGTGAAGCGTGAGGACACCAAACAAACCCCACATATTATAATTGTTACAGATGCTTAGACTCCGTTGGGACCAAAACTTTTGCTGGATGACCAGCATTAATAAAGTATGGGCACTTACTCTGGATGAAGTCAGATATTACATCGTCTCCGTCTGGCCGATGGCGCTTTCCGGTTGGAACAACCAATAGGAATTTAGCATCATTGACAACAAGCGATGTATGATGGGAAGGATGCTTATGAAAATATGGTCTATCCTAGTGCACGGCACTGGCATTCCTTGGAAAAGCCCCCCTGAATTCATCTTTTGCATAGATTGCCCACCTAATTTGCATAGGATTCCTTTTCCGGTGGTGTCCAGTTGGCATGCAACATCTGAACCCCGGCAGTTCAAAAGATAAAAAAACATTTACAGGCGCAAATAAAGGTGATATATCGATAAAATTTGATACATAAAAAGTTTATTTCTATATATAAATACAAGATTGTTTCTCTATCGCACAACAAGCAGTGGTAATTCATGTTACAGGTCCTTCCATGAACGGCAGGGTGAACTCTCACCGCCAGACGGTCGGACTCCGTATCACATAAACGGAGTCCGTAAGTGGCGGACTAACAATGGGGTATCTTTGAACAAGATTTTTTTTGTTTTGACTATAACTTCTATAAGTCATCTGAGGTATAGTCGTGGTCCAATGTCTGTTGTCCGGCAGTCCTTAGACTGGTAAGTTTTGAAAACGTTAGACCCACAAATCCAAAAGTTGGTCCCCAAGATCTCCTTCCAAACCAAAAACTGGGTCACTGCGACTTTGTTTCTTTGAGAAATTAAGGAAAAACTTTCAATTTTCAATTTAACACCTATCATTACACCTCAGGACTGCCTGATATCAAAACCACTCATCTTTTTTTTCTTTATTTTTACCATAAATAATCCCCTATATATATTTATGTACATGTCAAAATTTAAGTCAGTATTTCTCAATTTATAAAAGTTATAGGCCCAAATATTATGCACTTTGTAAAAATATCAGGGAAGATATTTACCCACTTAACTTGGTAAGTGTCGAAGCTAAGAGACTTTTTTTCAGGTATATAAATTTATTTAATCAAGATTCAATTGTATTCTTATATACCCAAATTTAGCTCTGAATCTTAGCTCTAAATTTTTGAAGTTATTAGAATTAATATTAAATCAGTACCTTAAATTTTGTCCAGCTTTGACCATGGCACATTTTTTTCCCGTAAGTACATTTGATTTAATTTTCACAGCAGGTACACATAAGTAATTATTCTTCTAAAATCTGAAATTTGAAAATAAAAACTAAAACATCAGGCAAGGTATTGAAGTTTCTTTCTGAAGCTCTATTGTATTCATTTGCATCTCAAGGCCACCCATTTCTGGTTACTACAGACCTGCCTGGGTAACCTTATTAGACTGGTCCAACTTAAATATTCAGATATATTTATTAAACTGTAAATGTATTTGTTAATAATAAACTTAAAAAATGATGTAATAAAAAATGAGGATTTAATGCAATCATTTGTTCATTATTCTCCTGCCTCAGTGGCACTGGAATTTGCATAGTTTTTCCATCTATCTGCGTGTTTTTTAATAATTAATAATTATGTCAAATGTGTAAACTGCTGAATTGTCAACAGCTTATCAAAAAGCCAACCAATGAGCATGGTAATAGTATAGAACTTATATTCACAAACTGCCTACATGCTTCAGTCTCAACATTAGGAAACATGGTTAGATCACAAAATATTATTTGCAACAATATCTTCAATCTTATCAACCATCCATGGCCTATATTACCTGTTCCTCTTAGACCTTATCTCCATCCTAGATTTTTACGTTCAACTTGTTCAAGGTCAACTTCAGCTGAGCACAGTGACCTGTGGGTCCCTTGTTATAAGGTCACTACCACTTTTGCTTTCAAGTGCCATCTAGTATTCAAACATTGAATGATAAAGATATCCATCTTTTCAATTAAGTGTTAGCTTTAAACTTTAGCTTTGAACACTTCTTGTAATGATAATACAATTGAATCTTAATACACTGTTACATATTAAGGTGTAACTTTAGAACAGTCACTTTCTGGGGATGTGATTGCAAATAATATTTTGGCTAAAAGCTCTTAAAAAACTTAAAAGTTTACTGTAACACTAGAAAATCTATTATCTGCCAAAATACAATGCATTACGACTATGTATACATGTGCAGCCTGGTACAGTGGTTTGTCTTAGAAAATGGATAGGTTGCTGGTGTCACAAAATAACAAAATAAATGTATCATGCAGGAAACATATTTGTTTTGATGAATTTGATCATGTGAAGTAATAACCAGTTCATTAAAGAGTGGAACAATTGAAACTTGGTCACATGTATTATATAATTAATGGTTATACTTCTAAATATATGTGTTATATCAGTCTAGTTCAAATTGGTCACAGACAGGTCACAAGGTCTCACAGTAGGTCATACATGTGCGGTTCCTAGGGTTGGTAGCTATAGTTTTAAGACATTCTGTTATTCTGGTATTTGTCACTGGAATGATCTAACACTATCAACTAAACAATGCCTTACTAAAAACTGTTTTAAAAAATCTGTTAAATCACACTTATGATCTAAATTAAAAAATGAGAAATCAGATGACTGTGACAATATTTAAATTTTAATATATATATTTTTTGTTTCTTACCTTTTAAGAATATCATATATAAATACTTTCGTTCTAGTCAAATTTATGTACTTTTTTTACACAAATCAGTCCACGATTGCACCAAAATCATTTTTTCGTGTCTGAGGACCACATTGGAAATAATGTGCTTATGTATGTATTTTATTTTATTCTTGGTGACTGTCATATGTGTATTTTGTTATGTGCATGTACATGTTGATTTTCTACCAATAAATACATATTGATCATATTTCGGCTAAGCAAAGTTTAATGTTAGGTATTCTCAGTCCACTCAGATGTACAAGAATATATGAAGAAATTATCCAGTTTTAATGCCTTTCACGTATGTTATAATTTACTAAATAAACACAAGGTGGCGCCTTACAAGTATGTTATATTTTCACTATATGAACACAAGATGGCGCCTTACAGGTATGTTATATTTTCACTAAATGAACACAAGATGGCGCTATATTTTAGTGTTTTACCATAATTAATAATGAAGATGTATTTTGAGGTACCCATTATAATTATCACATTAAATATAATCTGTCTCTTCACTGGTGTCCTCTTATTTTCAATAAAAGTTATATATGCAATGGGAATGAGAGATCCAAGTTAAATTTGGAAAATCAGTAATTCAGATCTTAAACTTTATTAAAGTAAAATATATAAACTTATAAAAAATTCAGTCCTCAAATACATTTTGTACATAAAGTAATGAAAATTAAAATAATTACTTTGTTACCATGTATTTATATATATTTATGATGATGAACTTGGTCACAAAGCGATGTATAGTTCTATCATTGTCAGAGGCACTACCTGGGTATATATTTGCTCAATTAAACCTACTTCTATATGAAGCAACAGATCCAATGCACATAATTTGAAAACTTACAAGTACCTTGTAACGAAAGATTACATAATTTTATTCACCAATAAATTGTATGTGTTTTGTGGTCTCAATAAAAAATAAACATAACTACTCAATATTAAATCAGTACTTACCTGCTGTCTGACCTTTTATATAAAAGAATATTCTACCTGAAGTTCAATGTGGACATGATTCATGTAATAATAACAATATAATGTTTTATTTAGTAAAGTATAATATCCACAACAATATGCTCTAAAATGCCATTATAAACAAGATGTTGTTTAGAAAATGAGAAACTAAAAAAAATTATAAAATAGAGATGTGAGACTTAAATTTAGATCTTGGTGCTTTCAATTTCCTTCTCGTTTCCAGGTACCGCATCTTCATCCTGATCTTCACCTTCTTCATCTACACGACATATCATCTGTCACGGAAACCCATCAGTGTTGTCAAGGTAACCATAATTTAACAGACTTGTTGTTTCATTACGTGGACTAACACAGATCACTACTGTGCAGAGCTTTAATCAGTGACTCGGGGGGGGGGGGGGGGTCCAGGTTTAAATGGGCTGAGGATAAGGGTATGAAAGAGAAAGCCCAGAAAGGTGATTGTTTGGTTTATATCCACGTGTTTATAATGTTGGGTACCAATAATCCAAACACATTCAATAAGGACATCTGGTGGCAATTCAGATGAACCAGAGTTTTTTCCAGGGACGTTTTTCAGCTTGTGATCTTTCAGCTTCTGTACAATTGCTTTAGGTGACATGGTTTCACAGTTTGTTTACAAACAGCTTGTAGATAAACAAACTTGTACATCCATCATGACTTTTCTGAACAGGAATTACCTGAAATTCATTAAAAGGGACACATAGTAAGTCATAATTAACATAAATCCTATATGAAACTTAGGTGAATAGCTGGCTTTAATTTTCTTCTAGTTAGTTTCCCTCCCTCTCTTTGTGTCTGAAGTAGTTTTAGCTGTAGTCAGTACTGACCTGTGTTAGTCCAAGTTAGCTATAATAGCAGTAGAAAGTCTGGGTTTGGGTGTAGAGGACTTTATTGCAGTAAGAATATATAATGCACATAATACAATACGCAATTATTTGCATTACTGGTAATCGTATCATTAAAAACTAAAATATATGATCCAAAGTAATAATAAAATATGTGACCGCCAAGCCGCATATATTACGATGACACGTGCAGCTAACATCCAACAGTTATGTGTAACTCCCCCCATACAAAAATTACAAACATACAAAGCCGAAACGGTCCTCAATGTCACACTTAATACTAAAAAAATACACTAAAACTACATAACTACACTAAAACTAAACTATGTATTGCAGCGTGTGCATTAACAGGAGGTTGGTGGGAGGGTTTTAAAAATGCAGCTGCATGCTCCGCCGCCGCAAGACAAAGTGAGCTAACAAAGCGCGGTACGCCACCACAATGACTCCGGGATCCTCCAGGTGGCACCCAAATTACCTATAGATACGTCATACAGTCAAAGAGCTACAGATACTGGTCCCAACCCCACCGATATTAAACGAAGATTAACTAGGTCTATCTCACATTAGTCAGTACTGAACTGTGTTGGTCCAAGTTAGCTATATTCATTACTGACCAGTGTTAATCCAAGGTAGCTATAGTCAGTAGTCACTACTGACCTGTATTAGTCCCAAGTAAAGAAACTTACCAATTCCTTGTAAATGTTACTTTCAGTTATGGATGGAGTGGGTCATAATTAAAAAACAGGATGTCCATTGAATTTATTGTAATCATGTGCTTAGATATTCTAATAGACAGGAGGCATA
The DNA here is from genome assembly GCA_026874595.1 of Sipunculus nudus. Lineage (NCBI taxonomy): Eukaryota > Metazoa > Annelida > Sipuncula > Golfingiida > Sipunculidae > Sipunculus > Sipunculus nudus. The sequence continues at coordinate 59,987,727 of CM049322.1, read as the reverse complement.
ACAGAACCATATTCCTATTATTGTCTTCACCTTCTGTCAGCAGAGTGAGTAGACACTAGATTTTTTACTATAAGACTTTCAGCTCAGCTCAGTATCAGGACAGGGATTGACTTGAACTTTGATATGTATATTGATGTTGGAGAATTTCGTTTGTTGCCTTAACTGGTTGCACAATCTGTTTTCCCTCAGTTTTTGGCAAGTTTAACAAACAACCAGTAGTTTTGTCATGGTATTAGCTTAGAAATCATATATTTTGTAAAGAATCAGAAAAAATGTGTTGATATGCTACAGTTTTTAGCTCAGCTGACTATAAGTCAACTGAGCTATAGTCGTGGTCCTTTGTCTGTCGTCCGTCCGGCCGTCCGTCCGTCCTTTAACAGGGCACGTTTTAAAACCGTTCGACCTACGAATCCTAAATTCTGCATACCAATAGATGTCCCCAAAATCTCCTACCATACCAAAAATTGGGTCATTAGGACTTCATTTCTTTGAGATATTAAGGAAAAACCTCTGTTTTCCATAAAAAAGCCATTGTTACACTTCAAAGCTGCCTAATATCAAAATCACTGATCTGTTTTTGATCATATTTATTATTCGTATTTTTCCATACATTTTCTGTGCACATACCAAAAATTAGGTTAGTATTGGGTATTATTTTGAAGTTATGGGCCCAAATATAATGCAGTTTCTTAAAAATCAGGAAATATATTTGCTCACTTAACATGAGAATTGCTGCAGCTGGAGACTTTTTTTCAGGAATATAACTTTATTTAATCAAGATTCAATTGTTTACCCAAAATTAGATCTGAATTTTGCAAATTTTTCAAGTTATTAGCATAAATTAAAAATCAGTACCTTAAATTTTGTCCAACTTTGGCAATGGCACGTTTTTTCCCTGTAAGCACTGTTGATTTAATTTTCACAGCATATATACATAAGGATTTAATCTTTTTAAATCTGAAATTTTAAAGGAATTGTTTGAAAAGAGTAGCTTTTATTAAAGTTTTCATACACCATGTCAAGTGTTGTTTACATCTGGCCCACCTAGTAATACAGTCTTCACTTGCATTATGTAACCCACCCCATGCAGCTTGCCTTGGCCTAGCTTGGCCACTACTAGCAGGCTTCCCATCTGCCCTGCACTTCCACCCCCCAGCTGGTGCATAAACTAGATGAATGTTATAATTTTCTGTATTTTATTTTATTTTTGGCTATGCTACATTTTAGATTTTGTATTGTACCACCAGGGTTACAATGATTAAAGTGCACATTTAATTGTGTCCACAAAGTGATGTATTGCTATGAAAGTGTGGATGTTCATCAGACTGCTCATTAAAGATTTTAATTTGTTTGACTTATAACTCATGGTTGTATCAGTTGTTACATGATACAGGCTAAATAATCAAAATTTACATTGCTGGTCCTTTTTTCAGTTCATAAAATTAAACATTCCCAACTCCAGTTTGCTCCTGGTATAATATATTGGGTGTTTTGATCCTTGGATTAATTTTAACACATGTATTAGTTTTATAGCTGAGAATACTTTTCTTTTTTTCCTGATAGCATTTAAAAAATACAAATATTCAAATTTTCCTGTTAGTGCTGTGGATTTAATTTTTTCACAGCATTTACACATTAACATTTCATCTTTAAAATCTGAAATTTGAAACCAATTGATCAAAAACTAGATTTCATTCAAGTTTCCAGGTACCATGTCTTCATTGTTTACATCAGATCAGTATAAATGCAGTGTTCTGGGCAGTTACATGACACCTTCAGGTCTGACCTACTGCCACTATGAGTGTCTAGGTCAGGCTGGGTCAGGCAGTAATTACCAGAGAGCCTCTCTCTCTCTCTTTCTCTCTCTCTGGCAGTCTAGGTCTCTCTTTCTCTCTCTCTCTCTCTCTCCTCTGCTTTTTCTCTTTCTTTCTCCATCTTTCTTTCTCTCTCTCTCTCTCTCTCTCTCTCTCCCTATTTGCCTCCCTTCCTCCCTCCATCCCATTCTGTTGAGAGGTACTATAAACTAGATACATTAGTTATAAATGTTGATGCAATTTAGAAATGTGAATCAACTGAAATATTCACAATCACATGTATGTTATACTGTAAATTTATAGTAACATTCGGAAACTTGGATTAAAATTATGTAATGAAAAAAAGGAATAAATGCAAATATTGTAAATTTTTTCTTGGCTCAGTAAAATGGGGAAAAAATTATTTGCTTTGTTTCTCCATCTTTCTGTATTAAATGTTTAATGTTCATGACTAAACTTTTTTTTATAAGCACTGTTGAATTAAATTTCATATCCTGTATGTATATGCAAGGGTGTTGTAACTCTCACCATCCCCTTCTTCATCCCACTGAGGCTTTGGTCCTTGGCACTGTCAACAATATTTCTATGGCTATAGCATAAAATTTAATAATTAAAGAAAATATCTGCAGAGAGACAGAGGTGTTGTTACTCTGATCATAACACAACCCCCCCCCCCCCCCTACATCTAGTCATTGCACATGTGGAGTGGGGACGTTATGGCAACTGTATACATATCATAAAATTGTTTACTAAATAAATTGGATCTCATTGGACAAATGTGTAAACTGTTGAACTGTCAACAGCTTATCAAAAATGTAACCAATGGAAAGGCATGGTCAGATCTCAAATATTATTTGCAACATTTTCTTAAATCATATAAACCAACCATGGCCCAAATTACCTCTTCCTCTCAAACTTTATCTACATTTCATCATATTTTTAATATTTTAACCTTCTAGATGGTTCAGTAATGTTGACCATTTTTCCATAGGTACCTATGTACATGCCAGAAATTATGTCAATATTGTGTAATATGTAGACGTGAGGGTCATCAAAATAATGTACCTTGTCAAGACCGATCTAGTCAAGATATCATGTCATACAGTCACAAATTCATAAATCCCCTCATCAGCATAGTTAATCATAACCTTGTATCTGTCAAATTGAAAGCTTGCAGTTTTCCATACACTATAGATCCTTCAACAAATAGCCTTATCATGATTATACCACTGCTTAGTATACTGTCATTGCATTCATATTTGCTCAAATAAATTGTTTTTTTTTACCCTTCCCAAATAAATAAAAAATAAACCACTATATTTTACTCCATATTAATCCATCAGTCAGATTATTTCATATATCATTTACTCACATATTACATTATATTCCTTTATAAAAGCCCAACATGACCATGATATTCATAAGCTTTTTCTACTCAATATAGTATAACAATACATTTATAGTCCAATCATGATCAGCTGAGCGCCGTGACCCATCGGTCCCTTGTTAGTCATTTGTGGAAGTATGAACAAAATTTGGGCAACTCAAACTGAAAAGTCACTACTTTTGTTGAAATTGATTTAAATTTCAACTTTGTTGTTTATTGGCCATAGTGCTGAGCATCACAACCTGTGGGTCACTTGTTATTTCAGAGCGTGCTACATCCAAACTGCACTTCTCTCAACCTAACTCCACCGTTCAATGCTTCCTCCAACTGGTGCTCATGGCCTCCTTTTGGTAAGTACTAATCTTTCACCTTGCATAAATTTACATAATTACACTGGTTTTACATACTTTTGGACTACTCTAATCCCAAATAAGATGCAATTTTATTTTCCGCATTTGATTATAAATTCTCTCTACCAAAGTTTTCATTCTTATGTATAAGTCTGATTAATCTTGAAATTAACCACAGAGCTGGCTGGAAGGATGGACAGTTGTTTATGTATCATAAATATACATAATAATCAGGGATGGAGCCAGGCACAAAGATTGCTACCCAGTTACAGGTACTGGAAGGAAAGTCAGGATCAGGTACATTAAATACCTAGGTACAGTTCCAGTTGCTTCAGGAAGTAGCCCCAGATTGGCCCTCTGACATTATGGCCAGATCACTGGCCTGCCAGAGTGCCTGGACATCTCACTCTGAGATACGCATTATAAGGCCCCATGAGGATGCAAATATTTTCGTCATTTTTTACAACGCCTCATAGCTTACAAGAATCATGTCACTTAAAATAAACCCGCTAGACCTTTTAATAAGTTTCTTATTTCTCCAACGACACCTACCATGTGTGTGAAATATTCCGTAATAATCCAATATACAGGTACAGGTAATCTAAATTGAATGCAGAGGTACAAGTTTAAGTACAGGTACGATGACCCAACCCTAATGATAATACATTTACATACACTGCACATATTATAATTACCAAGCGATATATTTAGGTGCGTATATTTTGTTAATTCATTGCCAGAACTGAATTTTGATTCAGATAGAAGAATTGCAGGGGTTTAATTTCTCTGTTATTCTTTAAATATTTGCTTAAATTTCAACAGTTACACTTCAGGTTTATACACCACAGGTTTATACACCACAGGTTTATACACCACCGGTTTAGACACTACAGGTTTAGACACCACAGGTTTATACAATACAGGTTTAGACACCACAGGTTTATACAATACAGGTTTAGACACCACAGGTTTAGACACCACAGGTTTAGACACTACGTGTTTAGACACTACAGGTTTATACAATACAGGTTTATACAATACAGGTTTAGACACCACAGGTTTATACAATACAGGTTTAGACACTACAGATTTAGACACTACAGGTTTAGACACCACAGGTTTAGACACCACAGGTTTAGACACCACAGGTTTATACAATACAGGTTTAGACACCACAGGTTTATACAATACAGGTTTAGACACCACAGGTTTAGACACCACAGGTTTAGACACTACGGGTTTAGACACTACAGGTTTATACAATACAGGTTTATACAATACAGGTTTAGACACCACAGGTTTATACAATACAGGTTTAGACACTACAGATTTAGACACTACAGGTTTAGACACCACAGGTTTAGACACCACAGGTTTAGACACCACAGGTGTATACATTACAGGTTTAGACACTACAGGTTAAGACACTACATGTTTAGACACCACAGGTTTAGACACCACAGGTTTAGACACTACGGGTTTAGACACTACAGGTTTATACAATACAGGTTTATACAATACAGGTTTAGACACCACAGGTTTATACAATACAGGTTTAGACACTACAGGTTTAGACACTACAGGTTAAGACACCACAGGTTTAGACACCACAGGTTTAGACACCACAGGTTTAGACACCACAGGTGTATACATTACAGGTTAAGACACTACAGGTTAAGACACTACATGTTTAGACACCACAGGTTTAGACACTACAGGTTTAGACACTACAGGTTTTGACACCAAAGGTTTATACACTACAGGTTTAGACACCACAGGTTTATACAATACAGGTTTAGACACCACAGGTTTAGACACCACAGGTTTATACACTACAGGTTTAGACACCACAGGTTAAGACGCCACAGGTTTATACACTACAGGTTTAGACACCACAGGTTTATACAATACAGGTTTAGACACCACAGGTTTATACAATACAGGTTTAGACACCACAGGTTTATATACCACAGGTCTAGACACCACATGTTCTTACACAAGTTAATACACTAAACGTTTATATACTACAGGTTTATACTGTAATGTCTGGATGAGGCCCACATTTATTGCACAACTATGTAGTACTATAAATATTTTTTTCAGTAGTCCTTTATATATATAAATTCAGTATACACACACATTAACTGATTAAACAGGAACCATTTAGTTCAGGATTAAATTGCCATACAAGCTGGAAACCTAATTGATTAGATGAAAGTTTATCTGTTGAATGAAAACATTCATGTGATATTATAATTATCTAATGAAGATCAGGTTAATTAAGTGGTGTAACCACATACCAAATATAATAAGCTAAGTATATAATTGGCCTGTAGTAATTGTATGTTAATTATCACAATTATGTTCATTATTGTATGATGATTGATAATAATTCAAGTGGTGTGTAAGAATATATATATATATCCCTCTCATACATTACTTTTAGCTAACAAGTAATTATGTCTCCCTCCCCCCCCCCCCCCCCCCCCAGGGAAGACATTTTGTTTGCAGTACCACCATCTGTTGTCGTCAGTTGTCTGATATGTTTTGAAGGGCTGCATATTTTCCTCCAAAATTTTAAACATTCATAGTTCATCCGAAAATCTTGGATGATTTTAAACCTGATTACCTTGACCATCATCTTCAAGGTCAAATTTGCTGAAATTTGAAATTATTGTGAACCTCATATATTTTGAAGATTTATCATTTTGTCCTCAAATTTGGTACACCAATTATTCCTACTAAGTTCTTGGTGGAGTTCGAAACCCAGTGACCTTGACTAGGATCTTAAAGGTGAAATCGGCCGAATCATAGTTATTGTCTTATGAAAGCGTTAACTTTTGAAGGGCAGCATATTTTCCTCCAAAATTTTAAACACTTATTGTTCCTACCAAAATCTTGGACAAGTTTGTAACCGTAAGACTTTGACCTTCATCTTCAAGGTCAAATCTGTCAAAATGTAAAATTTTTGTGGACCCCATAACTTTTGAAATTTTCACATTTTGTCCTCAAATTTGGTACACCAGTTGTTCCTAACAAGTTCTTAGACACGTTTGAAACCTGTTGACCTTGACCAGGATCTTCAAGGTCAAATCTGCTGAAATCTTGAATCATTGTTTTGAAATAGTGCATATTTTACCCTTTATGTTTTGGGATGGCCCATAGGGGGAGACATATATCTGTTTTTGCAGCAAAGCCATTTTAGCTAATTGTTGGTTCTGCTTCATATAACTCCTCAAGCTAGGATTTCTTTCTGGACGTGGGCATGGCTATATAAAAAGGATTTAATTAGCACAGCTGTGGTCCCATTGAAACACTTTAAATCTTTGCTTGCATTGACAGGGGAAAGTTGTGGGACAGGAAAACTAGCAAAGTTCCTGTTATCAGTGTTATACTCAGACCTAAAACCGGTATAAAATTATTACGTCTCATACTTGCATCTTTTTGCTGAGAACAATGTTTATTGAGAGATTTTAGCCAAATATGTTTTCAAAAAGGAAAGTTAGCCAGGGGCATCAGTGGAGGGGGGAGGGGGTATATATCTCCAACTTTCTAGCAAGGGGTTGGTCAATGTATTCATCCCCCAAGCTAGTCAGAGAATAATATTTACATATTGGAAATGAAATCTATTGATACTGGTAATTAGAATTATAGACTTTGGTTCCATTTCTTTGTTTACTATGAAATATTATATGTCTAAACCTGGTTTAGAATTATCTTATACTTGAAACATAATACCTTTTTTTACACCTTATACTTAAATGTAATATATTTGAAATTATAGAAAAGTTGTCCCTACTTTGATTACCCTCCTATGACTGTAGGTCATTCCCCCTCCCCCTGAAGATGAATTAACTCTAATGAAGTTGGCCAAATATGTTTTAGAAAAAATGGGTTACAGTAGAAATATTTGGTTTTCTCATACTGAGTTTAATTATTGATCCACTTCAATCTGCTTACACAAATAACTCAGGGTGTTGTGTAATATCAGAGGGCAGTGTGCTAGTTTTAGCAGGTGTGTTGCCCTACAGCTCTATACATTGTATGATTTAAAAAATATCACTTAGCCAGTAAAAATAAACTGAAGGACCAACTGGAACCTGTACAATCAGCTAAATATATGATCATGATATCAAGAGGGTTACAGGCAGCTGACACAGGTTTAGTGGAATTGAATTGAATACTTACTGATCAATACTGATATTGTTATTACCCCTATCAAGAGGTGGGGGTTATGTTTATGTCGGCATTGGTTTGACTCTTAGAAATATTCCTGAAGAATATTTTAACAGGTTTTGATGAAATTATCAGGATAGTTTGGCCCATGATACGAGGAACATTTGATTAAATAAAGGGGATGATCTGGATCACCTTCTGGTAACGAGCTGCCTTGGCGGAGGTCAGCGCTCCCTGAATGTGAATTTCTAGTATTGATATTGTACACAAAGCATTATTTGGCAGGACACCTTTACTAAAGTATAATATTGAATAATGATCATGATATGGTGTATGTGTGAAATATGAGTATTTAAATATAGAACTCTCCCATCACTCTGGACAAGCTGACTTTTAGCCATTAAAAAATATCCAAAGTGTACGGTATAGGTCTGATACTACAGTATAGCCATCGCCCCATATATACTTTGATGCATTCTGTAACTACTTAAACAACTATGATCATAGCTCTCTCACTTTATAAGTTATATTATGATCTAGTTGTGTAATACTAAGCAGATACATAAAAAATATGTGAAGTATTAAATCCTGTGTTTAAGTAGTTGCCTCAGGACTGTCTGCATGAAGCACTGTATACTATTAGTGAGGTTGATTTAATTTCAGACACAATTACAAGGAAAAGTAGGTGATGTACAAACCAGGGGAGAATGTTTAAAATCATTTAGAATTAATACAAAAGCTTATATTTCATAAAGATGTTTATTAGAAATATGTGCAAGGATTATTTAACCCTGGTAGACAGCTGAGTGCAATGACCCATGGGTCCCTTGTTTTCTGAAGGATGCAGGCGTCCAAAATAGGCCTTCTGAAGGCTTGCATTTCATTCAGTTTTCAACATATTTTATATTTGAAATTCACTTTTGCTGTACTGAGGTATTTGCTACAATGTTGTTCTGGTTGTACACTCCTCACACCGGATATACACTGCTGTTCTCAGAGATCTCCCTCGCTGTAACCGCTGCCTTATATCGCAAGATTCTGTTGGTCTCACCACCAGGGATTGCACAGATCAGAGTACTGTAATCAGACCAATGAGAACAGGTGTATCATGTTAAAATTTGGGGCTGGATGTGATACCACGCCTCCATTGGTCTAATTACAGCTCATCGCTCTGTGCAAGACCTGGTTTTGAGACACAGGGAATGTCGCTACACAGACAGCAGTTTTAACAAGAAAGATCTCTGACGATAGCAGTTTATAACTGTTGCATGAGGAGCTAAGTTACATGATAACTAAGGCGCAGAGTGCTTCCTGCAGCCAGTATCATGAGGAGCTGAGTTACATGATAACTAAGGCGCACAGTGCTTGCTGCAGCCAGTATCATGAGGAGCTGAGTTACATGATAACTAAGGGGCACAGTGCTTGCTGCAGCCAGTATCATGAGGAGCTGAGTAACATGAAAACTAAGGGGCACAGTGCTTGCTGCAGCCAGTATCATGAAGAGCTGAGTTACATGATAACTAAGGGGCACAGTGCTTGCTGCAGCCAGTATCATGAGGAGCTGAGTTACATGATAACTAAGGGGCACAGTGCTTGCTGCAGCCAGTATCATGAGGAGCTGAGTTACATGATAACTAAGGGGCACAGTGCTTGCTGCAGCCAGTATCATGAGGAGCTGAGTAACATGAAAACTAAGGGGCACAGTGCTTGCTGCAGCCAGTATCATGAAGAGCTGAGTTACATGATAACTAAGGGGCACAGTGCTTGCTGCAGCCAGTATCATGAGGAGCTGAGTTACATGATAACTAAGGGGCACAGTGCTTGCTGCAGCCAGTATCATGAGGAGCTGAGTTACATGATAACTAAGGGGCACAGTGCTTGCTGCAGCCAGTATCATGAGGAGCTGAGTTACATGATAACTAAGGGGCGCAGTGCTTGCTGCAGCCAGTATCATGAGGAGCTGAGTTACATGATAACTAAGGCGCACAGTGCTTCCTGCAGCCAGTATTATGAGGAGCTGAGTTACATGATATCTGAGGCGCGCAGTGCTTGCTGCAGCCAGTATCATGAGGAGCTAAGTTACATGATAACTAAGGGGCACAGTGCTTGCTGCAGCCAGTATCATGAGGAGCTGAGTTACATGATAACTAAGGGGCACAGTGCTTGCTGCAGCCAGTATCATGAGGAGCTGAGTTACATGATAACTAAGGGGCGCAGTGCTTGCTGCAGCCAGTATCATGAAGAGCTGAGTTACATGATAACTAAGGGGCACAGTGCTTGCTGCAGCCAGTATCATGAGGAGCTGAGTTACATGATAACTAAGGGGCACAGTGCTTGCTGCAGCCAGTATCATGAGGAGCTGAGTTACATGATAACTAAGGGGCACAGTGCTTGCTGCGGCCAGTATCATGAAGAGCTGAGTTACATGATAACTAAGGGGCACAGTGCTTGCTGCGGCCAGTATCAGGAGGAGCTGAGTTACATGATAACTAAGGGGCACAGTGCTTGCTGCGGCCAGTATCACGAGGAGCTGAGTTACATGATAACTAAGGCGCACAGTGCTTGCTGCGGCCAGTATCACGAGGAGCTGAGTTACATGATAACTAAGGCGCACAGTGCTTGCTGCGGCCAGTATCATGAGGAGCTGAGTTACATGATAACTAAGGCGCACAGTGCTTGCTGCAGCCAGTATCATGAGGAGCTGAGTTACATGATAACTAAGGCGCACAGTGCTTGCTGCGGCCAGTATCATGAGGAGCTAAGTTACATGATAACTAAGGGGCACAGTGCTTGCTGCGACCAGTATCATGAGGAGCTGAGTTACATGATAACTAAGGCGCACAGTGCTTGCTGCGGCCAGTATCATGAGGAGCTGAGTTACATGATAACTAAGGCGCACAGTGCTTGCTGCAGCCAGTATCATGAGGAGCTGAGTTACATGATAACTAAGGTGCACAGTGCTTGCTGCAGCCAGTATCATTAGGAGCTGAGTTACATGATAACTAAGGGGCACAGTGCTTGCTGCAGCCAGTATCATGAGGAGCTGAGTTACATGATAACTAAGGGGGGCAGTGCTTGCTGCAGCCAGTATCATGAGGAGCTGAGTTACATGATAACTAAGGTGCACAGTGCTTGCTGCAGCCAGTATCATTAGGAGCTGAGTTACATGATAACTAAGGGGCACAGTGCTTGCTGCAGCCAGTATCATGAGGAGCTGAGTTACATGATAACTAAGGGGGGCAGTGCTTGCTGCAGCCAGTATCATGAGGAGCTGAGTTACATGATAACTAAGGGGCGCAGTGCTTGCTGCAGCCAGTATCATGAGGAGCTGAGTTACATGATAACTAAGGGGCGCAGTGCTTGCTGCGACCAGTATCATGAGGAGCTAAGTTACATGATAACTAAGGGGCACAGTGCTTGCTGCGACCAGTATCATGAGGAGCTAAGTTACATGATAACTAAGGGGCACAGTGCTTGCTGCGACCAGTATCATGAGGAGCTGAGTTACATGATAACTAAGGGGCACAGTGCTTGCTGCAGCCAGTATCATGAGGAGCTGAGTTACATGATAACTAAGGGGCACAGTGCTTGCTGCAGCCAGTATCATGAGGAGCTGAGTTACATGATAACTAAGGGGCACAGTGCTTGCTGCGACCAGTATCATGAGGAGCTGAGTTACATGATAACTAAGGGGCACAGTGCTTGCTGCGGCCAGTATCATGAGGAGCTGAGTTACATGATAACTAAGGGGCACAGTGCTTGCTGCAGCCAGTATCATGAGGAGCTGAGTTACATGATAACTAAGGGGCACAGTGCTTGCTGCGACCAGTATCATGAGGAGCTGAGTTACATGATAACTAAGGGGCACAGTGCTTGCTGCGACCAGTATCATGAGGAGCTGAGTTACATGATAACTAAGGGGCACAGTGCTTGCTGCGACCAGTATCATGAGGAGCTGAGTTACATGATAACTAAGGGACACAGTGCTTGCTGCAGCCAGTATCATGAGGAGCTGAGTTACATGATAACTAAGGGGCACAGTGCTTGCTGCGGCCAGTATCATGAGGAGCTGAGTTACATGATAACTAAGGGGCACAGTGCTTGCTGCAGCCAGTATCTTGAGGAGCTGAGTTACATGATAACTAAGGGGCACAGTGCTTGCTGCAGCCAGTATCATGAGGAGCTGAGTTACATGATAACTAAGGGGCACAGTGCTTGCTGCGGCCAGTATCATGAGGAGCTGAGTTACATGATAACTAAGGGGCACAGTGCTTGCTGCAGCCAGTATCATGAGGAGCTGAGTTACATGATAACTAAGGGGCACAGTGCTTGCTGCGGCCAGTATCATGAGGAGCTGAGTTACATGATAACTAAGGGGCACAGTGCTTGCTGCAGCCAGTATCATGAAGAGCTGAGTTACATGATAACTAAGGCGCACAGTGCTTGCTGCAGCCAGTATCATGAGGAGCTGAGTTACATGATAACTAAGGGGCACAGTGCTTGCTGCAGCCAGTATCATGAGGAGCTGAGTTACATGATAACTAAGGGGCACAGTGCTTGCTGCAGCCAGTATCATGAGGAGCTGAGTTACATGATAACTAAGGGGCACAGTGCTTGCTGCAGCCAGTATCATGAGGAGCTGAGTTACATGATAACTAAGGGGCACAGTGCTTGCTGCAGCCAGTATCATGAGGAGCTGAGTTACATGATAACTAAGGGGCACAGTGCTTGCTGCAGCCAGTATCATGAGGAGCTGAGTTACATGATAACTAAGGGGCACAGTGCTTGCTGCAGCCAGTATCATGAAGAGCTGAGTTACATGATAACTAAGGGGCACAGTGCTTGCTGCAGCCAGTATCATGAGGAGCTGAGTTACATGATAACTAAGGGGCACAGTGCTTGCTGCAGCCAGTATCATGAAGAGCTGAGTTACATGATAACTAAGGGGCACAGTGCTTGCTGCAGCCAGTATCATGAGGAGCTGAGTTACATGATAACTAAGGGGCACAGTGCTTGCTGCAGCCAGTATCATGAGGAGCTGAGTTACATGATAACTAAGGGGCACAGTGCTTGCTGCAGCCAGTATCATGAGGAGCTGAGTTACATGATAACTAAGGGGCACAGTGCTTGCTGCAGCCAGTATCATGAGGAGCTGAGTTACATGATAACTAAGGGGCACAGTGCTTGCTGCAGCCAGTATCATGAGGAGCTGAGTTACATGATAACTAAGGGGCACAGTGCTTGCTGCGACCAGTATCATGAGGAGCTGAGTTACATGATAACTAAGGGGCACAGTGCTTGCTGCAGCCAGTATCATGAAGAGCTGAGTTACATGATAACTAAGGGGCACAGTGCTTGCTGCAGCCAGTATCTTGAGGAGCTGAGTTACATGATAACTAAGGGGCACAGTGCTTGCTGCAGCCAGTATCATGAAGAGCTGAGTTACATGATAACTAAGGGGCACAGTGCTTGCTGCAGCCAGTATCATGAAGAGCTGAGTTACATGATAACTAAGGGGCACAGTGCTTGCTGCAGCCAGTATCATGAGGAGCTGAGTTACATGATAACTAAGGGGCACAGTGCTTGCTGCAGCCAGTATCATGAGGAGCTGAGTTACATGATAACTAAGGGGCACAGTGCTTGCTGCAGCCAGTATCATGAAGAGCTGAGTTACATGATAACTAAGGGGCACAGTGCTTGCTGCAGCCAGTATCATGAGGAGCTGAGTTACATGATAACTAAGGGGCACAGTGCTTGCTGCAGCCAGTATCATGAGGAGCTGAGTTACATGATAACTAAGGGGCACAGTGCTTGCTGCAGCCAGTATCATGAAGAGCTGAGTTACATGATAACTAAGGGGCACAGTGCTTGCTGCAGCCAGTATCTTGAGGAGCTGAGTTACATGATAACTAAGGGGCACAGTGCTTGCTGCAGCCAGTATCATGAGGAGCTGAGTTACATGATAACTAAGGGGCACAGTGCTTGCTGCAGCCAGTATCATGAGGAGCTGAGTTACATGATAACTAAGGGGCACAGTGCTTGCTGCAGCCAGTATCATGAGGAGCTGAGTTACATGATAACTAAGGGGCACAGTGCTTGCTGCAGCCAGTATCATGAGGAGCTGAGTTACATGATAACTAAGGGGCACAGTGCTTGCTGCGACCAGTATCATGAGGAGCTGAGTTACATGATAACTAAGGGGCACAGTGCTTGCTGCAGCCAGTATCATGAAGAGCTGAGTTACATGATAACTAAGGGGCACAGTGCTTGCTGCAGCCAGTATCTTGAGGAGCTGAGTTACATGATAACTAAGGGGCACAGTGCTTGCTGCAGCCAGTATCATGAGGAGCTGAGTTACATGATAACTAAGGGGCACAGTGCTTGCTGCAGCCAGTATCATGAGGAGCTGAGTTACATGATAACTAAGGGGCACAGTGCTTGCTGCAGCCAGTATCATGAGGAGCTGAGTTACATGATAACTAAGGGGCACAGTGCTTGCTGCAGCCAGTATCATGAGGAGCTGAGTTACATGATAACTAAGGGGCACAGTGCTTGCTGCGACCAGTATCATGAGGAGCTGAGTTACATGATAACTAAGGGGCACAGTGCTTGCTGCAGCCAGTATCATGAGGAGCTGAGTTACATGATAACTAAGGGGCACAGTGCTTGCTGCAGCCAGTATCATGAGGAGCTGAGTTACATGATAACTAAGGGGCACAGTGCTTGCTGCGACCAGTATCATGAGGAGCTGAGTTACATGATAACTAAGGGGCACAGTGCTTGCTGCAGCCAGTATCATGAAGAGCTGAGTTACATGATAACTAAGGGGCACAGTGCTTGCTGCAGCCAGTATCTTGAGGAGCTGAGTTACATGATAACTAAGGGGCACAGTGCTTGCTGCAGCCAGTATCATGAGGAGCTGAGTTACATGATAACTAAGGGGCACAGTGCTTGCTGCAGCCAGTATCATGAGGAGCTGAGTTACATGATAACTAAGGGGCACAGTGCTTGCTGCAGCCAGTATCATGAGGAGCTGAGTTACATGATAACTAAGGGGCACAGTGCTTGCTGCAGCCAGTATCATGAGGAGCTGAGTTACATGATAACTAAGGGGCACAGTGCTTGCTGCGACCAGTATCATGAGGAGCTGAGTTACATGATAACTAAGGGGCACAGTGCTTGCTGCAGCCAGTATCATGAAGAGCTGAGTTACATGATAACTAAGGGGCACAGTGCTTGCTGCAGCCAGTATCTTGAGGAGCTGAGTTACATGATAACTAAGGGGCACAGTGCTTGCTGCAGCCAGTATCATGAGGAGCTGAGTTACATGATAACTAAGGGGCACAGTGCTTGCTGCAGCCAGTATCATGAGGAGCTGAGTTACATGATAACTAAGGGGCACAGTGCTTGCTGCAGCCAGTATCATGAGGAGCTGAGTTACATGATAACTAAGGGGCACAGTGCTTGCTGCAGCCAGTATCATGAGGAGCTGAGTTACATGATAACTAAGGGGCACAGTGCTTGCTGCAGCCAGTATCATGAGGAGCTGAGTTACATGATAACTAAGGGGCACAGTGCTTGCTGCGACCAGTATCATGAGGAGCTGAGTTACATGATAACTAAGGGGCACAGTGCTTGCTGCAGCCAGTATCATGAAGAGCTGAGTTACATGATAACTAAGGGGCACAGTGCTTGCTGCAGCCAGTATCTTGAGGAGCTGAGTTACATGATAACTAAGGGGCACAGTGCTTGCTGCGGCCAGTATCATGAGGAGCTGAGTTACATGATAACTAAGGGGCACAGTGCTTGCTGCAGCCAGTATCATGAGGAGCTGAGTTACATGATAACTAAGGGGCACAGTGCTTGCTGCAGCCAGTATCATGAGGAGCTGAGTTACATGATAACTAAGGGGCACAGTGCTTGCTGCGACCAGTATCATGAGGAGCTGAGTTACATGATAACTAAGGGGCACAGTGCTTGCTGCAGCCAGTATCATGAAGAGCTGAGTTACATGATAACTAAGGGGCACAGTGCTTGCTGCAGCCAGTATCTTGAGGAGCTGAGTTACATGATAACTAAGGGGCACAGTGCTTGCTGCAGCCAGTATCATGAGGAGCTGAGTTACATGATAACTAAGGGGCACAGTGCTTGCTGCGACCAGTATCATGAGGAGCTGAGTTACATGATAACTAAGGGGCACAGTGCTTGCTGCAGCCAGTATCATGAGGAGCTGAGTTACATGATAACTAAGGGGCACAGTGCTTGCTGCAGCCAGTATCATGAAGAGCTGAGTTACATGATAACTAAGGGGCACAGTGCTTGCTGCGACCAGTATCATGAGGAGCTGAGTTACATGATAACTAAGGGGCGCAGTGCTTGCTGCAGCCAGTATCATGAAGAGCTGAGTTACATGATAACTAAGGGGCACAGTGCTTGCTGCAGCCAGTATCATGAAGAGCTGAGTTACATGATAACTAAGGGGCACAGTGCTTGCTGCGACCAGTATCATGAGGAGCTGAGTTACATGATAACTAAGGGGCGCAGTGCTTGCTGCGGCCAGTATCATGAGGAGCTGAGTTACATGATAACTAAGGGGCGCAGTGCTTGCTGCGGCCAGTATCATGAGGAGCTGAGTTACATGATATCTGAGGCGCACAGTGCTTGCTGCAGCCAGTATCATGAGGAGCTGAGTTACATGATAACTAAGGGGCACAGTGCTTGCTGCAGCCAGTATCATGAGGAGCTGAGTTACATGATAACTAAGGGGCACAGTGCTTGCTGCAGCCAGTATCATTAGGAGCTGAGTTACATGATAACTAAGGCGCACAGTGCTTGCTGCGGCCAGTATCATGAGGAGCTGAGTTACATGATAACTAAGGGGCACAGTGCTTGCTGCAGCCAGTATCATGAGGAGCTGAGTTACATGATAACTAAGGGGCACAGTGCTTGCTGCAGCCAGTATCATGAAGAGCTGAGTTACATGATAACTAAGGGGCACAGTGCTTGCTGCAGCCAGTATCATGAGGAGCTAAGTTACATGATAACTAAGGGGCGCAGTGCTTGCTGCGGCCAGTATCATGAGGAGCTGAGTTACATGATAACTAAGGGGCACAGTGCTTGCTGCAGCCAGTATCATGAGGAGCTGAGTTACATGATAACTAAGGGGCGCAGTGCTTGCTGCAGCCAGTATCATGAGGAGCTGAGTTACATGATAACTAAGGGGCACAGTGCTTGCTGCAGCCAGTATCATTAGGAGCTGAGTTACATGATAACTAAGGCGCACAGTGCTTGCTGCGGCCAGTATCATGAGGAGCTGAGTTACATGATAACTAAGGGGCACAGTGCTTGCTGCAGCCAGTATCATGAGGAGCTAAGTTACATGATAACTAAGGGGCGCAGTGCTTGCTGCGGCCAGTATCATGAGGAGCTGAGTTACATGATAACTAAGGGGCACAGTGCTTGCTGCAGCCAGTATCATGAGGAGCTGAGTTACATGATAACTAAGGGGCGCAGTGCTTGCTGCAGCCAGTATCATGAGGAGCTGAGTTACATGATAACTAAGGGGCACAGTGCTTGCTGCAGCCAGTATCATGAGGAGCTGAGTTACATGATAACTAAGGCGCACAGTGCTTGCTGCGGCCAGTATCATGAGGAGCTGAGTTACATGATAACTAAGGGGCACAGTGCTTGCTGCAGCCAGTATCATGAGGAGCTGAGTTACATGATAACTAAGGGGCACAGTGCTTGCTGCAGCCAGTATCATGAGGAGCTAAGTTACATGATAACTAAGGGGCACAGTGCTTGCTGCAGCCAGTATCTTGAGGAGCTGAGTTACATGATAACTAAGGGGCACAGTGCTTGCTGCAGCCAGTATCATGAGGAGCTGAGTTACATGATAACTAAGGGGCACAGTGCTTGCTGCAGCCAGTATCATGAGGAGCTGAGTTACATGATAACTAAGGCGCACAGTGCTTGCTGCGGCCAGTATCATGAGGAGCTGAGTTACATGATAACTAAGGGGCACAGTGCTTGCTGCGACCAGTATCATGAGGAGCTGAGTTACATGATAACTAAGGGGCACAGTGCTTGCTGCAGCCAGTATCATGAGGAGCTGAGTTACATGATAACTAAGGGGCACAGTGCTTGCTGCAGCCAGTATCATGAGGAGCTGAGTTACATGATAACTAAGGCGCACAGTGCTTGCTGCGGCCAGTATCATGAGGAGCTGAGTTACATGATAACTAAGGGGCACAGTGCTTGCTGCAGCCAGTATCATGAGGAGCTAAGTTACATGATAACTAAGGGGCACAGTGCTTGCTGCAGCCAGTATCATGAGGAGCTGAGTTACATGATAACTAAGGGGCACAGTGCTTGCTGCAGCCAGTATCATGAGGAGCTGAGTTACATGATAACTAAGGGGCACAGTGCTTGCTGCAGCCAGTATCATGAGGAGCTGAGTTACATGATAACTAAGGGGCACAGTGCTTGCTGCAGCCAGTATCATGAGGAGCTGAGTTACATGATAACTAAGGGGCACAGTGCTTGCTGCAGCCAGTATCATGAGGAGCTGAGTTACATGATAACTAAGGCGCACAGTGCTTGCTGCGGCCAGTATCATGAGGAGCTGAGTTACATGATAACTAAGGGGCACAGTGCTTGCTGCAGCCAGTATCATGAGGAGCTAAGTTACATGATAACTAAGGGGCACAGTGCTTGCTGCAGCCAGTATCATGAGGAGCTGAGTTACATGATAACTAAGGGGCACAGTGCTTGCTGCAGCCAGTATCATGAGGAGCTGAGTTACATGATAACTAAGGGGCACAGTGCTTGCTGCAGCCAGTATCATGAGGAGCTGAGTTACATGATAACTAAGGCGCACAGTGCTTGCTGCGGCCAGTATCATGAGGAGCTGAGTTACATGATAACTAAGGGGCACAGTGCTTGCTGCGGCCAGTATCATGAGGAGCTGAGTTACATGATAACTAAGGGGCACAGTGCTTGCTGCAGCCAGTATCATGAGGAGCTGAGTTACATGATAACTAAGGGGCACAGTGCTTGCTGCAGCCAGTATCATGAGGAGCTGAGTTACATGATAACTAAGGGGCACAGTGCTTGCTGCAGCCAGTATCATGAAGAGCTGAGTTACATGATAACTAAGGGGCACAGTGCTTGCTGCAGCCAGTATCATGAGGAGCTGAGTTACATGATAACTAAGGCGCACAGTGCTTGCTGCGGCCAGTATCATGAGGAGCTGAGTTACATGATAACTAAGGGGCACAGTGCTTGCTGCGGCCAGTATCATGAGGAGCTGAGTTACATGATAACTAAGGGGCACAGTGCTTGCTGCAGCCAGTATCATGAGGAGCTGAGTTACATGATAACTAAGGGGCACAGTGCTTGCTGCGGCCAGTATCATGAAGAGCTTAGTTACATGATAACTAAGGGGCACAGTGCTTGCTGCAGCCAGTATCATGAAGAGCTGAGTTACATGATAACTAAGGGGCACAGTGCTTGCTGCGACCAGTATCATGAGGAGCTGAGTTACATGATAACTAAGGGGCACAGTGCTTGCTGCAGCCAGTATCATGAGGAGCTGAGTTACATGATAACTAAGGGGCACAGTGCTTGCTGCAGACAGTATCATGAAGAGCTGAGTTACATGATAACTAAGGGGCACAGTGCTTGCTGCAGCCAGTATCATGAAGAGCTGAGTTACATGATAACTAAGGGGCACAGTGCTTGCTGCAGCTAGTATCATGAGGAGCTGAGTTACATGATAACTAAGGGGCACAGTGCTTGCTGCGGCCAGTATCATGAAGAGCTGAGTTACATGATAACTAAGGGGCACAGTGCTTGCTGCAGCCAGTATCATGAGGAGCTAAGTTACATGATAACTAAGGGGCACAGTGCTTGCTGCGGCCAGTATCATGAAGAGCTGAGTTACATGATAACTAAGGGGCACAGTGCTTGCTGCGGCCAGTATCATGAGGAGCTAAGTTACATGATAACTAAGGGGCGCAGTGCTTGCTGTGGCCAGTATCATGAGGAGCTAAATTACATGATAACTAAGGGGCACAGTGCTTCCTGCAGCCAGTATCATGCAGTCTGGACTTGGCTGGACCTAAGTGGTTCTCTCCTGCTGATTACAGAATGGGGAGTATTGGAGGGTTACAGCTCACCCGGAGACCTTTCAAAATTATACTTTCCTGTTGATTGCTCTTGCTGTAAAGACAGAACATGCCAAGAAATTTTCTTATTCCTCAGTATTTAATATACATAGGAATTGTTTATTAAAAATCATATTTTGTGATTGACAGATTAAAGATGGCCAATGATCAATTATCAATTGATTGTTTATGTACCATTTATATTACCTCTAAATATTGTTATAGTATTATACCTAAAGTATTCATTGGGTTAATTCAGTCTTACCTGTACATCACACTGAAAGCTCGTGGTAATGGCTGGGTTTTTTGACACTTACTCATTGCAGGAGGTTAAGTTTAAATTGTTTTCATTGTTTGTACTACATCTTTCTTTTATTTTTTACAGAATAAGAATATTTTATGGAGATAATTTTACTTCTTTAGAATTTAATATATACATAATAATTATTATTTGTTTATGCAAAAATGCAATTAATTTAATTGATTATGAAAGAAAACGACCAGTCATGGATGTGATCAGTTGATTGACACACTGCTAGTATTTTATGATTTACACAGTAACAAATATCTACTCGTCTTGTTGCACATTTTGTATGGGCAGCCTTTAGACGGAGCATATAAAACATTGTAACAGTATTTACTGTAAATGTATACAACCAGTTGATACCTGCAATCATTTCTCTTCCAGATCAGTCTAATTCTGATGAGTTGCTGGGGAGTTTGGATTATGCCTTCCTTTTTGCGTATGCTGTTGGCATGTTTATCAGGTGAGTAACCTGGACTCTCAAAATAATAATCGACAACGACTGATGGCAGTAAAGAGAGAGATAAAATGAGATTCTGAATACATGAATGATATACTACTGAAATAAACAAGTCATTTGAATGAAATACTACTAAAATATACAGGTCTCAAGTCACTTATTGATATCAATCAGTCTCATTGTGCACTACATGACTTTTTAACCACATGAGACTAATGCAGTATGGTTACATTAACATCACAGTGGCCTGCATGTGTCAGGTAAATACAGGTGTAGTCCATGCCTGGCAGGAAGCCATGTTTCAGGTAAATACAGGTGTAGTCCATGCCTTGTAGGAAGCCATGTGTCAGGTAAATACAGGTGTAGTCCATGCCTGGCAGGAAGCCAGGTGTCAGGTAAATACAGGTGTAGTCCATGCCTGGCAGGAAGCCAGGTGTCAGGTAAATACAGGTGTAGTCCATGCCTGGCAGGAAGCCAGGTGTCAGGTAAATACAGGTGTAGTCCATGCCTTGTAGGGAGCCATGTGTCAGGTAAATACAGGTGTAGTCCATGCCTGGCAGGAAGCCAGGTGTCAGGTAAATACAGGTTTAGTCCATGCCTGGCAGGAAGCCAGGTGTCAGGTAAATACAGGTGTAGTCCATGCCTGGCAGGAAGCCAGGGGTCAGGTGAATACAGGTGTAGTCCGTGCCTGGCAGGAAGCCAGGTGTCAGGTAAATACAGGTGTAGTCCATGCCTGGCAGGAAGCCAGGTGTCAGGTAAATACAGGTGTAGTCCATGCCTGGCAGGAAGCCAGGTGTCAGGTAAATACAGGTGTTGTCCATGCCTTGTAGGAAGCCATGTGTCAGGTAAATACAGGTGTAGTCCATGCCTGGCAGGAAGCCAGGTGTCAGGTAAATACAGGTGTAGTCCATGCCTGGCAGGAAGCCAGGTGTCAGGTAAATACAGGTGTAGTCTATGCATGGCAGGAAGCCAGGTGTCAGGTAAATACAGGTGTAGTCCATGCCTGGTAGGAAGCCAGGTGTCAGGTAAATACAGGTGTAGTCCATGCCTTGTAGGAAGCCATGTGTCAGGTAAATACAGGTGTAGTCCATGCCTGGCAGGAAGCCAGGTGTCAGGTAAATACAGGTGTAGTCCATGCCTGGCAGGAAGCCAGGTGTCAGGTGAATACAGGTGTAGTCCATGCCTGGCAGGAAGCCAGGGGTCAGGTGAATACAGGTGTAGTCCGTTCCTGGCAGGAAGCCATGTGTCAGGTAAATACAGGTGTAGTCCATGCCTGGCAGGAAGCCAGGTGTCAGGTAAATACAGGTGTAGTCCATGCCTGGCAGGGAGCCAGGTGTCAGGTAAATACAGGTGTAGTCCATGCCTGGCAGGAAGCCCGGTGTCAGGTGAATACAGGTGTAGTCCATGCCTGGCAGGAAGCCAGGTGTCAGGTAAATACAGGTGTAGTCCATGCCTGGTAGGAAGCTATGTGTCAGGTAAATACAGGTGTAGTCCATGCATGGCAGGAAGCCATGTGTCAGGTAAATACAGGTGTAGTCCATGCCTGGCAGGAAGCCATGTGTCAGGTAAATACAGGTGTAGTCCATGCCTGGCAGGAAGCCAGGTGTCAGGTAAATACAGGTGTAGTCCATGCCTTGTAGGAAGCCAGGTGTAAGGTAAATAAAGGTGTAGTCCATGCCTGGCAGGAAGCCATGTGTCAGGTAAATACAGGTGTAATCCATGCCTGGCAGGAAGCCATGTGTCAGGTAAATACAGGTGTAGTCCATGCCTGGCAGGAAGCCATGTGTCAGGTAAATACAGGTGTAGTCCATGCCTGACAGGAAGCCATGTGTCAGGTAAATACAGGTGTAGTCCATGCCTGGCAGGAAGCCAGGTGTCAGGTAAATACAGGTGTAGTCCATGCCTGACAGGAAGCCATGTGTCAGGTAAATACAGGTGTAGTCCATGCCTTGTAGGAAGCCATGTGTCAGGTAAACACAGGTGTAGTCCATGCCTGGTAGGAAGCCATATGTCAGGTGAATACAGGTGTAGTCCATGCCTGGCAGGAAGCAATAAGCCTGGTAAATACAGGTGTAGTCCATGCCTGGAAGGAAGAAATGTGCCCACCAATAAGAATTCAGAAAGAAACTGACTGTTGAATATTCATGACACAGATGTACAATATAAAATTTAAAAAAAAAAGTTTTATCTGTTCAGTTTACGCCATAAGATTACTTTCATCATCATTGACTGACCATAAAATTACAAAACATGGATCTGTCATTTGAAAAATCTGCTCATCGGTGAGGGTATCAAAATAAACTAGAAATCTGCATTTTAAGGAATACAGGCCTCTGCCATGTGGGCATTCACGTATTTGGCCCATATTTACAGATCAATTCAAGCTTAAGTGACTGTATATTTGTGAATATTCATTTAAGATGTTACTGAATCTTGTATGTGCCAGATCTACACTAAAAGCTGAATGATTCTTCCTTGGCCTGGACATTTGAGAAGAGTGCACAAGTGCAGTATGGTTACATTAACATCACAGTGGCCTGCATGTGTCAGGTAAATACAGGTGTAGTCCATGCCTGGCAGGAAGCCATGTTTCAGGTAAATACAGGTGTAGTCCATGCCTTGTAGGAAGCCATGTGTCAGGTAAATACAGGTGTAGTCCATTTGGACATTTAAGAAGAGTGCACAAGAACCATCATGGACAGCTGAGAAGAGTGCAAAAGAAGCATCCTGGACAGTTGAGAAGAGTGCACAAGAAGCATCCTGGACAGTTGAGAAGTATGCACAAGAAGCATCCTGGAGAGTTGAAAGCGTGTACAAGAACCATCCTGGACATTTGAGAAGAGTGCACAAGAACCATCATGGACAGTTGAGAAGAGTGCACAAGAAGCATCCTGGACAGTTGAGAAGAGTGCGCAAGAAGCATCCTGGACATTTGAGAAGAGTGCACAAGAAGCATCCTGGACAGTTGGGAAGAGTGCACAAGAAGCATCCTGGACAGTTGAGAAGAGTGCACAAGAAGCATCCTGGACATTTGAGAAGAGTGCACAAGAAGCATCCTGGAGAGTTGAAAAGCGTGTACAAGAACAATCCTGGACATTTGAGAAGTGTGCACAAGAAGCATCCTGGACATTTGAAAAGTGTGCACAAGAAGCATCCTTGACAGTTGAGAAGTGTGCTAAAGAAGCATCCTGGACAGTTGAGAAGAGTGCACAAGAAGCAACACGGAAAGTTGAAAAGCGTGCACAAAAAGCATCCTGGACATTTGAGAAGAGTGCACAAGAATCATCCTGGACATTTAAGAAGAGTACACAAGAACCATCATGGACAGCTGAGAAGAGTGCAAAAGAAGCATCCTGGACAGTTGAGAAGAGTGCACAAGAAGCATCCTGGACAGTTGAGAAGTATGCACAAGAAGCATCCTGGAGAGTTGACAAGCGTGTACAAGAACCATCCTGGACATTTAAGAAGAGTGCACAAGAACCATCATGGACAGTTGAGAAGAGTGCACAAGAATCATCCTGGACAGTTGAGAAGAGGGCACAAGAAGTATCCTGGACAATTGAGAAGAGTGCACAAGAAGCATCCTGGACATTTGAGAAGAGTGCACAAGAAGCATCCTGGACAGTTGGGAAGAGTGCACAAGAAGCATCCTGGACAGTTGAGAAGAGTGCACAAGAAGCATCCTGGACATTTGAGAAGAGTGCACAAGAAGCATCCTGGAGAGTTGAAAAGAGTGCACAAGAAGCATCCTGGACATTTGAGAAGAGTGCACAAGAAGCATCCTGGACAGTTGTCAAGGGTTCACAAGAAGCATCCTGGACATTTGAGAAGAGGGCACAAGAAGCATCCTGGATTTTTGAGAAGAGGGCACAAGAAGCATCCTGGAGAGTTGAGAAGCGTTCACATGAAGCATCCTGGATCTTCCTTGGTAGCCTAATCATCTAAATCTTGCATGTTAACTTATGATTTTATAAACGTGTTAAACAGAATGAAGCAAGTCAGATTCAATGCAGGTATGTCATATTTACATACATTTGTGTAAGCCTTATATTGAGCAGCATACCTCATTTTAGGGCAGCTCTGCTGGGCAAAAAGTAGTCTGAAATTAATCCCAAAGCCATGTTTGTGGTTTAATTGCCAAAAATCAAAGTACGCTGCTATATTGTCATTTGCCACTTCAGTGTGTTGGAACTTTTACCAATGGATTTCACATGCACATTGACCAATGAAAGCGCATGGTTTCTTTCACATATACAAGCTACAGGGACTGTCCAATGATGGCGTCTCTGCGACCTTCTAAGCATGTAGAGACCATGAAGAGACTTTGTAAATACAGTGAAACCTGTGTTAGGAGACCACCAGTGGGACTGGCTCAAAGTGGTCTTAATTCAGAGGTGGTCTTATTAGACAGGTCAGTTGTAACCATTGTAAATGCTTTCGGTTCACTCAGTGGTGGTCTTAATAGACAGGTGGTCTTTGGGACAGGTTCCATGGTAACCAAAATGCTGAGCATGCCATGTCAGGGAAAGAGTCAACAGGTCTGCAGCGTCAGGAATAAATTGGTCTATTTGTGTGTATGTGTGTGTGTGAATTATAGATGTTGCATATTATCATTTGCATCAGGTTTTGTAAAGTTGCCTGTGTCATGAAGCCTTATAATGTTAACATTAGCAACTGATTGCTTCATATTATCAGTTATATCGGTGTTCTGTACATCATGTGGGTGATGACCAACTGTCCTGTATATCATGTGATTACAGTCCCCGATATAATCTTTCTGTTTGACCCAAAAACCATGATAGCATGATCATACATCAGTGTTGGTTAAATGATAGTCATTGATACATTGATAAGTGATATGAAAAAATAAAATAATCAGGTGATCTCTGCCACCATATCTGTCACAAATTGAGATACTTATCAACTTTAGCTGGTGAACACGACCTTAAAGTACCTGTGTGCAGGATGACAGTCAGTGAATGTTCCTATAGATCCATATCCCCCGAATTCTTGAATTTACTTCCTACTAAACTCAGAAAACCTCTGACCCTTACTTATTTTAAAATTATTCTTGTTCTGGCATGCTTTTTGTAAATAATATGTTTCTAAGGCCAGACGTTTTTAATTCTTTGGTTTACGAACATGATTGACAAAAGTGATAGGTAGGAGGTAGGAAAAAAAAAAAATTGGAACAACCTGGATACTTGTGCTCGTGAATCCTGTATTGTACAGTTGGGTTATAAAATTCATATTTAAATGGCACTATATAAACCTGTATAAAATATATAAATAATATATAAAAATTAAAATATTATCATCATCCTCTTGAGTTTTCAACATGAATCATGCGTGTGCCATGTTATTTCAAGCCATTCAAATGTCATTGAAGGTAAAATAATGACAAATAAAAGTTTAAACAGTAAAACTTAAATATGATTTCATACACACCTGAAATAAAACTTCAGTCACTGTCACTGCCAAGTGAACTGCCTATTTTATAAAGTTTTACAAATTAAAGACCAGTCAAATACTTATACAAATACAAAATAATATATTTTTGTCAGATATGCAAGGAGAATACTAAATATTCACTGCTAGCATGATAGAATGCAGTTTTTAATTTTCAGTCGTGAATGACAATAACAACGACAATATGCGACTTTCAGCTATTCGCCTATTGTTTATCAAATGTCAACAACATGGAACGCGAGTTGTTTTATTCATGACCATTTCCTTTTCGGTGTTGCGCATGTTTGATAGTCCTTTTAATATACAACAACTACTAATAAAATGAGGTTTCCATTGGAGAAAACATTGAATTATTCAACTATTTTAAAATTTAAAAAAGTATTAATAATCTTTATTTATTAATAGAGAACTGCATTTCTTACCACGGCCGTGGCAGTACGTACCGTACGCAGTTTAATATGCCGTCACTTGGTCACTGTCAGTCCAGTATAATTTTTCGGCATCCATACACAACAAAGCTTCCATCACATCCGTTTGGAACAATTAAATGAATCCTTTCAAAGTTTCTGCATTTTAAATGACTTTCATATTAGTTTGTTTTTACTATAAAAATACCCGCAAAGCCAATGCT
The DNA here is from genome assembly GCA_026874595.1 of Sipunculus nudus. Lineage (NCBI taxonomy): Eukaryota > Metazoa > Annelida > Sipuncula > Golfingiida > Sipunculidae > Sipunculus > Sipunculus nudus. The sequence goes on along the minus strand of CM049322.1, from coordinate 59,960,969 downwards.
TTACATAAACCCGCGAAACTAAGACTACAGATAGTCGAAAATACTGCAGAAACCCGGTGAATTCCTGGAGTTTTCTAAGAGTACATGACGACCTCATGCAGTATATAATTTCATCTGTTCAGTAATTTTCTTTTAAGCGTTACAAGACTATGTTTTTAAGTTTTGACAAGTTATAATATTTTTTAAGAGTAAACTTGTGAAACTTAGCCAATTTGCAGTAATAAATAGCGTCTGACTTTGAGTGCAATAATTAGTCTTAAAAAAGTAAATTTGTTTGAATATCTAGCAAGTTATTAACAGTGGCAAGCTGGTAAAGCCGCCATGCAACCAAACTAATTTTCTTTTCTAATTCACATCTATCTATAACAAATATGTTTTACGAGGTAAATATGACCTAAACGCTGGTTTGAAAATGTACTGTAGTGCAGAAAACGAACTTTGAAAACTCTCCAAGAATTCTCAATTTCCCTGCTGAATCTTTTGACTACTTGATGGCCAATCAATTGCATTTATGGCCCACGGATACCCTATTGTGATTGGCTTAAACCCTCCATCTGTCATTATGAAAGTGACCTTATTAGCCAATCATAAGAGTTCTAACGTTTGAAGTGATCTAATAAACACAGTCACTAAACATTTCATTTGTCAACAACCGTGTTGCATTCGGCGACGCAATATAAAAGGTAAAAAAAATCAAAATGCCAATTTTATTTTTTTTTCTGAAATGAGGAAAGCAAAGGTCAGTGGTTTTGGAAACCGAAAAATTAAAAAAGTCTGGCCTAAAGTACTTGGCTGTATCAGAATTTAGAAATACTCTTGACATATGTATGGAGGGTCCCTATATTTAATAATAACAAAACAGTTTGAAATTTGCCACAGGAAGTAGTCCCCTGCATAAGAATATATATTATGGTGATAAGCCACAAACTCAGCCAATCAGATTCCCCACTGATGTGTAACAATGTCTGATTCTTCATAATAGTTTTTAGCTCAGCTGACTTTAAGTCATCTGAGCTATAGTCGTGGTCCATTGTCTGTCGTCCGTCTGACTGTCCTTCCGTCTGTCTGGATGTCAGTCGGTAAGACTGGCATGTTTCGACACCATTGGACCTACGAATCTGAAATTTGGCATACAGTTAGATGTCCCCAAAATCTCCTTCCATGACGAAATTGGGTCAATAGGACTTTGTTCCTTCAAGATATTAAGGAAAAACCTCAATTTTTTATTAGAAATCTATTTTCACAGTTGTATACCAAAAAGTAGATCAAAATCTGGTAAATTTTTTTAAATATTGGCAAAAATATAAAATTGGTACCTTAAATTTTGCCCAACTTTGGCCACAGCAAGTTTTTTTCCTGTAAGTACTGTGGATTTAATTTTCACAGCATGTATACATAAGGATTTAATCTGTTAAAATCTGAAATTTGAAAATAAAAGCTGCAAAATTAGGCTAGTTATTGAATTTTTTTGGAGGCTCTTGTTGTATTCCCTTACATTGTCAAGCAGTCTACTTTGGTGACTGTAGGTCATTCGGTGCACATCTCTATGCTCCCCAGGCTGTTGGCATAATGTTAGATGTCCCTAAGATCTCCTACCAAGCTGAAAACTGGGTCTTTGCGACTTTGTTCCTTTGAGAAATTAAGGAAAAACCTTAATTTTTTTATTAAAAACATATTTTCACACTTCAGACTGCCTAATATCAAAACCACTCATCTGTTTTCCTCATATTTACCATAAATATTCCTCTATATAGTTCCTATGTACATGCTAGGAATAAGGTCTGTATTGTATAATTTAAAAAAGTTATGGGCTCAAACATAATGCATTTTGTAAAAAATCAGGAAAGATATTTGATCGCTTGACACAAAACATGTTAAAGCAAAGGACTTTTTTCCAGTAATATAACTTTGATTTATTGAAATTAAATTGTATACCAAAATTAGATCAAAATCTTTTATAGGGATTTAATCTGTTAAATCTGAAATTAAAGCTGCAAAATTAGGCTAGTTATTGATTTTTTTAGGCTCTTGTTGTATTCCCTTACATTATCAAGCAGTCCACTTTGGTGACTGTAGGTCATTCAGTGAAGCTCTCTATGCTCCCAAGGCTGTTGGCATAATGTTATGCAATCCCATCATTAGGGCAAGCCCTTTCTCCACTGAGTTGAAGTTGGTCATGCTGTCTGCAGTTAATACCATACCTAAGGGAGCCTTTTTCTCTGGCAACCCTCACTCTCCCCCCCCCCCCCCATTCTGTTGACAGACCTGTACTATGAACTAGATGAATCTTTAAATTAACATTTTTTCAGCAATTAGCAGTAACAATGGAGACCCCTCCCCCAACCCACCTCTTCAATACACAGGACTAATAAACAAGATGAATCTTATAATTTAAATGTTAAATAAATTCTTTTTGGTGAGACTTGGACAATTTTGATTTTTTTAAAGAAAAAAATTTCAGGAATTTAATCCTAATATTCAAATGTGATAAAATATTAGGATCTAATGTAAGTGATGACTGACAAGATTTAAGAAGATATAAATACTTTGTAGCATTTCATTCATATCTTTTAAAGTTGGAGGGGCCTAGGTGTGAGTAACACTGTTAACTTAGTATTAAAATTAGGATTATTGGTCAAATGTGGGATTAATTTTTAACTCATATGGCTATATATTTAACTTTTGAAAACTTAATTACCTTCACACATTATTTGTTTATGAAATGTTACTTTTATATAACACTTACCGTAGGCCTATTTGTTCCCTTGGTGCATCACTAAATGGTTTAGCTCATGTCCATTATTCTATAATTTACAAAGTTTCATTTTAGCAGGGCCATTTTCTCATAGCTTTTCTAATGATAATATACATGAAAAACTAAAAGAAATAAAAATATTTTGCAGTTACTAATATTTTCCAAAATTCGGCTGAGCGATGTGACCCATGGGTCCCTTGTTGATATTCTGTTGTATGTGTAGGGCAGATTGCTGTCCTCCATCTTTGCATGGTTATATTATTATTTGATTTAGTTTGCTTCAGAATAAAAGGTCTTTGATGACAAGTGTGAGGTGGTCCAAATTTTCCCACATAAGAGAAAGAATCTTGTGTACCTTTGTGTGAATGAATGCAATAGAGCTAGAGCCTGTACGTCCTGTCCCATGTGTCACTGGTAAAGCCGTCCATAAATGGTAAACGAATCTGCATAATTATTGTCCATACAGAATTGGGAATGGAAGAGATACATACTGAGATTGGTTGATTTGTGCTTGACATCATGTGTGTCTTAGATAGGACTTATTGCGGGCAGTGGGAATTCATTATTGATACTGTCATTGTAGCGGGCATGTCGCAGAGAGAATGGATCTGCGTTACTTCCTTACCATCGGCATGCTGGGAAGTGGCTTGTTCTGCGCTGCATTTGGGTTGGGCAGGTTCTGGGGAATCCACTCTCTGGGGTTCTATGTTGGAGTTCAGGTATGAAGCATTTGACCAGAAAGTTTAATAGATTTCTATACACAGAAAGATTGATATGCTGAAACAAATTATATTTAATCAGATAAGAAGAACTTAAATCAGTCTTATTCATGCTTTAACTGTGCTTTTTTTCTGTTCATATATTACAGTTAAAACAAGAACATGGTTTGTCAAACCCATTTTGCGCTTACTTCTATTAAAAAAATGTATTAATTGAAGAACTTTTGCTTTGACAGTCACCTCTCAAATGATAATTATTTATAGTTTGACCACGGGACTTGATCATACCCACTTAGTACTAGTGTTTTGTTATTATAAATTCAACCTAGCACCTTGACCTGTGGGTCCCTTGTTGTTGTGCTACAGCCCAGGTCAAACCCATCATGAAATGTGTAATTGATTCACTTTGTTAAAGCAATATTTTGATTTACCCCTTGGAACTGAATTGCCACTGTAGTGGAGGAAGAGATATGAATATTCATGATTGGAAACAAAATGTGTTTGTTATTAAAAGCTGTCAGCACTGGAGCTTTGTGGAAAAGAGCATTACCCAGACTTGATTCAAACACGTGGACCATATTGGTTTACCAGACTCAAACTTCCACATTATGACAGTTGTAGAGGTAGTTGCTTCATGTCAAGTGTTGGCTGATCAGTCCAGGAAGAACATAACAGTAATAAACCCATGTCCACCACTTGATGAGAATGTGCAGGGAGATGTCAGCAGTGTCTTTGCTTATGTACAGGCCCTTGTTTCCTGGGTGACACCCCTGGAGTCAGAGGTCAAATTTGAATATTTATGATTCTTTTGATTCAGACCATACTTGTGACAATATATTTAACTCAGTTGAGTTTTTGACAGTATCACCAAAAACTTTGTTTTGGATTTTACTCCAGATTTAACTGTGTGTTTCTTGTTGAAAAATAAATTATGTTTTTATTGAATAAAAATTTATTACTTTAATTTTTAGGGAAGATACAAACATGATAGAGGAAAACAAAAAAAATAAAACATTTTAAAGATATTGTCAAATAGTTTAATATAAGTCCAGTAAAAAATGGCTTAGTGTTACTGGTTGCCTAAAATAGTGTACCTTTAATAAAAAATTAAATTTCAAGATTTTACAAAATACATGCAGATGAATCAATAGGTACACCATCTGAAAGATCACTTTACCAGGTTTAAAATAAAATATGCTTTTTGGGTTCTAATATGAACTTAAAATAAAGTTTGTATTGATTTTAGATATAGGGGGTTTTGAAAATAATGATACCTTAATGTCATTTAGCTTTGTATGATTTGAGGAGAGATGTCAATGTACCTCATGGCATGGATTGTGTATGAGGTGAGATGACCACGTACCTTGTCGTGTGGAATGTGTTTGAGGAGAGATGACCACATACCTCATGGTATGGATTGTTTTTGAGGAAAGATGACCCATACCTCGTGGTGTGGATTGTGTTTTAGGAGAGATGACCACGTACCTTGTGGCTTGGATTGTGTTTGAGGAGAGATGACCACGTACCTTGTGGCTTGGATTGTGTTTGAGGAGAGATGACCATGTACTTTGTGGCATGGATTGTGTTTGAGGAGAGATGACCACGTACCTTGTGGCCTGGATTGTGTTTGAGGAGAGATGACCACGTACCTCGTGGCATGGATTGTGTTTGAGGAGAGATTACCACATACCTGGTGGTGTGGATTGTGTTTGAGGAGAGATGACCACATACCTTGTGGCTTGGATTGTGTTTGAGGAGATATTACCACATACCTCATGGTGTTGATTGTGTTTGAGGAGAGATGACCACGTACCTCGTGGCATGGATTGTGTTGGAGGAGAGATGACCCATACCTCGTGGTGTGGATTGTGTTTTAGGAGAGATGACCACGTACCTTGTGGCTTGGATTGTGTTTGAGGAGAGATGACCACAAACCTTGTGGCTTGGATTGTGTTTGAGGAGAGATGACCATGTACTTTGTGGCGTGGATTGTGTTTGAGGAGAGATGACCACGTACCTTGTGGCCTGGATTGTGTTTGAGGAGAGATGACCACGTACCTCGTGGCATGGATTGTGTTTGAGGAGAGATTACCACATACCTGGTGGTGTGGATTGTGTTTGAGGAGAGATGACCACATACCTTGTGGCTTGGATTGTGTTTGAGGAGAGATTACCACATACCTCATGGTGTTGATTGTGTTTGAGGAGAGATGACCATGTACCTCGTGGCATGGATTGTGTTGGAGGAGAGATGACCCATACCTCGTGGTGTGGATTGTGTTTTAGGAGAGATGACCACGTACCTTGTGGCTTGGATTGTGTTTGAGGAGAGATGACCACGTACCTTGTGGCTTGGATTGTGTTTGAGGAGAGATGACCATGTACTTTGTGGCGTGGATTGTGTTTGAGGAGAGATGACCACGTACCTTGTGGCCTGGATTGTGTTTGAGGAGAGATGACCACGTACCTTGTGGCCTGGATTGTGTTTGAGGAGAGATGACCACGTACCTCGTGGCATGGATTGTGTTTGAGGAGAGATTACCACATACCTCGTGGCATGGATTGTGTTTGAGGAGAGATTATCACATACCTGGTGGTGTGGATTGTGTTTGAGGAGAGATGACCACATACCTCGTCTCATGGATTGTGTTGGAGGAGAGATGACCCATACCTCGTGGTGTGGATTGTGTTTGAGGAGAGATGACCAAGTACCTCGTGGCATGGATTGTGTTGGAGGAGAGATGACCCATACCTCGTGGTGTGGATTGTGTTTGAGGAGAGATGACCACCTATCTTGTGGCATGGATTGTGTTTGAGGAGAGATTACCACATACCTCGTGTTGTTGATTGTGTTTGAGGAGAGATTACCACATACCTCGTAGCATGGATTGTGTTTGAGGAGAGATTACCACATACCTCGTTGTGTGGATTGTGTTTGAGGAGAGATGACCACATACCTCGTTGTGTGGATTGTGTTTGAGGAGAGATGACCACATACCTTGTCGTGTGGATTGTGTTTGAGGAGAGATGACCACATACCTTGTTGTGTGGATTGTGTTTGAGGAGAGATGACCACATACCTTGTCGTGTGGATTGTGTTTGAGGAGAGATGACTACGTACCTCGTTGTGTGGATTGTGTTTGAGGAGAGATGACCACATACCTCGTTGTGTGGATTGTGTTTGAGGAGAGATGACCACATACCTCGTTGTGTGGATTGTGTTTGAGGAGAGATGACCACATACCTTGTCGTGTGGATTGTGTTTGAGGAGAGATGACCACATACCTCGTTGTGTGGATTGTGTTTGAGGAGAGATGACCACATACCTTGTCGTGTGGATTGTGTTTGAGGAGAGATGACTACGTACCTCGTTGTGTGGATTGTGTTTGAGGAGAGATGACCACATACCTCGTAGCATGGATTGTGTTTGAGGAGAGATGACCACATACCTTGTTGTGTGGATTGTGTTTGAGGAGAGATGACCACATACCTCGTTGTGTGGATTGTGTTTGAGGAGAGATGACCACATACCTTGTCGTGTGGATTGTGTTTGAGGAGAGATTACCACATACCTCGTTGTGTGGATTGTATTTGAGGAGAGATGACCACATACCTTGTCGTGTGGATTGTGTTTGAGGAGAGATGACCACATACCTCGTGGTGTGGATTGTGTTTGAGGAGAGATTACCACATACCTCGTAGCATGGATTGTGTTTGAGGAGAGATGACCACATACCTCGTTGTGTGGATTGTGTTTGAGGAGAGATGACCACATACCTCGTTGTGTGGATTGTGTTTGAGGAGAGATGACCACATACCTCGTTGTGTGGATTGTGTTTGAGGAGAGATGACCACATACCTCTTTGTGTGGATTGTGTTTGTGTTGTCATTATTCCTCACCTCTGCTATACCTAGCAGAATCATTCAGCATGACAAGCCCCTGAGGACACCTAGTGGCTGTTATGTTAACTTAACTGCCTGGACACATAAACCTGGAAATCTTTTGTTATATCTTCTCTCATCTTCATCTGTGCTAATGTGAGATGACAGCTTGATTGATATATATATATATATGTCACAGTGTGCTTTAGTGTATTCTCAGGGTTAACATAGTTATTATGAATCACTGTTACTGTGTTTTGTAATTCCAGGTAGTGGCGGGACTTTTTCAGTCCAGTGGTTGGCCAAGTGTTGTCGCATGTGTGGCCAACTGGTTTGGAAAGGGAAAGTAAGTTCAATTTAATTTTGTGGAGAGATTCTTAATGGCAGTCTCTGAAGATGTTACATCACTGAAATTCACATTGATTTCAAGTATTTCAAGTATGCTTAACTTATTTCATTGAATGTTACAGTGGTTGTGCCAATACCTTTTGTCTCAGGTTCTAGTTATGCCTTTTTAGCACAGCTTAAAATTCAATGTTATGAAGCAAAATGGCTGATTTGAAAATATGAAAATTGATTTGCAGTTGAAAATTGCATGTGAGATTTTTTTTTCATATTTAAAAAAATAAGTCTTCAAGAGGTTCATTGTAGACTATTAAAACACATATTTAGAGATTTTGCAAAGTCCAAAAATCTGCTTGAGGTTTTATGACACATATTGATACAATGTTAATCAGCTGAGTTATTGAGGTGACCCTCCATCCATCCATTCTTCTGGATAGACCTTTATATAATGTTAATCAGCTGAGTTGTTGAGGTGACCCTCCATCCATCCTTCTGGATAGACCTTTATATAATGTTAATCAGCTGAGTTATTGTGGTGACCCTCCATCCATCCTTCTGGATAGACATTTATATAATGTTAATTCGCTGAGTTATTAAGGTGACCCTCCATCCATCCTTCTGGATAGACCTTTATGTAATGTTAATCAGCTGAGTTGTTTAGGTGACCCACCATCCATCCTTCTGGATAGACCTTTATATAATGTTAATCAACTGAGTTATTGATGTGACCCTCCATCTATCCTTGTGGATAGACCTTTATATAATGTTAATCAACTGAGTTACTGTGTTGACCCTCCATTCATCCATCTGGATAGACCTTTATATAATGATAATCAGCTGAGTTATTGTGACCCTCCATCCTTCATTCTGGATAGACGTTTATATAATGTTAATCAGCTGAGTTATTGAGGAGACCATCCATCCATCTGGATAGACCTTTATATAATGTTAATCAGTTGAGTTATTGAAGTGACCCTCCATCCATCCATCTGGATAGACCTTTATATAATGTTAATCAGTTGAGTTATTGAAGTGACCCTCCATCCATCCATCTGGATAGACCTTTATATAATGTTAATCAGTTGAGTTATTGAAGTGACCCTCCATCCATCCATCTGGATAGACCTTTATATAATGTTAATCAGTTGAGTTATTGAAGTGACCCTCCATCCATCCATCTGGATAGACCTTTATATAATGTTAATCAGTTGAGTTATTGAAGTGACCCTCCATCCATCCATCTTGATAGACCTTTATATATTGTTAATCAGTTGAGTTATTGAAGTGACCCTCCATCCATCCATCTGGATAGACCTTTATATAATGTTAATCAGTTGAGTTATTGAAGTGACCCTCCATCCATCCATCTTGATAGACCTTTATATAATGTTAATCAGTTGAGTTATCGAAGTGACCCTCCATCCATCCATCTGGATAGACCTTTATATAATGTTAATCAGTTGAGTTATTGAAGTGACCCTCCATCCATCCATCTGGATAGACCTTTATATAATGCTAATCAGTTGAGTTATCGAAGTGACCCTCCATCCATCCATCTGGATAGACCTTTATATAATGTTAATCAGTTGAGTTATCGAAGTGACCCTCCATCCATCCATCTGGATAGACCTTTATATAATGTTAATCAGTTGAGTTATCGAAGTGACCCTTCATCCATCCATCTGGATAGACCTTTATATAATGTTAATCAGTTGAGTTATTGAAGTGACCCTCCATCCATCCATCTTGATAGACCTTTATATAATGTTAATCAGTTGAGTTATTGAAGTGACCCTCCATCCATCCATCTGGATAGACCTTTATATAATGTTAATCAGTTGAGTTATTGAAGTGACCCTCCATCCATCCATCTGGATAGACCTTTATATAATGTTAATCAGTTGAGTTATTGAAGTGACCCTCCATCCATCCATCTGGATAGACCTTTATATAATGTTAATCAGTTGAGTTATCGAAGTGACCCTCCACCCATCCATCTGGATAGACCTTTATATAATGTTAATCAGTTGAGTTATCGAAGTGACCCTCCACCCATCCATCTGGATAGACCTTTATATAATGTTAATCAGTTGAGTTATCGAAGTGACCCTCCATCCATCCATCTGGATAGACCTTTATATAATGTTAATCAGTTGAGTTATTGAAGTGACCCTCCATCCATCCATCTGGATAGACCTTTATATAATGTTAATCAGTTGAGTTATCGAAGTGACCCTCCATCCATCCATCTGGATAGACCTTTATATAATGTTAATCAGTTGAGTTATCGAAGTGACCCTCCATCCATCCATCTGGATAGACCTTTATATAATGTTAATCAGTTGAGTTATCGAAGTGACCCTCCATCCATCCATCTTGATAGACCTTTATATAATGTTAATCAGTTGAGTTATCGAAGTGACCCTCCATCCATCCATCTGGATAGACCTTTATATAATGTTAATCAGTTGAGTTATCGAAGTGACCCTCCATCCATCCATCTGGATAGACCTTTATATAATGTTAATCAGTTGAGTTATCGAAGTGACCCTCCATCCATCCATCTGGATAGACCTTTATATAATGTTAATCAGTTGAGTTATCGAAGTGACCCTCCATCCATCCATCTGGATAGACCTTTATATAATGTTAATCAGTTGAGTTATCGAAGTGACCCTCCATCCATCCATCTGGATAGACCTTTATATAATGTTAATCAGTTGAGTTATCGAAGTGACCCTCCATCCATCCATCTGGATAGACCTTTATATAATGTTAATCAGTTGAGTTATCGAAGTGACCCTCCATCCATCCATCTGGATAGACCTTTATATAATGTTAATCAGTTGAGTTATCGAAGTGACCCTCCATCCATCCATCTGGATAGACCTTTATATAATGTTAATCAGTTGAGTTATCGAAGTGACCCTCCATCCATCCATCTGGATAGACCTTTATATAATGTTAATCAGTTGAGTTATCGAAGTGACCCTCCATCCATCCATCTGGATAGACCTTTATATAATGTTAATCAGTTGAGTTATCGAAGTGACCCTCCATCCATCCATCTGGATAGACCTTTATATAATGTTAATCAGTTGAGTTATCGAAGTGACCCTCCATCCATCCATCTGGATAGACCTTTATATAATGTTAATCAGTTGAGTTATCGAAGTGACCCTCCATCCATCCATCTGGATAGACCTTTATATAATGTTAATCAGTTGAGTTATCGAAGTGACCCTCCATCCATCCATCTGGATAGACCTTTATATCATGTTAATCAGTTGAGTTATCGAAGTGACCCTCCATCCATCCATCTGGATAGACCTTTATATCATGTTAATCAGTTGAGTTATCGAAGTGACCCTCCATCCATCCATCTGGATAGACCTTTATATCATGTAAATCAGTTGAGTTATCGAAGTGACCCTCCATCCATCCATCTGGATAGACCTTTATATCATGTTAATCAGTTGAGTTATCGAAGTGACCCTCCATCCATCCATCTGGATAGACCTTTATATAATGTTAATCAGTTGAGTTATCGAAGTGACCCTCCATCCATCCATCTGGATAGACCTTTATATAATGTTAATCAGTTGAGTTATCGAAGTGACCCTCCATCCATCCATCTTGATAGACCTTTATATAATGTTAATCAGTTGAGTTATTGAAGTGACCCTCCATCCATCCATCTTGATAGTCCTTTATATAATGTTAATCAGTTGAGTTATCGAAGTGACCCTCCATCCATCCATCTTGATAGACCTTTATATAATGTTAATCAGTTGAGTTATCGAAGTGACCCTCCATCCATCCATCTGGATAGACCTTTATATAATGTTAATCAGTTGAGTTATCGAAGTGACCCTCCATCCATCCATCTTGATAGACCTTTATATAATGTTAATCGTTTGAGTTATTGAAGTGACCCTCCATCCATCCATCTTGATAGACCTTTATATAATGTTAATCAGTTGAGTTATTGAGGTGACCCTCCGTCCTTCTGGATAGACATTTTAAAAAGGGCATGCGTTTTGCAGCCAGTGTAATCATGAGCTCTTTGCTGAGATTTTTCACAGTTGGACCCCATCCAGGGTGAACACTTGGCAGGATTAATGGGGAAATTGTGGCCAACAGTCCTGTTTTACTCACAAACCAGTGCATTTCTTTTAGGTTACTTAGTGTTATGACCCAGCAATGGGGAAGACCCAAACTCAGGCCTAGCAGGAGTTCTACACCAAGCCTTATTCAAGCAATTATTATCACATGTTAGCCCCTGTCACCTTGTTTGAAAACAGAATGGAATTCTGCAGATTGACATAATACTTAGTTAAGCTAGCTTTAATCAATTAGATTCAGTTACCTCCACAAAACTAACAAAAAAAAAAAAAAAACCAAAAAACCGGTGGCTGTCATCAGCTGAGTATCATGACCCATGGGTCACCTGTTTTCATATACTGCCAATATGGAACTAAGTAAATATAATTTATAAGTTTATCATTGACAGGCGTGGCTTTATCATGGGAGTATGTAACACGCACACATCAATCTGAAACATCCCAGGTCTGTCCTTCATAAAGTGAAACCTGTCTGGTCTCATAACACAGGTTTCACTGTAACTGATATGTTTATCATTGACAGGCGTGGCTTTATCATGGGAGTATGGAACTCTCACACGTCCGTCGGTAATATCCTGGGCTCTGTCATCGCCGGAGCTTTCGTTACGACAAACTGGGGCTGGAGCTTCGTTGTCCCAGGACTGATCATTGCAGGAATGAGCCTTCTTGTTTTCTTTTTCCTCGTACCAAGTAAGTTCATGATTCTCATGGAAGAAGTTTTGAAAGAGAACCCCTGTGTGTTCTAACAGTGATTGTCAGGTTTATAAATGCAGAACATGGACATAAAAAACATATTTATAATGAGCCAAACATTTGCATATTGTGCAATAAAATCAGACATCAAATGAAAGGTTCAGTTTTTTTAAAGGTTCAATAAGAAAGTAAAAACATTGATATACTGAAAAAAAACTAATTTGAGATATTTCAGGAAAACCATATTAACATAAAATGTTATAATTAAAAGGAAAATGTGTGTAAATTTCTGTTATATGTTTACCATCACAAGGGTTTAAAAATAGTATTGATTAATTTTTTCCATAAAAATGCACAAAGTTCATCAATAAGTCTGTTATATTTAACGGATTTGACTGTGCATATAAATGTATTTATTATTTCCCATTATTGTAAGTGTGAGCAACGTTTTTGTATTCCACAGCACCAGACTTAGTGGATTGTGCTCCTCCTGATCACCATGGCAACAAAATAGCAGTAAGTATAAATATGATGTAAAATGTGTATACCATAAAATAGTAGTCAGTTCTGTCAGAGTGAACAGATTTTGGTTATATAACGCTTTCAGTATATTATGTTTAAGCACACAGTTGTATTTGATTTACTTGTAATGTTTTCTTATATCTAGATGATAGATTTGTCTGATGAGTAAGCAGTCAGAGTTTCCCCCACAAGGCAGAATTTGATAATGTGATTTACAGTCATAGCTGTAAGACCTTTCAGTAAACAATTTGAGAAGCCAGCCATGTTGACATTTATTTCATAATATGCACACCAGATGTCAGCACAAGCTGATGGGGGCTTGTTTCCTTTCACAATATATATCAATCATTTTAACTATGATAATTATTGAATAATGAGTCAAAAAGAAGAAATATTCACATTAGAATAGCCAATCAGAAGCCCTGAAACATTCACATTAAAGTAGCCAATCAGAAGCCCTGAAACATTCACATTAAAGCAGCCAATCAGAAGCCCTATATCCACATGCCACATAGGCAGCAGAGACCTACATAACATAGCAGCTTCCACCATACTTTACCATGGGTCCCTGATACAACACACGCACGACCCTACAAGCACTGCAGGAGACTAGAGTTAACCTCCACGCTTATGTCCTGACCCTACAAGTTATGCAGGAGACTTGAGTTAACCTCCATGCATAAGTCCTTACCCTACAAGCACTGCAGGAGACTTGAGTTAACCTCCATGCATATGTCCTGACCCTACAAGCACTGCAGGAGACTTGAGTTAACCTCCATGCATATGTCCTGACCCTACAAGCACTGCAGGAGACTAGAGTTAACCTCCACGCATATGTCCTGACCCTACAAGCACTGCAGGAGACTTGAGTTAACCTCCATGCATATGTCCTGACCCTACAAGCACTGCAGGAGACTAGAGTTGACCTCCACGCATATGTCCTGACCCTACAAGTTATGCAGGAGACTGGAGTTATCCTCCACGCATATGTCCTGACCCTACAAGTGCCGCAGGAGACTGGAGTTATCCTCCACGCATTTGTCCTGACCCTACAAGTGCTGCAGGAGACTAGAGTTAACCTCCACGTATATGTCCTGACCCTACAAGTTATGCAGGAGACTTGAGTTAACCTCCATGCATATGTCCTGACCCTACAAGTGCTGCAGGAGACTTGAGGTAACCTCCATGCATATGTCCTAACCTTAAAAGTGCTGCAGGACACTGGAGTTAACCTCCATGCATATGTCCTGACCCTACAAGTACTGCAGGAGACTGGAGTTAACCTCCATGCATATGTCCTGACCCTACAAGCACTGCAGGAGACTGGAGTTAACCTCCATGCATATGTCCTGACCCTACAAGTTATGCAGGAGACTTGAGTTAACCTCCACGCATATGTCCTGACCCTACAAGCACTGCAGGAGACTGGAGTTAACCTCCATGCATATGTCCTGACCCTACAAGCACTGCAGGAGACTTGAGTTAACATCCATGCATATGTCCTGACAAATGATGTAAGGGAAATGAGACACCGCTATTTGTATTTTCAATTTCTTGGGATTTTTTATGACCCACATGTGGAGAGGTACCATAAATCAAATTTTACCAGTAAAATAATTGGAAAAAAATAATTCAGTTTTTAGCAATATTGGCAACCTTAATGATTATTAGATATACAGTAATTGCAGTGAGATGATACATGTATGTTAAGTTAGTTCATTATTGAGCTGTTTTCTGGGTTGTAAGCTAGTATCAGATATTGTATGTAATGATTATATAACTGCTGTGACTTAAGAATTAATCCATACCTTGTGTTAAGAAAACCTGCTGAGGTCGGTCCAGAATACAGAAGGAAATTATCCAATGCTGATACTGAATCAATTGCCTGGATTTGATAATTAGAATGTTTTATATTTGAAGTGTAAACAAATTGTCATTTATCTGAAGCATAAATTTAATGAAAATATTCACTATTTACATAACTGTTTGCAAAAAGAGAGCTATACTGAATAATATTACAACAAATGAATAGGTAAAATGGTCAATTACCTGTAATTAATTAATTAATTAATTATCAGTCTACACAGTCATTACCTCATCTTCTCAGACTTTATCTTCATTTGTTATTATAGCTTATAAAATCAAGAGTAGATAAGGTCAGTATACTTCTAGCGCATAACTAAAAAAAATTAGAGTAGATGTTCTGTGTATTTTAGGTCTATGAGTTAAAGGTAAGATCATATTTGTTGTAGAAGCAGTGGCCACATTCCACCTGTCACCTGCAGTCATTTATTATTCTTCTTATTAATTAATACTGGAATTATATTATAAATATAAAGACTGGAACAAAAAGTATTAAAAATAAATCTGGAATAAAGTTATTCTAGGAATTAATGATTTGCTTAAAATTTATTAAGAAAATATAAACAGTCCCTGAAAATCACAAAAAAAATTCAAAATCTTTGTCATTGAGAAAATGGAAGATAACTGGTAAAAATAAAAACATACTCTGTCATTTACTCATACATTTAGAACCTGGAGAGACTTCAGAACTGAATTTATTGACAGCTTGGCTGCCGTCGTACCCTTGATAACTCTCCCCAGTTGTAAGGATTGTGTTTGCTTTACAGAGATTCTCTGATATATTTAAGGTTAATCTCCATTATCTGCTGATCAGTCTGTAATTTTTATTTTTTTTCTTTACATTGTTTCTTTTAACAGATTTAAGTGAAAATTCAGTTACCCAAAGTTGAAAGAAATGTAAAAAAAAGAGAAAATTTCAAGTTCAGCATTAATTAATTGTTTTCCAGAAGAAAAAGTGTTAAACTTGACTAATACATTTTAATTTTAATAAATAAATCCCAACAATGGAGTCCTTAAATCAAAAGACCACACTAAAACCTGGCAGATCAAACTTTAACAAAAAATGTTTGCTTGAATGTATGGTAAAAATTATAATAAGAACAAAACACATTGTTGAGATAATATTGTGGTGATTGACCACAGTTCCAAATGAGATTGTAGTGAAGTAAACACAGACATACAACATAACAGTACCTGCCACTTTCCGGTTGACTCAGTTTCCATATAAACAATTATACTTCACTAGAATTGATGCATTTATTCTAATTATATCATATGTTATTATTATTATTATTATTATTTTTATTATATACCTTTATAAAGTGCAACATATCAAAGTATGTATTCTTAATAAGGTGCGGTACATATACTAAATCATTAAAATGAATAAAATTGATAAAAAACTTAAATTAATTATAAGCATCCCCTGAAAGATCAGAAATACCAAAAAAATAGGCTTCTCTAAACAGATGGGATTTTAAAGGACTCTTCTGCTTTATATATTATTCTATAATTTATATTACAGAATATAATTTGTTTATTATATATTATTATGTAAACAGTTTTGTAACTGTCTGTGGAACAGTTTTAGAAACATTGATCTAAAAGTATTGTGCTGCAATTCTTGAAAATTTCATGTCACAAAGTGTCCATTTATGTTGTTCAAATTATAACAAAAAAATAATAAACTTCATATGTAACATCATGTCAGGAGACAGGTGGAGGTGGTCTTTGTGTAAGTTTTCTTGCTGTGCTGCTGTTTTCCGCTGCTTCACCTGGGATAACATCTTGGTATTACTCTACACATGGGGTAGTTATGGTCAGTCACGAGTTCTCAGTTAAGGCAGGGAGTCCACTGGCTCCAATTGTCCCTATATTTTCTCTTAAAAAAATTGTTTCCTATAATTTCTTATCAGAAATATTTTCCAGCATTTAGACTTAAATATCCTAGATTTTCCTACATTTTTTTCACTGCACAATCATAATTCTAATATGATAGTAATTACTGAATAAAAATGTCTCATTAACATATTATGAAGTCTTGAAGACATGAAACTCCTGCGTATGTGTCCATGTATGTGATGCAGTTGTACAAGTATGGTACAGCCATCAATACCACTGCTTGGAGAATAGATGGCCATTTTAATATATTGTGCAAACCACAATTGTGTAATGAAAACCTTGTATGGCTGAAAATTCCTATAAACTCCCATATTTTTGTCTCAAGACAAAGTTTCAACATATCTTCAGGGACCTGTAAAGGCCTAGCTTTGACCAGTCAGGTTTGGGTGTAATATTTTTACTGTACAGATTTTGATTTTTTTAATTAGGTCATGAGGTGCTTCATAGAGTCTGACAGTAAGGTACAATGTCCAAAAGATCGTATTTGTAATAATAATATAAAAATAATAATTAAATAACCAGGTTTAAAATAATTTTGGAAGTAGCTCTTGGGCTTTGCATGTAAAAAAGGGATTGCTGGGATTTATTTGCACCAATCAAATTAATTTCTTTTGTCATGTGATCACACAGGTTTGCATATGAATGCATGAGAATGCTTTATTTGTCTGATAAAATAAATGGCATTTCCTTTGGTATTTTTCCAAACTTTTATTTACTCTGAGCACATTTGTTTGAAAATTCTAAAGATAATTGTGTCACATGCAGACATTAAATGTTTTTAGGTATTAGTGACATTCTTACTTCTGCAGTTTATTTGACAAAAATCTGACCAAAAATGTCTTTGCACCACCAGCTGAGTCCTGGTTATTTTGTATACAGTGTAACCTGTGTTATGAGACCACCCATGGGACTGACCAGAAGTGGTCTTGAGTCATAAGTGGTTTTATATTAATAGGTCAGTTTTATTCATTTGTGAAGGGTGGTCTTAATAGACCGGTTCCACTATATATTAATATAAAACACTTTGTTCCAAAGGCAGACAGAGAATAATGTGGTGTTTCCTGGGATGAACATGATAGTTGACATGAGTCTCAAATGCCTAACTTAAGATATATTACTTGATACTTGACCTTTTTTGAGGTTCCAGCCAAAAATTTAAAAACAAAAATTACAAAATGTAAGACAGTTGTCAATATTTTTGCATCTTTTACTACAAGAGCGATCGATACAACATTGCTGGCAGCAGAAATGACATCATAACTGAAGATTTGTCAAATAAACAAAGTCTCTGATGTCACAAAACGGACAGCTGAATGACTAGATTTTCACAATTAAACATATAATTATATAATTACAAGGCTGCAGGTCATTAAGTTTTTAATCAATTTTCATATTCCAGTCTGATCATGTACCAGAGGTTTTGTGTTTCTCTCATAATCTTGTTTGTTGAACCTGATTTCTTAATGAAGTAGATTTCAAAGAAATATCACATTAAACCTTGTAGACAATGTGGTATATGGTGGGGGGGGGGGGAGGGGGATGTGGGACAGATAGCATAGCTTGGCTAAGATGTTTAGTTTATGGCACCTTAGAAGTTTCTATATCTGCGAGTCCTACACACTTGCTCACAGCATCACTGTATGATATTCACAATATGTCTATGCACATTTCATTAAGATTGTTCAATTAAGTGGTCTGAGCGTTAAGACCCATGGGTCACTTTTACATTTTAGTCTGTCTCAGTGCTGCTCATCTGGCTTACTAATCAAAGTTTAAAAACTTTTAAGAAAAAAATGTAAAATTTGTCTGATAAAGTGTGAAACAGTGTAAATAAATACCAAATAGTAAGATTGGGGTGTTGTATCATACATAAGAAAATATATAGCTAACCATTTCCCTGAACTTCTGATACAGCCGTATCATAACATTCCTTCTAACTCATTCCACTTAAGCACTGTTTGCACAGAAAGCATCTCCCATAGATGGCTGTTGAGACAAATCCAGGAAAATTTTGATATGATTTTTACATGAATTTACATGGATTTTGCTGTATAAAACAGGTGTACAGCACCTCATAACAGTGCTTGGTGAATTAAATCTGTGATATTTAATGTGAACACCTCAAATCCAGAATTTTATTTTTTAATTTGCTTTGAATTGTGAGAGTAAGATACAATACATGCAGTATGTTCAAAAGACAGACACCTCTATACCTTTGGGAAGAGTTCAAAATGCCTAACTCAAGATATATTTGTTTTAGGGAAAAAAGTATATATTTAGGAAAAAAAAACAAATATATGGGAAAAATTATTGTGATAGATGTTCTTATTGCTTTGAAGCTTTCATTCATGTATTTTTTTCAGTGCAGCATGTCAGCGACACTCAGCAAATAAAGATAATTCTGTGGGGAAAGTAGGTATTGACATGCTTAGACTGCAAGAAAAGTTGATATATGTTGCTAGTAAGAAAAAAAATGAAGAATTAAACATGTCTTCATAATGTGTCTTGTCTTCAATACAAAATTTACTCATATGTATTGTACAGATATCAGAAATGTGATGTGACTTCCTTTGTTATGTGTAAACCTTCTGATAATCTTCATCATGTTAAACATGTGTAGAACATATCAGAGAAGAAAATCAATTAAATTGCTATGATTGCAACTGGTGTAAACTTATTCATCTGCAAAAAGCTGAATAATTTCTTGCATATTATATTTATTTCTTGGCATAATGATAGGAATTTATACACAAACACTTGCATGTTTATATGTGAGAGTTTGTTTATGACTGGAAACCCAAATGGTCTGAAAAAAAGTGTGGTAGAATTAAATTTTTTTCAGTTTCACATGCTCTCTTCGTATGCCCAGTGAACAGTAATTGTTATTTGCATTCTGCAGGTAACAACAGTAGATAAGTCATACAGGACAGTACAGGTACAGTTACAGCATATGTGCATGGTGTTTTTATTTGATATTCTTTTAACTGTGAACTAAGCATGCTACAGTTTTTCCTTAGAGCATATCTAGGCTTTCCTGTTCAAATGATCCCTGTCATGATCTTGAATAGTCACCCTCTAGATGTAACAGTCAGGTCCTAAACTAACCAGTTTTTACCTATTACCGGTAAATTCAGTTCCAACCAGCCAATACCAGTTCCCAGCAATTCAGACCATTTGAACCTAGCTAGTGCCACCCAGTTCCAGCCAGTTAAGATCAACTTCTAACTGGTAATGACAAGTTGTCCAGATCTCCTATCAGTTACTGTGCTTGTATTGATCCTATTTTTGCTGTGTGCTTTCTTTCCGAGTAATACAGATATTGTATGATTGTTTACACATTTAGGTAAATCTTTCATGTATTTAACAAGACACTTGGAAACATTAGCAATAACTTTAATCTGTATATTTTTAGGTCATAAACTTGTTAACCGGTGATACATGTATATTCCTGATCTGTGGTTCTGGTTCCCTATCATGCATGTCTGGGTTTTAGACTAACAGTACAGGATAGATCCATTGACAATTAGACGTAGTATGGCTTGCTAAATAATAATTTGTTTTGTTTTATCAAATGTGTCATATGTTGTGAAAATATTTTTTTCTAGGCAATACGGATAATGAGTTTGCTATGTAGATGCCAGAAATTAAGCAAATAGTGCATAATTATATGAAGTTATGGGCCCAAACATATATGCACTTTGTAAAAAATCAGGAAATATATTTACTTATTTAACATGAGAATTGCTTAAGCTAGAGACTTTAGGGATATAACTTCATTTAACTAAGATTCAATTGTATACTCAAAATTTGATATGAATTTTGACATATTTTTAGTTATTAGCATAAAAATAAAGTCAGTACATTTAATTTATCCCAAATTCGACCATGGCACATTTTTTCCCAATATTTGGTGTGGTTAAATTTTCACAGTTTGTTCACATAAGCATTTCAGCTGTTACTTTCTGAAATTTGAAACCAGTTAATCAAAAACTGTAGATTTTATTCAAGTTTTCAAACACCATGTCAGGTATTGTTTACATCAAGCCATTGGTATGCAGTGTACTGGTACTCAAGCCAGCTCCAAACAACCAAGGGTGTTATGTAATCTTTTCACTCCTGTAGCTAGCCAGCTCTGTCTAGGTGATCTAGGTCAGGTCTCTCCCTCCCTCCACCCCATTCTGTTGACAGACCTGCTCAATAAACAAGATGAATCTTATAATTTCATAATTTTTTCAGCAACCAGCAGTAACCACAGAGACTCCTCTCCCCACCCAACCCTTCAATACACAAGATTTATAAACAAGATGAATCATTTTTAGCTTAGATGACTTACAGTCATCTGATCTATAGTGATCACCCTTTGCCCATCCGTCTGTCTGTCAGCCAAGCACAAATCATAACGACTGGACCTAGAGTCTTCTCACTTGACATCTAGCAAGATCCATAAAAGATCTCCTTGAAACCTGAAATTAGGTCTCTGTTACCTATATTCTTGAAGCTATGGGGCTCCGAATTACCCCCCCCCCTAGAATAATGAAAAATTTGATACAAAAGCTCAAGTATCAGAACAACAAAATAATTGATCTCCATGATTATTTCCTTGAATTTTTATCATGGGGTGTTTCGTCAAATTCTGCAGGCTGGTGCCACCACCTGCATTTTTAGCTCAGATGACTATAAGTCATCTGAGCTATAGTCGTGGTCCATTGTCCGTCGTCTGTCCGTCTGTCCATCCTTCCGTCCGTAAGACTGGCACGTTTCGACACCATTGGACCTACAAATCTGAAATTCGGCATACAGTTAGATGTCCCCAAAATCTCCTACCCTGCCGAAAATTGGGTCAATAGGACTTCGTTCCTTTGAGATATTAAGGAAAAACCTCAATTTTTTATTAGAAATCTATTTTCACAGGTCAGGACTGCCTAATATAAAAACCACTCATCTGGTTTTCTTCATATTTACCATAAATATTACTCTATATATTTCCTATGTACATGCCAGAAATTAAGTCAGTATTATTTAATTTAAAAAAGTTATGGGCCCAAACATAATGGACTTTGTAAAAAAATTAGGAAAGATATTTGGTCACTTAAAACCAAAAATGTTAAAGATAGGGACTTTTTACTAGTAATACAACTTTAATTAATCGAAATTAAATTGTATACCAAAAAGTAGATCAAAATCTGGTTAATTTTTTTAAATATTGGCAAAAATATAAAATTGGTACCTTAAATTTTGCCCAACTTTGGCCACGGCACGTTTTTTTCCTGTAAGAACTGTTGATTTAATTTTCACAGCATGTACACATAAGGATTTAATCTGTTTAAATCTGAAATTTGAAAATAAAAGCTGCAAAATTAGGCTAGTAATTGGATTTATTTTGGAGGCTCTTGTTGTATTCCCTTACATTGTCAAGCAGTCCACTTTGGTGGCTGTAGGTCATTCAGTGCAGCTCTCTCCACTAAGTTGAGCTTGATCAGGCTGTCTGCAGTTAATACCATACCACAGGGAGCCTTTTTCTCTGGCAACCCCCGCTCTCCCCCCCCCCCCCCCCCATTCTGTTGACAGACCTGTACTATTAACTAGATGAATCTTAAAATTAACATATTGTTCAGTAACGAGCAGTAACAACGGAGACCCCACCCACCCCTTCAATACACAGGACTAATAAACAAGATGAATCTTATAATTTTATTATTAATTTATAATTTTAAATAAATTCTTTTTGATGAGACTTGGACAATTTTGATCGTTTTAAAGAAAAAAAATTCAGGAATTTAATCCTAATATTCAAATGTGATAAAATATTAGGATCTAATGTAAGTGCTAACTGACAAGATTTAAGAAGGTATAAATACTTTGTAGCATTTCATTCATATCTTTTAAAGTTGGCAGGGCCTAGGTGTGAATAACACTGTTAACTTAGTATTAAAATTAGGAATATTGGTCAAACTTTGTTGGATTAATTTTTAACTCGTATGGCCATATATTTAACTTTTGAAAACTTAATTACCTTCACACATTATTTGTTTATGAAATGTTACTTTTATATAACACTTACCGTAGGCCTATTTGTTCCCTTGATGCATCACTAAATGGTTTAGCTCATGTCCATTATTCTATAATTTACAGAGTTTCATTTTAGCAGGGCCATTTTCTCATAGCTTTTCTAATGATAATATACATGAAAAACCAAAAAGAAATAAAAATATTTTGCAGTTACCAATATTTTCCAAAATTCAGCTGAGCGATGTGACCCATGGGTCCCTTGTTTAAATTGTTTACAATTTTTATCTCTATTTTTGAGACCTTAAAAGAAGTGGTCTTCTGTTAACAGAGCACAAATCATAACGACTAGACCTAGAATCTTTATTCTTGACATTCAGGGAGATCCATGAAAAGTCTCCATAGAAACCTGAAATTTTGTTCTCTGTTACCCATATTCTTGAAGCTATGGGACTTGGAAGTACCCCCAGAATAATCAAGTATCATTGATCACCATGATTATTTACATGGATATTGATCTAGAAGAGTTTCATCAATTTCTGCAGACTGGTGGCACCACCTGTTTTTTTTCAATGGGAGGCCTATGAAAAGTCTCCTTGGAAATCTGAAATTAAGTCTCTGTTACCTGAAGCCTATGAGCTGTGGGGCTTATAATCACCCCCCAGAATAATTGAAAATTTGATACCAAAGCAAAGCACATATCATAACCCATGGGTTACTTCTTTTGTTGAAACTTGAACAAATTTTTCAGGATTTGAATTAATATTAAAATGTGATAAAATATTAAGATCTAATATGAGTGCTCATTTAAATGTTAAGATTTAAAAAGATATAAATATTTGTTGCATTTCATTCATATCTCTTTAAGTTGAGCATGCCTTGATATATGAATAACACTGTTAAATTTAGTTAATTAGGAATATTAGGCAAACTTTATTGTATCAATTTTTAGCTCGTATGACCATATATTATTGCAAACTTCATTGAATTGACACAATTTTTGTTTATGAAATGTATCCTCTGATATAACACTGAGGCCTATTTTAAGCTCAGCTGACTAAAGGCATCTGAGCTGTAGCGATCACTCTTTCTCTGTTGTCTGTCTGTCTGTCTGTTGTTCTGTGCATCCGTTAACGGGGCACAAATTGTAACCACTGGACCTAGAATCTTCTAACTTGACGTCCAGAGGGGTCCATGAAAAGTCTCCTTGGAAACCTAAAATTAAGTCTTTGTTACCTATATTCTCCAAGCTATGGGGCTCAGAAGTACCCCCCAGAATAATAAAAATTTGATACAAATGCTCAAGTATTTGAACAACTAATGCATTGATCACCATGATTCATTGCCTGCATATTCATTATGGAGTGTTTCATCAGTTTCTACAGATTGGTGGCACCACCTGGATTTTTAGCTCAGCTGACTATAAGTCATCTGAGCTATAGTGGTGGTCCATTGTCCATCATCCGTCCGTTTGTCTGTCCGTCCGTCCGTCTGTCCGTCCGTCCTACCGTAGATGTGGCACGTTTTGAAACTGTAAGACCTAGGAATCCAAAATTCGACATAATGTTAGATGTCCCCAAGATCTCCTACCAAGCCAGAAACTGGGTCTTTTCGACTTCGTTCCTTTGAGAAATTAAGGAAAAACCTCAATTTTTTATTAAAAACCTATTTTCACACTTTAGGACTGCCTAATATCAAAACCACTCATCTGCATTTCCTCATATTTACCATAAATATTCCTCTGTATTTCCTATGTACATGCCAGAAATTATGTCTGTATTATATAATTTAAAAAAGTTATGGGCCCAAACATAAAAATTTTGTAAAAAAATCAGGAAAGATATTTGATCACTTAACACAAAACAATTTAAAGCTATGGACTTTTTTTCCAGTAATAAAACTTTAAATAATCAAAATTAAATTTTATACCCAAAATTAGATCAAAATCCTTTAAATTTTTTAAAATGTTAACAAAAATAATAAATTGCTTCCTTAAATTTTCCCCAACTTTGACCATGGCACTTTTATTCCTGTAAGTACTGTGGATTTAATTTTCACAGCATGTATTTGTTAGCATTTTGTCTGTTAACACCAAACATTTGAAACCAGTTGATCAAAAACTAGATTTTATTCAAGTTTTCAAGCATCATGTAACATACTGTTTACATCAAGCTAGTGTTATGCAGTTTGAGAGCTCAGCTCCCCAGCTTCAGCTCTCAGTTCCTAAAATTTGGCATACAATTAGATGTCTCCAAAATCCCCTTCCATGCCAAGAATTTGGTCACTAGGACTTAATACCATCGACATATTAATGAAAAACATGTTTGTTTCCTGTGAGCACTGTTGATATAATTTTCTATCATGCACACATAAGGATTTCAGCTTTTTAGTTTAGAAAGCTGAAAGAAATTGGCCAAAAATTGTAGCTTTTATTAATGTTTTTATGAGACGATGTCAGACCTTGGCTCTCTCCAGCTCCTCTTGAGTCACCTGTATGTTGACCTTGTTGAACTTTCAGCAAATTATGCATGCTTGAGGCGAGGCATACACTTGGGCAGCCAGGCAGCTTATGGCCAGCCACAGTTGATCCAGGTGTCCAACCAAACTCATCTAGTAGTTTTAACCAACAACATAACAATAAACAATAAATTAATAAATTTTATTGGTTTTTAATAACAAATTAAAGAAAATAGAAAAGGAATTTGTTAGTTTATAAAAACAGGAAATTAACTTGCAGTTACTGATGATATAAGAATCTTGTATCAATGGATAGAATGTCACATATTCCAAATAACACCATGCAGTCACCTATGGTATTTTTCAGTTCAATTTTAATGATAAAAAGGAAATCATATTATTCATTACTAATCATTAGGGATCATATGAAGGAAATTAATGATAGACAAAGATGCAGTTGATAATAAATCTAGATTCCTACTGTGTCTAGTGTGTACAATGATGTGAAATTAGTCCAAAATGAATATATTACATTTATTTTTTTTAATATAAATAAAAGCCATAAAACCAGGTACTTATGATCATTATTTAAATATGTGAATTTTGTATATTCTGGATTCTCAACATCATTGTTTGTTGAAAACTGAATAAATACCAGACATGGTGCGATTTTTTGCAATTGTATTTAAATATGAATATGAATATGTACTCCATTATAAAATTTCCTGCATAAAGAATGGGAATTCAGGTAAAAATGAAAGTATATGAATACCAGTGCAAATGCTTTCAAAATGTATTCATGAATTCATTCATGAATATATTCTTTAATATTATTTGAATAATCAGTTCAGTTATATTTCATTTTAAAAAATCATACGATTCTCTTATTATTTTTAATAAAAATTATATTTGGGACAATATTTGTAATTTTTTTTTATAAATAGTTAAACTCTTATATTATATGTTCTGCTTATAAGTTATATGGCCAAGTCAAAATCTGTGTGACAATAGAACTCCATTTGTTAATAAAATAAATGAAATCAATCCTCTTCCCAGTCTCCAAAGGTACTATCAAAATCATACATAAGCTAAACAACAACAACTCATTATACAGCTTACCGGTATATTTATTACCACACAAAACCAGCATGTGCCTCATTTCTAAATCATATTTTTTTATCATATATAACAGCTGAGTGCCTTGACCCATAGGTTCTTTGTTTCAAATTTCTACGCATTTCTAGCTCAGCTGACTATAAGTCATCTGAGCTATAGGCGTTGTCCTTTGTCCGTCCATCCGTCTGTTAACAGGGCATGTTTTGAAACTGTTGGACCTGTGAATCCAAAATTTTGCATACAGGTAGGTGTCCCCAAAATCTCCTACCATACTGAAAATTGGGTCACTAAGACTTTGTTCCTTCGAGATATTAAGAAAAAACCTCCATTTTCCATTAAAAACTAATTGTTACACTTCAAGACTGCCTAATATCAAAACACTTATCTGAATTTGATCATAGTTAATATTCATATTTTCCCATACATTTCCTATGTACATACCAAAAATTAGGTAAGTATTGCATAATTATTGAAGTTATGGGCCCAAACATAATGCACCTTGTAAAAAATCAGGAAATATATTTACTCACTTATCATAAGAATTGCTGATGCTAGAGACTTTTTTTTCAGGGATTTAACTTCATTTAATCAAATTCAATTGTATACCATAAATTAGATCTGAATTTTGCAATACAGTGGAACCCCAAAATTACAACCACCCTGGGGACTGAGCAAATTGGTCGTAATTTGGGGGTGGTCGTATTTGTGAAACTCTCAACGTGGTCGCTTATAACACGCTGATATTTAATGTGTATCAGAATTTATCTATTGCATATCTTTAATGTGAATTATAACAAAATATTTTACTTAGCGGAGGACCCTTATTATGAATTTTTTTTTGTGTGTGTAGCTGAACATATTTATTCATGATAAAATTAACATACATGTACACATAGGTAGTGACTGATGATAAACAAATAATAACACTAAGGCAATACGATTTCAACCTACTGAATGCATATTGAACATTATGCGTGGCTGTCATATATTTAGCCTTCCGCTTGAGTATATATTGCGTGCACTTGAGTATTCCCGACGCTAAACTGCTGAGCCATTTGGTGCTGACTGCGCGTGGTGTTGCCGCCTTGATTAACGCCACTTTATCCTTCAAGGAGAGCTCTTTCAGAGGCATGGTTGCCTAACAGCAAGCAATTTAAATGCAAACTTAACCAGTAGAGAAATAAACTGACAACGATCAGAAAAGGCAAAATAATGTGAGGGATTTTACCCCCATGCAAGCTTTATTTATACATTCTACGGACTGCTCAATACTCAGTGTAAGTAAGGTATGAACACCTTTAGGATTAACCAGGTCGTTAATTTTACCAATAAAGATCAAACAATATGTGATGAGTTGAAATATTAAGCCCGCAACCCCACACTTAGGGTAGCTGTAATATACAGGTGATCACTGAGGGGCAATTAACATCTGACCCCAGGTCAGACCGGCTCATTAAGTAATCAGGCCGATGGTTACCCTCTTTGATCTATAACCTACACCTCAACGAGTCTCAGCGAAGACACCGAGTCGGGAAGATATGCGGGACCAGATTAACACTCGGGTTAAGAAACCTTGTTACCCGCTTTGATCTTTCGTTAAGGCGCCTGTGACAAGACGCAGCCGTTGACTCGTGATCAAAATGTTGTTTCAGTACTTCTCGGCGGTGGTCGCATTAGCGGGGTCGCATTAGCGCTGAGGACAGGAAATCTGGTCGTAATTCTGAATTCAGGGGTGGTTGTAATTTTGGGTCATTTTTAAACATAAATAAACTAAAAAAAATTCGGGACCAAGCAATATGGTCGTAATTGTGGGGTGGTCGCAATTGTGGGGTGGTCGCAAGGCGGGGTTCCACTGTATTTACAAGTTATAAGCATAATATAAAATCAGTACCTTAAATTTTGCCTAACTTTGTCCATTCCCTTACATTGTCAAGCAGTCCACTTTGGTCACTATAGGTCATTCAGTGCAACTCTCTATGCTCCCAGGGCTGTTATGTAATCCCATCACTCAGGCATGCCCTCTCTCTTGTTGAGCTTGATCAGGCTGTCTGCACTTAATACCACAAGGATCCTTTTTCTCTCTCCCCCCCCCCCCCCCCCCCCCCATTCTATTGACAGACCTGTACTTTAAATAAGAAATTTTATAATTTCACTTTTTTTCAGCAACGAGCAGTAACAACAGAGACCCCTTCCCCCACCTGTCTCTTCAATACACAGGACTAATAAACAAGGCAAATCGTACAATTTTAATGTTTAATCAATTTTTTTGTTGAGACTGGGATAATTTTGATTTTTTAAAGAAAAAATGTTCAGGAATTTGATCCTAAAATTCAAATGTGATAATATATTAGGATCAAATGTAAGTGCTAACTGACAAGATTTAAGAAGATATATGAACTAGAATACGGGTAGTCGACAAGCGACTATGTGTATCTGCCAAAATCAGAGTAGGACGGGTGAAGTGAGGCATGGATTGAGTAGCAAGGGGAATTGGAGTTGCATGTGTTTTATATTAGAATGGATCTCTGCCACATAAACATGATTGTAGGTGGTGCCACCTGTTATTTGAATGAGAAACTATCCAAGATGTATACACATGCAAAATTTCAGGTGGAAAAGTCAAACCACTGCAGAGATATGAGTGATTTTATCCCACAGCAGACAAACCGATGGACGCTGTGCAAAAATTGCTGCAGGTGGAACCACCATTTTTGTGTATGTTATAAAGCTATCCAAGGGCTACATTTGTGTAATTTTTTTTCTGATTGGTCAAATGAGTCCAGAGATATAAGCATTAATGTCTGCAGCATGAACGTGAATGAAGCTGGCGCCACCTGTCATAAAATCAAGAAAGCTATCCAGGATGTATACGCATGCCAAATTACAGGTCATTTGGTCAAACCACTGCAGAGATATGAGTGATTTTATCCCACAGCAGACAAACCGATGGACGCTGTGCAAAAATTGCTGCAGTGGAACCACCATTTTTGTGTATGTTATAAAGCTATCCAAGGGCTACATTTGTGTAATTTTTTTTCTGATTGGTCAAATGAGTCCAGAGATATAAGCATTAATGTCTGCAGCATGAACGTGAATGAAGCTGGCGCCACCTGTCATAAAATCAAGAAAGCTATCCAGGATGTATACGCATGCCAAATTACAGGTAATTTGGTCAAACCACTGCAGAGATATGAGTGATTTTAACCCAAGGCAGACAAACTGATGGACGCTGTGCAAAAATGGCTGCAGGTGGCGCCACCATTTTTGTGTATGTTATAAAGCTATCCAAGGGCTACATTTGTGTAAAAAATTTTTTCTGATTGGTCGAACAAGTCCGGAGATATAAACATGGATGTCTACAGCGTGAACGTGAATGTAGGTGGCGCCACCTGTCATAAAATCAAGTAAGCTGTGCGGGATGTATACGCATGCCAAATTTCAGGTAATTTGGTCAAACCACTACAGAGATATGAGTGATTTTAACCCAAGGCAGACAAACAGATGGACGCTGTGCAAAAATGACTGCAGGTGGCACCACCTTTTTTTGTGTATGTTATAAAGCTATCCAAGGGCTACATTTGTGTAAAAATTTTTTCCTGATAGGTCAAACGGTTCCTGAGATATGAGCTTGCATGTCTGCAGCGTTAACCTGAATGTAGGTGGCGCCACAATTATCTCTTAAAGTTGGCCGGGCCTTGGTTTGAATAACACTGTTAAATTTAAAATCAGAAATATTGGTCAATCTTTGTGGGATAAATTTTTAACTCATATGGCCATATTTTAAATTTTGAAAACTTAATTACCTTCACACATTATTTGTTTATGAAATGTAACTTTTATATAACACTTACTGTAGGCCCATTTTTTTCCCTTGGTGCATCATTAAATGGTTTCAGGCCACAAGTTTCATTTATTACACAGTGCATATGCTTCAGCTTATGCCCATTATTCTATAATTTACAGAGTTTCATTTTAGCAGGGCCATTTTCTCTTAGCTTTTCAAATGCTAATATACATGAAAACCCAAAGAAATAAAAATATTTTGCAGTTGCTAAAATATTTTCCAAAATTCAGCTGAGCGATGTGACCCGTGGGTCCCTTGTTTCTCTCTAATTTTGCATCTTTTAAAGATGTGGTTGTCTGTTAACATAGTTCAAATAGTATTCACTGGACCTGGGATCTTCTAATTTGACTTCCTAGGAGGTCCATAAAAAGTCTCCTCGGAGACCTGAAATAAGGTCTCAGTTACCCATATCCGCCAAGATATGGGGGTCAAGATTACCCCAGAATAATTAAAATTTAATAGAAAAGCTTCAGTATCTTAACAACTATTGCATTGATCACCATGATTCTTTGTAAGCATATTGATCATGGAGTGTTTATCATTTTTCACAGACTGGTGGCGCACCCTGGATTTTTAAAATTTTTATGAATTGTTTTCTATATTTTTGAAACCTGTAAAGTTTTGTATGTTTGTTAACAAGGCAAAAATCATAACTGCTATACCTAGAATCTCCTACATTGACATCCAGGAAGGTCCATGAAAAGTCTTCCTTGAAACTTGAAATTAGGCCTCTGTTACCCCTATTCTCAAAGCTATGGGGCTTATAAACTCCCCCCCAGAATAATTGAAAATTTGATACCAAAGCAGGGCATTAATCATTTCCATTGGACCTAGAACTTCTTTCTTGACATCCTGAGAGTTCCTTAAAAGTTCTTTTCAGAAACCTTAAATTAGGTCACAGTGACCTATATTCTTACAGAGTTTCAGGCCATTTTGGAGCACCCCAGAAAAAAACCAAAATACGCACAAATTGATGTCTCAGTAATGGCTGGATGGATTGTCATCAAATTTGGTGTGCTTATGGGTCTTGATGAACTTGAGCTAATATGCATGAACTATGATTCCACCTAAATCATCTTAATTAGTTGCCTGTGCAAGGACATATCGTCAACCTGTCAGTCGGCTGAGCCTCATGACCCATGGGTCACTTGTTTCCTTATTGCATCACATGAAATGGTTTAAGGTCACAAGTTTCTTTTAATACACACTAATAATTTGAATTATACCTAATTGGCTTGTTTAAACAAGCTTATTAAATTTTGTTTATGCTCATTTGAATTTTTTAACAGCATTTTATTTCAGTTGATAAATTAATGTTTATTATTCTTTGGCTGGTGTCCATTATTCTATAATTAACAGAATTTCATCTCAGCAGGGCCATTTCCTCTTAGCATATAAAATGTTAATATATATGAAAAAACAAAAGAAATAATTATATTTTGCATGTCACTAGAATTCCAAAATTCAGCTTAGCAGCATGACCCATGGGTCCCTTGTTTGTATGATATGTTGTAAAAAATAATTTTTTTCTGTGCAGTATTGATAAAATGTCACCCTCTCGCAGTATTCTGCAACTGCACAGCATGTATGATATGTTTGCATATTTTTTAGGTACTATATCAGAAATGCACAAAATGTTTGTATGGAATTACATATGTCTGTAAAAAATACACCAGTAATGTTACTCCTGGATAGAGCATGTAAAATTGTAAATAATGATATACAGAGAGAGGGACATGGATTCTCCACCATGTGTTGTTTAACAAGAGCTATATACAGTAAAACCTGTTGGGTTAGACTCCCCCCACGGGACTGGCCAAAAGTAGTCTTTATTCACTGGTGGTTTTATTAGACAGGTCATTCATAAGCTGTGTTTGAAGCGTAAACTTTTCTTAGCACTGCATGTGAAACATTTGGATTTTAAGGCAAAGACACAAGGTACACACTACTTTATATTTCTGTGTGTCTGAAAGCCATATAGACTATAGATACATATACAAACTTTAAACTTGTGTTGAAGTGGAACAGAGGAACAAACACTTGATAGGTTCAAAATAAGCAGGTTGGAATCTGTTATTATTGATCACTAACTAAATTTTAAGGAAATTTTCATTTAGTATTAACCTTAAAGGTTATTTAGTTTAAGCAATTATTAATATATAGCTATTTATTAAATATTAATATGTCATTAGATAAATCTAAGCTTTGGTCTGTAATTGAGTTTAATTGTTAAGAACTTTCCTGCTGTCAATGTCTGTGTTCTGAATGATCTTGATTTGAACATTTACAGGTGACCTGTACTGAAGATGAGTCCTCACCCCTTGTGGCGTCTGATGAGGAGTCCCCCATACAAAAACAGGATCAACCACCACACCATGAAGAAAAGGCCATCAGTCTGTTAGCTGCTCTAAAAATACCTGTAAGTTCAATAGCTACAGATGGACATCATTGTCCACTGCTCTAAAAATACCTGTAAGTACAGTAGCTACAGATGGAAAACATTGTCCCCTGCTCTAAAAATACCTGTAAGTACAATAACTATAGATGGACATCAACATTGTATGCTGCTCTGAAAATACCTGTTAGTACAAAAACCACAGATTGACATCATTGTCCACTGCTCTAAAAGTACCTGTAAGTACAATAACCACAGATTGACATCATTGTCCACTGCTCTAAAAGTACCTGTAAGTACAATAACTACAGATGGACATCATTGTCCACTGCTCTAAAAATACCTGTAAGTCATGTAACTACCAATGGACATCAATGTTCACTGCTCCAAAAATACCTGCAAGTACAATAACTACAAATGGACTTCAACATTGTACTCACCTCTAAAAATTCCAAGTATAATAACTACAGATGGACTTCAACATTGAACACTGCTCTAAAAATGCCTATAAGTAGAATAACTATAAATAGACATCATTGTTCACTGCTCTAAAAATGCCTGAAAATACAGTAACAGCAGATGGACTTCAGCATTGTTTGCTGCTCTCAATATTGTTAACAAAGTAGAGATTTCTACCTTATTTTCTGGAGATCCACACCAAAGTTGACAGCACTCAGACGCTTGCAATTCTGCAGGGACAAAAGCCACAGAAACACTTGTAGTGATTAGCAAATCTAGATCATATGAAATGCGCAGTATTTCCAGGGAAAAGAAGTATTATAAAGACATTTAATTTAGGGATCTCAGTACACTTAACAGCATCAGGCTTGCACCATCTTATCACGTCAGTATTCTTTGTCTCTTATGCTGGCTCACTGCAGTCACATGACAGAATACAGTCACTTGACAGAATACAGTCACATTACAGGTAACAGTCATATGACAGAATATGGTCAAATGAAGAAACAGTCACATGCCAGAATACAGTCACATAACAGAATACAGTCACATAACAGAATACAGTCACATAACAGAATACAGTCAAACAACAGAGTAAAGTCACATTACAGAATACAGTCACATGCCAGAATACAGTCACATAACAGAATACAGTCACATAACAGAATACAGTCGCATAACAGAATACAGTCACATAACAGAATACAGTCACATAACAGAATACAAATATTTATTTGACCATAACAGTGTTGCTAATGGTGAGTTTTCATTCTGGTGATAATGTAGCGCCAGATCGGCCCTCTGACATTATGGCCAGATCACTGGCTTGCCAGATTGCCTGGACATCCAACTCTGAGGATAGCATTATAAGGCCCCATGAGGATGCAAATATTTTCATCATTTTTGACAACCCCTCATTGCTTACAAATATTGGGTAACTTCAAATAAACCCACTAGACCTTTTAATAAGTTTCTTATCTCTCCAACGACACCTACCATGTGTGTGAAATATTCCGTTATAACCCAATATATTCTGCCTGCGGTCTGCCTGCTGACTGTATGCGGAGATACGGTTATAAAGCGTGGCGTGGACTTGCAGGGCGGTTCTCAATTTGGCTTGTGTCACGACTCAGTAGGGGGTCCTAACTGAGTCGTGTTTGTCACGGCTAGTGATAATGACAGTGATTATTTAAGTGATGATGATGTTATTTAATCACAATGATCAAGATGATGATGATAATAATTTGTCTGTTACAGGGCGTGGTAGAGTTTGCGTTGTGCTTGTTCTTCGCCAAGTTGGTCAGTTATACCTTTCTGTTCTGGCTGCCAAAATATATAAAAAATACAAGTAAGTTCATGGGGTGCAAAGGTTTATATATTTGATGTGACCTCAGCTGGGTTTAGCCTTATTTACCCTATAAAAAAATGTCCAGTGTGTGTTTTTTTAGCTCAGCTGACTGAAAATCATCTGAGATATAGCAATCACTCTTTGTCCTTCGTCTGTTCAGCTGTCATGCTGCTGTCTGTCTGTTAACAGGGCACAAACCATTACTATTGGACCTAAAAACTTCAGACTGAAAACCCAGGGAGGTCAATAAAAATCTCCTTGGCAACATGAAATTAGGCCACTGTTGCCTATATCCTTCTGAACTATGGGGCTCGTAAGTACCCCCCAGAATAATTAAGTTTGATACTAAAGCTCCAGTATCTGTATATTCATTGGATGGGTATTAATCATGGAGTGTTTCAGTAGTTCCTGCAGATTGGTGGCACCACCTGTAGTTTCTCGATTTTTTTTACACATTTTTAGCGAACCTGTGAGCTTATGCGATGGCGCAGCGTCGTCCGTCCATCGTCAGCCGTCCGCCATCCAGGGCTGGCTTTCCGCCATCCATGGCTGTAAGTCAGAAACCATCAGAGCTAGCTGCTCCAAATTAAATGTAAGAATTAGTCACATGTGAAACTTGGTGCCCTGGAGCTTATTATTGGGTATCTGCATTAATTTAGATTTTATAGAGAAAAAGCTTAAAAACCTTTAAAAATCTTCTTCTCTGAAACTGTCCAGCCAAATTGTCCAATATTTCACAGAAATGATCCCTGCAACAATCTCTTTCAAGTTTGTTCGAATAGTTCCAGTTTGGAGATTTTTGGCCGAGTTACAGGAGGTTGAACTTAGTCATCTGTCCAAAAAAGCACAATAAAATTAATATCTCAGAAATGGCTAGAGCTGTAATCACCAAATTTTATACCAATGTTTGTCACATATGTCATGTCTGATTTTGAGGTATTGGTGGCGCCACCTACATTGATGTGTTTTTTACAAGCGAAAATGTAATTTTAAACTCTTCTTGCTTATACACTGATTTATGATGAAACTTTTAAGTTGATTGGTTTAAACTTTACAAGAATTATTCTGTGGTAGGGTCCTGCCAGTTTTATAAGAATAGATTGGGTAAATACAGTATTAAAAAAAACATTGTGGCCAATTAAAAAAGGCTTTCTGTATTTGAAAACAGATTTGAGTTTCAGCAGCCAAGTCAAGAGGTCACTCAGTACAAACAGGTGGGTTCCAGGCATCACCATGGCAACTGACCTGGCTCTGGGGGAGTGTCTAGAGGATGTGTCTAGACGTCTGGACACAATGTTTAGATGCAGAATTCCCAGATTATTGGAACTATATCTTTCAGCTGTTTGAAAAAAACTTGGTTTGCATTTTAATAGAATTGGGTTTATCATCAGGTCACATGTGAACTGCTGCGCCGTCATTTTTGGTTGACCTCTGACCTTTCCTCGCTGCCCAGCGTCCATTTGTGCGTCTGTTTCCACACATAAACCCACATATCTTGGGAACCATTTGACCGATCAGGCTAAAAATTTTGCTCAAATGTAGCCCTTTGATAGCTTTATAACATACACTAAAAATGGTGGCGCCACCTGCAACCATTTTTACACAGCGTCCATCTGTTCATCTGCCTTGGGATAATATCACTCGTATCTCAGCAGTGGTTTGACTTGTCCACCTGAAATGTTGCAGGTTTATACATCCTGGACAGCTTTCTCGAGTTAATGACAGGTGGCGCCACCTACGTTCACGTTTACTCTGCAGACATCCAAGCTCATATCTTGGGAACCGTTTGACCAATGGGCCAAAATTTTGCATGTGTATAGATCTCACATAGCTCTTCATCATACGCAAAACTAGTGGTGCTACCTGCAACCACCTATGCACAGCGTCATTCTGTTCATCTGCCTTGGGATAAAATCAATCATATCTCAGCAGTGGTTTGACTTATCAGCCTGAAATTTTGCAGGTTTATACAACCTGGACAGCTTTCTTGATTTATGACAGGTGGCGCCACCTACATTCACATTTACTCTGCAGACATCCAAGCTCATATCTCGGGAACCGTTTGACCGATTGGGCCAAAATTTTGCATGTGTATAGCTCTTCATCATACGCAAAACTGGTGCATAACCTGCAACCATTTTTGCACAGCACTTATCTGTTCATCTGCCTTGGGATAAAATCACTCATATCTCAGAAGTGGTTTGACTTATCCACCTGAAATTTAGCAGGTTTATACATCCTGGACAGCCTTCTTGATTTTATGACAGGTGGCGCCACCTATATTCACGTTTTCTCTGCAGACATCCAAGCTCATATCTTGGTAACCGTTTGACCGATTAGGCCAAAATTTTGCTTGTGTATAGATCACACATAGCTCTTCATCATAAGCAAAAATGGTGGCGCCACCTGCAACCACTTATGAACACCATCCATTTGTTCATCTCCCTTGGGATAAAATCACTCATATCTCAGCTTTGGTTTGACTTATCCACCTATAATTTTGCAGGTTTATACATCCTGGACAATTTTCTCGATTTTATGACAGGTGGCACCACCAACATTTACGTTTACGCTGCAGGCATCCATGCTAATATGCAACACACCTCACTCTATTCCCTTTGCCACTTAATCCATGCCTCACTTCACCTGTCCCACTCTGATTTCTGCGGATACACATAGTCGCTTGTCGACTACCCATATACTTGTTTTAAAATGTCCTAGTCTGAAACTTGCAGGTCCGAAATGTCCATTTTGCTGAATCATAATGACTAAGGTAGATATGCAGGACATAAAAGGTTCAATATTAAATTTTAAAAATAAACCTCCATTCATACTCCCAAACTTTGCACAGGTTCGCATCATGCCTGTAGGCCTTGTTTTCCCTATTTATGAGACCTGCAGACGAAGTGGTCATTTGTTAACCGGGCACAAATCATAACCGCTGGACCTAGAAACTTCTAACTGAACATCCAGGGAGGTCAATAAAAAAAATCCTTTGAAACTTGAAATTAGGTATCTGTTACCCATTTCCTATGAGCTATGGGGCTTGTGAGTACCCTCCCAATAATAGTTAAAAATTTGATACAAAAGCTCAAGTATCTGAATAACTAATGCATTGTTCGCCATGATTCTCTGCATGACCTAATTTGGATAAATTACAGGGATTCTGTAAAGTGCCCTTAAGACAACCAGTACCAAACACAAAAAAGCATCTAGTATCACACTACTGCCAATACCAACTAGTCAGGCAGCAGAGTGTCATGACCCATGGGTCATTTGTTCCCTATGAAGGCTATTGCTGTATATTTCAACTGATGGCTGACCTGGAGGTTAAACATGAAACATCTGACTATCATTGCCCATGGCTCCTTTTCATTGAACATGCACACTTACTGTCATAAAATGCTTTTCTTTTCTTTACATATCATTTTATTACCCAATATTTGATGGCTTAAATTGTTATTGCCCTCAGATTTAAAAAAAAAACCAACAAATTTTTTTTAGTTTAAAAAAGACAATTTTTAGGTTAAAGAAAGACAACCTTCCAAGTAGTTAGATTGCTAAGTATATTTGGCATCTTTATTGAGTTTGACACTATGCGGCCTTTGTTTTCTTTTGACAGCAACTTTTAATGCAGAACAGTCAGCAGATTTATCAACGTTCTTTGATGTAGGAGGTATTGCAGGTAAGACAAACCTATAATTATATACATATATATATGTGTGTGTATATATATATATATATATATATATATGTGTGTGTGTGTGTGTGTGTTGTGTGTGTAAGGGTGGGGGGAGTGCAAGTCTGAGTCCTTGATGTTCAAGTCCTAGTCAACCTTCATCTTGGAACCCAAGTTAAAGTTCGAGTCTAATACAAATAACCATAAAGAGCAATTTAAAATGAAAAATTCAGATTATCATGTACATTAGTTAGTTCACAAATACTTTTACTTTGATGATGCTGAGCAAAGTTTGGTATATAGTGTTCTTATTTTTTAATATTCTATGAGTCGCACATGTAAGTCTTAATAATATGTGACAGAGTATTTTCTGTTAGACTTCAGATGGACTCGACCTGAGTACCTGATTACAGGTCTGAGTCGAGGACTCTCAAGTCCATGGCCAAGTCCCTAAAAAAGTGGACTCAAGTTAAAGTCCTGTTCAGTTGTCCTGGGACAGGGAGTTAGGGGGTTAGGGAGAGGGGGCTATAATGGATGATTTAGCACATTTTAACATGGAAATATATCTTAATTTAATCAAGCCAGGATTTATTGGTCAAGTGAAATGTGCAGGAATTATATTTTTTTGCAATTTTTTGCTTAAAATTGTTTCATTTCATTCATGACAGACTTCAACACTATATTTATACGGTATATATAATTGGCTTGAATTTCAGTTTTGTAAATTAATAACTTGGTGCATTTATTCTCCATATTTAGTATATGATTTCTCCTGCAGGTGGCATCGCTGCAGGAGTATTCTCAGATTACACAGGTGCCAGGGCCCTGACCTGTGTTGTAATGCTGGTTACAGGGGCCCCAGTGGTAAGTTCTCAGTTAAGCTACCATTCTGCAGATTGTGGAATTTTGATATCAGTGTTTGGTTTTGTTGGACACACATCCACAAGCTGGATCCCCTCATATGGAACTCACCTGATTTATTTATATCCACACTCCACATGCTGGGTTTGCATAAGGAATCTTTAGCTTTAAATGTTTAAGGTTTCATAGACAGCCAGGGCTTTGACCATAACACTTCTCCTGTAACCTGAGGCTAACGAGTCTACTGTAAGGTGTAAGGAGGGGCATTGTTTGTGTCTGATCTCTTCCCATTAGAAAACATTGTTACTGGGACTTTCCTTAATATAAAAAATGTCTTATTAGGATCATATGGCTTATGTCAGAAGGTGTGATAAACATTTTTATGGTGTAATTATGTGTGATCATGATGTTTTAAGAAAATACTGAATGTACTTTCTGCATATTTATTGATCATTGCTGGTGAGTAATTAAACTAAACATGTAACCGGCTTCGGTGGCTAAGGGGTAGCGCACAGGATTCAAAGCCAGGAGTTCGTGAGTTTGAATCTCAGCCGATGCGGTGAGATTTTGCACGGTCGGCCTCCACCTAGGTAGAGTGCTCTGCAGTTTAAATGGGAAGGCAGTGCCCTAGGGCCTTTTTTCACTCACAAACGAATGCACCTTTTGGGGGTTCCTCGATGGTATGACCCAGCAATGGGAATGATTATGTACCCAGGGACAGCAGGTGCAGTAGTCACCAGGCCTGGTTGATGCCAGGATATAAAATGAGAGGACGCGTGTGATACTGCCCTGTCATGAAGTCCTAAACTGGAATGGAATTCTGCAGATGCACATATACGTAGTTACGTTAGCATTAAAAAATGGAGGCAGTTACCTCCACCAAAAAAAAAATAATTATTAAACATGTAGTACATAGTGTCAATAAAATTATATGATGGTGAAGCATAAGGAGTTGACATTAATATAATGTAATTTACAAATTTGTGTCCAGGGCACATCTGTGAAAGACCATAGAATACAGCATTTCTTTCCACGGGGGTCACAAAACAACTTGTTTGCACATATGAACCTATAAATATAATATTAGAAATGATGGAATTTTCCCTTTGTTGCTATATATATTTCATTGTCATATAATAAATTGAAAGTGACAATTTGACTTTATGAAATCATAGTAATTTGCTCAGTTCAGGTCGGTGAAAAATGCTAAGCCACCTAATTATCAGGGGTTTTGTGATACCTACTATAACTGGCTTCATTCAACATCTTTTCTAAATTTTCTTATGCATGAAGTTATTAATTAATCAGTATCAAAAACTTCAACTAACTATCCTGGTAATGAATCATGCTCTGTCTTTAGTGTGAAAGTGAATGGTTTAATAAATAGAAATAAATTTTAAGGACACCTGGTGTCATGTGACTAATAGAATTTTCTGGTCCCCAGGGCATGCTCATGTAATTTTACATGTGTATCATCAACAAAAGAATTCACAACTAAATAATAACATACAATTTTCTAACTCTGAGCTCACCAAGTTATGCTGTGATGCAATGACAAGGAATGCTGAGTAAATTATCAATTTTCCTTAGAGATCTCACTCAGTGGAGAAGTAGTCTAAATGGCATTGCATTTTATCTGAAGAATGCAGTTACACACCATATGTTAGTTATGCCAAGGCATTCAAATTACAAACAGTAGATTTTGCTACAGCCACAAGGGGGCACCCTACAATGACAACTAAAAGTTTAGCCATTGTACAGATCAGCTTTTTTTTTACATTGTTTATAAATGGTCATTTTCTATCCTGTCTGACTGCATCACATATATATCTCATAAATTTTTCAAACTTTCAGACATATCAGTTGGATGAAGCCTATGAATTTACAGATTATTAATATTATTTGCTGAATTATGTTTTTATTTTTTATATATATATTTTCAGCTGTTTGTATATGAACACTTTGGAAATGACAGTCTAGGAACATCTATAGGTAAGTATTACATGTCTCTCTTCAGAATGAGTTTTTCATATATAACTTGTGTGTGTGTGTGTATGTAACCTTGATCAGTAGAACCTGCTTGCTGCTAGGCTTTTATATTAACCCCAGGTTGGGAGGTTTCTGCAAGACTTCCATTTAAGTTATCACATGATAAACATACTGGAGTAACTACATCATGTAGTAACTTATTGCTTGAGACATAACTTCAATAATAATTCACCACATGTTGAGCACAATAAGGTTTAACTGTTTGTAAATTGAACCAGTTAGACCAGCAGGTGTTGAACCTTGTGTGACTGTTACAAACCACTCTGGTTACACTTGTATGTGTTAATTAAAGGTCTGGTTTAAGTCTTTTCAACATAATACAGTCAATATTTCTGTGTATATCAAAGTCAACATGTTGAGATACCCAACACATCCTCAACTTTTCATTGAACAGTCCAACCTGTTTGAACGACCACCTGTGAAATGCAGGCAACTGGCTATTACAACCACTGGATAGCAGTCCCTTTCTAAATTTCGTTATGTTATGTATAGATAAAACCTGTGAAATACGACCATCTGGCTATTTTGGATTACGGGCAGTTTTTCCTGACCAAAGAGATATATTGACCTGCCTAATGTGGGCACTCATTGAGCTACTCACTGACCAGCACTTTCCGGTCGGTTGATTGAACATGCGTGAAGTTGCCGCCACTTCCACCAATGTTTGTTTAATTGGTGGTGTTTTGGAGGACCCTGGGCCAACCCTGAGCCCTGGCTAGGCCACGAATTGTTCACACGACCACACATGAATGGAGGTCCCCCGAAGTTAATCTTTGAACCTGTGCCCCAGTGGTTTGTCTTTGATCAAATCAGTGTGTCATGAAAAGCGTTACTACAGAGAGAGGATAATCTATGATGTTCCTATGAAGCAAGTGATGTTAGTATAACCAGTGACATCAGCAAACAATTTTGAGTCATTCATATGGGGGTTTGTAGTTGACAACACAGTTTTTAGCGAACATGTGAGCTTATGCGATGGTGCGGCGGTGTCCGTCGTATATGTCGTGGGTTGTGTGTTGTCTGTACGTTAACCATAGCTATCTCAAAAATGACAGGAACTAGCATCACCAAATTTTTTACAAATAATCAGTCATCTGAAAACTCTATCAGATTTTGTTTATTTTTTTTCTAACTGCATTTTTTTAGATTTTATAGGGAAAAAGCTAAAAAAGCTTTAAAAATCTTCTTCTCCGAAACTGTCCACCCAAATTTTCCAATATTTCACAGAAATGATCCCTGGAACAATTTCTCTCAAGTTTGTTCGAATGGTTGCAGTTCAGAGATTTTTGGCCGAGTTACAGGAGGTTGAACTTAGTCATATGTCCAAAAAGCACACTAAAATTAAAATCTCAGAAACGGCTAGAGCTATAATCACCAAATTTTATACCAATGTTTGTTACATATGTCATATATGATTTTGAGGTATTGGTGGCACCACCTACATTGATGTGTTTTTAGCTCAGCTGACTATAAGTTATCTGAGCTATAGTCGTGGTCCATTGTCCGTCATCCGTCCATCTGTCCGTCTGTCCGTCCGGATGTCCGTCCTTAAGACTGGCACGTTTTGACACCATTGGACCTACAAATCTGAAATTCACCATACAGTTAGATGTCCCCAAAATCTCCTACCATGCCAAAAATTGGGTCAATAGGACTTCATTCCTTTGAGATATTAAGGAAAAACCTCAATTTTTTATTAGAAATCTATTTTCACACTTCAGGACTGCCTAATATCAAAACCACTCATCTGGTTTTCTTCATATTTACCATAAATATTCCCCTATATAGTTCCTATGTACATGCCAGAAATTAAGTCATTATTATTTAATTTAAAAAAGTTGTGGGCCCAAACATAATGGACTTTGTAAAAAAATCAGGAAAGATATTTGGTCACTTAGACCAAAAGTGTTTAAGGTAGGGACTTTTTTTCAGTAATACAACTTTAATTGATCAAAATTTATTTGTATACCAAAAATTAGATCAAAATCTGTTAAATTTTTTTTAAATATTGGCAAAAATATAAAATTGGTACCTTAAATTTTGCCCAAGTTTGACCATGGCACGTTTTTTTCCTGTTAGTACTGTGGATTTAATTTTCACAGCATGTTTTTGTTAGCACTTTGTCTGTTAACACCAAAAATTTGAAACCAGTTGATCAAAAACCATGTCACATCAAGTTTACATCAAGCTAGTGTTATGCAGTTTGCTAGAGCTCAGCTACCCAGCTTCAGCTCTAAGTTCCTTAAATTTAGCATACAGTTAGATGTCTCCAAAATCCCCAACCATGCCAAGAATTTGATCACTAGGACTTAATTCCTTCGAAATATTAATGAAAAACTTCATTTTTCCATAAAAAAAACCCCATTGTTACACTGTAAGACTGCCTAATATCAAAACCACTGATCTGACTTTGATCATATATAATATACATATTTTTCTATACATTTGCTATGCACATGCCAGAAATGATGTAAGTATTGCGTAATTGTTTTAAGTTATAGGCCCTAACATAATGCACTTTTTAAAAAATCAAGAAATATATTTACTCCCTTAACAAGAGGATTGCTGAAGCTAGAGATTTTCTGTCAGGGCTGTAACATTATTATATCAAGATTCAATTGAATACCAAGAATTAGTTCTGAATTTTTCAAATTTTATAAGTTATTAGTATAAATATAAAATTAGTACCTTAAATTTTGCTCAAATTTGACCATGGCACGTTTGTTTCCTGAGAGCACTGTTGATATAATTTTCATATCATGCACACATAAGGATTTCATCTTTGTAGTTTAGAAAGCTGAAAGAAATTGGCCAAATATTGTAGCTTTTATTAATGTTTTTATGAGACCATGTCAGACCCAGGCTTAATCCAGCCCCTCTTCAGTCACCTGTATGTTGACCTTGTTGACCTTTCATCAGATTATGCATGCTTGAGCGAAGCATACACTGGGGCAGCCAGGCAGCTAATGCCCAGCCACAGTTGATTACAGTGTCCAACCCAACTCATCTAGTAGTTGTTTTGAAAAACAACATAACAATAAACAATAAATTAATAATTTTGTATTAGTTTTTTTATAACAGATTAAAGAAAAATTAATAGAAAAGGAATTTGTTAGTTGATAAGTAACAGAAAATTAACTTGCAGTTACTGATGATGTAAGAATCTTGTATGGATGGATAGAATGTCAATGTCAATGTTATTCCAAATAACACCATGCAGTCACCTATGGTATTTTTTAGTGAAATTTTAATGATAAAAAAATAAATCATATTATTCATAACTAATCAATAGGGATCATATGAAGGAAATTAATGATAGACAAAGATGCAGTTGATAATATTAATCTAGATTCCTACTGTGTCTAGTGTGTAGATCGATGTGAAAGTAGTCCAAAGTGAATATATTACATTTATTTTTTTTTAATATAAATAAAAGCCATAAAACCAGGTACTTATGAACATTATTTAAATTTGTGAATTTTGTATATTCTTGATTCTCAACATCATTGTTTGGCTAAAACTGAATAAATACTAGACATGGTGCGAATGCTTTGCAAATTTATTTGAATACAAATATGAATATGTACTGCATTAAAAAATTTTATTGCATAAGAATGGGAATTCAGGTAAAATTGAAAGTATTTGAATACCAGTGCAGATACTTTCAAAATGTATTCATGAATGCATTCATGAATATATTCTATAATATTATTTCAATAATCATTTCTATTATATTTTATTAAAAAAAAAATATGATTTTTCTTCTTATTTTTTTAAAATAAAAATTATATTGGCACAAT
The DNA here is from genome assembly GCA_026874595.1 of Sipunculus nudus. Lineage (NCBI taxonomy): Eukaryota > Metazoa > Annelida > Sipuncula > Golfingiida > Sipunculidae > Sipunculus > Sipunculus nudus. The sequence goes on along the minus strand of CM049322.1, from coordinate 59,916,150 downwards.
ATTTGTTATTAAATTTTAATAAATAGTTAAACTCTTTTATTATATGTGCTGCTTATAAGTTGTATGGCCAAGTCAGAATCTGTGTGACAATAGCACTCCATTTGTTAATAAAATAAATGAAATAAATCCTCTTCCCTGTCTCCAAAGATACTATCAAAATCATACATAAGCTAAACACCAACAACTCATAACACAGCTTATAATTATTACCACACAAAACCAGCATGTGCCTCAATTCAAAATCATATTATTTTTTCATATATATCAGCTGAGTGCCGTGACCCATGGGTTTCTTGTTTACAAGCGAAAATGTAATTTTAAACTCTTCTAGCTTATACACTGATTTATGATGAAACTGTTAAGCTGATTGGTTTAAACTTTGCAAGAATTATTCTATGGTAAGGTTCTGCCAGTTTTATAAGAATAGATTGGGTAAATACAGTTTTAAAAAAGCATTGTAGCCGATTGAAAAAGGCTTTCTGTATTTGAAAACAGATTTGACAACATGCTGAGTTTCAGCAGCCAAGTCAAGAGGTCACTCAGTACAAACAGGTGGGGTCCAGACATCAGGATGGCAACTGACCTGGCTCTGGGGGGGGGGGGGTGTCTGGACACAATGTTTAGATGCAGAATTCCCAGATTATTAGAACTATATCTTTCACCTGTTTGAAAAAACTTGGTTTGCATTTTAAGCGAATCGGGTTTATCATCAGGTCACATGTGAACTGCAGTGCCCTCATTTTTAGCTCAGCTGACTATAAATCATCTGAGCTTTAGTCGTGGTCCATTGTCCGTCGTGTGTCTGTCTGTCCGTCAGTCCGGATGTCCATCCGTAAGACTGGCATGTTTCGACACCGTTGGACCTAAGAATCTGAAATTCACCATACAGTTAGATGTCCCCAAAATCTCCTACCATGCCAAAAATTGGGTCAGTAGGACTTCGTTCCTTCGAGATATTAAGGAAAAACCTCAATTTTTTATTAGAAATCTATTTTCACACTTCAGGACTGCCTAATATCAAAACCACTCATCTGGTTTTCTTCATATTTACCATAAATATTCCTCTATATAGTTCCTATGTACATGCCAGATATTAAGTCAGTATTATATAATTTAAAAAAGTTATGGGCCCAAACATAATGGACTTTGTAAAAAAATCAGGAAGATATTTGGAAACTTAAGACCAAAAGTGTTAAAGGTAGGGACTTTTTTCCAGTAATGCAACTTTAATTAATCAATATTTAATTGTATATCAAAAATTAGATCAAAATCTGTTAAATTTTTTTAAATATTGGCAAAAATATAAAATTGGTACCTTAAATTTTGCCCAACTTTGGCCACGGCACGTTTACTGTGGATTTAATTTTCACAGCATGTATACATGAGGATTTAACTTGTTAAAATCTGAAATTTGAAAATAAAAGCTGCAAAATTAGGCTAGTTATTGATTGTATCCCCAGACAAAGTCGGGGGATACTATGTTTTCATACCGGTCCCGCCGCTGCCGCCGCCGCATATGAATCTTGTTGGCGCGATAACCCAAAAAATATTTCACAGAACTTTACCAAACTTGGTATATGTATAGATATGGGTAAGAGGACGACGCCTATTTAAAATGAGGTCATGACCTTTACTAGGAGAGTGTCCTTGACCTTGAATAGGTCCAATTTTGGGGAAAATCCCACAAATTCTTTAATATCTCAAGAAATCTTGCATGGATTTATCCCAAAATCAAGTTGATGGAAGATCATGGATAGGGTTGTCATGTTCCAGAAACTGGTGGCGCCACCTATTATTCTTTACTTTCTTCGTGCCGTTTAATACCCCCAAAATTGCCACCTTACAGCACTGTGAGCATTATAAGTCAAAAACTAATGGACAGATTTCTTTTATATTATGCATATACATAGGTATGGGTTATTGGATGATGCTTATTTAAATTGGGGTCATGACCTTTCCTATGATAGTGGCCTTGACCTTGAATATTGCCATATATGGTGAAAATCACACACCTCTTATGATATCTCCAGTGTTGATAGCCATATGGATTTCAAACATGACTTATGTATGGCCCACAACTAAAGTAAGAACCCTATAGGTTCTAGGGTCATGAGGTCAAAGGTCAAGGTCACTGGACTGGCAGTTTAAAAGATACTGTGGATGCATTTTAAGCCAAACTTTCATCCCAGGTCTTCCATCTTGAATATATAGCTCACTTGCCAATAATGGATGATCCATATAAATTTTGGGGTCACAAGGTCAAAGGTCAAGGCCACAGGAGCTATCTGTCCAAAAATTAGTTTCTGGATGATAATTCCTGCTTTTATTGATGTATTGATTTCAAACTTGACTTATATATGTCCCATTGAAAAAGCAAGACTCCAATTGATTTTGGGGTCATGAGGTCAAAGGTCAAGGTCACAGGACACATCTTTAAAAAGATTGTGGATGCATTTTCAGCCAAACATTTCATCTCAGACCTTTCATCTTGCACATATAAGTCACCAGCCAATAGAGGAAGACCCGTATCAGTTTTGAGGTCACAAGGTCAAAGGTGAAGGTCACAGGAGCCATCTGTTCAAAAATTAGTTTCTGGATGATAATTCCTTCTTTTATTGATGTATGGATTTCAAACTTGACTTGTATTTGTCCCATTGGAAAAGCAAGACCCAAATTGATTTTGGGGTCATGAGGTCAAAGGTCAAGGTCACAGGAAACCTCTTTTAAAAGATTGTGGATGCATTTTCAGCCAAACAATTCATCTCAGATCTTTCATCTTGCACATATAGTTTACCTGCCAAGAGTGGAAGACCCCTATCAATTTTGAGGTCACAAGGTCAAAGGTGAAGGTCACAGGAGCCATCTGTCCAAAAATTAGTTTCTGGATGATAATTCCTGCTTTTATTGATGTATGGATTTCAAACTTGACTTATATATGTCCCATTGAAAAAGCAAGACCCAAATTGATTTTGGGGTCATGAGGTCAAAGGTCAAGGTCACAGGAAACCTCTTTAAAAAGATTGTGGATGCATTTTCAGCCAAACAATTCATCTCAGATCTTTCATCTTGCACATATAGTTCACCTGCCAAGAGTGGAAGACCCCTGTCAATTTTGAGGTCACAAGGTCAAAGGTGAAGGTCACAGGAGCCATCTGTCCAAAAATTAGTTTCTGGATGATAATTCCTGCTTTTATTGATGTATGGATTTCAAACTTGACTTATATATGTCCCATTGGAAAAGCAAGACCCAAATTGATTTTGGGGTCATGAGGTCAAAGGTCAAAGTCACAGGACACAACTTTAAAAAGATGAGGATGCATTTTCAGCCAAACATTTCATCTCAGATCTTTCATCTTGCACATATAGTTCACCTGCCAAGAGAGGAAGACCCCTATCAATTTTGAGGTCACAAGGTCAAAGGTGAAGGTCACAGGAGCCATCTGTCCAAAAATTAGTTTCTGGATGATAATTCCATCTTTTACTGATGTATGGATTTCAAACTTGGCTTTGTTATTGACCCATTAGAAAAGCAAGACCTAAATTGATTTTGGGGTCATGAGGTCAAAGGTCAAGGTCACAGGAAACCTCTTTAAAAAGATTGTGGATGCATTTTCAGCCAAACAATTCATCTCAGATCTTTCCTCTTGCACATATAGTTCACCTGCCAAGAGTGGAAGACCCCTATCAATTTTGAGGTCACAAGGTCAAAGGTGAAGGTCACAGGAGCCATATGTCCAAAAATTAGTTTCTGGATGATAATTCCTGCTTTTATTGATGTATGGATTTCAAACTTGACTTATATATGTCCCATTGGAAAAGCAAGACCCAAATTGAGTTTGGGGTCATGAGGTCAAAGGTCAAGGGCACAGGACACATCTTTAAAAAGATGTGGATGCACTTTCAGCCAAACATTTCATCTCATATCTTTCATCTTGCACATATAGTTCTCCTGCCAAGAGAGGAAGAACCCTATCAATTTTGAGGTCACAAGGTCAAAGGTGAAGGTCACAGGAGCCATCTGTCCAAAAATAAGTTTCTGGATGATAATTCCTTCTTTTATTGAAGTTTGGATTTCAAACTTGACTTGTATTTGACCCATTGGAAAAGCAAGACCGGAATTGAATTTTAGGTCATGTGGTCAAAGGTCAAGGTCACAGGAAACCTCTATAAAAAGATTGTGGATGCATTTTCAGCCAAACAATTCATCTCAGATCTTTCGTCTTGCACATATAGTTCACCTGCCAAGAGTGGAAGACCCCTATCAATTTTGAGGTCACAAGGTCAAAGTTGAAGGTCACAGGAGCCATATGTCCAAAAATTAGTTTCTGGATGATAATTCCTGCTTTTATTGATGCATGGATTTCAAACTTATATATGTCCCATTGGAAAAGCAAGACCCAAATTGATTTTGGGGTCATGAGGTCAAAGGTCAAGGTCACATCTTTAAAAAGATGTGGATGCATTTTCAGCCAAACATTTCATCTCAGATCTCTCATCTTGCACATATAGTTCACCTGCCAAGAGAGGAAGAACCCTATCAATTTTGAGGTCACAAGGTCAAAGGTGAAGGTCACAGGAGCCATCAGTCCAAAAATTAGTTTCTGGATGATAATTCCATCTTTTACTGATGTATGGATTTCAAACTTGGCTTTGTTATTGACCCATTAGAGAAGCAAGACCCAAATTGATTTTGGGGTCATGAGGTCAAAGGTCAAGGTCACAGGAAACCTCTTTTAAAAGATTGTGGATGCATTTTCAGCCAAACAATTCATCTCAGATCTTTCATCTTGCACATATAGTTCACCTGCCAAGAGTGGAAGACCCCTATCAATTTTGAGGTCACAAGGTCAAAGATGAAGGTCACAGGAGCCATATGTCCAAAAATTAGTATCTTGATGATAATTCCTGCTTTTATTGATGTATGGATTTCAAACTTGACTTGTATATGTCCCATTGGAAAAGTAAGACCAAAATTGATTTTGGGGTCATGAGGTCAAAGGTCAAGGGCACAGGACACATCTTTAAAAAGATGTGGATGCATTTTCAGCCAAACATTTCATCTCATATCTTTCATCTTGCACATATAGTTCTCCTGCCAAGAGAGGAAGAACCCTATCAATTTTGAGGTCACAAGGTCAAAGGTGAAGGTCACAGGAGCCATCTGTCCAAAAATAAGTTTCTTGATGATAATTCCTGCTTTATTGATGTATAGATTTCAAACTTGACTTGCATATGTCCCATTGGAAAAGCAAGACCCAAATTGATTTTGGGGTTATGAGATCAAAGGTCAAGGTCACAGGACACATCTTTAAAAAGATCAAGGTCACAGGACCAACATCTTCAACAAGATTGTGGATCGTTAGATGGAATAAACAATAAATATGCCAAGTGTCAGTATATGCTGCTAAAAATGGGGGTCTGTTCTTGTAGAAGGGGGGCCTACTATGTCTGGGGATACTCTGGCACCTGCGGTGCCAAGAAATGTCTAGTTTTTATTGGAGGCTCTTGTTGTATTCCCTTACTTGTCAAGCAGTCCACTTTGATGACTGTAGGTCATTCAGTGCACATCTCTATGCTCCGGTTGTTGGCATTTTTAGATGTCCCCAAAATCTCCTACCATACCGGAAAATTGGGTCATTCGGACTTCGTTCCTTCGAGATATTAAGGAAAAAAAAACTGTTTTCCATAAAAAAAGCCATTGTTACACTTCAAGGCTGCCTAATATCAAAACCACTGATCTGTTTTTGATCGTATTTAGTATTCACATTCTTTCATACATTTTCTGTGAACATACCAAATATTAGGTCAGTATTGGGTATTATTTTGAAGTTATTGGCCAAAACATAATGCAATTTTTTTAAAAATCAGGAAATATATTTACTCACCTAAAATGGGAATTGCTGAACCTAGAGACTTTTTTTCAGGAATATAACTTTATTTAAGTAAGATTCAATTGTTTACCCAAAATTAGATCTGAATTTTGCAAATTTTTCAAGTTATTAGCATTAATAAAAAATCAATACCTTAAATTTTGTCCAACTTTGGCACTGTTGATTTAATTTTCACAGCATATATACATAAGGATTTAATCTTTAAAATCTGAAATTTAAAAAAAATTGATTGGAAAGAATAGCTTTTATTCATGTTTTCATACACCATGTCAAGTGTTGTTTACATCTAGCCCACCTAGTAGTACAGCCTTCACTTGCATTATGTAACCCACCCCAGGCAGCTTGCCTTGGCCCAGCTTGGCCACTACTAGCAGGCTTCCCCTCTGCCCTGCACTCACCCCTCACTTTTGCAACAATTCTAATATTTTAACTTATATTTTCAGGTTTTTTTATTAAAAATTTATAAAACCTGTAAATAAAAAAATGATTTAGATAAAAACTTCTTAATGGGAAAAGTGGATATGCTTAAAAAAAATAGGATTATATATAAACTTAAATGCATTATTCCCTTGAAAGTGAAATAAAGGTATAAGTCCATTCTGTCCACTTGCCTGTCCATCTGTAAATTTTCATATGCATCAAAGTATCTCAAAACTTTTACTGTTTTTCTTCATGACAGTCTTGTCAGAGTATTAGTTTGCAATCATATATTTAGAACTTTACTATAACCAAGTAGGAGGGCCCCTTTTCTCTTAGCTTTTCATGTTCTTATATAAATGAAAAACATTACAATAGAATATTTCTACATCCACCTTCGTGCTGCCCTCACTTTTCCCTTATCCGAACCCCATCCCAAAGTCAGCCTCAGTAAGCAAGAACAAGATGAATCCGATATATTCATACTGTAATATTTTGTATAACTATTCATCCATAGGTACCTATGTACATGCCAGAAATTATGTCAATATTGTGTAATATGTAGACATATTGGGCATCACAATAATGTACCTTGTCAAGACTAAAGAGATATTGTGTCATACAGTCACAATTTCATAAATCACTTCATCAGCATAGTTAATCATAACATCATATCTGTCAAATTGAAAGCTTGCAGACTACCATACACTTTAGATCCTTCAACAAATAGCCTTATCATCATTCTACTACTGCTTATTACTGCTGTCATTGCATTCATATTTGCTCAAATATATCACAATTTTCAACCCCTCCTAAATAAATAAAAAATTAACCACTATATTTGACTCTATTAATCCATCAGTCAGGTAATTTCATTTATCATTTACTCACATATTACATTACATTCCTTTATACTGCTCAACATGTCCATGATATTCATAAGCTTTATCAACTCGATAAAGTATCACAGTGGAGAAACATTTATAGTCCAATCACGATCAGCTGAGCGCCGTGACCCATGGGTCCCTTGTTTGTTGACCTCTGACCTTTCCTCGCTGCCCAGTGTCCATTTGTGCATTTGTTTCCACACATAAACCCGCTTATCTCGGGAACCGTTTGACCGATCAGGCAAAAAAAATTTGCACAAATGTAGCCCTTTGATAGCTTTATAACATACACTAAAATGGTGGTGCCACCTGCAACCATTTTTGCACAGCGTCCATCTGTTCATCTGCCTTGGGATAAAATCACTCATATCTCAGCAGTGGTTTGACTTTTCCACCTGAAATTTTGCAGGTTTATACATCCTGGACAGCTTTCTCGATTTTTTGACAGATGGCGCCACCTACATTCACGTTTACTCTGCAGACATCCAAGCTCATATCTCAGGAACAGTTTGACCAATTGGGCCAAAATTTTGCATGTGTATAGATCTCACATAGCTCTTCATCATAGGCAAAACTGGTGGCGCCACCTTCAACAATTTATGCTCATCATCTATCTATTCATCTGCCTTGGGATAATATCACTCATATCTCAGCAGTGGTTTGACTTATTAACCTGAAATTTTGCAGGTTTATACATCCGGGACAGCTTTCTCAATTTTATGACAGGTGGCGCCTCCTACATTCACATTTACTATGCAGACATCCAAGCTCATATCTCAGGAACCGTTTGACCGATTGGGCCAAAATTTTGCATGTGTATAGATCTCACATAGCTCTTCATCATAGGCAAAACTGGTGGTGCCACCTGCAATCACTTATGCACAGTGTCCATCTGTTCATCTGCCTTGGGATAAAATCACTCATATCTCAGCAGTGGTTTGACTTTTCCACCTGAAATTTTGCAGGTTTACACATTCTGGACAGCTTTCTCGATTTTTTGACAGATGGCGCCACCTACATTCACTTTTACTCTGCAGACATCCAAGCTCATATCTCTGGAACTGTTTGACTGATTGGGCCAAAATTTTGCTTGTTTATAGATCTCACATAGCTTTTCATCATAAGCAAAACTGGTGGCACCACCTGCAACCACTTATGAACACCGTCCATCTGTACATCTGCCTTGGGATAAAATCACTCATATCTCAGCTTTGGTTTGACTTATCCACCTGAAAATTTTGCAGGTTTATACATCCTGGACAATTTTCTCGATTTTATTACAGGTGGCACCACCTACATATAGTTTATGCTGCAGACATCCATGCTAATATGCAACACACCTTACTCTATTCCCCTTGCCACTTAATGCATCCCTCACTTCACCTGTCCCACTCTGATTTCTGGGGATACACATAGTCGCTTGTCGACTACCCATATTCTAGTTATAAAATATCCTAGTCTGAAACTTGCAGGTCAGAAATGTCCATTTTGTTGAAATCATAATGACTTAGGTAGATATGCAGGACTTAAAAGGATCAATATTAAATTTTAAAAATAAACCTCCATTCATACTCCCAAACTTTGCACAGGTTCGCATTAGGCCTGTAGGCCTTGTTTTATAAAGCAGTGTTTATAGAAAGCGCATAGTTATTAAATATGTCCCACTAGAGAAATTAGCAGCTGCTCCCTGGCTGCGAACGTGGCCTCCACCGTGAATTTCTAATAGTCTTAATCGTAAAATATGTAAAAGAAACCCTGTATAATTGAAAACCAAAGGCTAAGATTCTTGTTTATAAAAGTAAAAACCCACATTAGTTTTTCAAACAAAAGTCCACCTGAATATGCGATTGGTTTCTGAGTCTTTAGTAATATTATTTTATATATCAGTGTTACAGATTTACTGACGATGTAAAGCGGACTGACAGAGTATATCATTGCCTTTTGTGTAAATGGCCTGTCGTTGTGTAAATGTTGACGCTATTAATCAGAACAGAGTCGTTTAAACGTGTAAACGTTGCAGGCCATTTAATATGCATACTTCTGTCATACACGTCATCATAATTTGTGCAGTTCTTAAATTTTCATAACCTGTCTAATTCGACAACCTGTTTATTATGACCACTTTTGCCACATCCCTTGGGTGGTCGCAAAAAACTTATCAGCAAAAAATGTACATACATTCCATAGCGCACAGTCCGCAAAAACTGTTTCCATAAGTACGTATGTTTTTCTTGCGGGTACCCTTTCACGTGCCTCTTTTGAAACTGCAAGGATGACAGGCAGGAAGAAGGTCAATATGTCTCATCACACCCAGCGCCGGGGCACTGTGGGGAAATGTAGGCATTTTTGCCATCCACAGATGGATCGCTCACTGATCTGTTTCGATGCTGTCCATTTTTGCGGATACGCATGAGGAGAGCGTTAAAATGTACATATGGAAACAGTTCATCTTAAAAAGATGGATCCGATTTTTTGCTTATGAGACATACAATATTTACGGATGAATGAAAACAGCTTTAGACAGGTTCGACTGTACTTTGCATTTGTGTGTTGGGATGGGATGGGGGTGGTATATCTGTTTATGTAGTTACAGATAGTGTCATGTTATTTCTGTTTACAGGTTTGTTATTGTTGACTGGAGCTTTAGTGAATGGACCATACGCTTTGATCACTACGGCAGTTTCAGCAGATCTGGGCACACATAAAAGTTTACAGGGAAGTTCAAAGGCCCTGGCCACGGTCACTGCCATCATTGATGGTACAGGGAGCATGGGTAGGTGTAGGATTAATCATTTTTTTTAGATAATTAGAAAACAATATTTTTACTGTTCTGTGATCTCAAGGTTTTCTGTATTCCTCAAACTGAGCATATTCCTCAAAGCCAGGAGGTTGTTACTTTGAATCGGTGGTGAAATTTTTCACAGTCGGCCCCCTCCATGGGTGTGTGCCCTACGGGCATATTGAGAAGGCCTGTGTCCCCTGGATGTATTTCAATCACAAATGGGTGCACTTTTTGGGGGTTCCTCAGTGGTATGACCTAATGACCTAGCAATGGAGACAATTACATACCCGGGGCCTGCAGGTGCAGTAGTCACCAGGATATAAAGTGAGAATTAGCATGTGCTACTGTCCTGTCATGTGGTCCAAAACCAGAATGGAATTCTGCAGATGTTCATACTTAGTTCAGCTTTCATTAAAAAATGGAGGTGGTTACAAAAGAAATAGATAACAAAACCAATGAATTTTGACAAACTTTACATTTTCACCTCAGGAAATTCTATGGAAATTCTGTGACATTTGATCATTTTTAACAATGATATTGTTCTGTCAGAGTTTTATTATATTATCAGGAATGGACAGGTTGCCATATTAAAGATTAACAAGAGTCCTCAAATTATTACAAAAGGCACTTTGTAAAAAGATCACTATTTAATGTACACATATGTACAATACTCCTATGGCCGCTCTGGGTCCTCTGTTTACTGGTGTGTAATGTTTGATTACAGGGGCTGCCCTGGGTCCTCTTGTTTACTGGTGCGTAATGTTTTGTTTACAGGGGCTGCCGTGGGTCCTCTTGTTTACTGGTGTGTAATGTTTTGTTTACAGGGGCTTTCCTTAGTCCTCTGTTTACTGGTGTGTAATGTTTTGTTTACAGGGGCTTTCCTTAGTCCTCTGTTTACTGGTGTGTAATGTTTTGTTTACAGGGGCTGCCCTGGGTCCTCTTGTTTACTGGTGTGTAATGTTTGATTACAGGGGCTGCCCTGAGCCCTCTTGTTAACTGATGTGTAATGTTTTGTTTACAGGGGCTGCCCTGGGTCCTCTGTTTACTGGTGTGTTTTGTTTTGTTTACAGGGGCTGCCCTTGGTCCTCTGTTTACTGGTGTTATGTTTTGTTTACAAGGGGTGCCCTTGGTCCTCTGTTTACTGGTGTGTAATGTTTTGTTTACAGGGGCTGCCCTGGGACCTCTTGTTAACTGGTGTGTAATGTTTTGTTTACAGGGGCTGCCCTGGGTCCTCTGTTTACTGGCGGTAATGTTTTGTTTACAGGGGCTGCCCTTGGTCCTCTGTTTACTGGTGTTATGTTTTGTTTACAAGGGGTGCCCTTGGTCCTCTGTTTACTGGTGTGTAATGTTTTGTTTACAGGGGCTGCCCTGGGACCTCTTGTTAACTGGTGTGTAATGTTTTGTTTACAGGGGCTGCCCTGGGTCCTCTGTTTACTGGCGGTAATGTTTTGTTTACAGGGGCTGCCCTTGGTCCTCTGTTTACTGGTGTGTAATGTTTGGTTTACAGGGGCTGCCCTGGGCCCTCTTGTTAACTGGTGTGTAATGTTTTGTTTACAGGGGCTGCCCTGGGTCCTCTGTTTACTGGCGGTAATGTTTTGTTTACAGGGGCTGCCCTTGGTCCTCTGTTTACTGGTGTGTAATGTTTTGTTTACAGGGGCTGCCCTGGGTCCTTTGTTTACTGGATTGTTGTCCAGGACAGGATGGATGAACGTTTTCTACATGTTGATAGCAGCAGACGTGTGTGCCATGCTGGTAAGTTACTTTCCATGTTGTATCCTAAAATGTTCCTACATAGATTTTTAAGTTGTAAACTGCACAGTAGCAAGTCCTTTACTTTATCTTGTGTTACAGGCATATGAACTGGCTCCAGATCTGTACCTAAACTAAACAAGCAAAGTTGTTGTATTAAAATTGTTCTTTTTAGGTGTAGAGGTTTTCACTAACAGGAGTTTATGAATACAAAGTGATACAGTGTTTTACAAGTTCAGTCAAACCTGACCTTTCCACCACCTCAGTTGAGCAAACACCTCAAAATAACGACCACAGATTAACAGTCCATGTTATATTTTGCTTGGAAGGAAAGGCAGACAGTGATTTGGGTTTGTCTATCTGTCCCTCTGTCTAGCTGTCTGTCCGTCTTTCCATCCATCAGGTTTTTGTTTCCATGCGATAACTTTCCTAAATATTATCTGATTTCTTTCAAATTTGGGCCAGTCATTGCTCTCATGCATATCTTGGTTGGGATTGGTTTTGGAGTGTATGTCTAACAAAATAATAATACAATATAATATTTCATTTTTTAAATGATGAATAAACACATTTAGTTTTACTAGTCAGCAACAGGTGTCACTAGCAGTGGACATAAAATACTTGAATTTTTTGCTATAACTGCCAGGTGCTGCCATCTTTTGAGCGTGTTTAAAACTATTTCTACTTAATCACCATAGACTTTAAAATCATCTTGGACTTGAAGGCGAAAGTGAGGACATAAATTTCTGGAGCTTGCTTGTTGAGGTTGGTTGGTGGTTGTAATTTCATTGTTTTACTTGTTATCATCTCTGTTTCAGCTGCTGTCTCGTCTGGTGTACAAAGAAGTTAGAGTGATGATCAACAGACGGGGAGGCAGACCAGAGGTCACAGACTAGTTCTCCCTGTCACCACCAGGTGGTCCTTGTGTCCATGTACATCTGTATTGTCTATAATGATGATCCAAAGTGCTTTTTGACTCTGATCATATTTCCTGCTTTATAGCTTTGCTTCTCCTTTGTAATACTCATGTCATTCAGTATCTGCCTGTATGTGTGTGGGTTTTATTGTAATCCCCAGAGGGAAGCTACAGACAATGTTGACATATCCTGAGTTGATACTAGCAGATTTATATGGTTTTAATTTGATTTGACTTTCAAACTTTGAGCTTTAAACTTGAGTGAGTTTGACATGAGAAGGTTTTTCTGCAGATTAAGAAAGGTGAGAGGAGTGTGATAATATTAAATGAACATATCACAGAAATCAGAATTCCCGCAAGTTTATAAAAGAATATACAAGACATTAAAAAGTGCTTCAATTTAGCTCATTTTGTAAATTTCATTGAAAAGATCTTGAATTTCATTTCTCATGGTTTCATATTTTCAACTGCACAACCCTTTGGGAGGGAGCCATGTGGGCCAGTATGCAGTCACTCATTAATTATTAGTTGATTACACTGAGGAGATGTATTGTGTTGTATTTACCACATTTACAAGTTTTGAAAGTGATCTGCTGATATGTGAACAGGGTAATGTGCTGAACATTGGAAAAGTTTGAAAATTAAGTAATTAATGATTTCATTAAAGAAAACAGGGAGGACCAGACAGCTAAAGTGGATAGACCCTTAAAAATCCAAATGTGTATTATTGAAAAACTGTGACAAACTTTAAAATGAAATTTAAAAAATGGGACCCTGCTAGTTGTACAGCCTAGAGCTGAGACAAGAGTTACAGGTGTCACTTAATAAGGAAAAATAGTATATAGGAATTCAGAGCACAAATTATGTACTCTAGTAAGAAGTACTTTTGTTTAGTAAGGGAAAAGGCAATTTTAGCTGAGCACTGTTGCCCACAGGTGCCTTGTTTTATTGGCAACAGAATCATTAAAAATATGAATTAAAAATAAATATAACAACAGTCACTGACCAGTTTACTGTTTGTAGTTTGATGTTTGATGAATCATACTTCCATTCAAATCAGCACAAATATTAACACAGACATGTACATAAACCTTCCTTACCCTGTGGAAACAGACAGAAATACAATATCATCCCCTGAGGGATTTGTTCACATTATAATGTTCAAAGAACAGAACCACATCGCAGTGTCATAACCATATCTTCTCATTAGGGGCTTTATATATAGATGTATTAATATTAGTGGTGTGACAATCAATTGATTATAATGGTGAGTGTTCATTTATTTTTATAATTGATTAAACTGATTGCATTTTTGCTAATTGTGAGAAATGACTGTATGCACATATTTTCGTATTCTGTCAGAGATATTTGAAAATCGGGACACAAAACGGCAAACAGCACTTCAACTTTACCTTGTGCTATGGATAACAACCTTGCCATTACCTAGATCTGTCAAAGTGATGTACAAGTCCAACTGAATTTACTAAGACAATATTCTAGGGATAATGCCATATAAAGCAAATTTCACCATGATAAGATTTTTACTCAGTATTTTACGTATAATTCTCTACAACATATATCAGAGTATTATAGAACGAACATAAAATAATAGATTTATATTCCATTTTCAGTCGTTTTTTTATCTTTCTGTCATCCAATATGATTTTACAAATGATTCCAACAATTAATATATATATATATATATATATATGTGTGTATATATTAATAACAGTGCATTATGTTCATAATATACAGGGTCATATACTAGTATGTAGAGTTCAATATCAGGGGTCATGAAGTGCAATCTTTAGTGTTTGTTTATAGTATCATTATTTGAAAGCATTTGTGATATTAGTTTTGTTGTCTCAGCCTTGTTAACCTTTCCTTTTATCACTGACATTCCTAGATTTTCATTACAAGCAATTATAATTGTGTAAATAAATGTATGAGTTTAGAAAATTTAATGGCAGCATTGTGTCTTCCGACTTAGATCTTTGTGGAGATTACTCAGCTTCTGTCTCACAGTCACGAAATCAAATGTGGCTCACTTGTATAAGGCAGTGTATTCATGTTGGGCCTTTGTTGATAGTATTGTATAGTATAATTAGATTCTGCATTCCCCTCTACCATGTGGTGGTCCTCATTGTTGAATACTCCTGAAACTGTGTTTGCATTTTCTTATTCGGCCCGTGTTCCCAGGTTCATATGTGCATCAGTGACCTTACATTTGTGAATGTCCATTGATGATGTCCTGAATCCAGATCATGACTGGATCAACACCAAAATCTAAATGGTTCTTCATCGGCCAATTTCCGAAATGTCCTGAAATTTTATGAGATTCCCTTCATCATCATCATTGCACCAGTTATGTTATGAACAAACACACACAAACACACACCAACTCAGGCACACACAAAATACTATGGAAATGGTCAAAATCCTTGGCCTCGGCACTGGAACGTTATTTGTCTCATGAATCATAACTATCAGTCCTTATTAAGTCAATGTGGTTATATGTGGTCGTTGTGTGTAGACGCTTGTTGTCTCAGGTAGACGGTTAGTCAGGGAACGTAACAGCATGTTTTAATTTGTAACAACATGTTTTAATTTGTTATCAAGTGTTATACCATGTTGGGTGTAGTTTTATATCATATTTGGTCATTTAGTGAAATAATGTTTATTATATAACATGTATGTATAAACAAAGCCATATAGAATGTATAATGGAAAGTATAATACTCTTAAAAAAATCAACGACTGCATTCAAATGAATTACATGTTTTTTAATATTAAAAAAGGGTGTTGGATTTAATATATCTAAATATGGTTAATTTTTAAATTATCATTTTACTTAGTTTTGTTTTAAAATATTTTCATTAGAAGAAGAAAAACAAAGACCGAACTGTCTCTGGTAATATTCTTTTTTTTATCTAGAGATATTTAAGATGATGTGTGTATTGACATGATTATGTTATTATTCACCTAATAGTCATCATTACTGTTCATACCTGCAGAGGTTTCGCTCATTAAAGAGTATTAACAAATTCACAACAATTTCATATTTGAAGTTGAAAGACGCTGTTACATGTAAATGACCTTAAAAGGCAAGCAGCGCTTGCAGGTTGAACTTGTACAGGGGCGGATCCAGGATTTTAGAGGGACATTATCTGAAGAAATATTTTCTTTCACACTCTCAGTTCAGTTTTGCTTTAAACAAAAGTTTCCCAGCAAAATCTCCCAAACACACAGTCTCAGTAACTCGCATACGGCTGTTTTTCACCGTGTTATGGCTCTCAATGTTTGTAAACACAGTACACGTGGGTATGTTTACTATAAGAAGGCCGTTTGACCGGAGGTCCGATGGTGAGCCGGAACACGCGATGTTTCAGCCAGCGGGAACATGCACACGGTCCCACGCGGTGTGACACCTTTGATAGCGCCCGGTCCACTGTTTTAACGCTTGTTACAGAAGTAAGCAAACGGTTTTAAGGCAATATTTTGGCAGGTATTTATGTTAATTCAACATGCTTTATAGGTGATTGGGTCCCTTAAAGAAAGGGGAAGGGGGGGGGAGGGGTCCAACCCAGGAGGACTAATGACCCCCTCTCCCCCACCACCCGGATCCGCTCCTGATGTACCTGTTCATACCTCAGCCCTCAGCTATGTCCTGCTGAGCTATAGCGATCGATCTTTGTCCGTCGTCCTTCAGCCGGGCCGCCCATTTACAGGACACAAATCCGAACGGTTTTACCACGTAAGTTCTATCTTAATATCACGAATGGTTCTTGGAATCCTGAAACTTTGTCACAGTGACATTTTTTGCGAGCTTCACCGCGAAAATATACTTTTTAGTACCATGGAAATCAGACTCCTCTTAGTGTTTGATGTATTACGTCCCCTCAAATCTGATACACAGATGTTCCAGCCAACATCTCACACCATCTCAAAAACGGACCTTAAGCTGAAATTATTAGTTTTCCTCAGATTTGATACACAAATGGTTTCAATGAAGCTCTCGGGTTAATTTGAAACCTTTGACCTTGACCTTCACGTTAAAATCTGTCACAACATAGGCTTACCTCCGTTTGCGAACCCCAGAATTTGAGTAGTGCATATTACACCATATGTGAAATACTGCATATTTTCTCCTCGACTTTGGTACACAAGTTGTTTCAATAAAGTTCAAGTGAGTTAAAATGCTGGTGACATTGGGCTTCACCTGGAAAGTGGAATATGCCGAAATATAGTCTTGCGAACCCCATAACCTTTTTTGGACCATGCATACTATAAAAAAAATATTAAAAAAAATCGTCGGTTGTTTCAAAACTGGTGACCTTGATCTTTATCGGCAGGTCCGTGGAAATATGTATAAATGTATTGTTTCCCTCAATTTGAGCTTACAGCGGAGCCCATGCTAGTCATCTGCATGGTTTTAAACAAAAAGCTTTTCGAGTTCATAACTTGAACAAAATTGGCTTCAAAACTACTTCATAAATATTGTTTTCTGATGCATGTATTTACCGGTCAAGATTTGATTCAGACTTCAAATATGACCCATCACTAGAGGAAGAACCCGGTTGAATTTGGTGTCAAAAGAACAAGGTCACATTTGAAGTTCATCTCAGTTTGGTTTTCAGATGATAATTTAATTATTTCCTGTTGTGATTGTAAGGCTTTAATATCATGCTAGTCAGCTGAGCGTCATGACCCATGGGTCACTTGTTATATAATTGTATACCTGTTTCATAGATGGACTTAGATCGGTTGGTATACTCATACTTAGGATTTGGATATATATATATATAAATATATAAGTGTATATATATATATATGTATATAAATATATATAAATATATATATATATATATATATATATATATATATATATATATACTCATGAATAAAATCTGGACTAGAATAACATCTGGACTAACACCTAGCAAAGACTGCTTTTATAAGTTAACCTTTGTAACAAGTATTAAATACTCGTTATCAGCTCTGTTTCATTTGTTACTGGTATCAATGTGAGTGGGTGATTCGTTTGTCACAGTTTGTTATAATCTGGTGAGGTCGGCTGTGGTGGTAACAGACCTACTTCGCATAGTTTCAAACACGGACACGATGGCGCTCCGCAACCCATTGTGTTTGTTATTGGATGCCATTACTTTCAAACACTTTAAAACCGGATTTATTTTTGACATGTTCAAGTAAACTCTCCCCCCCCCCCTCCAGCAAGGTCACGACGGCAGTTGCACAGTAATTTCTTGTTAGGAATAAACTTGCAAACACAGTTACACAAATTTCATTACAACTTATACCTGGTCATGTGCAGGCCATTGGTTAAATGTATAATTATGCGACAAAGCTTTATTCAATAAGATAAATCGAAATATCTGACCAAATAGAGCCTTGGTCTCTTGCAGTGAGCCTGTCAAAGAGGCTGACATCCGGACGGGGCGCCATCTATCGTTACCGTCAGAGAAACTTATATGGCACTGTTTGCGCCGGTTGGTCTGATGTATGACTGAATTAGCATCTGTTTAGGGTTTTGATTAATATACGAATGAGAGTGGAAACTGTTTATTATGTTGGTCCAAGATACTTAATATTTGGGATAGGCATGCAGGCAAGATTAACCCCGACAGCCATGTCGCATCGGTTTCGGGCTAAATATGAAGTACGAGGGTCTGTCTAAAACGCGGAGAATCCGCGGAGAGATGGAGAATTCGCGGAGAATTTGCGGAGAGTTATTAAATGCAATGATATACTTTTTAAATACGCATTAAAATCACTTAAAATCTCCAACTATATTACTCGTAACATATTTGTTCACTGTTAAATGACCGAAATAATTAAAAATCTGTACATTCACGTAAAATTTAGCTCTCAGTTGTTTGGACAAGCAAGTTCTTCTCCGATAAGATTTCATTTCTGCCATACCAGAGACAACGAATAGCATCAGGAGACTGTGGACTATTTGCAATTGCAAATGCAATTGATTTTTGATTCATTCAAGAAATTAAACAAATTGAAAATTTTAAACAGGGATAATTGCAAAAACAATTAGTTTCTTGTTTCAGTCCAGACATTAAGTTTTTACACCACTTCCTAAAACAAAACTTTCTCCTACTAGTAGTTCTAGAATACCAACGCCTAAATATAAGATATGATTGAGTATGATAAAAAATTTTTAAAATATATAATATAAGTGGTAATAAGCGGCTTCATTTAATATGTGCATTTGTCTTTAAAATAACTAAAACAACTTGATTAGTGAAATGGTTTTGTGAAGATTGTTCAAATAAGTTCTTGTACTTTTGCTGTACGTATGTGTAAATTGTGCTATATTTTTCATTTCTTTTATTATTATTGTACTGTATTGTTATGGTCAGAAAGAAGTGTGGTGTATTTTGTACAGACTAATAAAAATATCTCTTTAACTGTGATCACAATTAATATATATATATATATATATATATATATATATATATATATATATTTACTATTAAATATATATATTTAAATTTTCTTTTATATAATCCTACTGCCAAGTTGATTCATTAGCTTAAAGGTGCAATTTTTGTGTATAAAGTCGATGTCTGTGTTTCAACTTTTATTTGTGCATGTCGGGTAAATTTGGTCTAAGCCTATACACTTTTAATGGTGATAGTGTTTTTTATCTATCAATAAATGTAGGTAAACGTATGATTTATTTATTATATTATATATTTCGTTCACCACCTATAAACACCTGCATGGTCTTGTTATGGTTTGCACAATAAACTGTTGAAACATTAATATAAGAGTGTTGCGGTTTCGTCTCTAGATCTGTCAGTGTCAGCTGGTGACTCAGACATTTGTTACATTTTGCGTAACACATTCACCCGGCGGTGAGTCTACATTGTTAAGCATAAAATGCTTAATTATGTACAAGTTTTAATTATTTCGGTCATTTAACAGTGCGCAAATATGTTAAGAGTAATATAGTTGGAGATTTAAGTGATTTTAAAGTGTATTTAAAAATAACATTGCATATAAAAACTCTCCGCAAATTCTCCACGAATTTTCCGCGAATTCTCCATCTCTCCGCGGATTCTCCGCGTTTTAGATAGACCCGAAGTACGAGCGTGATTGGCTGAACCGACGTTACGTCAGTGGTGTCAACATCTGAAGACTTATCAAGCAATCAGAAAGCGCGTCCTCGTTTGCTATACCATGGCTGTCGTCTTTTCGTAACAGAATGAGACATGCTCAACATGTCTCACCTGCTGACGGCATGTTATTGTGGCTGTTTGTGCAAGGAATCTTTGTCCTCAGAAAAAAAATAGACCTAGAAAGATTAATAACTTCCTGTCAAAATCCTGATACGGAGGGAATCCCGTGATAACCAACCCTGAACCACATGGCTGTCGGACATAACGACGGGGGTTCTTGCCTGCCTTTCCCAAATATTTAGTATATAATATAGAGATGGACCATATCGTGTGAACAACGCTAGGAAAATGTTAAATAGGTAATAGTTATAAGGAAATGACCCAGAAAAGTAAAAAAAAAAAAAAAAAAAAAAAACAAAAACCGAAAGCTACACTAAAGCAATTCAAACGCTTTTTGTCATTATCAATCTGTCAGAGACTACAAAACGACAGACTCTTTCCTCTTTATCTTTGTTTCACAAAACCGATCTCCAGACATTCTAAATACTTTTCATTGATTTGAACTTTTGTGGATGGAAGTGCAATTGACAATATTTTTCAAATTATGTTATTGGCCGATATTACCTTGTTTTAAATGAATATGAGTGAGTTAATGTGGCCTGGTTAGATATGGGTTTATTACATTTTGTTCATACAGGTGTTGGCGGAGGTCTGCGTCCTGTGAGTGCGCTCTACTTTGACAGTGTTTTGTGTCGACTGCTCAGAGGTTGCCATATGAAAATACCTGCTCAGTTTTATCAAAATAAAACTCAAATTTCTCCAGAGCGAGTTGAATTGGTGAAACACCAAGGAATTCAAAATGCGAAAAACTATTTGCATATATGTGTGAATTCTGCGGTATTAGTTTTAATGATATATAGTCAACACCCATACAAGTGCAAAGACTTTGAAATATTCTTTCATTATCGCAGCCAATTACTAGAAGATATCAAAAGGGTACTCTTGTATATGGGAAAAAATATATATAGTGCAGAATGATAGGTTAACAAGACCGTAAAGACTGGTCATTGTGTCAGTCAAATTTGTGATATGACAAAAAATGAAGTTGTACACACTGGGGAAAACTTATACACAGGTTTAAACAATGTGGCAATTTGTTCCCTGCGACGAGGTTATCTTGTAGGACATGAAAGGATACACACTGCAGAAAAGCCATACAGGTGAGACGATTGTGATAAAAGTTTTATTTTAAAGTCCTCTCTTATAACAGGCATAAAAGAAAACATACTGGGATAAACCATTCAAGTGGAAATACTTTGGCAAATGTTTCAGTCTAGGCGAACTGTATCAGTGGATATAAAGGGGTACATTCGGAAAAAAAAAAACATACAGGCGTGAGGTCTGAGGTAAATAGTTCGGAAGAGCAAGTCAATTTGTAAAACATATAATACACACTGGTGATAACCATGTATATAAGTGCGAAATCTGTGCTGGGGCGAGTTGGATTCAACAAAACATTTATTTCTATATTCTTGTTAACCACAATTTATAAAGAATTAATAAAGAAGGAAACAGCAAGTGCAGCAACTATCTGTGAGACTAACTGTTTAATTGAATCGTTTTGTGTCAATTCAAGTTCCGGTATTCCAAATGTAAATTCCTGCTTTGTGGTCAGTTCAATGAATTCTAATTAACCTTTGTCCCTTGTAAGAATTTTGATGATCGCTGGGAACAAGACATGGTTATCCTTTTGTAACTATGGATAAAATCAAGAACAGATGTTAGTACATATCCACTGTACATATCTGCAGTGTGTGTAACGAGAACATTCAGCTTAATTCCAGCCACATGAACGTAGTCCGACCAGGATCTGGTAGGGTTTAAACCAGTCCACTTAATCTCTTACAGTTATGTTTCAGTAAGGAATGTCAGTTAGTTTATGCATATCAGGTTTTTAAGATGAGTACTTGAAGAAGACGGGCTCTGTCTGAATAGGGCAATCTACAAGTTAACAATTTTGCGTTGATTTATTGATACCTTTATAAGTAAAATATATTTTTTATTTTAATGAAACAAGACATTTTTTAAATATCATGTAAAACTTTGTAAATCGTAAAACATAAACTATAAATAAATCGAATTGTTCATTACGTGAGAGCGAAATAAATATTTCATTATTTCAATATATTGTTAACAAGTCTAGCTGTATACACAACATTTTGAATTTTCCATTTTAGTGCAGAGGCTCATCATACAATCGGAACTACGTAGGCCTATATAACATCACATAATGATCTGTCAAGTTTAAAACAGATCAAAATATACTTATATATTATTAAATATAATCATTCAAAAAATAAAGTAAACTTTCGTCACAGAAGTTGTGTGTACGTGTATGTATATATATACAGAACGAGAGAGAGAGCGGGTTTATGTAAAAGTTTACATGGATTTTTAGAGCTCGTAGATCAGTGTCTTGTACAGCTCCCCCCCCCCCCCCCCCCCCCCTGTCTGTAAATACAGGTCATCAAGATCAGCCCTGTACAAGCAGGATTTATGCCGAGTCATGCAGCACTGGATGGTCAGTGCGTCCAGTAAGCCCTAAAGACCGTTCTGGAAAAGCCCATGTCTATTTATGTTAAGTCATGCAGGGACTGCAGAAACTGCAACCCACATGGTGGTGTTTACAAATACTACACTCTGGTTGGTTAATGTTTATTCAAATGAGGGAATCCCCCTCCTACGCCAGTTACTGATTGGTGAATTGATAAGCACGGGGTCATATAAATAGATCTCCGGAGAAACACACCTAAAGCAGCTGTGGTTTCTCACATGTCGTAAACGTCACTTGTAAACAGTACTGAGAAACAAGTACACAACAAGAACTGCGACAGTTACTATGTCAGCATTTGACAAGACTCCTTTGGCCAACGGCTTTCACAAGGTAGGCTGCTCTTCATTGTTGTGCACTAGGATTGTTTATCTGGTGCTCTAGCCTGCGGTATTCTAGCTATACCCCCCCCCCCCCCCTCTCTCTCTCTCTCTCTCTGTCTCTCTCTCTCTCACACACACACACATTAAAATTCACCCGCTTTTATAGTTATTGGTCTGGGTCGGACTGGGGTGGAGCTTGGGCAATTTAAGTAAAAGCGGCCCGATTTTACTTCCATGTTAATTCAATATGTTGTTCATCGCAATCGGCACCAGGAAACTTCCCGTTGTGTAAGGGGTTTAGCCAGCTTTTTTTCCAAATAAGTCGGAGGTTAAGTTTAGCTTCACCATGATATTCCGTCTTTCAGCTTTGCTGAATAAAGTCCGCCTCCGATATTAGTAAACTGTAAAGCTGCTGTTTAACGGTTATAGTTTATATTTTGGAGTTAATCCATATTCACCAGCACACTATCAGGGGTGGATTAACATGGGGGCCAGGGGATGCCCCCTCATTTTTGACCCTAAAAATCTCTGGGAAATAGAATTATAACATGCGCGTAATACCGAAAATTGGCGGCGGAATGGAGTCTGGTGGAGCCTTCTCTATGATTGTGCTGTGTGATTTATGTCACTGCCAGTATACGTTCGTTTACGTTACTCGCGTCATGCTGATTGGTCTCATTACCTGTGATGGATCGACGATATGTATTTAACATTTTAATCAAAATATGTTTATATAGATATCATACCCTTAATATTTACTATATACCATGATTAAACAGCTAATATTAAGAACCATTAATTGTAAATGTATGAGTAATGAGTATATTATATGTCGCGTGCGGGCGCTAAGGCTGGGTTCGCGATCGTCTTACCTGCATACGCAAATGACAGATATCGCAATAGTTGACACTTGAGTTTATTCTGCAACAAAATAGGTCAAGCTGTTTCGAAGCGCTGTCAATAACATGGCATGAGCCTGGGCTCCCCAGTATACAAGACACTGTTTACATATTATTATTTATCAAACATTAAATGTTACATTATATGCAAACTATGCGTCTACTATAATTATACATAATATATATACATAATGTGACTACAAAATCATTCTATGTTATTTATCAGGTTTATATTTCCATGTTTATATACCACCATATCAATGTATACATGTTTTAACAACATATTAACTCTCCTAGTGTCAACATATATTACATACTCATAAACATTTCTTACATATACAATTTATACCATATTTTCACTTTATTTACACCTTGTTTACATCGTGCACTGTGCACAAATGTAAAGTAAATCTATGTTAAATATCATACGTAAACATATGTAAAATATCATTTTTTGTGATCCACTTAATTACTGCATGCCAAGTTTTATTGCATGAGGGAATTCTCTTACGGTGCTGCATATATTTAGATCATAAAAAAATTTAATACTGGATTGTTCGCTGCATGTTAGGCCCCCTTTTCCCTTTTGAAAGATATAATAAAATCTGCCAAGTTTTCAGCTAAACCACTAGAGCCCGTGTATTGGCGATCGTTCTGGGGTCTTTGTTTTTAGCAGTAATGAGTATATTAACTGGATTAATTGTACATCATAGTTGGCATGATAGAGCTTTGCAATACGTTTATAACACACTCATTTTTCTATTTAGTTAAATATAGTGATCAATGCATTCACCTCTATACGTTTACAGGCATCATTTTTCTTCTGTACATTATATTGAAACTGACATTAAAAATAATATATGTGTATGTGTGCGTGACTTGTGAATGCCTGGTGGAGATGAAGGGCCAGCGTGAGTATTATTTGTACAGGTCATGTCGTGCTGGGTATCTTAAACATAGGAAGTTGTTGACCGTTGCTCTCTGCTGAAGTCGCGCTTGAAATTGTAAACGTATCACCGGTCTGATCCGGAATCACTGATAAAAGATAAGTGATACGGATACGGGCGCTGAAAAAAATAACACACAACGAAATCATTATGCCTGCATGGCCTCGTCTTGGTATCGGGGAAAGTGTCTGGTCCATAGCATATATTGAAAGTACAGAACATTCAGGACAACAAGGGTTTATGGTTTCCATTCATTCCAGGACTCGGTCTATTCTGCTTTTGATTCTGGTTGAAACTGACGCGGTTCCGGCGACACCGGCATCACCTAAATATATAAATATATAAATACATAAAGCACTAAAACGTGACTGGATTGAACGGCTCAGAACGGATATAAAGGCAGAGTATTTTACACGTTTTAAAGACCATAATTATACCTTTGGGGGGGGGGGGGGGGGGGGCTATGTTTGCTAACCTTGGCTCCTCATTACACAATTTTCCCTTACTTTTGACGTATATCAGAATGGAACTACATTTTGAATTAGTCTCTGGGACGAGAATTTTTCATGTAACGGCTGTTTGTAGATACAACCACGCGGAGGTTAAAAATAGAGGAGAGTCTTCTATATAAACTACACTGGTCAATCAGACGTTGTTTATATCTTGATAAGAAACCTCTAACCTTAGTGTGAAGGCTAGACATGTTACCTCTATGATAAAGCTATATCAGGCAAGACTCACCCCAACCCTCTGGATCTGTACGTTAAATTAATTCTTTCTAAGTCCAGTAATATGTTATTTGTTTCAGTATTTTTTTCTGTTATACATTTATAATAATCCATCACAGTTTTCCAAATGTCGCCTAATATTTCCTTTTGATAGTTTGATTTCATTTTGCTTCACTACCCAGAGTGTATTATTTATCCATCTTATCCATCATTACTATCAATGACAACCTTGATGTTAGAGTGTAATATTTATCCATCTTATCCATCATTACTATCAATGGCAACCTTGATGTTAGAGTGTATTATTTATCCATCTTATCCATCATTACTATGAATGACAACCTTGATGTTAGAGTGTAATATTTATCCATCTTATCCATCATTACTATCAATGGCAACCTTGATGTTAGAGTGTAATATTTATCCATCTTATCCATCATTACTATCAATGGGAACCTTGATGTTAGAGTGTAATATTTATCCATCTTATCCATCATTACTATCAATGGCAACCTTGATGTTAGAGTGTAATATTTATCCATCTTATCCATCATTACTATCAATGGCAACCTTGATGTTAGAGTGTAATATTTATCCATCTTATCCATCATTACTATCAATGGGAACCGTGATGTTAGAGTGTAATATTTATCCATCTTATCCATCATTACTATCAATGGCAACCTTGATGTTAGAGTGTAATATTTATCCATCTTATCCATCATTACTATCAATGGCAACCGTGATGTTAGAGTGTAATATTTATCCATCTTATCCATCATTACTATCAATGGCAACCTTGATGATAGAGTGTAATATTTATCCATCTTATCCATCATTACTATCAATGGCAACATTGATGTTAGAGTGTAATATTTATCCATCTTATCCATCATTACTATCAATGGGAACCTTGATGTTAGAGTGTAATATTTATCCATCTTATCCATCATTACTATCAATGGCAACCTTGATGTTAGAGTGAAATATTTATCCATCTTATCCATCATTACTATCAATGGCAACCTTGATGTTAGAGTGTAATATTTATCCATCTTTTTTATCATTACTATCAATGGCAACCTTGATGTTAGAGTGTAATATTTATCCATCTTATCCATCATTACTATCAATGGCAACCTTGATGTTAGAGTGTAATATTTATCCATCTTATCCATCATTACTATCAATGGCAACCTTGATGTTAGAGTGTAATATTTATCCATCTTTTTTATCATTACTATCAATGGCAACCTTGATGTTAGAGTGTAATATTTATCCATCTTATCCATCATTACTATCAATGGCAACCTTGATGTTAGAGTGTAATATTTATCCATCTTATCCATCATTACTATCAATGGCAACCTTGATGTTAGAGTGTAATATTTATCCATCTTATCCATCATTACTATCAATGGCAACCTTGATGTTAGAGTGTAATATTTATCCATCTTATCCATCATTACTATCAATGGCAACCTTGATGTTAGAGTGTAATTTTTATCCATCTTATCCATCATTACTATCAATGGGAACCGTGATGTTAGAGTGTAATATTTATCCATCTTATCCATCATTACTATCAATGGCAACCTTGATGTTAGAGTGTAATATTTATCCATCTTATCCATCATTACTATCAATGGCAACCGTGATGTTAGAGTGTAATATTTATCCATCTTATCCATCATTACTATCAATGGCAACCTTGATGATAGAGTGTAATATCTATCCATCTTATCCATCATTACTATCAATGGCAACATTGATGTTAGAGTGTAATATTTATCCATCTTATCCATCATTACTATCAATGGGAACCTTGATGTTAGAGTGTAATATTTATCCATCTTATCCATCATTACTATCAATGGCAACCTTGATGTTAGAGTGTAATATTTATCCATCTTATCCATCATTACTATCAATGGCAACCTTGATGTTAGAGTGTAATATTTATCCATCTTATCCATCATTACTATCAATGGGAACCTTGATGTTAGAGTGTAATATTTATCCATCTTATCCATCATTACTATCAATGGCAACCTTGATGTTAGAGTGTAATATTTATCCATCTTATCCATCATTACTATCAATGGGAACCGTGATGTTAGAGTGTAATATTTATCCATCTTATCCATCATTACTATCAATGGCAACCTTGATGTTAGAGTGTAATATTTATCCATCTTATCCATCATTACTATCAATGGCAACCTTGATGTTAGAGTGTAATATTTATCCATCTTATCCATCATTACTATCAATGGCAACCTTGATGTTAGAGTGTAATATTTATCCATCTTATCCATCATTACTATCAATGGCAACCTTAATGTTGTGAACGACCTTGAATACTTCACCTGTTAATTAAGAGACGTCTGTACTTTGTCGTTCACCTCTTGCTCTGGTCTGTTTCCGCACCAGTCGATGAGTAAACAAAAGCTGACAGTGACATCAGTAGACGAAGCGGACCTGACTGGTTGAGGTTTGATTGACATTACAGGTTCTAGAGATCGATATATAACAGTTGATAGGTCTGCTGTATCGCCCTTATGGTTCAGCTTTCTGTTTGTATGAGAGGTTATAGTTCAGAGTGAGCTGTCACTGCAGGTCGGTATACCAGGTCAAGTTCATGCAGGAGATAAAACGTTTTTTTAAATGGAAACAGTGCAGTTCAATCAATTATGAAAGAAAAATACCAATCATAGATAAAATCGATTAATTGACAGACCACTAATATATATATATATATATATATATATATATAAATTCATCTATTATGTGTATTTATCGTGCCCTGTGACTCAACACGGCCTCTTAGATCAGTTGATCTTAACCAGCTGTAAGTACCTCTCAAAAGATCAGCTTTTGCGAGCTTTTTAATTTGTCTTGTGGTTTAATTAAATTTAAGTACACTAATCCAAATTATTATACAGCATATCATATAATTTCTTAACTAATATACATGTATATATATATATATATATATATATATATATATATACAAATACATATTTTTCAATAACGATGGAGTAAAACAACACTGTAAATTAACAACAGACAGTTTGATGGGATGCGACCCGATCCTCAGGTGAATATTGTTAGAATGAAGCTAACGGCATGGTTTGAAAATATCAGGGCTGGGTATCGGTCAACCTATTCAGGTACAATAGGTATTGCGATATACCAAAGCGATACCCGATACGTATTGACGATACGCTTCATATTCCTTAGTGTATGTTTTGTTAATTAAAAGCTCTGTGAATAAAGTTAAACAAACAAATATAAAAGACCGTAATATTAGTCTATCATTGTTATGGAACTGTATATACATTCCCTATCCAGTCAATCATACGACAACACGTGATCTCATTTATGTCATAAAAGGTCAATATAAGAAATATAAAACAGGTTGAGCTTTATAAATAACCCAGATTATAGTTTAGGTTAGGTTTGTATGACTTTGTCTATATATGTTTGCAGTTTTTGTGTTTCATTGATACGACGATACAACATGCATAGCGTGTCGGTTATCGTATATATATATATATATATATATATATATATATATATATATATATATATATATATATATTGATGTCACCACGCATAATGGCTGGAGACAACCAGGTCGAGCCAAACCACTGGCGGCCATGTACCCCTATATGTGACCTTTCTTCATTGTTACTGATGAGAGACTATGACCGTCACAGCATCTGTTATTGTATTTTGTATGTGGATGGTGTGGTTTAGCATCGCATATCTCAAGAATATTTGACTTAACTGATGCCCGATTCCGGAAGTAAGATTCTGTTTCCGGCACCCAGGTTGCTTCAACATATACTATGGTCGAATTTTTGTTCGTGAAGGTTTAGAATTGGGATATTCGCGGAAGTGAAAATTTCGTGAAAATAAACCCGTCGTGAATAAGACGCCCCAACTACACTAATAAATAAGCGTTTAATAAAGCCTCATAAGCCTTTCAAATAAAGTAACTGTGGTTGTGGCGTCGGCAGACAACATTTTTATATTATTGATATTGGCAGATTGTTTATTTCATCCATTACACAAAGATTTATATTATTAATATTGTATTTCCTTGATCAGACGCATGGGCGTTTATTATTTTCAGATCCTGCTTTGACCCGGGCGTGTAAACAAGACCGGCTTCTATTTAAGGCCGGCGTTTATAAAAATATATTATCAGGCTCGTCAGTCAAAACTTAAAAAAAAAATAACACGTCGAAACAATAAACCCGCCGATCACTACTTGGGGACACATTGAAAACATCGCCGGTACACAGATTATGTTTATGAAATATCCCTAGATGCCATAGGAATATGGGAAATGCGAAATCTCAACAATCACGAACAATGATAAGCATTTACGGGGAATCACAGCGAGAGAGTTTGCAGTTGTCAACAAAAATCTGTCCGGTGTTTCATGTTGCCGTTCCATTTATTTTTCACCGCCAGCAGTTGGTAACAGTGTTTCCCACTGAACACGGGGTGGCTCTTCCATTAATTGCATGTGCACTACGTATAACTTGTAACATTAATTGGTACCATCGAAATACGGGGGGTTGGTACTTATAACGGAACAGCTTAATTCATTTTCATTACACCTCCCTCCCGACTTTTAACTGATTCAGCTTGGCACAGCGTATATTCAAGCGTTTCCGACCTGGTATATACTGGTATGTGACATTTACTGCCGGGAATATTCCACTGAATGCATAGTTTTTGACGAGAATAAATACTATTTATAACTTTTAAGATTGTCTCAGAAGCGTGGTTTTGGTAACGTTGGGGTTGCACTTAAAAACGCTTCAAAAACCAAAGCAAGGAGCGTAATTTGGCTTGACCTTAGCTACAAATTGTACCGCTTAACACCATTATTTAGCGTCTCCATGCTACACAAGAAATATGTGTTCAAACGTTTTTGAGCAGTACTGTTCATCCGTCCGTGAGGTACACACTCTCTGTACCAAGTTGTACTGCTTGTGTCAAGCGGCACTATTTGTACCTATAGCTTGACAGCAGTGATAATGTTAGCCTTCTCATTTGTGACGTATGTGTGAAGCGTTTATTAGGAGATGCAATAATCATAATGGACGAATGGGGAATATTTGGTGTCTCTTATGGAAACGGACATGTACGTAAAAAAGGAAAGGTTTATAAAGGAATTAAATATATTTTCATCAAAAACACAAACCGATATTCATACAACAATCTTCGGTCAATTTTACCGGGAAATGCAATAATTATAGAGACGGGAAAACAGATTTTGCGGCAAACATGGAAACTACTATGA
Organism: Sipunculus nudus; assembly: GCA_026874595.1. NCBI lineage: Eukaryota > Metazoa > Annelida > Sipuncula > Golfingiida > Sipunculidae > Sipunculus > Sipunculus nudus. The sequence goes on along the minus strand of CM049322.1, from coordinate 59,885,523 downwards.
CGCCCGGCCTCTGAACAAGATAGGAGTCTATTTAAGACCGGCGTTAATTTTCCTGAGACATTTTTTTCACTCCGGCGACTAAATAAGGCAGGCGACTATTTACGACCCGGTGTCTGATCAAGGAAATACGGTAATATTAGATCTTTTATATTATCTGCCTATATTGAACAAATACATTTATAGAACACAGGACCGCAAGTCATGGTCTGTTCAATGTGAAGGCATCTGAACACTGTAATATGCCTCACAGGATAATGCATCAGTACAACCGATCTAGTGGACTTATAAATATTGGATAAAAAATGTATACTAGAACATCATGACTTTGCATTTTTAAATAGTATTACGGAACCTTATATCAACAGATCACGTATGCGTGATGAATATAAATTTTGTCAAGGAGATAAACAAATCAGATTCTGTAAAACTTGGCAAGGGGAATGAATAGAGAAGTCAGTATTTTTTTTTGTTAACAAATAACTATAATTTATTCTTAAAACAACCCTAACATTACAATACACTAAATCGATACAATTGTGCTAAGTAGCTGGATACACAACTGTCACAGCGATAAGTCCTTTAAAATGTATAAGGCGGAGGAACAGTTCACACAAATTCTCTCGGAGAATAACAGTCCAATGTAAAGCTCTTGTAACAATCCCGAAAGTAAACTGAAGACCAAACAAGATTCGTCACAATTCCAGAAGAAAATCTGAAGAAAATCTAAAATTTCCGCACTTATCGGAATAGGTCCCACAAACTGACATACACACTTCTGTGTCCCCTGGAATATTCTCTCTCTTCTCCCTATAGCCTCTCTATATAACTATTCACCTCAAGCCGAGAATTTTTCATTTAGCGAACAATCCAAAGAACCTAACATAATAAACACGCTCAAAGAACATACTAGAACAAAGAACACTGTATCTACACGCCAGGGTTCAACCGTGAGCTGGCCCGGCCCGGCCAGGCGAGAAAACCCCAGTCTAGCATGACAAAGAGAATTCAACCAGTATGGATTAAACTGAGAGTGCAACACGCAGCCAGGCGAGGCCGCTACAACACGAGTACGCCCGTGCCACACAATAAAAAGGACACCTTTAACAATAGAAAACTGTTAGCTATTTTGATGTATACATCGTGAATAGATACCCTCGATATCCGATACACAGATTTTTGACATTCTGTGGGTCCGTATAGTTAAAATACAAATATTTCATTTTATCACAAGAATTTAAATGATTAGATTTCATTTTTTCATCAAAAGTGGAAAAACATTTTTGGAATTTAATAATTGTTAAATCTATTTTTTTTATGCGAAGACCAAATTAACAAAGTTTACAATATTATGGCAATTTAAAATTGTAGGTTGTAACTTTAGTGTTTATATTATTACCCGAAGTTTAGTTTATTAGAATTGTTTATATAATAAGCTGAAATTAAAATTATCAGGAGAGGGTATATTATTATCATTGAGACCTTTCCTAAGCAAACCAGGGATATCTGTTGGCGACAACTAATACTATTCAGGACAAATTTGAATATTTGTTCTTCTGTAGACGTTAGATGGCGCTGAAGACCTAACGTTACAAAATATTCATCACGCGATTTTCTCTGGCAGCACCAAAACATCGGGTCGGGGTGGGGGAGGGGTGTGTGTGTTGTGGGGGGGGGGGGGGTATCTATGTTTGGATATCGTTAGGGGGTATCTACGTTAGAATATCATTAGGGTTAGGGGGTATAGATCTACGTGAGGATATCGTTAGGATTAGGGTAAGGGGTATAGATGTACGTTAGGATATCGTTGGGATTAGGGTTAGGGGGTATAGATCTACGTAAGGATATCGTTAAGGTGGGGGGTGGGGGTTATCTATGTTAGGATATCGTTGGGGGGGGGGGGTTATCTATATTAGGATATTGTTCACAAAAAAATGGTGGCATAATTATAACACACATAAATTATTGCTGGGCGTGTATATAGCATGTACATATCTCCCCCCCCCCCCCCGGTTTCACTATCTTTCACTATCGAATCAGGATATTTTACTTGTCGTGGTATATGGAATCCGTTTTTGTCCTGTTTGGTCAGGAAATAAATTTTGTTTGGAGGTATCCCATATATAATATATATATAATATATATATGTATATATATATATATACACACAATCAATATTATATATCATAGGTTTTGGAACCGGGTGGGGGGGGGGGCAGAGTATAGTTTTGTGTGTGTGTGTGGGGGGGGTATAATCCCCCCCCCCCCTTATTTGTTTGCCTTCCAGCCTTCCGGAAAACCATGCCCTCCCCCCCCCCCCCCCCCCCCCAACAAAAAAGATGTTCCCACGCCTTTGTATATATATCTACACGTAAATCGATCACAGAAGTTGCACGACCAAAAATCGCGTATGTGTGGAGAGTGACTCCTGCATATTCATCAGGTCATATCAGGTGACCTCAAGCATGCGCAGTGAACCATAAATATTGACATTAAACTTGCCATGTGGCTGTAGACCGAGGGTGTGGGAACAAGCTCAGGGTGCAGGTTTGCACTTAAGATAAACAGTCAGAGAAAATAAGGTTCGGATATTGAAGGTAAATCAAGAGAAAACATCCAGTGATCAGCATGGGCGACCCCCGTATGGTGAGTACAGTTTACCATAGCCCTCGCTGACTGGCCGCCACGCGTACAGATGTTTATTTCTGGTAGTTGCTAGACCGGCCTGGTCCGGTTTGATATGAGACTTTAATAATCGTCTGTCATGCCAGATTCTATACGTCTATATCGCTACCACGATGGACCTGTAACAGTGAATAGTTAGGTACAACCAAAGTAATGCATGATGTTTGTATTTATACTAAATGCTGGATTTTATATTAATCTTTGCCGCGTCAAAACTCATATTCCGTTTGCCATATGTTACTTTACGTGCACGCGGCGCTGTCCTCAAAAATCGTTGGTCTACTTAATGGCCTAAATACACTGGGGTTGTGGATATTCGTTCAGTTGTTGTTGTGGATATTTAATTAAGAACGGATGCGCCAGGTTGGGGTAGGGTGAGGATCCAAAAGAATTCTGACTTATGAACATAATCCTTACTGGCCAGCGTTTAACATGATTAATATGTCCGCCTGACATTAAGGTTTATGGGGGAAAGGGACACGCCCCCTTGTGCATGCATTCTTAAAAGAATTTTACATAATTATATACATACGTTTGCGTTCATGTTTAGGCCTGTAGGCTAGACCGGAGCTGACGTTCTGACTGGTACATTCATTCCATATAAATAAGTAACGGTCCAGCTCCGATGCGGGGCTCAGACCAATGTTGCGGGAATCCACCGTAATTGATCACAACCACTCTCTGAACTCATGTACAAACAAGGACAAATGACGACTAAAATCCTTTAATGGACCTGATGAAAAGGGTATAGTGTATAGTGAAACCACTCATTTTAGCAACCAGTTAAAACAAAACACTGTACTGGCGGTCTTGTCCTGGCGATGCAAGAAAGACAGTTTTGTCTCGGCGATGTAAGAAACAAATACCCGTTATATATATATATATATATATATATATATATATATATATATATATATATATGAGTTTATTCTATGAATATAAAGTAATCGAATATAATAAATAATTGACTCTCCTTAAAAGCAAGAAAGAGAGTCAGGGGCGTAGCCAGGATTGAGGGAGGGGAGAAGCCGGCAGATCCAGAAATTCGAAAAGGGGGGGGGGGGGGGGGGCGCTTATATGCATGTATTGGCACTATGAAAATTTTTATATATAAACGTGTATATGTTTGTATATATATAATTATTAATAATATTTTCAACATAAAATGCCTGATAAACTGTTCTTTTATGTCTTTGCGTAATGTAGTCAAACAGTAGAGAGGTTCAATATTTAATATTTATATTTCTTCTAAATAAGGATATAAAATTTTAATCGTTTCTAAACAAATCAATGGCGCAAAAGTGCATTTACGTTTCTTACTTGCAAAATGTCATCTTTTAAATGTAATGAGTGAAATAACTGATATGTTGAAGTCTTATGTTAAACTTTGCATTTTACCGGGTTCCGTGGTCACACAAGACTGCTAAGACCACAGATCGCGAGTTCGAGTACCGGTATCACCAGAGGAACCGTGAGATTGTTCACGGTCGATCCCAATCAGGGCCTGGTGCTCTACAGTTGTTCTGCAGCTGTTCATATATATCCTTTTACTCAACTAATAAATTTGAAAGTAATAAACTGCAGTTAACTTTAATCAAATCTCATTGCTATTTAATAAAAAGGGATTCAAAAAACGAAAATAAATCACGAAAATTGGAAAATTAGATAAAATGAGAGATATTGCAGCTCAACGGGTGGCCGCGCGGCGAGGGCGCCCCCCTGGATCCGCCACTTGCAGCAAAGGCAACCTAATATATATATAAATATATTGTATTAGATTAAATGAAATTTCGAAAGGACATAAGAGTATTGGATGCGACGGGGGGGGGGGGGGGAGCCCCCCCCCCCCCCGGCTACGCCCCTGAGAGTTGTAGAAGTTGATCTCCTAAGTCTAAAGTTAATAGTTATAGAATTCTTTTGTAGATAATTGAATTAATCTGATACGACATGTCTAGAATCCTGCAGCCATCGTATCCGTTATATACACGCTTGTGACGGTAAACGTGCGCTCAGCCAGATCAGAGGCCGCAGTCATGTTAAAGCCACAGTAGGGGCTGTGTAAGCGCAACGAGACCCCGCAATCACTCCGCACTGTCAGCGCAATATACATTTAGGATCAGGTAGAGTTTACCTTTGCAGCCCGGTGACCCCTACTGTATGCTTACTTTATTCATTAATTATCATTACAAACTGGTCTGCGGGCTGTTCATGCTGGTTTGATACCACTCCGCTGTACGTGTATAGGTCAGTGCCCCCAGGGCAGCACCTGAGTACTGCCGACGCCGGAGAACTCGTTCCTAGGTATGAGAGACTTGTGACCACGCGGCTCTACGTGTACATTAAGCAGTGGTGACACGATCTATAAGACCATGCAGAGCCGTCAACATCGATATCTATCATAGGACTATTTATAGTCGCATTGATTCTTGTCAGAGCCATTGGTGATCGTATTTGTCATGTATCTTTGATCGAACGCTGATGTGTAACACCGGCCTTAGTAACAGATCAGTACACAGATCAGTACCCAGATCAAGTACATGATCAAATTCTTGTCACGCCGATTTTGTGCTTTTTTTTTATCTATGGATAAAATTTGTTAGTTATCCTAGCACAAAACCAGAACATTACAAGATCTCCATACAGTCACAAATGAAAGATTAATATATTGAAAAGTTATAGACATATATTCTGCGTACACAAGAATAAATTTTTTGACAGAGGCCTATGATAAATATTCTTCAGACTCAAGGGTGGAATGATAATATAATGGGAATTAAAAGTCAGCTGATTGGCCAATAGGCACACGTGACTGGTCAGACAGCGGGACCACCGCGGTTACTATGACCGTATATGCAAACTGGCGGGTCATGTGCCTGTCATGGGGGCTGCTATTTTTGTGATGACCTCGTGACCATAACGACATGTCAGCAGTTATGGATAATCCGCCCCCATTCCATACAGTTATTATTCCTTCCCTAGGAAATTTCAATAATTGCATTGTAAAATATCGGATATTTTGGCACATGAGCTATTCATGTTTAAGGTGAAAAGGTTCAAGTGAACCTACGGTATACGCATAGTCTTGAACATGGAATATTAGAGACCGCGTGGACACACAGGAGGGGGTGGGGGTGGGGGGGGGGGGGGTTCGTTTACAATATTATTCTTGACAATAACGCCTGATATATATATACGAGAAGCGGCAGAGAAGCCAACTAAAATATAAAGAGAACTACAGCTTCCATATAATATATATATTTTTTTCTCTTGCCGTCGTTCACGTGATAACTTCAGTATAGGCCTATGACTTCAGATCAATGACGTGCTGACTGATAAACAGTACAGCAGTCTAACCAGAATACACCAACCTCCAACCAGACCAGCTACATTCCGATTTCCCTTTGGTCAAATAAACAGTGTTTGCCTTATTGATACGTCGTGTATAGTCTCACCACGAAGGTCGTGAATATTCATAAACTGTGGGCTGTCTAGACTTTTTTTATGATCGGACAAAAGCCGTCACTGTATCACCGTCTAACCACACGCGCCCACCGACCACAGACTACCAACCATAGCACCTAATGCACGTCCCGTAATTACTAATAACAGTTTGTAATCGCTCTAATATAAAAACCACATAGACCCATGCATGCCGTATTATTATAAACACGATAGAAGCGAGTTTACCGTATGTCGCAGTGTGATCGATTCTCAAGATCTTGCGGCAACTGTCCCTGCAGGGACGCCGAGAGAGCGTGACGTCATAGTTACGTCACAGACTACTCGTATATGTCTTTCCTTTCAAACACGCTGCAATCAGTAACCTGACTTATAATACTGAGCATATATAGTGGATTAACACATTTTCAAATGGACGGGGACATAAAGACTAAGTATAGGCGAATGTTAGATTATTTTACCATAATAATAAATAACTGCCAAAACAAGTAAACCAAATCACAGTGAAATGCGTATCTGTAAAATTATGATGAAAGGCCTAAGCAGTGGTTATTTTCTACGATTCGGGATGTTTTATCAAATATTGCTAGTTGTGTCTTACATAAGAAGGACAAGAATGTGTTTAATTTCGTACACGGACGCTTCGGGGAGGTGGGGGAGGTGGCCGGAGCTAGGGATGCTGGAAGGCTGGAGGTGTAAGGGGTCTTGGGGCTGATATGTCTTGTACCCAGTTATAAATATGACTGGAAAGGTCTTCTCATGGTTAAGTTTATAATGGTCGACACTTGTGTTGTCATCGGTGCCCTCTATAAGACAACAAACCTCTTACATATTAACCCCCCGTGGTTATGTCCGACAGCCATGACATAACAACCGAGGACGCGCTTTCTGATTGGTTGATATGTCTACTACTGGAGTCTTCACATGGTGATACCGCTTTCTGATTGGTTGATATGTCTACTACTGGAGTCTTCACAAGGTGATACCGCTTTCTGATTGGTTGATATGTCTACTACTGGAGTCCTCACATGGTGATACCGCTGACGTAACAATGGTTCAGCCAGTCACGCATGTATTTCAAATTTAGCCTGAAACCAATGTGCCATGGATGTCGGGCCCGACAACAGGGGCTTCTTGTCTGCCTATCTCAAATCTTAAGTAAATAATATAGAGATGGGCCATATAAAGTGAAAGACGCTAGGATATGTCAGATAAGTAATAATAATGGGAAATGACCCAGAAAAGTAACAGATTTAGCCGAAATCTACACTAATAACAATTCAAGCGCCTGTGATTTTACGATGAAATTCTACATGACCAAAACTCGATAGATGAGAAATTCCTTAAAATATTATTATGACCAAATATATATGCCAGTGACGAGATTGAAATCCAGGCGGATTTTAAATTCGGCTAGACGAGATTGCGATTGTGATCTCGCCTAGGCAAGATTGCGATTGTGATCTGGCCTAGACGGATTTTAAACTCGCCTAGACAAGATCACAATTGCAATCTCGCCTAGGCGAGATTAAAATCCATCATGGAGCAGGCCAGGAGTTTAATCTCGCTTAGGCGAGTTTAAAATCCGTCTGGTATCATCCAGGCTTACAATATTTTAACTCTGAATGGTTATGTATAGTTCACAAGTAAAAAAAAATATATATTTTAATATATATATGCATATATATATATATATATATATATACATGTATATTCATTTATTTTGTAATAAAAGGTTTATGATTTGAATATAAATATAATAACTTAAAAATGGCGAATCGATCAGTTATATAGAAAATGGTGCTGCGGGTCATGTACACTACTACAATGTATAGGTGTTTTCCCATCCGCGCCTGTTGATGCCACGCCACGCGGTATGGCTGGTCTTGCCATTGATTCAGACCGTGACGACTAAAAAAGTATGTAGCAAACACGTTAGTGCATAAGAACTGCACGTTGATGCATGAGTTACTGTCGACGGCCCTTGTTAATATTGGGTAAATCCGTAGACCGCTTTATATATATATATATATATATATATATATATATATATATATATATATATATATATGTCAAGGCCCAGACCCTTGAGGATTTGGGCTGGACCAGGGCTAGACCAGATCCCGATCGGGGTTTAGGATTTAATTTTACATTGATTTCATAATTAAAAAGAAACGTTTGGACATTAAATTTAGCAGGATACAGTTAGGGCAGGGGTATGGGTAGCCATGACCTTCAACTGATTACACAGGAAGTCATTATCTTTGATATTAATTGATGATCGGGAATTTGGCTATGTCATAGGCCGTTACCATGCAACCAACAATTGTTGTGACAGAAATAGTCCTAGCTTTGGTAGCAGAAAAAAGTAGTTTTAGAAGAAATAATGGCCATCATAAGGTTTATTTTTTACAGGATTGCATCATGTTATTATCATCTGTCTAGGTCGGCCTGTCCCTCGACTCCAACAAACTTTTGAATCTCACGTTCCCGAGTTCTGGTACTTTGACACACCTAAATCGTATAACTTGAAACCGATCAAAAGAAAAACAAAAAACAAACAAAACAAAAAAATCACACGTAAGACTTATTCATTGAATCTTCTTTAATGTCAGATCTTTATCCGAGGTTACTTTATTTACGTAGCTCATCCCAAGGAGTTTACAGGGATGGAGTATCAAGTGAAAGACTGGCCATATGTGAGGACGGAGCGCTAACCTAAACCCCTCCTCCGCCCCCATTTACTTTATCAGATTTTGCGCGGATAAAAGTCCTGCGAAGTCCCACGTCTGCCACAGTCGAATTCTTTTGAGTCAGACTTTCTGTTGTCACACGCAGAGTAGTCATCACTTGTCAAACGCGCCATAGTCGTCACAAGTCAAACACGCTGTATAGTTATCACTAGTCAAACACGCTGTATAGTTATCACTCGTCAAACACACTGTATAGTTATCACTAGTCAAACACGCTGTATAGTTATCACTAGTCAAACACGCTGTATAGTTATCACTAGTCAAACACGCTGTATAGTTATCACTAGTCAAACACGCTGTATAGTTATCACTCGTCAAACACGCTGTATAGTTATCACTCGTCAAACACGCAGTATAGTTATCACTAGTCAAACACGCAGTATAGTTATCCCTAGTCAAAGACGCTGTATAGTTATCCCTAGTCATACACGCTGTATAGTTATCTCTAGTCATACACGCTGTATAGTTATCCCTAGTCAAAGACGCAGTATAGTTATCCCTAGTCAAAGACGCAGTATAGTTATCCCTAGTCAAACACGCTGTATAGTTATCCCTAGTCAAACACGCTGTATAGATATCCCTAGTCAAAGACGCCGTATTGTTATCCCTAGTCAAACACGCTACCCAAACGCTAATCGAATCAGCAGGATGCATTCTTGGTCTAGCTCAGTTTTATCTTAACGACTGTGAAGGGAAAACGCCCAAGATCACCAATATCATACGCTGCTAATAAGGGCGTTTATTCTGAAGTTTTAGGGAGTTGGACCTGGAGATTTCTCATTCAGGTGTAGTGTATAATTGTATAAATGGTGAAATAAATGACAGCCGCTATCGACAATCTGGCCTAGATATGAATCATTATCTTGTCGGTTAGCGGGTGCTGGAATACGGACACGGACCCTAATTCCCACGGACTCTCATAAGCGACGTATATACGTACTTTCTACATCGCGTGTTCAAGATAAAGACAATGCACTCTGAATGGGTGTTTGTGCTAATGTATCACCTGAATATTTAGTAATTTATCGGCAAAGCCAAGTGCACAAACACCCATGGAACGTACCACACCGTGAACAGTGATCACTGGACCTTGATGGTCATGATAGCATGAAGACCGAAAAGTTAGTGCGTCCAGTACAAAAAGGGGAATGGATTATACATCTATATCGCTACATATGTAGACTATTTTAAGCCTGCACGTGTCGAATTTTATAGTCTATGATGTGGTTGCACAATATTGTGGCTTCCAATATTAAAAATCATATCTTATAATATAATTATGTTACAGTAAAATAATTAACTAAAAAGCTTAACTTATATCTTAAAAGGCTTTTTTTTTATTCATTCAGTTCGCCATTCCGTATAAAATACCAAGATTAAAAAATAAACATCTGTATGTTGAATTTTTTTTCAGAGCAACTGATGATTAATTGCATCACAGTTATTTATTTATAGCAAAGAGGTTGGATAGATGGTTGAAGCCAAGAAATTATGAGGTTCCTTCTCAGAGAACTATATTTGGAGTGTCATACATTTATAGGGGAGGAAGATAATAGTAACTTTTCAGAAAAAGAATCATTAACAGCAGTAGAAATTTCGACAGAAGTTGACGCCTGATTTGGTTGAACATACACGTAACTTTGTATACGTTAAAAATCCTGGCGAAACAGATGAATGATAATAATAATAACCATTACGGTTCGACATTTCGAAGGTTGCATCATAAGCGAGCCCTGGCCGTCAGAAAAAAAACTGATGTAAGTGAATGAGTTGTGCTCTTATTCTGGTTATAGAATATTTTAATAAATGCGTATAATGGCAGATTTGCCTTCATATTTCATTGGATTGTTGTACGGTGTTACCTGATCCTCTACAGAATTTTATGAAAAAAAAACATCCGTTCACAGCTGAATGAGTACAATGTTTTACAGACAAACCAACCAAGTAAACTTCAAGTCAAAATCTTATACATACCTCCTTAGCGGAGTAGTTACAATGGTATTAAATCATTATGAATTATATCTCCCGCTCAGAGCGAATAAAATGTGGTTAAGTAGGAAAACCCTGTAAGATTATCAGGTTAACTTGAGTTAGAGATTTATAAAGAGCCAGCGGCCTCGCACCAGCCCACGTCAACAAAACTAGATAGACTGGCCTTATGCCATTGCGTGTTTGATGGTACCTGGGACGTGAATGCTTCTACCATTTAAACCATCTCCCGCCGGACCGTGACCTTACACGTGTAGGTGACAGGGCGAGAATTCTTGACCTCCCTTTTAAACATGATACACTCAATGATCGTCAAAGCACGGATGTCACGCGGGTCACAATAAAAACATTATCTTATATATAGGTAATAGGAGATCGAGCTTACGTGCGGCAAATACTAAACCACAAATAACCATACCTGTGACTTCATATATTAATGAAACTTTCTATAAATAGATTGTGGTCCCGTTTATATAACGGTCGTTTTTTTACTCCTTTGTGTGCATGCCATGGAATCAGGCGCGGTATGGGAGGGGGGGGGGGGGGTTTCGAGACCCACCCCCACGCGCTCAACTACCATCCTTTTTTAGACCAATTTTAAACCATTACAGGTAAATTGCTCGGAATAATCACTAATTGACACCCATGGACCCCCCCCCCCCCCCCACAATGCAACAAATTCTGGATCCGCGCCTGCATGGGAGTCCATTCTTCCTTAACTTGCTCTCTCTCTCCCTCTCGAACTCTCGCCAGCCCAGCCAACGGTCTGTCAGACCAAGGATAAAGCCGCAATTAGACCTAAATACGAAATGTTCAGACAGGTTTTTTTTTTTTTTTTTTTTTTTCTCTCTTCTCTCTATGATGTCTCAGATTTGTACTTGTTCTTTATTTTCGAAAAATAGGTTTCATCATTGACATCATAGACTATTAGGAAACTTACAACAGTAAATTACAAACCAAATATCAGTGTAATACAAGTACAATTCCATGTTTTACATGCGAGTACCATATAAATCTGTCAAGGTTCATTTAGTTTTAGAATTTTCATGACTTTAAGATATTACAAAAACTCAAATTTCCAGTATACAATTTTTGTATCCTGTAGGTACATTGTTACATATACAAATATATATTTATATAAAACTTTCTGATTACCAGTTCATGTATTTACGTAAAAATGTTTACCACTGAACATTCAATTATTTCAATCATCATTCTTTTCAAAATTTACAAGTTTGTCTCGCAGAACTTCACAAGTGAAATGGTGAAATCAATACAACCCCTGACATTTCCTATTATGTTAACATTTCATACTATATTCACATAAATTGAAACAAATATCATACATTATATACACACTCATGAAACCGAAAGGGTCACCGCCTGGCTGTATATAGCAAAATGATAGTAGTTGAATAATATACATCACTTCTTGTTTAGTATAGTATGAGGAATTGGTTTCCATTTTATTTCATGTATAGTACTTTTGTGCCTTTTTTCCGCCACTTTGCGTTCAAGATATTCAAATCTTGTCAGTTTTGTCACATACTGATCCAATGAAAGAGGTGTCAGATAATTCCTATTACTAAAAACCATGATCTTGTAGACCAACATCAACATATTTACAAGCGCAGCATGTTCTGATTTTTCTGCTCCAGTGTATAAAAGTTGACGACCGAGGCTTGGCATCTCTAATCCAAAATTTTTAGCCCAAGACTTAATTTGCAAGTAAAAGTTTTTGGAAATGTGACATTCACAGAATAAATGATAAATAGATTCATTTTCAGTGAAACAATAAGAACATCTGTTTGTGTCTGTTATCCTCCATCTAAATAGATTTTCGTTAACAGAAAGGATGTTATGCAGAATTCTTAACTGGAATTGCCTTAGATACATGTCTAGAGTGGTCTTATAAACGTAATTAATTGCTCGTTTCAAGTTAAAGTCTTTATACAGGTTTGATAACTTTATTTTGAAGATTGGTTCAGAAGTTTTACATGATATTATTTTGTTGTAGACACTTCTGAATGTGAGTTTGTCCAAATCTAGAACAACGTCATTGTAGGATATAAATACATTATTTAATACAGAAGAACTATTAACCTCAATATATCTGTTAAAATCATTATCCTGAAACCATTTTTGTGGAATAGCCCTTTGCAGAGCTATCCAGTGGATATAGTATTTGTTGTAAGCATAACTGTTTTTTGCTACAACTTCCTCAAATTTTCTTTTTTCACCTCTGTCATTGTACAAATCACGAACATACTTTATACCAAGAATATCAAGAAAATAATAATAGACTGATTTACCTCCTATCTTGATGTATCTATTATTCCATAGATGTTGTGTCAAGACTGTTTCTTTACTTAATGGTTCCCCGGAAGTAACAGAGTGCCATACATCAAGGCAACGTAAATAAAAAGATGACATTCCTATTTTTAGAATTTCAGGATCCAAGTTACCTCTGATATTTTTCATTCCACCAACGCGTTTTAAATAAAGATTAGGTATTATTGCATACTTTCTAGTGTCACCTGTGATGATTTTCTTCATCCACATAAATCTTTGAGTTTCTATTATTGTATTAATATCAGGCAGCCTCAAGCCACCGTTCCCATAGTTATTGATAAGGACATTATATTTTATTTTCGGTTTCCTTCCATGCCATATGAAATCAACCATGACATTTTTTACAGTCTTAACGAATTCTATGGGTGGTTCCAGAATGTTTGTTACGTATATTATTTTTGAAATGCCTAAGGATTTTAAGATCACATTTTTACCAAATATGGTTAAAGGCCTCTGTCTCCATACATTTAGAAGTGTCTTTAACTGTTCCAATATTTTAGTAAAATTTAATACATTGGAAAGATTTTTATCATGTGTATGCCATATCCCTAATATTTTTAGTGCTTCGGTATTAAGGTCTATCCATTTAAAACGTTCCATTTTATTATACACAGGTTGCTTCGTTGTCCATGCTGCTTCACATTTTTCATAATTTATCTTAATAGACGAAAGCTGCGCAAATTTATCCAACACTGAGCATAATGCAACCATTGAGTCTATGTCTTTCAGAAAAAATGTGGTATCGTCTGCATACATACACTGTTTAATTTCAAAGCCGTTAATATTAATCCCTTTGATAGACACAGATTTACGTACCATTATTGCTAGGATTTCAATTGCCATGACAAACAAATATGGCGCCAGGGGGTCTCCTTGTCTGGTACCTTTTGCTACACTGACATATCCTGTAGTGTAACCGTTATTTATAATACAGCTTTGTATATCGTTATGAAGAAGTTGTATCCATTTAATAAAATCTGTCTGGAAGCCAAACTTTTCCAAAACACTGAACATATAGTTATGATCTATGGAGTCGAAAGCAGCAGCAAAATCAACGGCAAACAAGATATTAGGTTTATTTTCTTTAATACAGTAATCTAAGATATCACAAATTAAGCGGTTCGTTTCACAAATGTTTCTCCCGGGAACAAAGGCCGTTTGGTCCTCATTAATAAGATGAGGAAGAACAGCTTTTACGCGCCCTGCTAAAATTTTACTCAATATCTTATAATCGACATTTAACAAACTAATTGGTCGCTATGATGAGATTAAACGATTATCTTTACCTGGTTTTTCTATCAAAGTAACCACTGCTTGCCTTTGACTTGTAGTTAGCTTACCCTCCTCAAAACATCTGTTTAAACAATTAACGAGATCCTTTCCGACGAGATCAAAAAATTTTATATAGAATTCTTTTGGCAATCCATCATTCCCGGGAGTTTTATTATTTTTCATTTGTTTCAATGTTGATAGGACTTCTTTTTCTGAGATCATTCCATCACAACTAGCTGCTTGCATATCTGATAGGACTGGAGTATCATACTCTGACAGAAGTTGTGTACACTCTTGTTTTGAAAAGGTACCAGTACAGGTGTACTTTTCTTCATAAAATCTTTTCAGTTCTATCATAATTTTACGCTGATCTGTTATATCTTTCCCATTACACAATAATTTTCTTATGGTTGTTTTGCTTTTGTTTTTTCTTTCCAAATTCATAAAGTACTTTGAATTACGCTCCCCTTCTTCAAACCATGTGATTCTAGACCTTATCATGGAGCCATCGACTATTCTCTCATAATGCTTATCTATTTCTCGAGATATTTGATCGATCTCCGTTTGATTATTACTGTTATGCAAGTTGAATTTTACATCCTTTAAACTTTTCTTTAGGTTTTTCAGTATAAGCTTTTCACGTCTACATTTTCTTTTAGAATATGAGATTGAATATTCTCTTATTTTAAACTTTAGATATTCCCACCATTTTGTTTCCCTATCTTTGTTTTCATAATGCTCTTTCCACTTTTTTATGTTTTCTCGCATTGATGACACAAAAACTGGATCTTCCAGGAGGGACAAATTTAATTTCCAGAAGGACGGGCCATGTTTACAACCACTTGGCGATTTGAAGTCACATTTCACTGCCGAGTGATCTGTTAAAATTGCTGGAATTATATTAACCTGTATGACCTGATTATTCAAATTACTGGAGATCAGAATATAATCAAGCCTTCTATTTATAGTATGTTTTTTACTACTCCAACTGAAATTCGAATAAGAGGGATTCCTTAATCTCCATATATCAATTAATCCATATGTTTGTATGAAGCCTTGAACACTCTCAATGGACTTCAACTTTGGCTGGTAATTCCCACCCTGCGTATCAATTTTATCAAAACATAAATTAAAATCACCGCACCAGATTATATTAGTATGTGGCTCCAACTCAATAAGCTTTAGTTTTTCGGCCATTTCATGAAAATAGCGTACTTGTTCAGTTTCGGTGTTTGGAGCGTAAGTATTTATAAACAAAAAAGATTGTCCTTGAAAATTTGCTTTTAGATAAACAGTGCGCCCTTCGTTGTCTGTATGGAAGCTTATCTCAGAAATATCAACTTGTTTACCAACTAATACAGCTACACCCCTCGATTGGTTTGACCCATGTGAATAAAAGTGTAGCCCCTGCCAATCTTTCCTCCAAATATCTTCATCGCTTTTTAAACTATGCACCTCTTGTAAAAATATCAAACTCCGATTTCCACCATGATCAAGCAACCAATGAAAAATCTTTCTCCTTTTTCTGTACCCACGTAGACCTCTCACATTTAGGGTAATGACTGAAAAACCAGTCATGATATTATTATCTCTATTAAAGACTTAACTTTAAGCACAATATTTTGCATTATAGTACTCACATGAAATTTCAATAGTACAGTTTCACAAAAATCTACAAATTTATGTACCTGTGTGACACATTCTTTCAATTCGTATAGTATAGATATATTAGTCATAATGCTAAATGGAATGTTCAAAAATAAATTGAACAAATAGAAGACGCTGGACATTGATCGAGATAGTGTGAAATTAGAATTTGAATAAGCTTTAATAATTTAGACATTACTTTTTGAGGTAAAGATTAAGTTACCCCAAATCCAAAATGAAATGAAGAAAATGAACAATTTGGTACACCTATTGGTAGACTGGCTCCGGCGTTCTACGAGTTTTCCTCAAGATATTTATTGGAGAGAACCTGAATAATACAGAAATAAAATTATTGCAAATATTGTTTGCCACCTATTATTTTTACTGCAGAAACATCCATGCAAGTAAATATTTACTCACTAACATATACACAAAATATACATATACATAAATGTGGATTATGGTAGATTGAGCACATGTTCAGGTTACTGTTGAATATTATCGTGACTTAAAGCCATTATATTCACAGTATCAAAAATATTATGCCTCAATCAATAACAAAAAAGTAGGCTTATTTGTAAGAGAGGACAGAATGTTCAGACAGGTTAATAATAGATGGCGCAACGTCAGTGTTCATACTCGGAAATTCTTATATTAAATGTAAATAAAAGTCTTGGCTATATAATTCAGATAATAGCTGCTTACCTTAATACTAGATAATATATGTTTAATTTATTTAAGCAATAACCCAACTGACCGTCAAATCTTACTCATTTAAAACAATTTTATACGGTATCAAGTTTACACACTATAAATCGACCATGGAATAATTTGATTACGACAACGCGAAATCTAATAGAAATAAAATGGATATTGATTTATCCATATTTCTCAAACAGTTTTCAAAGGTAAGGTGTAGGTTCCGTTTTATGTGGTTACATTTGGGACTAATCTAAGAATTTATGAAAATATTGCAAAATTTCAGTAGAGAAAAAAGAAAGGCTGCTTCCCACCGCACGGTATGTTTATTTCATGCCGAATGATCTTCTAGGGTGAAGTGGATAGTTTAGTAACGTTTGTCTTGCGTGTTAATCTGTGGTATTCAGCATTTCTTCCTTTTTATCCGGCAGCGAGTTGCTTTTTTTTCGTGTTTTTATTGTCTTGAAGTAGGATAGACTTCATGCTTCTTGCCAAACAATCCTGCTCTTGCCCAGTTCTACTTAGATTTTATCTTGCGCTGAACTGTTCACGGCCTGGGGAATGTTGTCGTCTTTATGTAGGTATGTTCTGTACACGTTACACCTCCTGGTGTTACGTTATTGGCGCTTTGAGGAAATCTCACGTGATTTGACAAGATTTCCTCTAAATGTCTGAAATTCTCGATTACTCCCTGGATAACGTGTCTGTATATAAATCCACATATTAGTAACTCTCTTGTTTATATTCAAGACGTAATTATTAATGATTCTTGGGTATATCTTCTACCCCACATATACATTGAAATCTGTTATTGATTAGTTTGCTTCTCTGTACCCGGGGGGGGGGGGGGGGAGGGTACGGAGACAGATCTATTTTCAAGTCAAATCTGGTAAAAGTGTTGATGGGGATTTGAGCATGGTGACCGCAAGGCTGTGGGTTCGAGTCCCGGTCGGACCGCCTAAGACTCCTGGACAAAGTCTTTACCACGAGGGTGCGCTTTCTCCGCCCAGGAGTGAATGGATACTGGTCAAAGCAAAATATGGAACGGATAACCGTGTAGCAGCTTACATGTTTACACACGGCATAATGCGTGGATTAATGACATTCATGTCTATCAATAACGGGGTTATAATGGCTTTGTATTTGAGCGTATGGGGCACTTTTTGGGTGGCAAGTCAGAAGTAAAATAATCCTCCTGAACGTTAGATGCAATTCTCTAATCCTTTTTTGGTCTTTCATCTGATTTGGTCATTACCAGGTTCATAATACATGAATTGATGGTGACCTATTCTTGTAAAATAAATCAGATTTCACTGAAGGATTTGATGTTAAGAAATATTGATTGGTAACCATCCTGACTGTAGTATACTACGTTACATCGTATACAACGTGACTTTGTTTATATCCTGATTGTTATACATTACGATACACCGTGTTCAACGTGACTTTGTATTCATGCATTCAGCGTTATATACAAACACCAGGTGAGAGCCGCCTGTAGTTTACTCCAAATAAAAGTACACACGGGCATGATGAATGCGCCTGTCCATACCAACAGTTATTTATAACAGGTCGCCCGCACTGTCATTAGTTTAACCAGTGTGGTCCTATAGTAGACTTGCCAGGCCTGTCATTATTTCATTTTCTACTAAAATACGTGACATATAGAGACGATCATTAATTCTAGTATGGCGTGTCTGAGGACGGACGACCCGGCCAACAACAGAGGAGAATACCTGACATATCAGTATTTCTACGCCGTTCAGTATTATGAAAAAGTAGGGCAAGTGTTTAAGTTTTATATATAACAACACCTATCATCAGTTTACGTTTGTATACCTACGCCGAAAGCGACTGGTCAAGATCGTAAGCTTCCAACTATTGACTCTTCTGAGGGAGTGATCATACCCCATATCGTACTCCGTGTCTCTGTATAACCGCTGCTCAGGGTTTCACCACCAGAGCTGGCACAGGGCAAACGTTGCATGTCATCCGTATTTCAAACAAATTAGGTCGCTGACAATATTTTTTATATCATTTACGGTATGTAATAGCTGTTTTCCAAACATATGACTTCGTACAGAACAAAGACCAAACCGTCGTTGATGAGAAGTTCTTTGGCTGAGACGACTTGTTGTGCCTGACAAGTGACGGATGACTGCCTTAACTAAGAATGACATTTGCTCGGGAATATATGTAACCGTTTTGGAGGTCGAAGGATTTTTTTTTCATTTTATGGGAACATGCAACGCATGCACACAGTGGATGTTGTCAATGTACAGTTCCGTAATTTTTAACGGTTGGCTTCTTATTCATTATTATCTTCCTTTGAATTGTTTTGTATGGGCTTTATTTATATTTGATCGATACAATATCAGTTTAAGAACATTTAAATTCTTTAGTTGCGGCGTTTAAGATGAATATGACAAGA
Source organism: Sipunculus nudus (assembly GCA_026874595.1). NCBI lineage: Eukaryota > Metazoa > Annelida > Sipuncula > Golfingiida > Sipunculidae > Sipunculus > Sipunculus nudus. The sequence goes on along the minus strand of CM049322.1, from coordinate 59,866,239 downwards.
ACGATATATGACTAGTCATATCTTTTTAATATTAATATAATATAAAGCAAGATGGAATTATGTTTCACTTGTAATGTATATACAGTTGTACTCCAAGCATAAATCCAAAAATTCAAGGTTAAGTATATAAACTGTTTCAAAAGAAGTATGCGCATTATCAACATAAAGAGCATGTTGTCTTATATCTGTACCAAAGTGACAGAACAATTAAATTTTGCAGCCCCAATTAATCATATTTATCCATAATTAGAAATATATATTATAAGGAATGCAGGTCTCCGCCATGTGTGCGGTCCTTATTGTGGATGCTCCCCAAAACGTGATTTTATTTCGTTAATCGGCCCATTTTCCCCTTTTCATTCCTGCATGAGTGACTATACATTTATGAGTATTTTTGTAGTATATAAGAATAATGAACAGCTGCAGTGATAGGATATTGAGTCATATATCGTGATATACCGACGTGATGTTCTTTCTAACGGCTAGTCCTGTAATAGAAACCGCGGATTTTATTTTGATTATCATTTGATAATTATTATGTTTATTACCTCGGTCAGAGTTTATGTTTTCATTCGTGTCATTTTGTCAGTTTGTTTGCCTGTTAGCAGATTTACACATTCAAAAAAAGAAAATGATCTGCTGAATTAAGAACTGGAGTTGTCAAGATGGTACAGACTTTGTGTATAGTTGTCTAAATAAACCTTGTTTAATTGCATAATTATGCCCGAGTTTTATATGGTAGAAAGAAGAAGTTTAATTCTATATCATAAACGCGTGTGCAAGGTAGGTGAAGACGACAAAAAATCTTTTGTTATTATTTTTATTTTATATTTTAATATATTTATACAGGGTAACTTGTTCAGAAGTCATTCTGTTCTTCCACTAGGCCCTGTGAAATTATACATACTAAATACATTAACATTAAATACGAATGATCATATACGTACACATATACATACACTTTACATCTGTCAGACATATAATGGTAATAAAATCATTTATATTATGAACATAAAACATTGCATTCACTTCGAATCTTGTATGAATGAAGGAAAAGTGTTTTCAGTTAAATTCAAGTAATAAGGTTACAAAAAAAAACCAAAAACAGATCGAAGCTAAAATCTAAAATACTACTAAGTATGAACCAAGAGCTTCAAAAGAAGGCGATATGTAAAAAAGTGCCTAAGGACTTTACGGTTCTTAGCTCATATGGCAACGGATATTCCAGAACAATGGACCTGCATACATATAACTTGATCTATAACATTCCGTTAGACACAGACACTCAGAATTTATAAATATAACTTGATCTAAAACATTCCGTTAGACTCATACTCAGAATTCATGAATATAATATGATCTAAAATATTCCGTTCGACACAGTTACTCAGATTTCATAAATATAACTTGATCTATAATATTCCGTTAGACACAGATACTCAGATTTCATAAATTTAACTTAATCAATAAATAAAATTTGATCTATGATATTCCGTTCGACACAGTTACTCAGATTTTATAAATATAACTTGATCTATAATATTCCGTTAGACACAGATACTCAGAATTCATAGATATAACTTGATCTATAACATTCCGTTAGACTCATACTCAAAATTCATAAATATGATATAATCTATAATATTCCGTTAGACACAGATACTCAGAATTCATAAATATAACTTGATCTTTAATATTCCGTTAGACACAGATACTCAGAATTCATAGATATAACTTGATCTATAATATTCCGTTAGGCACAGATACTCAGAATTCATAGATATAACTTGATCTATAACATTCCGTTAGATACAGATACTCAGAATTCATAAAAATAACTTAATCTATAAATAAAATTTGATCTATGATATTCCGTTCGACACAGTTACTCAGATTTTATAAATATAACTTGATCTATAATATTCCGTTAGACTCGGATACTCAGAATTCATAGATATAACTTGATCTTTAATATTCCGTTAGACACAGATACTCAGAATTCATAAATATAACTTGATCTATATATAAAATTTGATCTATGATATTTCGTTAGACACAGTTACTCAGAATTCATAAATATAACTTGATCTATAACATTCCGTTAGACACAGATTCTCAGAATTCATAAATGTAACTTGATCTATAATATTCCGTTAGACTCATACTCAGAATTCATAAATATGATATAATCTATAATATTCCGTTAGACACAGATACTCAGAATTCATAAATATAACTTGATCTAAAACATTCCGTTAGACTCATACTCAGAATTCATAAATGTAACTTGATCTATAATATTCCGTTAGACTCATACTCAGAATTCATAAATATGATATAATCTATAATATTCCGTTAGACACAGATACTCAGAATTCATAGATATAACTTGATCTTTAATATTCCGTTAGACACAGATACTCAGAATTCATAAATATAACTTGATTCATAATATTCCGTTAGACTCATACTCAGAATTCATAAATATGATATAATCTATAATTTTCCGTTAGACACAGATACTCAGAATTCATAGATATAACTTGATCTATAATATTCCGTTAGACACAGATACTCAGAATTCATTGATATAACTTTATCTATAACATTCCGTTAGACACATACTCAAAATTCATAGATATGATATAATCTATAATATTCCGTTAGACACAGATACTCAGAATTCATAGATATAACTTGATCTATAACATTCCGTTAGACACAGATACTCAGAATCCATAGATATAACTTGATCTATAATATTCCGTTAGACTCATACTCAAAATTCATAAATATGATATAATCTATAATATTCCGTTAGACACAGATACTCAGAATTCATAAATATAACTTGATCTATAACATTCCGTTAGACTCAGATACTCAGAATTCATAAATATAATATGATCTATAATATTCTGTTGGACAAAGATACTCAGAATTCATAGATATAACTTGATCTAAAACATTCCGTTAGACTCGTACTCAGAATTCATTAAAATATGATATAATCTATAATATTCTGTTAGACACAGATACTCAGAATTCATAGATATAACTTGATCTATAATATTCCGTAAGACACAGATACTCAGAATTCATAAATATAACTTGATCTATAATATTCCGTTAGACACAGATACTCAGAATTCATAGATATAACTTGATCTATAATATTCCGTTAGACACAGATACTCAGAATTCATAGATATAACTTGATCTATAACATTCCGTTAGACACATAGTCAAAATTCATAGATAAGATATAATCTATAATATTCCGTTAGACACAGATACTCAGAATTCATAGATATAACTTGATCTATAACATTCCGTTAGACACAGATACTCAGAATCCATAGATATAACTTGATCTATAATATTCCGTTAGACTCATACTCAAAATTCATAAATATGATATAATCTATAATATTCCGTTAGACACAGATACTCAGAATTCATAAATATAACTTGATCTATAACATTCCGTTAGACTCAGATACTCAGAATTCATAAATATAATATGATCTATAATATTCTGTTAGACAAAGATACTCAGAATTCATAGATATAACTTGATCTATAACATTCCGTTAGACTCGTACTCAGAATTCATAAATATGATATAATCTATAATATTCCGTTAGACACAGATACTCAGAATTCATAAATATAACTTAATCTATAAATAAAATTTGATCTATGATATTCCGTTAGACACAGTTACTCAGATTTTATAAATATAACTTGATCTATAATATTCCGTTAGACACAGATACTCAGAATTCATAAATATAACTTGATCTATAATATTCCGTTAGACACAGATACTCAGAATTCATAGATATAACTTGATCTATAATATTCCGTTAGACACAGATACTCAAAATCCATAGATATAACTTGATCTATAACATTCCGTTAGACTCATACTCAAAATTCATAAATATGATATAATCTATAATATTCCGTTAGACACAGATACTCAAGAATTCATAAATATAACTTGAACAATAACATTCCGTTAGACACAGATACTCAGAATTTATAAATATAACTTGATCTATAACATTCCGTTAGACACAGATACTCAGAATCCATAGATATAACTTGATTCATAATATTCCGTTAGACACAGATACTCAGAATTCATAAGTATAACTTGATCAATAACATTCCGTTAGACACAGATACTCAGAATCCATAGATATAACTTGATCTATAATATTCCGTTAGACACAGATACTCAGAATTCATAAATATCACTTGATCAATAACATTCCGTTAGACACAGATACTCAGAATCCATAGATATAACTTGATTCATAATATTCCGTTAGACACAGATACTCAGAACTCATAAATATAACTTGATCAATAACATTCCGTTAGACACAGATACTCAGAATCCATAGATATAACTTGATCTATAATATTCCGTTAGACACAGATACTCAGAATCCATAGATATAACTTGATTCATAATATTCCGTTAGACACAGATACTCAGAATTCATAAATATAACTTGATCAATAACATTCCGTTAGACACAGATACTCAGAATCCATAGATATAACTTGATCTATAATATTCCGTTAGACACAGATACTCAGAATTCATAAATATAAATTGATCAATAACATTCCGTTAGACACAGATACTCAGAATCCATAGATATAACTTGATCTATAATATTCCGTTAGACACAGATACTCAGAATCCATAGATATAACTTGATCTATAATATTCCGTTAGACACAGATACTCAGAATCCATAGATATAACTTGATCTATAATATTCCGTTAGACACAGATACTCAGAATCCATAAATATAACTTGATCTATAATATTCCGTTAGACACAGATACTCAGAATTCATAAATATAACTTGATCAATAACATTCCGTTAGACACAGATACTCAGAATCCATAGATATAACTTGATCTATAATATTCCGTTAGACAAAGATACTCAGAATCCATAGATATAACTTGATCTATAATATTCCGTTAGACACAGATACTTAGAATCCATAGATATAACTTGATCTATAACATTCCGTTAGACACAGATACTCAGAATTCATAAATATAACTTGATCAATAACATTCCGTTAGACACAGATACTCAGAATCCATAAATATAACTTGATCAATAACATTCCGTTAGACACAGATACTCAGAATCCATAGATATAACTTGATCTATAATATTCCGTTAGACACAGATACTCAGAATTCATAAATATAACTTGATCAATAACATTCCGTTAGACACAGATACTCAGAATCCATAGATATAACTTGATCTATTATATACCGTTAGACACAGATACTCAGAATCCATAGATATAACTTGATCTATAATATTCCGTTAGACACAGATACTCAGAATTCATAAATATAACTTGATCTATAATATTCCGTTAGACACAGATACTCAGAATCCATAGATATAACTTGATCTATAATATTCCGTTAGACACAGATACTCAGAATCCATAGATATAACTTGATTCATAATATTCCGTTAGACACAGATACTCAGAATCCATAAATATATAACTTGATCTATAATATTCCGTTAGACACAGATACTCAGAATCCATAAATATATAACTTGATCTATAATATTCCGTTAGACACAGATACTCAGAATCCATAGATATAACTTGATCTATAATATTCCGTTAGACACAGATACTCAGAATCCATAGAAATAACTTGATTCATAATATTCCGTTAGACACAGATACTCAGAATTCATAAATATAACTTGATCTATAATATTCCGTTAGACACAGATACTTAGAATCCATAGATATAACTTGATCTAAAATATTCTGTTAGACACAGATACTCAGAATCCATAAATATAACTTGATTCATAATATTCCGTTAGACACAGATACTCAGAATCCATAGATATAACTTGATTCATAATATTCCGTTAGACACAGATACTCAGAATCCATAGATATAACTTGATCTATGATATTCCGTTAGACTCAGATACTCAGAATCCATAGATATAACTTGATCTATTATATTCCGTTAGACACAGATACTCAGAATCCATAAATATAACTTGATCAATAACATTCCGTTAGACACAGATACTCAGAATCCATAGATATAACTTGATCTATAATATTCCGTTAGACACAGATACTCAGAATCCATAAATATAACTTGATTCATAATATTCCGTTAGACACAGATACTCAGAATCCATAGATATAACTTGATCTATAACATTCCGTCAGACACAGATACTCAGAATCCATAGATATAACTTGATCTATAATATTCCGTTAGACACAGATACTCAGAATTTATAGATATAACTTGATTCATAATATTCCGTTAGACACAGATACTCAGAATCCATAGATATAACTTGATTCATAGTATTCCGTTAGACACAGATACTCAGAATCCATAGATATAACTTGATCTATAATATTCCGTTAGACACAGATACTCAGAATCCATAAATATAACTTGATCTATAATATTCCGATAGACACAGATACTCAGAATCCATAGATATAACTTGATCTATAACATTCCGTTAGACACAGATACTCAGAATTTATAAATATAACTTGATCTATAATATTCCGTTAGACACAGATTCTCAGAATTCATAAATGTAACTTGATCTATAATATTTCGTTAGACACAGATACTCAGAATTCATAAATATAACTTGATCTATAACATTCCGTTAGACTCATACTCAGAATTCATAAATATGATATAATCTATAATATTCCGTTTGACACAGATACTCAGAATTCATAAATATAACTTGATCTATAATATTCCGTTAGACACAGATACTCAGAACTCATAAATATAACTTGATGTATAATATTCCGTTAGACACAGATACTCAGAATTCATATATATAAATTGATCTATAATATTCCGTTAGACACAGATACTCAGAATTCATAGATATAACTTGATCTATAATATTCCGTTAGACACAGATACTCAGAATTCATAAATATAACTTGATCTATAATATTCCGTTAGACACAGATACTCAGAATTCATAAATATAACTTGATCTATAATATTCCGTTAGACACAGATACTCAGAATTCATAAATATAACTTGATCTATAATATTCCGTTAGACACAGATACTCAGAATTCATAAATATAACTTGATTCATAATATTCCGTTAGACACAGTTACTCAGATTTCATAAATATAACTTGATCTATAATTTTCCGTTAGACACAGATACTCAGAATTCATAAATATAACTTGATCTATAATATTCCGTTAGACACAGATACTCAGAATTCATAGATATAACTTGATCTATAACATTCCGTTAGACACAGATACTCAGAATTCATAAATATAACTTGATCTATAACATTCCGTTAGACACAGATACTCAGAATTCATAAATATAACTTGATCTATAATATTCCGTTAGACACAGATACTCAGAACTCCTTTACCCAATGTAGATAATCCTCCTTCCCACGCAATATGGTTCACGATTAAGACGTGCAAATATGTACAGTTATTAAACACACGACCTCTTACGCTCGAAATCTCTAGACAAAGTTAAACTTGTTCCGTTCTGAGGGCGTTCTGCACGGCAGCCTGGGGGTACGGTACGTACAAATCAATCAGGGTGAACACTCTGAATAGCCTTTTCCCCGCTGAGTGGTGATTGATCTTACATCCAGTGTTTACACGTTTCAAGGTGAATTTTTCGCTGATTGGACTGGAATCTTTGTTACGCCTCTCTCCCTGAGAGGACTACTTTGATGGTACAGCGGTAGAACACAGTAAAACGATGACTCTAGCCGCTGGTGTGCAAGTACGGGTCTGTCACTGTTCTGGTATCCAAAATATCGGCAATGTGACTTTGGAAAATGTTAACTACGCTGTGATACACATGATACATATTTTAAATCATATCAGAGTATAAGCACATAAATCATTATTTTATAAAACAATATTTAAAATTATTCTCTGGGCTTAATTTTTTCCCCGGATCGCATCGTGTATCTGTTTCTACGCATGGAAGGGCTGCAATGAAATTTGGAAGAAAAATTATAAGACTTCACATTGTGCCTCTTGCAAAATGTAACGATTTAGCATCATGAACGAGACTTATTTCATAGTGAGTTATTACTTTACTTTATATGATACGACAGCCCATTATATGCACTATGAAAACATCTAAAATAGAACGGGCTAAAACTAGAAAGGCCCAAGTAGAGCATATACCTCCACCACACGTAACACTCCTGGCTCCTCTCTATTATCCGCATTGGTCTTGTGTTCTCTGGCCGTCTACAGAGTTCCGTCGTTTTGACTGCAGTAGATTTTTTTGCGTAATTCAATCAGTTAAACGAACTAACAGACGGGGTAAGACATAACCTCCTTGACAATAGATAATTATTTCGTTGTGGAACAAACTTAAATTGCAGGAAGAGCTGCTTAGAGTTCGGGTGTTAATAAGATTTGATGTGGACAATGCTTCATTGTAATCTGTTTGTATGTTAGTCGTTATCATTTGGACAAATTGCCAGCGACACCTGGTGGAGGAATATGGTACTTTTAAAAAGAACTAAGGGTCCCGTTTCTCTGAGTCATTTAACGCCGGGTAGTTTTCAAGGATTGTGTCAAAACAAGTAAAATGGGTGTATAAATGGTACACTAGCACGGCCCGCTGGCCTAAACAACAGAAATATTGATTTTAACAGCCATAACATAACACGCTATCTGGCCGTTACTGGCATTGTTTGCTGTGTTGCTATGGTTGTTGTTGTTCAAGGTTATCACTTCACGGTCGTACACTTTAGGACAACTCTCCGTCATTGATTCGTATTTTATGTGGTGACCTCTACGGGGCGTTTTTATTTTCCTGACCTTGGTGATATCCGTTCTGCCCTAAGTGGACTTGCTGTTACAAACGTTGCCAGTGGTAACACAGTGTTTACATGAAAATACTATTAATCCCCGTCAGCATAACGATAACTAAATGACGCTAGTACCTTACTCCATACAGAATATGATAGTGCGCATGCCCAAAGCGGCAACGGCAGCTACTAAACGTTTCATGAGGCACAAACTCTCATTTCTTTTGTGAGTTTTCTTGTTTTCTATATTTTACAGGAGTCCTAGTAATATGTTGCCGTGGTTACAAAAAATATGTTTGATTGAAGCTCGTAATAGAGCATATAAATTGGTGATTTTCATATAGAACCTACATTGCCATCTATATTCAATATCACATCGGACGTGATTACATCTGTGTCTAGACATATTGTCACACGTACGCTTAGCTCTTAAGACCGGTGACATATTGTCCAGGTAGGGCCACCTCTGTAGACCGGTGACATATTGTCACACGTACGGTTACCTCTTTAGACCGGTGACATATTGTCCAGGTAGGGTCACCTCTGTAGACCGGTGACATATTGTCCAGGTAGGGTCACCTCTGTAGACCGGTGACATATTGTCCAGGTAGGGTCACCTCTTTAGACCGGTGACATATTGTCCAGGTAGGGTCACCTCTGTAGACCGGTGACATATTGTCCAGGTAGGGTCACCTCTTTAGACCGGTGACATATTGTCACACGTACGGTCACCTCTTTAGACCGATGACATATTGTCCAGGTAGGGTCACCTCTGTATAGACCGGTGACATATTGTCACACGTACGGTCACCTCTTTAGACCGGTGATATATTGTCCAGGTAGGGTCACCTCTGTATAGACCGGTGACATAATGTCACACGTACGGTCACCTCTTTAGACCGGTGACATATTGTCCAGGTAGGGTCACCTCTGTAGACCGGTGACATATTGTCCAGGTAGGGTCACCTCTGTAGACCGGTGACATATTGTCACACGTACGGTCACCTCTTTAGACCGGTGACATATTGTCCAGGTAGGGTCACCTCTGTAGACCGGTGACATATTGTCCAGGTAGGGTCACCTCTGTAGACCGGTGACATATTGTCCAGGTAGGGCCACCTCTGTAGACCGGTGACATATTGTCACACGTACGGTCACCTCTTTAGACCGGTGACATATTGTCCAGGTAGGGTCACCTCTGTATAGACCGGTGACATAATGTCACACGTACGGTTACCTCTTTAGACCGGTGACATATTGTCCAGGTAGGGTCACCTCTGTAGACCGGTGACATATTGTCCAGGTAGGGTCACCTCTGTAGACCGGTGACATATTGTCACACGTACAGTCACCTCTTTAGACCGGTGACATATTGTCCAGGTAGGGTCACCTCTGTAGACCGGTGACATATTGTCCAGGTAGGGTCACCTCTGTAGACCGGTGACATATTGTCCAGGTAGGGCCACCTCTGTAGACCGGTGACATATTGTCACACGTACGGTCACCTCTTTAGACCGGTGACATATTGTCCAGGTAGGGTCACCTCTGTATAGACCGGTGACATAATGTCACACGTACGGTTACCTCTTTAGACCGGTGACATATTGTCCAGGTAGGGTCACCTCTGTAGACCGGTGACATATTGTCCAGGTAGGGTCACCTCTGTAGACCGGTGACATATTGTCACACGTACGGTCACCTCTTTAGACCGGTGACATATTGTCCAGGTAGGGTCACCTCTGTAGACCGGTGACATATTGTCCAGGTAGGGTCACCTCTGTAGACCGGTGACATATTGTCCAGGTAGGGCCACCTCTGTAGACCGTTGACATATTGTCACACGTACGGTCACCTCTTTAGACCGGTGACATATTGTCCAGGTAGGGTCACCTCTGTATAGATCGGTGACATAATGTCACACGTACAGTCACCTCTTTAGACCGGTGACATATTGTCCAGGTAGGGCCACCTCTGTAGACCGGTGACATATTGTCACACGTACGGTCACCTCTTTAGACCGGTGACATATTGTCCAGGTAGGGTCACCTCTGTAGACCGGTGACATATTGTCCAGGTAGGGTCACCTCTGTAGACCGGTGACATATTGTCACACGTACGGTCACCTCTTTAGACCGATGACATATTGTCCAGGTAGGGTCACCTCTGTATAGACCGGTGACATAATGTCACACGTACGGTTACCTCTTTAGACCGGTGACATATTGTCCAGGTAGGGTCACCTCTGTATAGACCGGTGACATATTGTCACACGTACGGTCACCTCTTTAGACCAGTGACATATTGTCCAGGTAGGGTCACCTCTGTATAGACCGGTGACATAATGTCACACGTACGGTTACCTCTTTAGACCGGTGACATATTGTTCAGGTAGGGTCACCTCTGTATAGACCGGTGACATATTGTCACACGTACGGTTACCTCTTTAGACCGGTGATATATTGTCCAGGTAGGGTCACCTCTGTATAGACCGGCGACATAATGTCACACGTACGGTTACCTCTTTAGACCGGTGACATAATGTCACACGTACGGTTACCTCTTTAGACCGGTGACATATTGTCCAGGTAGGGTCACCTCTGTATAGACCGGTGACATATTGTCACACGTACGGTTACCTCTTTAGACTGGTGACATATTGTCCAGGTAGGGTCACCTCTGTATAGACCGGTGACATATTGTCACACGTACGGTTACCTCTTTAGACTGGTGACATATTGTCCAGGTAGGGTCACCTCTGTATAGACCGGTGACATAATGTCACACGTACGGTTACCTCTTTAGACTGGTGACATAATGTCACACGTACGGTTACCTCTTTAGACCGGTGACATATTGTCCAGGTAGGGTCACCTCTGTATAGACCGGTGACATATTGTCACACGTACGGTTACCTCTTTAGACCGGTGATATATTGTCCAGGTAGGGTCACCTCTGTATAGACCGGTGACATATTGTCACACGTACGGTTACCTCTTTAGACTGGTGACATATTGTCCAGGTAGGGTCACCTCTGTATAGACCGGTGACATATTGTCACACGTATGGTTACCTCTTTAGACCGGTGACATATTGTCCAGGTAGGGTCACCTCTGTATAGACCGGTGACATAATGTCACACGTACGGTTACCTCTTTAGACCGGTGACATATTGTCCAGGTAGGGTCACCTCTGTATAGACCGGTGACATATTGTCACACGTACTGTTACCTCTTTAGACCGGTGATATATTGTCCAGGTAGGGTCACCTCTGTATAGACCGGTGACATATTGTCACACGTACGGTTACCTCTTTAGACTGGTGACATATTGTCCAGGTAGGGTCACCTCTGTATAGACCGGTGACATATTGTCACACGTACGGTTACCTCTTTAGACCGGTGACATATTGTCCAGGTAGGGTCACCTCTGTATAGACCGGTGACATATTGTCACACGTACGGTTACCTCTTTAGACCGGTGACATATTGTCCAGGTAGGGTCACCTCTGTATAGACCGGTGACATATTGTCACACGTACGGTTACCTTTTTAGACCGGTGATATATTGTCCAGGTAGGGTCACCTCTGTATAGACCGGTGACATAATGTCACACGTACGGTTACCTCTTTAGACCGGTGACATAATGTCACACGTACGGTTACCTCTTTAGACCGGTGACATATTGTCCAGGAAGGGTCACCTCTGTATAGACCGGTGACATATTGTCACACGTACGGTTACCTCTTTAGACCGGTGACATATTGTCCAGGTAGGGTCACCTCTGTATAGACCGGTGACATAATGTCACACGTACGGTTACCTCTTTAGACCGGTGACATATTGTCCAGGTAGGGTCACCTCTGTATAGACCAGTGACATAATGTCACACGTACGGTTACCTCTTTAGACCGGTGACATAATGTCACACGTACGGTTACCTCTTTAGACCGGTGACATATTGTCACACGTACGGTTACCTCTCTAGACCAATGACATATTGTCCAGGTAGGGTCACCTCTGTAGACCGGTGACATATTGTCACACGTACGGTCACCTCTTTAGACCGGTGACATATTGTCCAGGTAGGGTCACCTCTGTATAGACCGGTTACATATTGTCACACGTACGGTTACCTCTTTAGACCGGTGACATATTGTCACACGTACGGTTACCTCTTTAGACTGGTGACATAATGTCACACGTACGGTTACCTCTTTAGACCAGTGACATATTCACATGTAGGCTCACCTCTTTAGACCGTTGTTGCTTTCTTTGAAGCTTTACATTAGGTTATCCTGGTGAAAGATTGATTGAAAGAAAGAAAGAACAGAATCATGAATTATGATACTTCTAAAACAACAGCATGTTTAGTTAATAGATATTTTTTTGGAATATATATCAAGCCTTGTTAGGATAAACGTCTCATCAAATTAACAGTTACCTGTATACAATTGAATTAATTCCTTTATCCAAAGCATGATCGTATCTGTATTTTGACAATTTTATTTGACAATGTCGTTGGTGTAAATTGAGTTCATTACTGTATTATTTTGGAGGTGAGGTCCCTTGTTGTCAAATATATTAATAAGGTTGTTAAAAAGTACCACTTTTTTATGTCCTGACTGGTTTCTCCTTGCAGTACTTATAATAGTTATGTCAAAAAATAAGCTGTCAGTTTGTCCGAAATCCAAGGGGTGAGATTAGAAAAGGCCGTTCTATTGATAAAAGTCAAATTGTAAAAGGCCGTTCTGTCCATACAGGATTGGTACGCTTTATTTAGTTCTACTCACAGGCGTGACAGAGCTAAAATGCGTGAATGAGTTGACAGAGTGGAAGGGTGGGAACACCTAGCTGTACAGCTGGGGACTTATCTTATCGTAGATGTCATCGCTTTTAAAATGACATACAACTCTGTGCCTGGACCCCGTGCAGTGAGATTTGATGTGTGTGTGTGTGTGTGGGGGGGGGGGGGGGGGGGGATGCCGGCCCAAAGTGTAATTTCAATATTCCCGCTATGCATGATACTAAAGTGGCGCTTTTTGTTGAATGAGGAGGATTCGAGAAGTAATTTGTTATTAATCATGATTTGAGTTTTTTTATATACATGATGCTAGAAATAATAAAAAGGCTATTAATTATAGTAAAGGCATCAAATGAGTCTATGAAATTCTAGCGAGATTTTAACTTATAATTTAGAAGCATACCCGATGTCTTCAGCACCAGTAACCACAATGCCATGATTAACGGGATAAAATCGTCCTTTCTGTGGAGCATGCATGCGTACGTGGTTCAAATAGCTCGTATGTACGTACAAAAGCTTCACCGAGGTTTAAACGTCCAACGAAATGACAGTCAGGACGCGATAACAAATCAGCGCGAGCATAAACAATGGTATCAAGTTTACAACAATAATAACAACAGACGGGAAACAGCGTCTCCGCCCACCCCAGTCTTGATATCGTCAAGAAGGAAAACGTTTTGTTTACCACTTTTGGATTATGTCATGGTTCACATACGGGCAAAACAATCATATACAAGTTTCACAGTACACAATAAGTGCCATCTTTGGACTGAGCATAATCCGTAGAGAGAATACATGTTCCTACTTCGTGTGCTCACAGCTGGAGCAATACCTGAACCATCAGTTTTCATTGTTGCGAGTGTCATTCTTGAACTCGGGGCTTTATAACTTGGTGTTGTGGTCACTCCCGTGCTCTAGATTGCTCTAGAGGTTCCTCTAAGTTTCTGTAGAAGGTGCTCAGGTGCTCTAGAGAATGCTGTATAGGGCCCTATGCTGCTCTATATTTTGCCCTAGTGCTTTTTAAGGTCACGTGACTCATTACGATGATTCTGAGACAGCTCGAGAAACAAAGCCCGGCGAGCAACATCAAACTTTGATCCGCGGGGATCAAATCATTCATGAAGATATCGTGGAAAATGGAGTCATTTTTATTTTTTTATGTGCATAATTTAAGGTAATGAAGCACATTTTGTTATCTTCATGTAACCTGGCAAAATCCACCAGTTATTTTTAGCTCAGCTGACTATAAGTCATCTTAGCTATAGTGATGGTTCTTTGTCCGTCCGTCTGTCCGTCCGTCGTGCCGGCCATCCGTCCGTCCGGACGTCCGTTAACAGGGCACGTTTTGAAATCGTCAGAACTACGAATCTAAAATTTTACATAGAGTTAGATGTGCCCAAATTCTCCTACCATACCAGAAATTGGGTCACTACGACTTCGTACCTATGAGATATTAAGGAAAAACAAAAAAATTCCAATAAAACCCATTGATACATTTGAAGACTGAACAATATCAAAACCACTGATCTGATATTGATTATATATGTATTTCCTATGTACATTTCAAAAATTTAGTCAGTATTATGTATTTTTTAAGTTATGTGTCCAGACAAAATGCCTTTCGTAAAAAAATCAGGTAAATTTTTTTGCTTACTTAACATGAAAATTGTTGAAGCTAGAGACTTTTTTAGGGATATAACTTTATTTAATCAAAATTCAATTGTATACCCAAAGTTAGATCAGAACTTTGCAAATGTTTTAAGTTATTAGCATGATATAAAATCAGTACCTTAAATTTTGCCTTATTTTTGCCATTGCACTTTTTTTCTGTAAGTATTTTTATTTAATTTTCACATCATATACACATAACGATTTAATCTAATAAAATCTCAAATTTGAAAATAAAAACCCAAAATTAGGCTAAATATTTATTTTTTTTGGAGGCTCATATTGTATTCACTGGCATTGTGAAACTCCAGCCAGCCCACTTTTAGTCACTGGAGGTCAGCTGTGCCAGGGTACCTGATTTGGCATGGGTCACTGGGGAGATCCCCTGCTGTGTCAGGTGTACAGTTATTCTCATACCCACCCATCCACCAAGTGTTTAGCAGTAACTGTTATTGTTTGAACTGTATTTCCTTAATTTTAATGCTGGGGTGCAATTTAAAATTGTGAATTATAAATCAAATGTTATTTTTATATATTTATTAGTTTGCAAATTTATACAGTTTTTGTCTTAAAAAATAAATACATCTTGTGCATAATGTTTTGTTATCTGACCAAATAATTAATTAATGTTGATGCACTTTAGAATTGTGAATTAACTTATATTTTCAGTTATATATGTTATATATGTTATAAAATTCATAAACTTATCAAAGAAATAAGTATATTTTGCATTTGCTAAAATTTTCAAAATTCAGCTGAGCGACGTGACCCATGGATCCCTTGTTTAAGAGAAGTAAGGGCAAACCGTCCACTTGCTTTCTATTTTTTATATCCATAATTACTTTTTTAAATCATCTGCTTCACTCGAATTATTCGATGTTTTAGGAATATGCATAAACATGATTATGTATATGACAGGAGTTTGTATTAAAAGGAAAAGCGCTCTTTAAGACATGACTCATCTAAGAAATCGCAGTGCGGAGCTCAACGGATAAATGTCATGCATGCCTGCCCTTATATATGAAAGAACCTCAGTTTTAAGTCAGGCGAAACACATAAACAGGTGTTTTGACAGTTCAAGGGCAAGGTTAAAATCACGATCTGTTGACATTTCAGTATCGGCCATGCGGGTGGTGGTTCATGTATATGTTACCTGTACCCCTATTTATAACATACCTGCATGGCGTAAACATAGCAATAATGGACAGGCCTTGCTAACCTTTGCCCGTTAATAAAGCAGATTTTACGGGGAGGTATATATATATATATATATATATATATATATATATGTATATATATATGTATATATATATATATGTATATATATATATATACGAGTTAAGAGCACAGGATAAACCAATGGTCACACATGAGTTGACACACGCACACTCAGCCTAAACACGTTTTCCATTTGACAAGTAACCGGTATCTTTAACTTATTTTTTAAGAACTGCAGATTTAAAAACGCAAAGACAAACACCCACAACGTATACAGAGTCGACCATTCCAAAAGGTCAAAGGTCAATCAGCTTTTTTTGATAACTGATCAATCGTGTAAAGGAGAGTTTGAACTTCTTGATTATAAAGTTTCCTAATTTCAAATTCGGCCTTATTTAAAATTCAAGTTATTCTCAAAATAGACGATATTTCTATAAACGCTCAAAGATTAGTAAACAATCTATAATAAATTACGGAGTCTTAACATGTCATGTCTTTACATGTTTTCCTAACCTTACATCCAGCGGGCTTATTAACATATTGTATCCATGATAACCTTCATCTTCAATTAACACAGAGGTCATGAATAGGTCATGGTATATTCTCCTAATATTCAGACACTCGTGCCTTCTATATATATATATGAATGTCATTTCTTGGCATTTTATAAATTAATAATGTCTTTTCAGTATATTCATGGCACCAAGAAATTTATTCAGTGACATCTTGTGAGACGCATAATCTTGCACAACATCCAATCGTCACGTGCTGTGACGCAGCTATACGTCATGATAACTGATACGTGATAATAACTGTTACCTCCTAAAAACTGTTACGTCCTAATAATTGTTACGTCCTTATAAATGATACGTCTTAATTACTGTTTTAAATCTGTTATTGATTAAGATCAGTATATGAGTAAAATATATATAATAGGTATGTGTATATAAATTTAGATACATATGATAAAATACATTATACCAGTAAGGTAGAACGGTTTTTATTCACGAACTATACGCTGGGAAATGATATTAAAAGCAAACGCCACTGGCCATGGTTTGTCCGAGTTCATGGTCAAGGTGTGCCAAGTTCCAAGGTGTCATTCCAGCTGGACGACTTCGGGATGGACGACATACCGAATGGACGAGAATACAACTTAATAAGTATAATAAGGAGTTAAAGATGGAGTAATCGGGGGATTACTACTGTAGTAAGGGTCCATTCAGAATGTCGTCAATTCGAAATATCGTCCATCCCGAAATCGTCCACCCCGAAGTCGTCCAGCTGGAATGTAACCTTCTATATAGTCTATGGGACTCGCTGAACTTTGAAAGAAAAGTTCTACTGTTGCCGACATCAGGAGCATATACCGTGTACAGCACTGGCGAGGTTGACGAGAGAATAACAGAACAAGCTCAAGATTCGGGGCGTGGTTTCTACCTTAATTGGACTCAGCGGGGCGTACAGAGTTGTAGTTTTGTTATTGTTGATACTGGATCATATCAGCCAAAATAAGCATTTCTGCTTTACTTAATTGCTGCAAAGGCTTCTGCATAAAACAGGAAATGTTTCTAATATGGCCTTATTCAACTATTTTGCGTTGTGTGTAGATGTTGTAAATAACAAGTAAAAAATCATTAATACGTATGTGTTCCAACAATGCTGCATGTAATTCAGCCTGTGTTAGACAAGGCGGTGCCGATACCCAGAAGTGCTCCCTCAATAATGCAACTTTGTTAAAACCATTTTGTAAGTAATTCTGTCTTCTCTGTTAAGACTGCTGTGTCGACTGTAGTCCACCACCAGTTTGTGCTGGATAATATATTTTGCCATGTATGCTGATTATGAATATGTCATATGTACATGTCATGGTATATGGTTCAGCGATTGCTGCCAAACCAACCTTGATGCTATCATCGGTTATCAATATTTTCAAGAAATGATTAATCGTTTCCGGGAACAACTTGATATGTATGAAGAAACCACTTTAAGTTTGTAGTATTGATTTAAGGACGCTCAGCCTTCACAACACCTATATTTATTATACATTTACATACTTGTATTGACGGTATGACCCACTTACTAACACACACATGTAAAAATGTCAAGGCGGTCAAGGTAAAGGACACCGAAAGTTCTTGGTCATGGTTCAAGGTCATGGAAAGCCGTATCCACGCACTATTGACGATTTATTTGTCAATAATTCATGGAATTCAAGGTCAATAGTTCACATGCGTGACACCAGTTGCAGTGTGTATAATTCAGTGGCGGTTGTTTACATGTCATTAGTGAGTAGACAGATTAGTTATAATACAATATTGTTTAGCCGTAATTTAGACACTCGGGTGCAAGATTGTTAACCATTTAATGAATTCTATGCCGCATATTTATATGATTAGACAACACAATGTTTAAGGTTTCCCCGGTTCAAATATTTGATTATGTGGAGTGTGTGGTTAAGTAACTGTCGTTTAAGATCTAGTGTCAGATAAAATTACATGTGAATTATATTTATTTGTAATAAGTTATGTAATGACCTATTTGGCCTTACAGTATTATGTAAGCTCGTTTTAAGTGTTTTGTAGACACATTTGGAAAACTGAGAAATTCCAAAAACAAATTTTGTTCTTACACAAGTCAAAGAAATTCTATTGGTTTCCCTTAAAAATGTTTTTTATTCATACTATAAGGACAAAAAGTGGTCCTCAAATCAATGATCGGTGATGTATTTATCATGAATTAGGGTTAATTATATATATATATATATATATATATATATATATATATATATATATATAATAGTTCAAGAGCTTTGGATTGGCAGCAAATATCTACATATGAATAGGGTACCAGTCTATCTAAAGTGATTTGATGCCAGCCTACTTTGCACAGCATGGGATCGATTTGCCATCTAGCGGCAGTTTTCATCTCTGACATGAGATTTTGCCGCAGTGCTAGAGTGACAGAACTTGTTGCATCGAAAATCGCACTGGAAAACTGGATGAGGGGACAAAACGTGCCACGTCCTACAGTTTTGCTATGACACTAGATCAACCGTATACTATGATTGTGTCATTGTAACAATTCAGCCATAAGTTTGTCATAACTCAGCATATTGATGAATCTCCGAGCATGTTTGTTGAATTTTTTGACCACAAGTAAGCATGTCTCTCATGGGTTGTGTGATTCACAGCTTGCATTATTTGTCAATAGAATGGATGGCCATTCCAATGCAGTTTTCCGTACGACTGTTGTCACGAACGTAGGCCCTACCACGGCTACAGGTCTCATGTCGACGATTACAACTAACAGGTGCAGAGGCTGTTTACTAGGCAAGGAGTGAGGAACAGGGAACTATAACATATAACATCTGGGGTACGATCTGGAATAGGAACTAGACAAGATATACTAGGATAATATAATTATATATTATATTTAATATAATATATAACTTCACAATCAGTTTGATATGTTATCAATATATGTTTTAAACCCCTTGGTACCTTTGCCTCGGGCTAGGAATAACACAGGAGTCATAATCTTCGGAAAAGAATTTTTTAGGTTGTGTTTAGTTTTCGACTTTTTGTCTTTAGCTGCAAAGTCCGTTGCTCTGTCTCTTATTGCTTATCAATGAGTGTACCCGTCTGAGATAGAGTTCATCTGTCGTCCTCAAATTATCTGGGGCACCACGCCCACTCAAACACTCTCTGAAAACTGTCACTATCTACTAGTATCTGAACATGCGGGAGACTGATAATGCTAAGGGCGGGAGATGTGCGGGGGCGTCCTGGCTGTACACAGGTCTGAATTAAGAGACCGTCGTCATGTGACAATGCTGGACCTGTAGCGGTGAAAACGCGGCTCTACATATATTTGTATTGGACTGAGACCTGTAGCCGTGAACACACGACTCTACATATATTGGTATTGGAGTGAGACCTGTAGCCGTGAACACACGACTCTACATATATTTGTATTGGACTGAGACCTGTAGCCGTGAACACACTACTCTACATATATTTGTATTGGACTGAGACTTGTAGCCGTGAACACACGACTCAGCATATTTTGGTAATGGACTGGCAGGGCGTTTTCACGGCTACAAGTTTCAGTTCAATACAAATATATGCTGAGTCGTGTTGAGTCCAGCAACGGCAACTTCAGACATATGTACAGCCAGGACGCCCCCCACAAACACTCTCTGAAAACTGTCACTATCTCTCTGAACATGCAGGAGACTGATAATGCTGAGGGCGGGAGATGTGCGGGGGCGTCCTGTGATACAACTATTACATCATGCTGAAACATTATAAACTATGTCCGATCGATGTCGTGAAGGCCACCGGGAGAATTGTTACCTCCAGCCAGCTGTCCAAACAACGTGCACACAAAGGTCCCTTAGGAATCAACAGTTTTTTTAAATCTGATTTGTTCGAAATTTGGCGTTTAGGGTGAAAGAACAGTTTGAAAAAAAGCGAAGGGGTCCTTTTTACCCTTTAATATTAGTTGATTGGTTCAATGCAGTTAAAATGAATTTCTAGGGGCACCAGCAGAATAATGTCCAGCGTACCGGCATCAGATACATCAATAATATCTTTGTGGTTCAGTAGTGTTATGACTTCCCGTGCCAAACCACTACATCCCTCCCGTGCAAAAGCAACCACATGCCACAATTAGGGATTATTAACAGTTTTGGCGCTACCGTAAAGACTTGTTTTGGAGAGTGATATTTTTCGAGAGCTCTTTTTCACAACAAATGGTGAGTGTAGACAATATTTATATAATGGATGAGCACGTCCATGATGACCACGTCCATGATGCTTAACAGTAATGACACGTTCTTTATGTGACTCTTGTAATAACTGGGACATCACTGAGCGAGGTAAAGTTAGACGTTATATATAGTATTAAGGAACGTGCATATATATGTATGTGATTAATGGTGAACGTCATGTTGTCATAACGATAAGTGCAAACGCACAGAAAGAAAGAAAGAAAAGAAAGAAAGTAATCAAGCATATATATATATATATATATATATATATATATATATATATATTATTTGCCTCAACTAAGGATGTTACATGTGAATTGTAAGCTCTTTGCTTTAACCATTATTTTATCAGATATTTAATCAGATGCATTCCGTAGTTTTGTGAGATCTGACCTGATTGTACATTCCAATAACTGAGCGTTCTCCTTCCCCCGAACAGTAAATGACATTATTTATCCACACGTGTTGCATAACTTGGTATTATAATTATATTAGTGACATTCTGATATTATATCGAGCACCGATACACTCGGCCAGTGATGTAGACTGATCCCTGGTCCAATAACTGTATCAGTAGACATATTCAGAGGAGCTTACGACTAGGGAACAAAGAGGACAGGAACAAGGCTATAAGCCTTCACGGAGTTGTGTAACAGCAATCTCCACCAGAGGTCAATAACATCCTTATTAGAAAACCGCCATTTTGTATGAAAATCTTGCCCTAGTCAAAATGTAGAGTTTTGCCACAAAGTTATGTTGTTTTTCTTTTGGCTGTAATGAAACGGTGTCATGATCGGGTCAAATAGAGATAGTACACAGACTAAACAGAGTGATCGCAGCGTGTAGCGGAGCGACCTCTGGTGGGGATTGATTGGTAATCCAGTCGGTAAAGGTCACCGTAACTTTTCTCCATCTGTTAGGAGATTAGTATAATACTTGGCGACGTTATATTAAGTCCATGCTTCTGTTAGGAGATTAGTAAAATCGCGTACTTGATGAAGTCATGTTAAGTCCATGCTTCTGTTAGGAGATTAGTATAATCGCGTACTTGGTGACGTCATATTAAGTCCATGCTTGTGTTCCTTACGTTGGTCCGTACATGCACAAAATACGATTATACAGATAAACCTGCTCTTAAACATGTGTTATTATAAATAAAAGGGGCCATGTTTGAGTGTTTTGTATACAAACGTTTAAACCATCTGTGCTAATACATGTATGAGTATATAAACATCGACACATTTAACGGTGTAATAACTTTCACATCTTAACAACAGACGTTAATGTACTTGTCCAGTCCGGGCAAATAGAAGGTGGTTCTGTTCGATTTTGGGATTATTTTAGAATTTCTCATGCAAGTTAGGTTTGGTTTCTCCCAGTCAATTGTAATATAGAACCAAACATGTTTTAATGGGTTCTGTCTCAAATACTGATAGACCTATATTTATTTCTCTTAATGCATCTCTTATGTGTAGTTTTGTACTATAAAACCACGCGGCTACGTTTCCCAGTTAAGTTTTCCATATAATACGATATATCGTTTTATAAACATAAAATTTACCAGTACTGACCAGTTAAAATGTGACCTGAATACTTTTTTTGCTGGTATGAATAAATATAGATTTTTTTAAAGATAGGCCACTTTTATATGTAAATTTATAGGATGAAATGATACACCCTTCACACAGCTGTGAAATCATCCAATAATTTTATAAAATTAAGATTGTCAATGTAACCTGTAATTATCTTTTACTGATATACATGGCCTTCTCTCATTACATGATACAAAGCGGCACAAATACACAATAATTATGTGTAAAACTTAAGCTTGAGCTTGTATCTGTAAATTTTTGGAACATTTTTTTAATTTACTCTAAACGACCAGTGGTAACACCTGTCCAAACTACAGGCTGAACATACAGTTAAACATCCTGTTTCATTTACTGGTGGCTTTACGGTAGCAGTCACATGACCTGAACTCCACCCACGTGGTTGGCTGATGCAACAGAACAGCGTACTCGTTGACCTTGTTGATCGTATTTTCTGGTTAGCTGTATTGATGGATTTCTTTCCTTCTTTGTACATATACCACGTGACCCATTTTTCGCGACATACCGTATTATGGTAATACACGGATGCAATGTTAATAAATGACAGCAATATGCGAGAGAGTTCACATATTAAACATGAATAAGAGTGACCATTTTGATTTTACTTCAATGCATGTCAATCAACCATAAAACATAATTATTTGACGGATTTAAAGTTTATTTATTTTTAATGTTTTCCTACCTTATTGTCCTCAGCACCTCCGCATTGTGTTTGTAAACCAAAAATTAATCAGGTCTGGCCCTATCTCGCAGAGCTAAAGTCTTGAACGTAATAACCATATCGTACATGTATAAACCTACCCATGTGGCAAGACACTTAAAGCAGAAAAAAACCCAGTTAAGTCAACACACAACTTGTGAAGCGGGTCATTTCGGTAATGTATTTCAAGTGTTGCACACGGAAGTTATGATCTGTTTATATTTTAATCTGGGGCGATTGGAGTACGTGCCTTACATGTGTATATCACATTTGTTAGATGAAAGCCGCGGGGACAACCTATGCTGACAATTATACAGACAACCATTGCTGGCAATTATAGACTAAATGCTCCAGACAAGCTGTTGAGTAATGCTGTGATTTTGTCAGATATTTTCATTACTTATTATCATGCATAACAGCTTTTCATGCAGTCAACGCCCATACCATCAAGTCGTGTTTGACATACTTGAAACACCAATTGCTGGGGTATTCATAAAAAATTAAAGTTCTTCAAATAGGTCGACTTTAACGTGATACGCAAGTGTTCATTGGATATACTGTGACGTATTCTATAAGCATATAATTCACTAAATCTGGTGTACGGAGCTCACAACCTGTTAACAAATGCAGTTTTACATATGTAGGTCACATTTTTAAAGGATTTCATACCATGTCGTGTTAAAATATATATACATGTATAATTTATGTACATGGTGGAAAAATGCTTTAAAATTGTACATGTATGTCTGTAAAGGCCAGTTATCAGTCACTAGATAATTATACGGACCTACATTATGATTGACTGCACGTCTCGTGGCCTAGATATGAAAGCAAGAGTCACCATGGTGACACGTTCATAAAAGCCTCTGATCTCATGCCAGGGTAGGACGGTAATATGCAGAAAGATCTTGTGGACTCATAAATATTCAAACATGATAGGGTAGAGTAACGTTGATTACGTGAACGTCAAAGGATCATATTTTATTTAATTAACATCACCAAGGGCGGATCCAGGATTTAGGAAAAGAAGCCGGGGGGGGGGGGGGGGGGGGGGAGAAATGACAAAGCCTAAAAAGGTTCCCATGTCCAGAAAAGGGAGTCCAGGCCGCAAAAATTGGTTGAAACCCTTGGAAAGGGTTCTGGCGGACTTCATAGAACCCCCCCCCCCCCCCGAGATCCGCTTCTGATCGCTTTGCAGAGGTATACTGATAATATAGATATATCAAACAAAGCCATATGAATTTATAACAAAACAAAATTATAATTGATATCTGATAAGGAAATCTCGTACACTACATATTAATCTCACCGGTTATAACTTATACCATCACATACCTCATGGATGACTATCACTGGGAGATGTTAAAATCGATATCGATACGATGTTATTGACAAAATATCAAATATTATTTACGAATAGAGAGCCTGCAATTTTATGTTTAAATTCGGTTATAGAACGAACCTAGCGACAGCATTGACAACATATGCACACCCTATAATGGATGTAATTTAAATATCTCTGGACATATAACAAATCTTTGTCACAATGTATTCCGTCTGATAGCCATTTGAGAAAAATAATGATCTCGTTCAATGTTCTGTAATATTTTTGAAAATTGATTTTTTTTGGTCATAGTCATTGGTTATCCTCTTGGTTCTTGTCAGAGCCATCGTTAATCATTGATAAAATAATCGAACAACCCTAGCTTGTATATAATAATATGTTCCCAAGCCCAGGGCAACAGACCTGCCGCATGCCAGGTAACTATATAATTTACACCAATCTCACAAATCATTATATTACATGCGGACCTAGCCTCATAGAATCACTGGAGTTCACGGTCACGACGTCAACAGCTCAGTGTACACAGTGCTTACACGTGATGTGTAATGTGGCTGGGACTGGTCTATATCTACATGGTATACATATAATGTTCTTAGCGACATACAAAGGTGGGTGTCATTACGACAGACGCAGCGAGGCGTGAGGCGCGGTCTATTAGGTGTGTACATGTTAAAGTAACGTGACTGTGCTGTTGTGTGTCATATATATATGTGTACATAAAATTATAATACTCTGATAACGTCTTGATAAACGAATCTGGTATTTTTTTTCGCTCTCTCTCTCTCTGTCTCTCTCTCTCTCTCTCTCACATGCAATTTCACATACGCGTTCAAAATAACTTCACGTTCTAAATAACTTTAATATAGAAATGAATGTATATATATATATATATATATATATATATATATATATATATATATGTATATATTGTTACGGGGTGACATAATAGCGGACTTAATAGTCTTGTTAGTGAAGCCTGCTTTTCTAGCGAAGCGGTTGGAACACCGGACACGTGCGCCACCGACTTGGGTTCGTTCGAATCCCGGATATATATTTACACAATGGCTAATCACTTTATCGTTTTGCTTTGTAATATATATCACGTTAGACCCGGAGTGGCTCTGTTGTAATCTGTGTTTACAACAGAGCCACAACTGGGTCTAATAACACGTGATCCAGTATTAAAAATACGGATGGGGCGGTGTGGGGGCGAGGTTGAGGAGTATGCACAGACCTGAACACATTTATATGAATTATTTATCTTATATAAATGAAGAATAAGATGTGAAATTAAAATTGGGGTTCTTGGAAAGCGCAAGAAAACTCAGATCGATAGATTTTTACCAGCTGAATGTCCTGTTTATGACCGTCCTGTAATTGTATCTGCTGCCAACAGGGCTATTTTTAGAACAACATTCGTCTGTACATATGACACGTGCAGGTTTCACTGAAATGAACATCAGGCACGCGTAACTACCAGTCGGACTACTTTTATAGAGACATGGCCCCGTGACGTAACAAAATCATTATCAGTCAACCCTGTCCGTCTTTTATTGGTTCAGTGCATATTTATATATAAAACCATGCCGAGTACAGGAAGGTTCCCACAAAGTTGTAGATATTTTTTATCGTACTCTAAAGGCTGAATAAAACTTTCGTAAAATCATCATGTATACGTTCATAGGCCTACATTTTTGTCTCTGTGAGTTCCTTTTTTTTTTCATTAAAGCCATAATTTGAGTATATTGTTTAAATTTATATACCTACCACTCCCAGCAAAGTTCCGTAAGATATATTTTGTTAGGTGTGCTTTTTACCAGTCAGCAACTAAAATGAAAATACTCTAAACAATTAACAATCACGGATATGTGCACGTCTCTGTACGGTTCTGCAGTTAAAGAACTTTAAAATATATGTTTTATAGAGAAATACCTGTTATCCCGAGCAATTAAATTACCTGATTATAGATACTAATCTAAGTTTGGTAAACTGTATGATTATTACTAATCAGTTTGAAATATTTCAAGTTGACGCACACAAAGGCGTACAAAACAGTGTTCAGCTTACAGACCAACATGCAGCATTCAACAATTTTCTGTGAACAAATCTTAGCTGACCTGTCATGCTTCTTGACAATTGTAAATGCATGTAAAACTTTTCAGGTATCGATAATTAAACTCAAAAGTCCTATAGATAAAATTCGATTGATTCGATCCCAAGAGAGAGAGAGAGAGAGAGAGAGAGAGAGAGAGAGAGAGAGAAACAGATACATTTAAAGGTTAACGTACCCAGCAGTATTTTCCGGCAGTTCATACCGGGTCTAATTTTAGTTTGCCTCCCCTTTCGTCAGCTTTCACTGAAATTCGACGTACGCTTTAATAAAATGTTTGCCAAATTAAGCGTCAGTTTTCCAGGGAAAACCCAAAACAGTAAAACAGTACATGTCATTGTTGATGGGGATCATCTATTTTTACAGGTGATCACCTAATTATGTGCCCCCTACCCTGGTATGATATCATCCTCTCCCTGTGGTCGGTGAAGGCGGTCAGTTCATCCCTTATTGGCTCGTGCGGTGACTTTTCACGGTCGCGCAACGGCCTTATAAATAAGACCCACAGTTAATTCCGAGTTTATGGTACCCGTCGTCTGCTATGAGGCATTTTGTTTGTGAAGTATCCGTAACCGGATGGACGAGTGGCTTTTTTTAACTTCCCGGGATCGAAACAGTTGCTCTGTCAATGGGGAGACTGTTTAAGCTAGCTGTTGTAATATTGCGTCAGCCAGCGAGGCGGGCTATTAAAAGACACGTGAAGTGGTCGTGAACGCAACATGTGTTATGATGGGGGCGTGGCTTCGGCCGACCCACTTATAACTACTCTCCTAGCAGGAGCACATTTTAGCCATATTTCCCTGTATGCCAGTCTCAAAACAGATGGGCCGGTTTGAAGTCACGATGGTAGCACCAGCGTTACAGGTATTGTGTGATTTATATGATTAATATTTATTAAATTTAAGAAAGAATCAGATATTGTGGACGCACAAGGGAAACGTTTCTCAATATCTGATACAAATATCAATATTGAGACATCGGGAAAAATCTGCAAACATAATTCACCTCCAGCGGCAAATGTTTGCAGTTTTTAAGTAAACTCCTTTGAATTACAGCTGCTTCGCATATGGCAAGAGGTATCAGCTATGATTTATTTTATTTTATAGTTGGCAATTGTT
Organism: Sipunculus nudus; assembly: GCA_026874595.1. Lineage (NCBI taxonomy): Eukaryota > Metazoa > Annelida > Sipuncula > Golfingiida > Sipunculidae > Sipunculus > Sipunculus nudus. The sequence goes on along the minus strand of CM049322.1, from coordinate 59,837,992 downwards.
TACTTTCGATAGTTCCAGAAATCACCGACAGATGTCACAGGAGGACAAGACTCCATGTCCATCATTAAAGACCGATGTATCTTCAGTAGTTTCTCTAATTTAAGATGCAGCTAAAATAAAAAAAAGATGGTCACTTTTATCAAATATCTAATTATGACATCTTGTTAAAAATCAGTATAAACAGGTGCCTTTATATATGCTCAATATATAAACTGCTTATTTTAGGTTCTTACGTTAAATGTCCACACGATTATTTGGTATTCGTAGATGTTTCATGAATTTATGAACATGACTTTATGATCCATTAAGAAAAGCTTATATTGAGTTCAGGTCACTCTGTTAATGGAGTCATGTTATATCATGGTTTCATTTATAGTTAATGGTAAAGATCTGGGAAGTCGGGGAGTTTGATGCTGATTATCATAAAATATGATATCTGTCATAACAGTCCTGATGAAACTGATATTGTGTCAAACATATGTAACGGTTTTATATGGTCATTAGTACAGGCGACGATGATTCAGAATTTGTAAATACAGAGACTGATGATGATGATGATGATGATGATGATATAGGCGTACAGCTGATGCTCATGATAGAGGATGTTTATGTGGTAGTTAACCAGTGAAGGCAGTGATAATAGTGAGGATGATGATGATGTTTGTGATGGCGATGTTAGTGATGATGATATTGATTGTGCTGATGATCAAGATGCTATGGCTGAAGATGATGCTGGTGTGCCTGTTGATGAGTTTAGATGATGATGATGTTGATGATAATGATGATGTTATTAATGGTGCAAATGATGATGATGATGATATTATTGGTGCAGATGACGGTGGTGATGATGATGGAGTTGTTATGAGTGCAGATGATGATGGTGGTGATGATGATGGAGTTGTTACTAGTGCAGATGATGATGATGCTGGTGATGATGATCATATTATTATTTGTGTTTATGATGCTGATGTTATTATTGGTGTAGATGATGAAGATGTTATTGGTGCATATGATGATGGTGTTATTTGTGATGATGATGTTGATGATGATGATAATAATAATAATATTGGTGAAGATGATGATGAAGATAATGGTGCTGCTATTGCATCATTGATAAAGATTAAGATATTGATGATGATGTACCTGTATGAATGAAGCCTGTCATTTTGATGTTAAATATGCAGAATATGATGTTGACCTTTAGTAAAAATGATGCATATTTTGATGGAGGTGCAGTTTAGTCAGCTGAAGCTGCTTTTACCGGACGCGGTATGCGAAATGAATAAGCAGAAGGCGGTATGAGAAATGCGGTATAAATTCGCGTGGGGCATTTACTCGGCGGGCGGGAAAACACTGCGACAATGGTCCGATGATGTCAAAAGCCGCTAGATCGCGCTGCATCCGTCAACTTATCCGCAAACATATAGAAACCAGAGCCCATGGGCGCTATACCCCGCGGGAAGTGGATCCAATCCCATTTCAAATACCACGTGTCTCGTGTCTCATGAGAGAACCAAATCTTTTTCGCACACCGCTTCCGCATACCGCACATCGCTTCCGCATACCGCACATCGCTTACCGCATACCGCACATCGCTTACCGCATACTGCGCGCCAAGTAAACGCAGCTTCAGTTATGGCGGTTTGGATTTTCTTTAAGAATAAATGTATCGATCATGATGTTGATGGTGGTAAAATTTATCCGCTTATTGAACAATCTTGGTTTTGGTTTTCTTTAAGAATTAATGTATTGATCGTGGTGTTGATGGTAGCAAAATATATATACTAAGGAATGTTTGGTTGGGTTTTCTTTAAGAAAAAAAAAATTAAAGTATTGGTCGTGATGTTGATAAAGCAGAATGAAATGATGTTATCTTTGTTATCTTCCAGGATGACGAGAAGAGGCTTGAAGCCGAGAGGGATGTAGAGAAGGACAATAAGAAAGATAAAGAGGATGCGGGAGGAGAGGACAGAGATTCGTGGACCGGGAAGCTGGACTTCCTCATGTCAGCGCTCAGCTTCGCTGTGGGCCTCGGCAATGTCTGGCGGTTCCCGTACCAGTGCTACAGAAACGGAGGAGGTATGGCATCTCTAATTACTCTAGACATAATTGTATCATACAATTCATATTACACGTCACTCTGGCCTGTGTAGCTAGGTAATGTGACAGTCTGTCATGTGCCTTATCACGTGACACCTAACAACGAAGAATGAAGACGAAGGTGATTTTACCATTGTTTTTTTATTGTTTTTCTAATTTGTTGAAAAGTTGGCCATGGCCAAACTCTGAAGTTACACAGGTCGATTAAATTTAATGAGAGATCTAGGGTTGGGTCTTGATCTAGCCAGGTTTATGTGGTTTTGTCTTTTCATATGGTCATGTAGACTTTAATGTAATGATAAAATTACGACACTGATCTATATTCTTTTTTAATAAAAAAAACATAGTGTATGTATAGTTTGTGTATAAATTAACATCCACATTTTTGGAAATACCTACATATATAAAGTAAACCTGTTGTCAGTTTCAAGTAAGACAAATGGTGGCTGTCTCTACTTAATATCCTGTGATCTCATGCTATTATTGGGTTCCGCTTCATGCACTTCCAGGCCACCTGTTATTACCTTAATACGTGTAATTAGAACTTGTAATCCCTGTAATTAGGTAATTATGAGGGTAGTTCATTTATAGGTTAGTGGAGAATCGAGGGGTTCCTCCTGTCATTAGGATAACAAGTAGATGACTATTAGCTGGTCAAGGCTGTATCTATCAGTGACTGCTGGTGTTTGTAAAGTTATCAAGAACATGTGCAATAACATGACATGAGCTCTTTGATGTGGATAAAAAAGTAACCTTTTCTTCACTCTGATTACTCAAAGAATATATGTCGAGGAACGAATGAGAATCTGGGAAGAATCAGAATTTCTATTCTTCCCGAAAAAAATTGGGAATTCTAAATATTTCCCGGGAAGAACAGGAATCATATCATACTGTCTCTTGATTCTCATTTTTCTGGGACAATTCAGAATTCTGTTTTTTCTCCCGTTTTTTCTCATTTTGTTACAAATTCTTTTTATAGGAGAGGCAGGTTCATTTTGCAGAAATTACTATGATAACCACATTTCAAAGTTATTTATTGACCATTGTAAAAAGAGATTTATATGACGTTGTGTTTTGTCATGAAAAAGTAGCAACCATCAAATTTAAGTGGAAAACTTTCACACCAGATATTTACATTTTAGATCCAAGCACACTTGATACAAAAGGTACATAAAGACTTCCAGATGTGACTATTTTTAACCGAGAGTTTGTAAACTAAATCTGTTTTATATGAGTGTATATAATTGTTTTAACCACTTGAACAGTTAAAAATTAATATGTGTTGTGTTTTCTTTATTACAGGTGTGTTATGTCATCTTTATTACAGGTGTGTTATGTCATCTTTATTCAGGTACCTTCCTTTTATACCTTACCTGATTACAATCTTATTATGTAATCTTTATAACAGGTGTGTTATGTCATCTTTATAACAGGTGTGTTATGTCATCTTTATTACAGGTGCCTTCCTTATACCTTACCTCATCACGATCTTATTATGTCATCTTTATAACAGGTGTGTTATGTCATCTTTATTACAGGTGTGTTATGTCATCTTTATTACAGGTGTGTTATGTCATCTTTATTACAGGTGTGTTATGTCATCTTTATTACAGGTGCCTTCCTTATACCTTATCTCATCACGATCTTATTATGTCATCTTTATAACAGGTGTGTTATGTCATCTTTATAACAGGTGTGTTATGTCATCTTTATAACAAGTGTGTTATGTCATCTTTATAACAGGTGTGCTATGTCATCTTTATTACAGGTGCCTTCCTTATACCTTACCTCATCACGATGTTTCTTGCCGGATTTCCTCTCGTCTTCCTGGAAATGGCCTTCGGACAATATGGCCGCCTCGGGGTGGTGTCAATATGGAAGTGTGTTCCTATATTCCAAGGTGAGCTATATATTACACCATGAGCTATAAATAACACCATGAGCTATAAATAACACAATACACTGAACAAACACATTAAACAAATAATAAAATTTTTTAGAAGTCATGATAATTTACAGAAAATCCTACATGGAGCAAAGCAGAGCTTTGTCTTCATGTGAGTTTGTGTTTTCAATGTCGCGAGGGATGCACGTAGAAACAGTAAATAAAGGGGGCCCATGTTTTGCCCAGAATAGAGCTGTCAAGAGAGGTCCTATAAGGTGTATCTACAATAGAGGGTTAGTTATGCTGGGGAGATACTCATAATAGAGAAACGGCCACAATAGAGAGGTTTACATAATATACAGAGATTAACATACTACTGTGGTGTCCAAATGTATTGTCCTTAACGTAGATGTCCGTGAGTTAGAGGTGTCCACAGTAGAGACATCTTTATAAGGTTGGTGTCCATGACAGAGAGGTGTCTATACTGGAGGGTGTGTATAATTATGAACTGTCCATAATAGAGATGTGTCCATAATTGGAAGGTGTCCATTTAAAAAAAATATGCACCTCTAACTAATCTTACCTTCTTCAATGAAACACTTCCAGTCTCCAAAAGTGAGAAATGCCTTTTAGGAAGGTCTGCCTTAAACGTTTGCAAATAACTTATATAGTCAGTTATTGCCTTCAAAGGAAACATAACCTGTGTTCTTGATATTACAGGTATTGGATGGGGGATGTTTGCCGTGTCTCTCGGCATTATTGTATCCCCAGACAAAATCGGGATACTATGGTTTAAGCACGGTCGCGCCGCCGCCGCCGCAGAGATTTCGTTTGGACGCAATGACTTAAAAAATACTTATGCATCTCTACCAAACTTGACATGTGCATAGATATGGGTGACAGAACAAAGCCTCTTTAAAATGGAATCATGACCTTTACTAGGAGAGTGACCTTGACCTTGAATAGATCCATATTGGGGGAAAATCACACATATTCTTAAATATCTCAAGAAATCTTGCATGGACTGGTCCAAAAATCAAATTGACCGAAGATCTTGGGTAGCTTTGTCTTCTGCGGAAGACAGGTGGCGCCACCTTCTGTCCTTTTCTTGTTTTCTCACCTTTTAATACCCCATCATTGCCACTTGACAGTACTGTGAGCATTATAAGTCTAAAACTAATGAACAGATTGGGCTGAAATTATCCATGTTCATTGATCTTGGATACCTCAATCTTGTACTCAAGACTGGTTGCGCTATCTGCAATCGTAATTGTGTGGCATCCATCCGTACGTTTGCTTTTGGTGAAAATTGCTCCTATCTTCGGATTGGTTCAAGGTATAGGTCTGAAATTTGGCATGTCCATCCATCTTAGAAAGTTTTCTCATAAACCAGACAGGTGGCGCCACCTACCTTCCCGTTTCTGTAAAATACATTAATGCTCTTTTCTGAGGAGTGATTTGCCCTATTGACCTGAAATTGTGCATATCCATAGATCTTGGACTCCTCCATCTTATACTCAAGACTGCCGTGGCATCCATCTGAACATGTGCTTTGGGTAAAAATTGCTCATATCTCCGGAGTGGTTCAAGGTATTGGTCTTAAATTTGGCATGTCTATCCAAAATTTTCTTGTAACCCAGACAGGTGGCGCCTCCTACCTTCCCGTTTCCGCAAAATAAATTAATGCTCTTTTCTCAAGAGTGATTCAACGTATTGGCCCCCATATTTGGTGAAAAAATAATGTTTCTCAAGCTGATAGATGGAAGAAACCATGGTCGTTGCCAAGTTCAGTATCTGCTACTGAAGATGGGGGCCTATCCTTAAAGGGGGGGGGGGGGGATTGTCTTGGGATTGCCAAGACATACATAGTTATTATTTTATTACAGGTATTTGATAGGGATGTTTGTTGTGTCTCTCGTCATTATTATTATTTTATTACAGGTATTGGATGGGGGATGTTTGTTGTGTCTCTCGTCATTATTATTTTATTACAGGTATTGGATGGGGGATGTTTGTTGTGTCTCTCGTCATTATTATTATTTTATTACAGGTATTGGATGGGGGATGTTTGTCGTGTCTCTCGTCATTATTATTATTTTATTACAGGTATTGGATGGGGGATGTTTGTTGTGTCTCTCGTCATTATTATTATTTTATTACAGGTATTGGATGGGGGATGTTTGTTGTGTCTCTCGTCATTATTATTATTTTATTACAGGTATTGGATGGGGGATGTTTGTCGTGTCTCTCGTCATTATTATTATTTTATTACAGGTATTGGATGGGGGATGTTTGTCGTGTCTCTCGTCATTATTATTATTTTATTACAGGTATTGGATGGGGGATGTTTGTCGTGTCTCTCGTCATTATTATTATTTTATTACAGGTATTGGATGGGGGATGTTTGTCGTGTCTCTCGTCATTATTATTATTTTATTACAGGTATTGGATAGGGATGTTTGTTGTGTCTCTCGTCATTATTATTATTTTATTACAGGTATTGGATAGGGATGTTTGTTGTGTCTCTCGTCATTATTATTATTTTATTACAGGTATTGGATGGGGGATGTTTGTTGTGTCTCTCGTCATTATTATTATTTTATTACAGGTATTGGATGGGGGATGTTTGTCGTGTCTCTCGTCATTATTATTATTTTATTACAGGTATTGGATGGGGGATGTTTGTTGTGTCTCTCGTCATTATTATTATTTTATTACAGGTATTGGATGGGGGATGTTTGTTGTGTCTCTCGTCATTATTATTATTTTATTACAGGTATTTGATAGGGATGTTTGTTGTGTCTCTCGTCATTATTATTATTTTATTACAGGTATTGGATAGGGATGTTTGTTGTGTCTCTCGTCATTATTATTATTTTATTACAGGTATTGGATGAGGGATGTTTGTTGTGTCTCTCGTCATTATTATTATTTTATTACAGGTATTGGATAGGGATGTTTGTTGTGTCTCTCGTCATTATTATTATTTTATTACAGGTATTGGATAGGGATGTTTGTCGTGTCTCTCGTCATTATTATTATTTTATTACAGGTATTGGATGGGGGATGTTTGTCGTGTCTCTCGTCATTATTATTATTTTATTACAGGTATTTGATAGGGATGTTTGTTGTGTCTCTCGTCATTATTATTATTTTATTACAGGTATGGGATAGGGATGTTTGTTGTGTCTCTCGTCATTATTATTATTTTATTACAGGTATTGGATGGGGGATGTTTGTCGTGTCTCTCGTCATTATTATTATTTTATTACAGGTATTGGGTGGGGGATGTTTGTTGTGTCTCTCGTCATTATTATTATTTTATTACAGGTATTGGATGGGGGATGTTTGTTGTGTCTCTCGTCATTATTATTATTTTATTACAGGTATTTGATAGGGATGTTTGTTGTGTCTCTCGTCATTATTATTATTTATTACAGGTATTTGATAGGGATGTTTGTTGTGTCTCTCGTCATTATTATTATTTTATTACAGGTATTGGATGGGGGATGTTTGTCGTGTCTCTCCTCATTATTATTATTTTATTACAGGTATTGGATGGGGGATGTTTGCCGTGTCTCTCGTCTCCTGTATTTACTACAACATGATCATCGCCTGGTGCTTCTTTTACGTGTTTGCGTCATTCCGTGCTGACGTTCCATGGAAAACATGTGACAACTGGTGGAACACTGAAGGTAGGATCACACGAAAATGTTGTCACACCGGAATGTCCTGCTCATTCCTCATTTAATTAATGCTAAGAGTTTGACAATAGTAAAGTAAAACTGTCATTAAATATATGTTGATTTGAATTTAATTTACTTTTTCATTTGATTCTATAATTTAATATTATGATCAAAACAGTTTATATTTAATGTGCAATCATGAGATAACGATCAGTATATAAATTACACTCTCCACGCAGTGGTTCTACACTGCTGTCATTCTAAATCTCCTTCGCTGTTACCGCTGCTTTGTATAACAGGATTCTCCGTATTTCACCACCAGGCAAAGAGTTGAAATAAGACCAATATCGTTGGTCTGATTGTAATTAGACCAATATCGTTGGTCTGATTGTAATGAGACCAGTGTCATTGGTCTAATTGTAATTAGACCAATATCGTTGGTCTGATTGTAATTAGACCAATATCGTTGGTCTGATTGTAATTAGACTAATCTCGTTGGCCGGATTCATTGTAATTAGACCAATATCGTTGGTCTGATTCTAATTAGACCAGTATCATTGGTCTGATTGTAATTGGACCAATATCGTTGGTCTGATTGTAATTAGATCAGTTTCGTTGGTCCGATTGTAATAAGACCAGTATCATTGGTCTGATTGTAATTACAAATATCGTCGGTCTGATTGCAATTAGACCAATATCGTTGGTCTGATTGTAATTAGACCAGTATTGTTGGTCTGATTGTAATGAGACCAATATCATTGGTCTGATTGTAATTAGACCAATATCGTTGGTCTGATTGTAATTAGACCAGTATCATTGGCCTGATTGTAATTAGGCCAATATCGTTGGTCTGATTGTAATTAGACTAATCTCTTTGGCCGGATTCATTGTAATTGGACCAATATCGTTTGTCTGATTGTTATTAGATCAGTATCATTGGTCTGATTGTAATTAGACCAATTTCGTTGGTCTGATTGTAATAAGACCAGTATCATTGGTCTGATTGTAATTACAAATATCGTCGGTCTTTCTAAACAAAGCGACCATTAAAGAAAAGAAGATCTGGAAGAAGGCTGTGTATAATGTTAGGCAAAGAGTGTATAGATAAATCAAAACAGAATGAGAGAGTTAGTATAATGAGAGTTATTGTTATATCAACTGTATTAAAATAGGGTAAAATTATGAACTGAATCTGATTGCATGTTTATAAAGAAAAATCAAATTATATTCATCACAGTTGCAGAAAATGAACACAACAAATACTTTTTTTTTTAATGTATCAGAATATGGATCTATTGGGGAAAAATGTATTTTTATTATATAACAAATTTGTTGAAATTCAGCAAATGAATAAAATATATGATAAATTTATTTGAAATTTATATGTAATTAATTATATAAATAAATACTTATTTTCAGCTTGTTCCATTGTGGACAGGACAGAAGAGAACAACTGCACTACCTTAAATGGGACGTGGTACAATAAAACTTGTCACTTCTCCTACGCCGTGGCCCCCGAGGCTTACAACCAGATCCTCAACTTTACAAACTACACTTCAGACATCAAGAAAATCTCACCCAGCGATGAGTATTTCCAGTGAGTACAGGCAGATATTAATTATCATCAAACTCGGTCACATCCTGTAGACTTATGGGCAGATTACAGGCCATGGCCCTAGCATTTAAAAATCATTATTTTTGGACTAGTGTTACTTTCTTATACATACCGCCAGTGTGGACAATATTTATTCAGAAATATAGTACCACAAGTAAATACAACATATGGTGTTCATTGTTCATTTAACATATATTGAACATATATATTGAAAGTAGTTCTTTGAAAAAAATATTGCCCATAGCTCATTGAAGAGATGCTGCCACAAATCTATTTATCTGATAGTGCCCACATTCTTTTTAACGGATAATGCCAATAGTCCATTCTACAGAAAGGGCCAGTAGTCCCAAAATGTGCCATTTTTTCATTACAGAAGCAGTTCTAATGACACTAAATATCAAGTTCGAGTTCAAGCTTTACTAAATGTCTGACTTTGCCTTACAGTCGTTACGTGAAGCTATACTCGGTGTCTGACTTTGCTTTACAGTCGTTATGTGAAGTTTTACTCAGTATCTGATTTTACCTTACAGTCGTTACGTGTTAGACATCTCCGAAGGCCTGCATGATCTGGGAGCACCGCGGTGGCAGCTGGTTCTCTGTCTGTTGTTGTGCTGGTTACTGGTCGTCTTTGGGCTTATTTTTGGAGTCAAATCTTTGGGAAAAGTGAGTTATATGGAAACACGTCAAACCAATTCTTATTATATATTAACATTTCGTGTAATACTAGTAAATTTATTTATTCATTAAAATTTGATTTAATTCATCACATTTCTAATGTATTTCCTCAATATCCAAAAGGACTTAAAAGTACTCTTGTAATGTATTTTGAAGCTTGTTTCCTTCTAATTGACATTGCATTCTATTCCGTTTCTTTACTCGGGTATTATTAAAACTATTACGTTACCCTGATCACGGCATTCACTATTTGGAATATCCGAATCCTGACTGTGCTATTTATCAACAGGATTAAGACTTTATGTGAAGTTATGTAAAATTATCATTTATTTTGACCTTAATTTGAATATATCATCATTATCGGTGTCACCATAATTTCATTATAACAGTATGAAAATATGAATGATTGATATCATTAAAATATATCTTTATATTATGTTCAGGCGACCTACGTGACGTCGACATTCCCGTACGTTCTGCTGGTGATCTTGTTGATCCGCGGTGTTACGTTAGAAGGCTCATTAGAGGGGATCATTTACTACGTCAGACCAGACTTCTCACAGCTGAAAAGGGCAAAGGTAAAGTCAGCTCAATCCTTAGCCACCATGCCTTGTGTCTGTATCTCACTAACTTTATAGGGAGGCTTTGTTCCATGGGAAAGACTAGTTGTAATATGTTTGTATATGTCTGTACAGACACACGAACATAAAGACATATATTGGACTGGGATGCATTATTAGCTGAACTTTCCATCATTCACAAGCAACGCACCTAGCTACCAACAGGAGAAGTTCGTTTTTAATTTAAAGGTAGGAAACCGCTGTATCTTAGTCCTCAAACATGACCAGGTTTCAGTAATCTAAATAAACTGTGGTTCACTCGTCACCCTCAAGATGGCAGTGTGACCAGGGATTGATGCGGGTCTTGTGTTTACCTTATTTTCTGGTGTATATGTCGCAGGTGTGGGGAGACGCCGCCGTCCAGGTGTTCTTCTCGTTAATTACCTCATTGTGTGGTGTAAATGTAACAGGTGTGGGGAGACGCCGCCGTCCAGGTGTTCTTCTCCTTAATTACCTCATTGTGTGGTGTATATGTAACAGGTGTGGGGAGACGCCGCCGTCCAGCTGTTCCTTTAGTTAATTACTTTATTGTGTGGTGTATATGTTACAGGTGCGAGGAGACGCCGCCGTCCAGCTGTTCCTCTCCTTAATTACCTTATTGTGTGGTGTACATTTTACAGGTGCGGGGAGACGCTGCCGTCCAGGTGTTCTTCTCCGTAATTACCTCATTGTGTGGCGTATATGTTACAGGTGCGGGGAGACGCCGCCGTCCAGCTGTTCCTCTCCTTAATTACCTTATTGTGTGGTGTATATGTTACAGGTGCGGGGAGACGCCGCCGTCCAGCTGTTCCTCTCCTTAATTACCTTATTGTGTGGTGTATATGTTACAGGTGCGGGGAGATGCCGCCGTCCAGCTGTTCTTCTCGTTAATTACCATATTGTGTGGTGTATATGTTACAGGTGCGGGGAGACGCCGCCGTCCAGCTGTTCCTTTCGTTAATTACCTTATTGTGTGGTTTATATGTTACAGGTGCGGGGAGACGCCGCCATCCAGCTGTTCTTCTCGTTAATTACCTTATTGTGTGGTGTATATGTTACAGGTGCGGGTAGACGCCGCCGTCCAGCTGTTCCTTTCGTTAACTACCTTATTGTGTGGTGTATATGTTACAGGTGCGGGGAGACGCCGCCGTCCAGCTGTTCTTCTCGTTAATTACCTTATTGTGTGGAGTATATGTTACAGGTGCGGGGAGACACCGCCGTCCAGCTGTTCCTTTTGTTAATTACCTTATTGTGTGGTGTATATGTTTCAGGTGTGGGGAGACGCCGCGGTCCAGGTGTTCTTCTCGTTGTCCTGCTGCTGGGGAGGACTCATAACTCTGGCTAGCTACAATAAATTCAACAACAACTGTCTCAGGTAATAAACACACCTGTAATTTCTAACTCCTTTAGATTTCTTTATGGCGGAAAACAGTGCTGATCAGTACTGATGCCAGGCTGCCAGCAACTAGACCTTCACATATCCTTTCCATGTCTCTCCCGTCATCCCAAGCTTTTTAGGCTATCCCATAATAGTTTTTCCACCTCCGCAATATCCCACTGCAGCCTGAGTGCTTTACGTGCACGTGCTCATGCCATATCAAGACTGATGATTGTTGAGTCGGAAGACTATTTATTAAAGGCAATCTGGAGGAAAATTATAAAAAGAACGTTGGAGGTATGACCTTTTCTAATCCTCCCTGATTACTAGTGTCTCAGGCCATGAGAGCATGGGTGTTACATTTTAAGCTATCCCCCTATCTTAACACCTCTGTCACCAATAGACGCTGTCGATGAATCCTCAGCCCTAGAGGGCACCAGGTTCTTGGGTCCTTAATTCCTAAATATGAAGGCACAGATTCGACGAGGACACGACTTATTGCACCCACGACGAGGTCAGTACTTTAACCATGACACAGTTAGGGGCCTGGACAGACGAGGGGTAAAACGCTTGGCTCTCTCCGCTGGCGACCCGGGTTCGATGCCAAGTGTGGCTATGAGAGTGGGTTGTAGTTGCCCGTCCATGGTCGGTGGTTTTCTCCGGGTTCTTTGGTTTCCTCCACCTCTACAGACTACCAAACGCCATCATCGGAGCCATTGAGAGTGCCTTGATTAGTTATAATAACTATTTGTACAATCCATGTTAAATCAATAAGTTTATATTAAGTCTATATATATTAAGTTCAAGCGGATTGAGGGTACAGGCTAATCTCTGACAAGTTCAGCATTCATATATCTCCTGCTTACAGTGTGGTAGGTTTTAACATAAAGGTAACAAATACTCTAAATTTTTACTTCTCTTTCGACCTATTTCGACTTATAATTTGAAAGAAAATTTCTCTGTTGTTTTATTTTCATTTAAAGGAGAAACGCTGCAACATAAGAAGGCTAATCAGGAATTGTGTTCATGAATTGGTTGCATTTTGTTACAGGGATGCTATATTTGTTGCGGCTGGTGACTGCCTGACCAGTATATTTGGAGGTTTTGTGATTTTCTCTATCATCGGCTACATGGCAAAGGAGCTCGGTGTAGGGATTGACGAGGTAGCGAAGGCAGGTAGGTGTTGAGTATGAAAATACTTTTATTCTCCAAAATGAAATAAATGAATTTCTTTTTAGTTATATTTAAAGCATATTGATTTATGTATAATATTCTCCTTATAACATCCTACCAGAGAATGACACTGTTACAAGAACATTGATTGGCTGTTGAAATTGATATAGTGACATGACATGGTACAAGAACATTGATTGGCTGTTGACATTGATAAAGTCGCATGACATGGTACATGTACATTGATTGGATGTTGATGTGGTCACGTGAATTGGCACAAGAACTTTGTTGGCTGTTGATATTGATATGGTCACATAACGTGGTAGCTACGCTTATAGACGGGATCTGATCATGTGACCTAGTTAACACATGTCATTTGTAGAAAGCAAGAAAAAGTTTTCCAGGTGTTTAAATAAAACATGAATTGATTGACCTATACTAACCAGAACACAACTCTAAAGCATGTCATTCGTGAATTTTCCAGATTTCTGTAATTGAAGACCTGCTTTTGAAACAACTATAAATTTGAACTTCGTGACCTTGATAAGATCAATTTCATGATGGTCTGAACAGGAATCCACTTGTTCATTGACTACATAGTATTCAGATTAAGACTTTGGTGTTAGACAAATGGCAAAATAAGTGGTGCTTGTCAAAGTAGTGTTTTCTTTGGATTGTAGTATAAATTTGACATAAATGATCAGGACTGGGCAAAGCTGTGTTATCTCACTTTTAGTATCTCTTTGTCTCGGCCTCTGTATAATGACAAGGACGTGGTATCTGGAGATATCATCTTCCTCATTAAAAGAAAACCCTGTGGACTGTAGCTGGCATTATTTATGCTATAAAACACACTTTTCTTTATTAAAACTCTGAAAGATAGAGATGCCAGTATAAACGCTAACTACACTGGTGTATACTTACAGGAGCCGGGTTGGCTTTCGTGGTTTACCCTCAGGCCGTGACGCGTCTACCTGTCTCTCCATTGTGGGCCATACTCTTTATGCTTGTTCTAATTAACCTTGGCATAGGAACTCAGGTAAGTTGAACATAGATTAAAAACACAAGATATATTAATAATATATTATAACAGGCATAAAACAGGCATGACACAGCTGCAACTGTGATATATATATATATATATATATATATATATATATATGAAATTGTTTGACTTTAATCCACTATTCTCCAATGAAACCTATTAATAATATTATTTTGTCATTTGATTTATCAAACAGACAAATAACATACCTGAACGTGTGGAACATCATTTTCTTAACGTGTCAGTCAAGTTTAACACCTGATGAAGACCAGTCACACCATGCTGGTTACACTTTTTCATTCACAGTTCACGTTGGTGACCACGGTCCATACGACGCTGATCGATCATTTCCCGAGGATATTCAAACGCGGGAAGCGAGCCACGTTTTTGCTGTTGGGCCTGTGTGCTGGCTGCTTCTTGTTGGGATTGTTTATGACGACAAGGGTGGGTACTTCAGATATACAGTCATAGATACAACATTATATAATCATAGATATAATATTTTTCAATTATATATATATATATATATATATATATATATATATATATATATAGGCCTATATATATAATGCTATTAAATGCATTGTATTTATATACATAATTATTAAATAATATTGTAAAATCATACATATAAATTCTTTTTTACTCTTTTTTTTATAATATTCTACGTTAAAATAGTTATTTATAAAATAATGGCACCCACATTTTAGTAAAATTGCATTTTTTTAAACTTGAGCCTTTTTTCTCAAGTAAGCCGTGAAAAATTCCAGTGGTATCTGACGCAGCTAACATTGAAATAAGAACAGCAGCAAAATAGACAATCTTGTACGTAAAAGACAGTCTTGTACGTAATAGACAGTCTTGTACGTAATAGACAGTCTTGTACGTTACGTAAACAGAAGTCTTGTACGTTACGTAAACAGAAGTCTTGTACGTAATAGACAGTCTTGTACGTAATAGACAGTCTTGTACGTTACGTAAACAGAAGTCTTGTATGTTACGTAATAGACAGTCTTGTACGTAACAGACAGTCTTGTACGTAATAGACAGTCTTGTACGTAACAGACAGTCTTGTACGTAACAGACAGTCTTGTACGTAATGGACAGTCTTGTACGTAATGGACAGTCTTGTACGTAATAGACAGTCTTGTATGTAATAGACAGTCTTGTACGTAATGGACAGTCTTGTACGTACGCTGGGCTGACATGTCCACCTGCATTATTAGTCATTGCCAGGTAAAGGGTGAACATTAACTTGAGGATACATATTGGGCACTTCACTTTATACCTTCAGAATATTGTCTCATACATATCATGATACCTTGCCTTCATTTAACGAGACGCTCTTGATATATTGAGTAAAGTCCAGCTCTGGTATGATGTGTTTTCTTCCAAAGTGGGGAGTTACTTTACTACGACACTGTAACCTATTGCTTTTCATACTGCTAATAATTGGATAATATGAAAATAAATTTGGATCAAATGAATTTAATTCTGAGGATCAGTATTTGACCATGGCTGAATTGTTTGATAATTCATACCTGAATTTATAAAATTCACTCCTTAGAACCAAGCCTTTTATTCTCTGCAAGCAATCAGTAAGTTTGAAATAATATAACAGAATTCACGCCATCAGTCCAATTTGTAGGTTACTACATTTAAAAAGTGGCAATTTACTATAACAGAATTTTTTCTTAAAATATCCATGACCCTTATATTAAAACGTGCTATTTGTAAAAAAACCCTAAATCCTCATATTTGTTTATTAGATTGCAATTAAGATAAGACCATTTTAATTTAAGGTCATTTCAAAACAGTATTTGATCATATTATGATGATTTATATATATTAAAGCTACTGATTCCTTCTTAACAGAATAAAAATTTTGCTTGAATATTATTATAGCATTAATCCTGTCTCAATTTTGTCTTGCACTAAATAGTTTAAATAGATGTTGTCAGTATTTTTAATATACCGTTTCATGTTTCATGGTTAATATGTCTTTATGTTAATCTCTTACGGTAGTTATGCACAGCAGTACGTTATAGACTTTTCACTGAAGAGTTCTCTAAACTATCCAATTTTTTTATTGCTTATTTCTCTCATATTTTTTTGTGATTTTAATAGTGGCTTCTGTAACCATAGTGACTGCTCAGGCCAAGCCACATGGATATTTGTTTCCATGACAGCATAACAGAAATGTGTAACCATGGTGAACATCCAGTCATTTGGATGTAGTCATGTCAGAGAACAGTCAGTGAGAGAGAGAGAATTTGTTCCCATTTTTTTTCAGAGATTAAAAGTAAAATTGAAAATTAATAGGGGAAGGTGCACATAAAATGTAAAGCTGTCCTGTAGTAGATCTTTGAGGATACTTGTATAGTTAAATGTACATAAGTGATATATATATATATATATATATATATATATATATATATATATATATGCAGGCTGTCAAGTGATCATACATTTCCTATTTTTTTGTCCCAGTTCTTTTTTCCTACTTTTACTCGATATTTCCTATTTGACCTACTTTACCTTACATTTTTTATTTGCACTGTAACATGAAGTGTTACCTGCAGTGAATTACCGTGAAATTGTTCTTGTGTTATTTATAACTGGAATATTTATACAATTTAGAGCGCAGGTACAAACTGAGCGTCATATAACATTTGTTTAAATATCCACACTGTAATAAAACTTTTTCAAGTTCGCATTCGTTTATCAAGAATAAGCATGGATTTATATTTTTACGTTTTCCTTCTATTTCCTACATTTTCCGTCTATTACCTACTTTTATACCTACTTTTTCCAGTTATAATTTTGTCCTACGTTTTTGCAATGGTTTGCTTGACAGCCTGAGTTATGGTGCCGGGAAATTTAGTTTTTTTTTATTTGCATATTATTTGTTTATACGTGCAAGGAAGATATGTCAGTCCAAATGGCTTTAAGATCCAAGATGATGATAAATTACATCTGACCCTCAAGTGTACCTTTAAGGAAGGTCACTTTAACCCATTTGGAAAATGTCAACCAAACGTTATGACAAGGAGGAAGATCTACCTGCTAGCTTGGAAATTGACGTAACCATCACAGCCCTTATGCTCCGCCTTCTTGACCTAATTATGCAAATGAGCTCAAAAACGCTCTTACGCAGGCGGCTTTCTTTTTCTGTGGTTGCGAGAGTCACGAAGGCCGGTCGGGTATGACATCCGATTGATCGTGGAGTGACAGTTTCTCGCCATCATCTGTTTGCTAACTAAACATACATCGATTTCGGAACAAGTTCATGAAGGCAAAGTTTAGATATTGTAGACACGTATCCTGTTAGCAAATAGGAGATGTTGTCCGAACCGATGTTTTAATTAGCCCGAACAATTGAAGTTGACTTTTTAATTGAATTCATCTGTGTAATTAACATGAAAAAACCTCCCTAACGTACAACCAAATGCTTAGATATGCTCCATCCTGTCTGTTCGTGTTGTTTTAGTTATAAGACAACTGATAATTCTAGATAACATGATGTATATTTCTGACAGTGTAAATATTGTCAGAGATAATTAAATAAATTGGATTCATGTAAAAGTCTATGCGGGTGTCTTGTAGTTACTACCTTGGCAAGTCCTTCTTCTTCACAAAAGTTGAAGTTACTTTCATATCGAGTGTCATCTCTTTAAAACACAGGCTAACCATCTGTTTGGGAAAAAGTCGATATTTTGATCTATTGGAAAATTTTCACAATTGGATCCAAAAGAGTTGTCATGGAGGCATTAAGGTCATGTTACAAGGTTGCGCCCCCTCCACTTAGCAGTTGTTACAGAATATTCAGAATTGCAAGGACCACTATAATTACCCATAACTGTTATAATCCTGATAAACATACAGAGTTTATACTTGAGCTGAGTGTGAGTTAACCTTTATGCTTCTAGGGAGGCATGTACATCTTACAAATCATGGACACGTACGCTCCTTCGTACATCTTGCTCACCGTAGGCGTGTGTGAAACCATAGCCATTGGCTGGTTGTATGGTATGTACACATTATGCATGGAGCCTAGCTAGATTTGCATGCTGTATTTTCTGCACTGTGTAGTTGGTCTTCTGATGCTTTCATTTTGAATGGATTTTGTGTTCCTTTGATTTCAGTGCCTGTAGAATCAGTTGATTTTTGAATAAATTATGTAAATGATTGTGATCAGTATGAATCAATATGCAAATCATCATCATTAAATCCTATTGTAAGTCTTGATTTGTAGTATATAGTAGTGTGATTTAACTCTGCCTTTTACAATCAGAGCACGTGATCCTGTCACATTGGTTTCCATAATTGGTTACCAAGGTCAAAATTTCAAACTGTCAGCATGGTAGCTATTATTATAGATGGCATAGATTCCAAATTAATCGATGCACTTCTGGAATATTGTAAAATAATTACATGCACAAATGATTGAGTGTATCAATAAACTGTGACATTTTACAACACCAATGATAAGCATCAATTAATAAGCTATTTGTTTATCTATAATAAATATATAAAGGGTTAAACTTAGAGGAAATTTGTTTATGTGGTTTGCTTATATATGCATTGGAAAAACTGTTTTCCTAAAATTGTACATTACTCCCTTTATATGTAGACGTGCATTTTGTGATCACATAAATATACATAAGTAGCTGACTTCTTACTTTCTGTGTGTAAATAATTTTTTACTTCCAAATGCACAAAAGTATACAGTTTGCCAGGTATAGGCCTCATTGTACCTGTCAATGAAAATTGCAATTTGTAAATCAGTGGTCCATGTAATAAGATTTAATGTATCAGATTTATGTCTCATTACCCTATGTGCCCATTTCG
The DNA here is from genome assembly GCA_026874595.1 of Sipunculus nudus. NCBI lineage: Eukaryota > Metazoa > Annelida > Sipuncula > Golfingiida > Sipunculidae > Sipunculus > Sipunculus nudus. The sequence goes on along the minus strand of CM049322.1, from coordinate 59,818,985 downwards.
TAAATTACATCGAAATAAAACTGTTAGGTCCAGTTACATTTGTTGAATTAAGAATCACACAAATTTGGATTTTGAAGGCGTCTTGATTCATTTGCTTTATTGAGCTTCGTGTGTTATCACTGGGCTTAAAAACAAGTATAATTTTCTTTTACAAACGTCTACCGAATGTTGATTTTGCTGATTGTACACACCTTGACACACTTGGTTGTACACACTCTCTGGTTTTATGAAAATATTTTATGTAAATAGGTCGGTTCTTTGTGTGTTATTTATATTTTCTGTTGTATAGACTGTCTTTATTTATTAACTAAGTTTGCACGATGCATGAAAATAACCCATTCTTTTCCAGAACGTGCAGTGATTTTCAGTGAAAATGAATTTTGCTGCAGGAGTGACAACTCCATATTTTGCAGGATTTTTTTTTCAGGAAATGAAATTTTCCTAATGGAACTTGCCAACAGCACAACAAACTGAAATCACTTTTGAACCTTCAACTTTCTCTCATGTATATGTTACTACTTAATGAAAGAGGTTTATTTGAATACCTAGTTACAATAATTAAATAAACGTACTTATAAAGGTTTCGAAAAATGCATGTGACTCTCTGTGATTGCCATGTGACTCTCTGTGATTGCCATGTGACTCTCTGTGATTGCCATGTGACTCTCTGTGATTGCCATGTGACTCTCTGTGATTGCCATGTGTTTGCCCTGGCATTGTTTGGAATGATTTGATATGAGCTAACCATTTTCCAAATAAGCCTGCTGTAAATTGTTTGACCTTCACCCTGCTTGAATGTCATAGCTTAGTGTCATATCCCTTGGAGGGTTATCTTTATTTCCTAGCCCCAATGTGCATGGCATGGTATTTCAGGCTGGTCTTTACATAGTTCAGCTCCTCGATAGATACTGTGCGACATACGCCCTGTTGGCATTGTCTCTGGCCGAGTGCATCGCCATTGGCTGGATTTATGGTAAGATTATGTTGGATTCTACACCGGTGTCCAGATGTCTCCTTGTGCTATAAACCTCTGTCTTTTACTCTTATAGCCCTGGTGTGGCCTAACAGGTGACTAACACGAGACAGACACGTGACAAACGTCTAACTGTTGATGATTTACAGATGTCAGAGACTGCCCTCTTGAAAAAAAAAATGTTTCAAATCAGTAAATGTTTTGACATAAAGAAATTAGATAATTTATAAATGAAGCAAATATAAATAGTAGCTGGGATACTTATTTTGTGTGCAAAGGTTTGTAATCTATTAATTTTGGGATGGGGTACATTTCTATGGATATTTTAAATGTAAACTATTTTTAATTGTGGATTATTTGAAAATACCTCTACTGTCTCTTGCCTTAGCAGCAATTAATTAAGAATATAATCATTTTATAGTTTACTGACACCATATTTCTTTAAAATATGTTCAATTGAAAAAATTATTGTCTCATTTGACATAAACTTTTGTATATATTCACCTGATTTTAGACATGCATTGGCTCACTTTAACCATAAGCACAATATATATATATATATATATATATATATATATATATATATATATGGCTCATTTATAACAGTCTCTATTAAGACAGGTATTTGTAGCAGATTTTTTGCATGTTTTAATTTGTTTGTGTTCTGTATATTCACATGGGGGAAACATTTCATTTTCAATGACATTTGAATTAAAATACAAGGGAAGACAGGACAGGACATCATCTCAGTGCTTATGTTATAACATTTCATCCGTATAATTAACATATAAATAATATATAATTAACATATAAATAATAAGCAGGTATATAACACTGCCACTGATAATATCAGCAATTTTAACTAACTTTCATTGTACCACATACAGCAGTTTTAATCCCAGCTTAAAATTCAAACTCGTTAATAAACTGTTTCTGGAGGCATAATGCTTCACTTTAACACTTCATATTCTTGTATGCATTTTGTTTATTATCCCCGGGCAAGTATAATTTTGCTGTCTGTTCCTTTGAAGAAGGTATTTTTAATAACAATAAGTATCGAGGTTTGCTGAGCCATACAAACCGCTTGTGAATTCCTGTCATAAGTTCAGCAATGTCTCAATGATGGTCAGCCTGAGGAGCAAACATGTTTTGATTGCTTGTGCCTTTACATGTCATTTTAGCCTAAGTAATACAATAAGCAGTTAAATTAAGATTTTCATTTCGGACCCTCTATTGTTAGAAGAGGGAAAATATTGCTAAGATACACATATCTCCATTCATTGTACTCATTAAGGAATGTATAGGAACAGTGATTATTAAAGTTCACTTATAAAAAAGTGGCTTATTTGATGGCTGGATCTGGTGCTACTCTCGCCAGTGTCCACACCCATACCTCAGATTCATTATATCACAGATTTCTTTTGAAGCTGAAACACTTTTTGCTTTTTGGCCATATAGCAGCATATACAGCAAAGAATGTCTGGCCTCATATTCGTTTAGGAAATCATGAAAATCATGCAACCCAGTTAAAAAAAGGTATGATTGAGAATTATACAGATGTAGACAGTTCAAAGACGGACCAGAAGACCCTACAGATCTCTTCCGTGCATGCAATATGGTTATTGTTCTATCTTCTGAATATAGTGTTTGTATTGGTGATATGTTTTTCTTCAGTATTTTTGGCATTTGTTCAATGGTTTAAAATTTTGTACACAAAATATTGAGTGTATAGCAGTGAATTGTGTTTTATGCATAGTTTACCATTAGATTTTTGTTGTAAGCACGTTAGTATTTTCTTCATGTCCAACAACATTTAAAAAAACTTAAATACACTCTGGATTACAATTTCCTCATCTGCTGGACTTGTACAAGAACTCACAATAATTACATGTCATGCATCCAGATGGTCACGTGATGTCTGTCGAGTGATGGAGTTAGTTGATGTCAATTATTTACTATATGAAAGCTACTCCTCGTCATCATACATTTCACAATTATGCCCTAATAATACTGTGAGAGTGGTCAGTCCATACGAATCCCCTTTAATACTTTGCCTTATCAGACTTTGCACTGCATAACCTTTCCAGCATTGTACCCCAGGTTTGGACGCTTTGTGATAGATATACTGGTAATAATATTGCCTATAGTGGCTATAACATAAACCTGGTCAGGGTTACAATGTATAATTAGTGTAACGTGTAATACCTGTGTGTCACAGACCTGGAGAATGTTAACATTGTCATAACGCCCAGTCCCACGTGGTTTACTTAATATCATGTGCTTTTATTGCATTAGTGGTTTGGAAATGTTATGAATCACTCAGCGCATGCATTTAGTCATTTCTCTTTGCAGCTTATGGTTTATACTTATACGCTTTACATGGGATCGAATGCTTTCAAAGTATCCGTGGACCAGAATGTCATTTTATATCACGACTGTGTAACTCTGCTTCTCTGTCGTAAGCCTTACATATTTACATGTTTGATCTCTGTGTCTTACTTTTCAGCGTCAATGGTTTTGTGTAAGGCACACGGGCCATGCCAAGTTAATCTGTGCTTAGCTGTCTCGTTACATGTGCAGTTGACAATCAATGCTATATAAATGCAAAACCATTAATCGCACGATAATAAGCTATATATATATATATATATATATATATATATATATATATATATATATATTTATATAAATATATATATATATATAAACATGTCTGTCACGTTAACTGTGCATTTATATACATTGTAATTGTTCTCAGGTATTCATCATATTCTTATATAATGTTGTATTTTCCTTTTAAGATTATGTAGTAATCTATAATCTATAATCTGTTTCATACATATTACTTTGAAATTAATTTTGAAATCCCTTCTTCAGTTTTAAAACAACAATGTGTGTGAGCTTAATAGGTGGTCAACTGTTTTTATGTAATAAATATGAGACTGTATTTATATAAATATTATATATTTATATGAAAAACTGATTTTTTTTTTGCTTTTATACCTATATTGTGTTATATCTTAAATGTATATACTATAATAATGTAATCACATAAGTGCTTACAGAATACAGGGAGGTGAAGTCATATTGTTTGACACAAGTAATACATCGTGTGCATAGAAGTAAAGAGATTCAACTGATAATGTTTAAAGATATTAAATGTTATGCATGCTAATTAAGTTGAATTACCTTGGCTTATTTAATCAGAAGATGTAATAAATGCAAAGGTTAAGATATACATATGATAGATCATTCATAATAAATAATTACTAAAATATATCAAGATTTGATGGTATGAATTATAACTATAATGGAGAACAAAAATTGGAAAATCATGTGATTTTTGTTCTTAAATAAAAAAAAGTTATCACTATTCATGGCATTACACGACATGATAACTTAAATAGTCACATATTATGTCAATTGTCATATCAATAACCATGATTAATTATTGTTCCAGGTACGGACAGGTTTTATAGAGATATGGAACACATGATGGGAAAAAAACTCAGTCCAATATGGGGCATCCTCTGGAAGTTCATCACTCCAGGATTAATCATTGTAAGAATCTTGATATTTGTTTAGAGTAGGTCAGTATCATATTTGTAAACTCATGACACTCTGCTCACAGTGGTAGATGATGTTACACATTATACATATCACCAACATATGATATATGGACATACCAACACAATGTTTTATGCTTGTATTGTAATTTATTAGTTAATTAATATATCACGACTTAACAACGCCAGGGGAACATATAATCTGCTTCATTAGCAATGTCCCTTCATATTGTAAACACAATTTATAGGAATAGCAATGTCCCTTCATATCGTAGACACAGAATATATAGGAATAGCAATGTCCCTTCATATTGTTAACACAGAATATATAGGAATTACAATGTCCCTTCATATCGTAGACACAGAATATATAGGAATTACAATGTCCCTTCATATCGTAGACACAGAATATATAGGAATAGCAATGTCCCTTCATATTGTTAACACAGAATATATAGGAATTACAATGTCCCTTCATATCGTAGACACAGAATATATAGGAATTACAATGTCCCTTCATATTGTTAACACAGAATATATAGGAATTACAATGTCCCTTCATATCGTAGACACAGAATATATAGGAATTGCAATGTCCCTTCATATTGTTAACACAGAATATATCGCAAATACAATGTCCCTTCATATCGTAGTCACAGAATATATAGGAATTGCAATGTCCCTTCATATTGTTAACACAGAATATATAGGAATTGCAATGTCCATTCATATCGTAGACACAGAATATATAGGAATTACAATGTCCCTTCATATTGTTAACACAGAATATATAGGAATTACAATGTCCCTTCATATCGTAGACACAGAATATATAGGAATTATAATGTCCCTTCATATTGTTAACACAGAATATATAGGAATTACAATGTCCCTTCATATCGTAGACACAGAATATATAGGAATTACAATGTCCCTTCATATTGTTAACACAGAATATATAGGAATTGCAATTCACAAAGTCTAACAATATGCAGTAGGGTTGTGTATAAATAAAAATTTATATACTTATTCCTTCCATTTATTTAAATAATATTCACATAATTATAATATTTTATTTAAAATGAAATCTGAAAATAAAAAAAAATGTTTGTACCAACGACATATACCTTTATATATTTTCAGTTTATTTTGATATTCACATTTGTGGACTTCAAGCGGTCGTCGTACGGAGACTACACATTCCCTGTGTATGCTGACGTCATAGGTTGGCTGATATCAATCACGGAGATCATGTGTATACCAGTCATCGCGTTGTACAGGATCATCAGCAAGAGCTCCAGGGAGAGTAAAGGCTTCCTACAGGTACGTCCTGCTGGCGGCCAGTCATCCACCGTTACTGTTACATTTACCTGAATCTGGCTTACTCTGGGCACTGTAGGTAATTCCTGTTAAGAAAAGTTCTCATAACGCCAGCTTGTTTATCTACAAGTTGTTGGTAAACATGATACATCCACCAATGTTGACGAACAGAATAAAACGTGCGTTAGGGCGTGCCTACTGGTAGCTTCAGACTGTACAGACGGACACCTGTATGAAAGAGCCTCATGAATGAAAATTTATTTTAAATTTTTAAAAATATTTTTCATAAAGATAGGCCCCAGCTCACCCTTATGACTCGGTTATTACACCAAGGGCAGTACAACGGATTGAATCAGTCGGTTTGCTCGACTGTATATCTATATTGCAGTACTTTAGACAAATTATATAATTATTATGGCAAATTATATAACTAACTGTCGCATTAGTGTAAAATGTATGAACCTGTAAAGAAATATCTTACTCACTCGGGGCTTATAATTACGTTTTTTTTAGCTCAGCTTACTAAAAATCGTCCGTCTGTCCTTCTGTCATACCGTCTGTCTTTCTGTCTGTCCGGTAACAGGACACAAATCGTAACCGCTGGATCTGGAATTAATTTTCTAACTTGACATCAAGGGAGGTCCATGAAAAAACTCATTGGATACCCGAAATAAGGTCGGTATTACCCATATCCTCCAAGCCATGGGGCTCAGAAGTAACCCCCCAAGAATAATTTAAAATTGAATACAAAAGTTCAAGTAACAAACTAATGCATTGATCGCCATGAATATGCATGTATATTCATCATGGAGTGTTTCATCAGCTCCTCCAGACCGGTGACGAACTTAAGCTAATATGCATGAATAATGATACAACCTACATAATCTTAATTAGTTGCTTGTGCAACATGTTAGTCTGCTGAGCGTCATGACCTATGGTTCACTTGTTTTACTTATATCATAGGCAAGTATGATTACAAACAGCCTGACGGGTCTAGGTTCAAGTTATTTTGAACAGCTTGGCAAGTCTATGTTCAAAAGCAAAGGCAGCTTTATTGAGGGCCGGGACAGTCATGTTTGAATTCACACGTTTATTCAGAACCTCTGATTCATGAGTTATACACTTTATATCTGTGTCAGAGGTAACAAACTTTATTTCTATTACAGAGTGCGAGAGAACTCTGCCGGCCGGAGACAGACTGGGGAAGCTACGCCCAAAATCTGAAAGTCGACGGTCATTTAACGGAACCGCTCACTAACCACACACAAAATGGCGTCCATAACACCGACATCCACCCGCAAGTAGAACTACAGCCACTTAACAGAGAGGAGAAGGTCTAAAGATAGGATAATTTAGGATATATATATAAAAAAAACAAAATTAATGTTATTTATTGTGGAACAAGCCAATCAGAGGGGCCACAAATAATATTAATAAAAATAGGTGTCTCTGATTTTGGGGGTGCACAACCTGAAAGATTAATATCACATAATATATAATATGCATACACGTATGTATCATTATACCACTGCTGTGCAATAAACGGAGAAGAATGGTGTGTTAAACTAAACACTAACTATTTACATTATGTGATGTATACACTCCAAACACAGTTGACACGAGCCTTTTCCCAGTAAGCGGGATGAGATTAGACACTTAAATTGAGAGGATTTACATGGTTTTTCTTGTCTATGTTTATTGGTGTAGATATTAGGAAATTTATAACATACAAAAAGTTTCATAGTGTTCTTTTGATTTTTTTTTTATTCTGCAGGTGCAGGCAGTTCATCAATTACTTTTATAGTTCGTTAATTATTTACCGTTGTATTCTGGGACATCTTGGCCTCCCCGCATGTTGTTAATGTTTGCCCCGCTTCTGTTATGTAGTAAAATTAGATCATCCCGTGGGTTAAACTCCTCATTCCTCGTCGCCAGATGAAGCATGTCAGCTGAAGCACCATTTGTGAAAAATATTTATGTCTTCTTTGAACCCATATTTAATCAAGTACAGCATACCTCGTAATTACGACCACCAATGGAACCTCAATAAAGTTGTCGCATTTTCGAGATGGTCATCTAGCGAAGTCCGATACATACAGAACAAAGAAAAAATTGGACCATGAAAACGTGGTGATTATTTTGAGGTGGTCGCGAAGCTGAGGTGACCGTTAAGCGAGGCTTTACTGTATTACTCAGTTTAGTCATGTATATCAATTACAGTAAAACCTCTATATTATGGGCATCATTGGGAATGGCCTAACGGCCCATTTTATAGAGGTGCCGGCTGTATGGAGGTTCAGAAAGCAACGTAAAAGAAGTAGAAAAAATGGGTCTGCCAAAAGGGGTCCACTATACAAAGGTACCCACTATACGGAGGTGCCCATTAGGAGAGGTGCCACTGTATAATATTGGAAAATTGCATTGATATTTCGCACTTATCAGATATCACTTTAATATGCGCAGTGAGTGTACATGTACTCGGTGGGTCTACATGTACTCAGTGGGTGTACATGTACTCGGTGGGTCTACATGTACACAGTGGGTCTACATGTACTCAGTGGGTGTACATGTACACAGTGGGTCTACATGTACTCAGTGGGTCTACATGTACTCAGTGGGTCTACATGTACTCAGTGGGTCTACATGTACTCAGTGGGTCTACATGTACTCAGTGGGTCTACATGTACACAGTGGGTCTACATGTACACAGTGGGTCTACATGTACACAGTGGGTCTACATGTACACAGTGGGTCTACATGTACACAGTGGGTCTACATGTACTCAGTGGGTCTACGTACTCAGTGGGTGTACATGTACTCAGTGGGTGTACATGTACTCAGTGGGTGTACATGTACTCAGTGGGTGTACATGTACTCAGTGGGTGTACATGTACTCAGTGGGTGTACATGTACTCAGTGGGTGTACATGAACTCAGTGGGTCTACATGTACTCAGTGGGTCTACATGTACACAGTGGGTCTACATGTACTCAGTTGGTGTACATGTACTCAGTGGGTGTACATGTACTCAGTGGGTGTACATGTACTCAGTGGGTGTACATGTACTCAGTGGGTGTACATGTACTCAGTGGGTGTACATGTACTCAGTGGGTGTACATGAACTCAGTGGGTCTACATGTACTCAGTGGGTCTACATGTACTCAGGTGGGTCTACATGTACACAGTGGGTCTACATGTACTCAGTGGGTCTACATGTACACAGTGGGTCTACATGTACACAGTGGGTCTACATGTACACAGTGGGTCTACATGCTTCCACTTTTGGATGATTCCTTATACTGCCCCAATTAAACTTTTGAAACAAGGTGATATTTTAATGTGCAAAAATGTGCCTCATGGACATTTTTATTTAAGTTGTGCGGGAGGCCACCCGCTGATATGTTATTCAAACGATCTCGTTTCTTCTTCCTGTAGAGATTGAAATTTCAAATGTTTAAAAATTTTGTTGTCTTATAGTGTTATGATAAAGATAGTTGTTATTGATAAGGACCAGGTAATATGTGCTCTAAGTTTCGACACTCGGTTGAACCGTGTCAATTTTGCCATCAGTGATATATATATATATATATATATATATATATATATATATACACGAAGTATTTGCTCACGTTTCTGGGTTGTTTTAGCTCATTTTACTATGTGGGAACATAATTTTTGGCATTTTGAATGCACCTTTAGGTTTTAAGATTTGATTATTACACAGGTATATTGGTATATTGGTACTCACAAAGTGAAGGAGGAGTTCTGCCTGTACGTACCATTTAAACTGTCTTTTCTTCGAAATGTTATATATATCAAATAAGGGGACTATTATATAAGCGTGTTGTACGACTGGAAGATTCCAATTGGATGGCACAGACTGATGTTAACTAAATATACTACTGCCTTGAATACATCCCTTGTTTTGTTTCGCATATTTACTTACTCAAAGTCATTCCTTATGTGATACTGAAATAATAGTTTTTTTTTTAATCTAAAGGGACGATTTTCTACCTTGATATATTAATATTTTCAAACTGATGGTTGCTAAAAGTATTTATATATTGCATTTTATATATATATATATATATATATATATATATATATATATATATATATATATAAATATATATATGAAAAATGTTAAGGATCCTATAAATCTTAAAACAGGGTGTACTTCTGATCTTAATTTGTAATGTATTTTAATATTGTATTTCTAAGTGACGTGTATTTAAACTAGGTCATTATTGTTGCTGTTGGTGTATGACTTTATGATATAAATGTATTTGTTATTATACTAAAAATGAAATTTCTCAATTGTCAGGTGGGGTTTTCATAGTTGTTCCTTCATTGTTTGGAATCAAATTAGACGTTTAATTTAATATACTGTATCTTGAATTTTCTTTGATATACTCATTGACCATAAATCCCCTTTCGACGAGATAAAACCGAAACAACGACACAAAGTCAGTTAAATACAATACTGTACTGTCTTGATTATTTCGCATTCTGCTTCAGTTCGCACACTAAAAAAATATATTTTAACCTCTAACACTTGCTCTGTATTATACGATAATGTCAGGATACGTTATTCTGCTCTTATTAACTGCCTCGTGACAGAGTTTGAGGAAAGCTTCATATTTCTTTTTTTTATCTGACGCCCATTCGTGACGGGAAGGTATGCCTTTTGTGCACTTAATCATGTATTGTTTAATTTTTCTTTTTTTGCAAATGCAAATGAGATTTTTTTGTTTAAACATTTGTGATGTATACGTAGGTATAAGCAAGGCAATATGACCTGTTTTGTCAGCTGACAGCCAGATCACTTTATATTTCAGAAGTACTGGTCTTTTGTTTTGCCAGCATTCTTATGGCATATTGCTTTGCTATTTAAGACACCCATATTCAATGTGCTCATTTGGATCAGTTATCGTAATTTAATTCTAGATGTTAAATATTATTTTGGAACAGAGTTCATGCTTGAGAATCTGGTTTGATTGCAATATTAGAAAATTATGTTAGAAGAAAATATATCAGAATGTAAAAAAGGTTATAGAGGTCATTAGGTTAGTTTACAAGTCAAATATAGCATATTTTCTCTACGTTTCCAAGTCTTCCAGATTTATACGGCCACATGTATTAAAGTGATACTTTTACAACATTAACCTAAACGTTTGGACCTATTTATAGATGTACTTAGTGTTGTCAAAGATATCCACTGCCAAGTAAGGGCAAGTTACCCCTATCCGTATAAAGTATATCCCTGTTTGAGAAAGCAGTACATTGTACTGCAAATTTTGTATTTTACATCATTGTAAAAGAGATGTAGCCTTTACCCAGTTTAGCGGTCATTCATTTGTTTTTTTTTTGCACTAAAAGTAGATCACTCATGTGAAAATCTACTGTGTTTGTGAGAATAGTAGGATACTCTTACCATTTCAGTCATCATTAACACAGTAATTTTATTTTTTAATACACTATTAATACGCTATATGTGATGATGTTCACACTTTGTTTTAATTCATTTTCGTTAACTAGACCTGCTTCTTTGAAACAAGCGTCGTAAAAGACTTTAAGGGCCATTAGTTGGGAACAACTTAATCTGGCGTTTATGTGGCGCCACCTGTGGAGAAATTTGTAAAATAACCTTGATTGGCTTTTGCTAAATTATATTTTATTATATAGAGTAGGGCACATGTGCACTCTTAATAATAGATGGATATAAGCTGTGTTAAGCTGCTGTGCTGTTTGTAATATCTCCATTAAACTGGAACAGGTTGTATAATTCATGATCTCTCGCATCCATGTATAAATATTGTTACCCACGAAATGCACAGGGAGTGACGTCACTGGGGTGTTACGTCGTGTAGCCAACTTATATTGACTTATTAATGATGTATACTCTGAAGTCAAACTAGATTTATATATAGATAGTGGAACCTGTGTAATACAGCCATAATATTATAATAGACAGTTGGTCTTATTGTATCAGTAATAATTAATTCTAAAAGTGCTGCTGTGATAAATGAAATGCTGTGAAACGTAGATTAACCGCTCATACTTATTGCATTTTTAAGGATTAAGCTCCGATATTTTATGCATGCCAGGAGCCTTGTGATTGGTTAAATTCATGACTGTCGTAAGAGACTTTTCATTTCTTCCAACCAGTGGAAAACCATGACTCAAAATATGCATGCGCCAAGCTTGGAACTTCATTAAAATATGCACCAATTTATATGTTTTAATGTTAATATTTCTTACACATTTGTGCAGACGATTTTAATGCAATATATGTCATATATCTGCTGTTTGGCACAGTTTCCTTGAAGGCACGTCTATGTATCAACATCTGTGTAAGAGCTTGATATTTTTAAATAATGCTTGCATGTTGAGATGTTATTACTAACATTGCAATTGTTAAACTTTAGTGGTCTCTGAACACGGGCTACATGGATGTTAGTGGATTGTATAAATGACGTTACGATTGTATGAATGGCATCACTATAGTAACGTGAACCTGTTAGATATGTGTGGGCCTATGGAATGTACAGTTAAACTTAAGATATTACTTTAACAACGTATAAAAATTAAGTGTATACCAGTTAAGTGTCTATGTATATTCTTATAAATCGGGATGGTTGTTCTAATGTATTTTAATCCATATGAAAGTAAATGTTTTTTTTGTGAGAAAACTTGCCTGTTTTCCATTTTGTATGATTTCGGTCATGTTTGTTTAAATGCGTTCTGCTCAAGTCCTGGGATATTTTACTCTTTCAGTTGTTGTATGCAACAAGCGGTACGTTTCAAGAAAAATATTCCTAGATCAGGCCACATCACAGAAAAATAATCCATCCACGGAGCTGGAACAAAACAAATTGTTACAAAGCAAGTTGGTCAGATGTGAGCATAGAATGACTTATCTAGGTACAGCGGGCCTGGGGTGTAGACCCCACACCATGGTTCTTGGGTAGGTCACAAGGCAGTCGCCAGGGTCTCCGCGTATAAGGAGATGGAGGATGTTAAGCACCGGCGAAGTTGAGGAGCCCGCAAACCTCCATATATTTTTACCCGATTGACTGGCAGTATGGTATTTGGCACATAAATGATGGTCATTCAAAATACGGAGAGAACTTTCGGTCATTTCAGCATTTGATTAGGCCTACATGTGCCATTTATAATAGTACAGCGGCTAAGGCCCATTTTCACCGGAATTGCTCAAATTTTGCAGAAAGCATGAAACTTTGCACAAAGATACTACTACCCCTAGGCATCTTTAAAAAAAATAGACTCCAAAAATTAAAGCCCCCTAGTGGCCGCCTTCTTGATTTTAAAAATGGCGGCCAAAATGTGCATTTTCCCGTACCTGTGACACTATTGTTCAGTCAAGCAGACCTAAAAACATGGCCGGTCAGCACAAAAAGAGGATGAAATGGTACCAAGGATGTTATTCAATCATGTTTTGATCTCTGCATTAGAAAAATGCTTGGTACTGCCCTTAAAGTACAAGGGCAGTACCAATGTGTAACATATGAGCTTTTTTCCATGGCAACGTTATTTAATTGTGCAAACATTTTATTAATATCAAAGTGTTTAAATAAATGGCCATAAAGAATTGCTAAAATTTTACAGAAGGCATTATCCTTTGCACATGGATACTACTGCCCCTAGCCATCTTTGAAAAAAATACACCCCAAAAATTCGCGCTCTCTGTTTGCCGCCATCTTGATTTTTAATATAGCCTCCAAAATATGCATTTTCCGCATTTGTGATACTGCTTCTCTACTAGGCAGACCTAAAAACATGGACGGTCAGCACAAAAAGAGGGACAAATGCTGTCGAGGATGTAATTCAATCAGGATTTGGAATCTGAATTAGAAAAATTCAGTAAATTACTTTATTAAATTACCACTGTGTAACATATGAGCTGTTTTTTTTGGCAACCTGTGCGAATAGTGCAACCACATTATTTATATCGAAATTTTCAAATAAATGGCCACAACTCTCTTGAAAATCAACATAAGAAGTTGAAATAAACAGCAAAATGCAGCAAATGGAGAGGGTTTTCTTACATGAAATGTTCTCTGACACAACAAAATTAACACACTCTGATATATGCAGAAATATGCAAATTTAAGTGTAAAAATGACAATTTTTACTAATTACATGTATTCAGAATCCTCTTTATCTTAATTATGCGGCTTCCTTCACCCTTAAAATTAATTTTTTTTCGAAAGGATAAATAAATAAAGAGTAAAAGTACAAGTATTCTACATTTGCATATCTTATATTTGCATCTTAATGAATATGCATGAAATGTCAGTAATTTAGACTTGCATGTTACTGGACACTGTCATCAATTCTAGTATGATTTTCCGACAACTGACCTTTTCCACAATTAAAAGTGTTTCAGATCCAATTAGTGGTTAAACTACCCATTAGAAATTACCTGATTAATGTAAAAATATACATATTTGAAAAAATATAGGCCAACAAAATATATTATAAAATAGTGTAATATGATCTATTCTCGTCAAAACAGTGACTCCATCAAAATTTTCAGGATTTAGTTAATCAGCCACAGGGATCCCTGGTCCTGAAAGTTGTTCACAACTTTTTTTAAGATCAGATATATTAAAATGAACTTATTAGCTAACTAATATTGTATTTGTATATTGGTACTGTTGAATATGCATGGTGGAAAATCGAGAAAATACAAGTTTAATACAGCTTTTCACTGGTCCTGTTAGATATTCATGAGAGACCAAATGTATATCGAGCTTTCTTCACAATTAAAGTTTTTTTGTTTTTGTTTTAATTTGCTTGGGTGAACATGACAAATGCAGTAAGTGTTTTAAGGAAAGTTTCAATATTATAAAGGATATCTACATATTTTGCATTAATATGCATAATTTTAATAAACTTTTATATTCCAAATAATCACCATATACATTCTCTAAACAAGGACAGTTGGTATCAAACATTTTGAAGACATTCATCTGTACAATAGAAATATTCGTGACAGTTGTACAAGATAAAAGTAATTAATATGCAATCTCGTTTCCATGGCTACCAAGTTTAATCAGCCAATAATGCTGATAATAATAAGAAAGTTACATAGGTATTTTATGATACAATTTTATATAAAACGCTTAGATTAAGCAACAAAATTGAGGAAATTGAGGTGATATCTTTCAAGGTATAGCTTTAGTACATTAACACAGCATCTTGTTGTGGGGGTGTAACAATGCATCAAATAATTGATGCATCGAATCGAAACTAGTTATAAATCGATAATCGAATTGGGCATCAAATAATTGATTAATTTAAATTAATGCATTTTCATACACTTCATTCTCTAGCTTTTACCTGAGAACAGAATTACAGCACATATGATGAAGTAGCTCTGTTATTTAACAAAGAAAGTCACCTTAATCTTCGTTAGAAGTTATGATGAATGAGAAGATTGAAATACTACTTGGTCTTCATAAATTCTCAGGTATGTAATAACGCTTAATCTTTAAAGCACCATACGGGATGAAAACCTTTAGTAGACAAATGTCTCTGAGAGAATATTTTTATTGTATACAATTATCGAATCGAAAATGGAATCGAAAGGTAATAAACAATAATCAGATTGAATCCAAGACCCCTTTGCATTTTACAGGCCTTACTTGTTGTATACTAATTTATGCAAAATTTATTGGGGCAAATCACATTTTTGACCTATATGTTTAAAATGCCTTGAGTTAATTATTCCAGTATCTTCAGCTACCATTGTAATCCAGTGAAAGGTCATATGAATACAATTGCATATTCTGATAAAAAATTTGCATATTTATAAGGAATCAGTAATTGTTCAGAGCCTGTAACAGTAGTTATCTCACGTATATTACAGGAAAATTTCTTATCAGGTGTATCTCTCAACTAAGAATTAATTTACGTAATTAAAGAAACTGTTACATAAATTATAAATAGCATGGCAAAAATGTATCCCTCTTGTCATGTCCATTTCATGTAAATGATGACAGGGCTACACATATTTATTTTTTAGAATAGATTTTGATGAAAACAGACATGATTAGGCCATAGAGTTCCTCAATAAGTGATATACGACAGACAATTCAAAATCGAAGCCCAGTAGTCATATTTAATGTCAGATATGTCTGAATCTTATTACCACAGATAACCTTAAAGGAACCAAGCTCTACAAAAAGCTGACGTTAATATCTCATAGGTTATTGAGATAAAGCACGTTTTACTTTCAAATTTTAACGGCAATTTGTTTAATGGTCTTGAGATAATGTAATACTAACCATAATGGATTTTGGGAGAATCTGTAATTTGACAGGGCTATAGCCCTCATAGGTAACAAACATCCCTACTAATTTGAAAGAGGCCGAACATATTCTGGTATCATGTATGCGAAAAAAAATCACCATTTGTGCTTTAGCGGGTTAAATAATTTTGCATAGGTCTATAATTAGTTGATGCCTGTTGAGGTGTGAATAACCTATGTTCATTTTAGAAGATCAATTGATATTGTTCGAAAATAATGTTCCGAAAGAAAGCGTCATGGACGGACGCTTAGATGACAGAATAACAGACGGACAATATGATTACTAACTAGAATTTGCACTGAGAGGGCACAGATCGCTGCCAACAATTTGCAATCAGAGAGAGCGGACCGCCACAAAGGCAGCTCATTATATCCCCATATGACATTGCCAGAAATGCAGCATGTACCTTTAAAAATATTCTGGATACAGAGGATAAACTGGATAACCCCCAAAACTTAATAATTTGTTCCTGGTACCATTGCTGAGCAATTCAGAATCTTTCATCTAAATCCACTGATAACTTTTTGAGTATTGTTTCTAAACAGATAAGCCAAAGACAGCAAAAACATAACCCTGTCCCTTGGAGGAAGTAATACAAAATGATGAATTTAAATTTAAATATATCAACTGATATACGGGTGTGTTGGAACAGTCATTAGTCCACGGCCAACCAGTGAAGGAAAAAATCCGACGGGGAAGGGGTCTAGATGCTGGCTTAAGGATAGGCATCAGTCAGTATGCAAGTGTTTAGGAACTGGGGCGGGGGTGACAACCGTATGCTATGAACAATTTATATAAATGATTTGGATAAGACGGGATAATATTGTGATTTCGTTAGATTATATTTAATTATAAGTATAACTTGAGTGTTTAGCTGTAAGTGTCTGCCTTTAATCAAATACAATAATCTGACAGTACTGATCAATTATTTGTTCAAAATAAAAGGAGGGGGCAGAATGATATGTACTTTCGTTAACAAGCGATTGAATCTTGCAGGTAATAATACGCATCTACTTGCAAACCAAAGCTTGTTAATTAATTATACTATTTAACATAAGTCAAGAGACATCAAGTAGAAGTTTAGTTTATATTTATGCTAAAATGGTATCTAAGCATTGATCTATATTAAAAGCTGGTGACACGTTGTTAATGTCACTCGCCTGATTAGCAGAATCTGAGAGAAAGTAAATTATATAAAACGATCTGTGAAAATTCATCGGTGGCATCTTATGATATGGCTGGGGCGAGGCATTTGCCAAATAAACCTGTTGACAGTTCTACATTTTAAAATGACCCCGTTTTTTCGTATTATAGACTAATATATACGATGTTGTCCTCAGACAATTACTAAGACCTGTATTTTTGAATAAATAGCTGTAAACCAACATTTTTTATGGAATCTGGGAATATAATGAGTGGGCGCAGTGAATTTTTAGAACTTTCCTTGAATCCCTTGCTGCAAAATCAGATTGGGATAAAGCTCATTAGAACAGTAAAGGTGATGAATCCATCTGACACGGCAACAAGAACAGACACATTATAAGCTAAATTAAAGAGAAGTCTGTCCATTAATTATTAGTTAATAATTATAATCTCATCAGTTTCATATAATTTAAACTGTATGAATTTGAAGTGGATAGATATATCTATCTCCTTACAAAATGCCATTCCTGAAATTTCTGCTGCTTTGTATGAAAGGTACACAGAGTGATGCAAGTCGAAAACTTCAGTTAAAAGATTCACTTAAAAGGGATCCATGAACTGTGACCCAATTTTTCACCATTTGTCTGATCATCCTTTATCTTTCATCTAGCAGGAAGTCTTGCACATATCGTAACTATATTGAACTTAGAAACTATTTATCCAGTCAGGCCCCTTTACAGGGGCAAATGTCTCTCAATGTACTGTCAGAAATTCAATATGGCTGCCAGGAAGGTTTACTGTTTTCATACATGTTTATTCTACATGGATTATACAAACATTCTAGGCATGCACTCTATAAATTGCTCGGGTGGTGCGTTCGGTTGTGTCCAAGCATCATTTCCGTTGGATTTATTTATTACCAACTATATAGTTTTTAATTAACTTTGACCTGATTTCATGTTTGATTGGAGGATTTACAGTGTTATTTATGCATGGTATATAATGCTATTTTAAATATTTTAGGGCCAACAATAATGTGATTTGTCTGACAGACTACATCTGACTTAAAAATCATGTTTCCGGTAACAAAAAATATATAGGTAAGATTTACCTATATTTAGGTATTCAAGAATGGTTTTATAAGCACCTCCTTGTCTATTGATTAAGACTTTTAAGGTTCATCAGTCATGATTCGTGCTCTGTCTGGCTTTCAGGATGCTCAAATCATGCATGATTATGCTCATTGTTGCAGAATATAATTCATAATGACTGTTGTGTCACCCCTATGTATAATGGACTGACCTAACACCCTCTCTATGGGCATGTACACTTCCCATTTTGGCGTTGGAGCAAGTTGGTCCATGCCACTATTTAACTTTAATTGTATCCGCCACAACGAAGTTTTGCGGATACTATTTTTTTTACCAGGTTCCGCCGCCGCCGCCGCCGCCAAGTTCGTTTACGGAGAACTTCTCTGAGACTACTGGACGGATTTTTCCGAAACTTACACAAATTATCGGGTCACATGTGAACTGGTGCCTAACCAAGTGGCCTTGACCTCTGACCTTTCCTCTCTGCCCAGCGTCCGTTTGTGCGTCTGTTTCCACACATAAACCCACATATCTCGGGAACCGTTTGACCGATCAGGACAATTTTTTTACACACAAATGTAGCCCTTGGATAGCTTTATAACATACACAAAAAAGGTGGCGCCACCTGCAGCCATTTTTGCACAGTGTCCATCTGTTTGTCTGCCTTGGGTTAAAATCACTCATATCTCTGCAGTGGTTTGACCAAATTACCTGAAATTTGGCATGCGTATACATCCCGCATAGCTTTCTTGATTTTATGACAGGTGGCGCCACCTACATTCACGTTCACGCTGCAGACATCCATGCTTATATCTCCGGACTCGTTCGACCAATCAGGAATAAAATTTTACACAAATGTAGCCCTTGGATAGCTTTATAACATACACAAAAATGGTGGCGCCACCTGCAGCCATTTTTGCACAGTGTCCATCTGTTTGTCTGCCTTGGGTTAAAATCACTCATATCTCTGCAGTGGTTTGACTAAATTACCTCTAGTTCGGCATGCGTATATATCCAGGATAGCTTTCTTGATTTTATGACAGGTGGGGCCAGCTTCATTCACGTTCACGACATTAATGCTTATATCTCCGGACTCGTTTGACCAATCAGGGAAAAAAATGACACAAATGTAGCCCTTGGATAGCTTTATAACATACACAAAAATGGTGGTGCCACCTGCAGCCATTTTTGCACAGACCCCCGTGGTTGATAAACTTTAGCCTTTCTATTTTGACGGAGACAGTACAGTGATCAGAATGAATAATACATGTATTATCATTTAAAAAAATTATATTATGTATTATTATGCAAGTAATGATCAATTAATTTATACAAGGTAATATAAATACTTTCTGGACTTTGGAATATGTTTTATTGTAGAAAATGGTCCACTGTGAGAATATCCTAAAACTATAATTGATGACTAATATGTACTACAAAAACAGTAGTATGCAGGTTTAGATAATAGGCATTATGTTAGGTTTTTCATGCATGTTCATTAAAATATAAATATTAGTTATGTAAATGAGAAATACTTAGACATTTACTCTTTATTTATGTACCCTTTCATGGGAATAAATTTTAGGGTGAAGGAAGCTATATAATTAGGAAAAAGAGGATTCTGAATACATGTTATTACTCAAAATTGTCATTTTAACACTTAAATTTGCATATTTCTGCATATATCAGAGTATGCATATTATGTTGTGTCAGAAAACATTTCATGTAAAAAAACCCTCTCCATTTGCTGCATTTTGCTATTTATTTCAACTTCTTATGTTGATTTTCAAGAGAGTTGTGGCCATTTATTTGAAAACTTCGATTTAAATAATGTGGTTGCATTATTAACTAAGGTTGCCATGGAAAAAAAGCTCATATATTACAGAGTGGCATCACCCTGGTAATTTAATAAAGTAATTTACTTAATTTTTCTAATTAAAATTCCAAATCCTGATATAATAACATCCTCCACAGCATTTGTCCCTCTTTTTTGTGCTGACAGGCCATGTTTTTAGGCATCCCTGGTAGAGAAGCAGTAACATAGAAAATGCATATTTTGGAGGTTATATTAAAAATTAAGATGTCGGCCAACAGAGGGCGCGAATTTTTGGGGTCTATTTTTTTCAAAGATTGCTAGGGGCAGTAGATATATATATATGTATGTATGTATGTATGTATGTATGTATGTATGTATGTATGTATGTATGTGTGTATTCAATATATTAATTAATTCCCAGTCAAATACATCTACCAAACCTATCAAGCACACAGGTGAACGAACGACAACAGTCTGACATTTACTAATAAATCTTTGGTCCGTTATCACGTGAGTTCATGGTTCGTACGTCAATGTTGTCTCGGGAATCATGGCGGCCGTCCGGTACTGGGTCCATCTCCTGACAGTTTACGTCGTGGCGGCGTTCTGGGGGACCATGCTGGTCTTGAACTCTGTCCGCCTGGCCATCACTAAACGTAAGATGTTTTTTACATTAAAAAGACGTGACGTCATGCCCTCCTGTCTCAAAGACCCGGAGTTTGGGTCCCATGGATACGCAACTATTAAGGTCAGTGCTATCGAATCACGCGCCATCTACCATCAATTTATTGTACTAAATATGTTCATATACTTCAGCAATGTTGTTCACGGCGGCTTAACTAAAGACAGCGATATAATGTGGCTGATTATAAAAAAAATTATGTGGCTGTCTGAAACATGTTTTGTCATTATTTACCCCCACCAGGAGGTTATGTTTTTGCAAGCCTTGGTTTGTGTGTTGTTTGTTCAGCACACAAACTGTCCGCAGGGGCGGTTCCAGGATTTAGGAAAAGCAGGGGTCTAACCAAGAAGGAGAAATGACAACGCCTAGAAAGTATCGAGGTCCGTAAAAAAAAAAAGGGGGGGGGGGGGTTAGGCTGCAAAAATTGTTCTGAAACCCTTAAAAAGGTTGCGGCTGATGAAAAAAAGGGTACACACCGGAATAGTAGACATTTTCAAAGCACGTACGCCCTCAAATGGCTGCTAAAGAAACCACATTTTCGGGTCAGAGGAGAAATATTCTGGCCAAGCCGTGTGTTATTACCTGAGTCCGATTAAAGCAACCACTGATAATTCATATATCCTTTAATTGGATAGTTAAACGATCACAGTAGACAAGTCAATTCCCTCATTGTCACACACAGCTCGAGATCTATGGATAATGAGAAACCAGAATAATGCTTCGGCTGGTGTTTTTATTACAGGGTTTGAAAATCCACTACTTATCAAGTGGTCCGACAGACAAACCTCTCATGTTGATGCTGCACGGCTTCCCAGAATTCTGGTACTCCTGGCGGCACCAGATCAGAGAGTTCAACAAAGACTACAGGTAAGAAATAGGCCCCCTACATGAAGTTCTGTTGGAGCGAAAATATTAATTATAATATTTCATACTTTTAATTTCAGGTCCATAAATATTTCGATCACTGAGTTAGGATTATCAAGAGTATATATATAGAATACATATGTATAAGTATACATAGAATTTTGATTGCATTCACTTATGTGGTACATATACCAAAGTTCAATTATGCATGGAGACAGTACATTTGTGAATATTCCTTGATGAGTTCCTTAATCCGGGTCATGTGCCGGATCAACATCAAAATCTAATTGATTCTTCATTGGCCCATTCCCGAAAAGCCCTGACAATTTCATGACACTCAAGATTGCGTGAATAAACACACAAACACAATCACGAACGGGAATAAACACATACCCATAAATCAGATATATAAAACAGGTTCTGTGTTTGTTCATAATATATAACATTTGTTCTGCATGTTGCAGAGTCTGAAGTACCCTTACACGATAAAGCCTGGAAACTCCGCACCTAGCAAACTATACGTAAATAATGAATATTCATGACCTAAAGCTGGATGTCATGTATCACCCACAAAAGGATAAGGCCAATGAAAGGATTAAAGGGTTATCGTCAAGACTTGAATTGGTTTATTTAATGCAAATCATCGAGAACCTTACAAAAAGGTATTTTAGGCTTTGTGGTGTAAGGGTATTTCAGGCTCTGTCGTTTAAAGGTATTTTAAGCTCTGTGGTATAAAGGTCTTTCAGGCTTTGTGGTGTAAGGGTATTTCAGGCTCTGTGGTATAAAGGTATTTCAGGCTCTGCGCTATAAAGGTATTCCAGGCTTTGTCGTGTAAGGGTACTTCAGACTCTGCAGCATGCAATGCAGAACAAAATGTTGTATATAATGAACAAACACAGGCTCTTTGGTTTAAAGGTATTTCAGGCTCTATGGTATAAAGGTCTTTCAGGCTCTATGGTATAAAGGTCTTTCAGGCTTTGTGGTGTAAGGGTATTTCAGGCTTTGTGGTGTAAGGGTATTTCAGGCTTTGTGGTGTAAGGGTATTTCAGGCTCTGTGGTATAAAGGTATTTCAGGCTCTGCGCTATAAAGGTATTCCAGGCTTTGTCGTGTAAGGGTACAAAGGGTAATGATTCAGGAATATTATGAATGAGGCGTGTCAGGGCGATTTTTGACATTTGTTTACAGGGTAGTGGCGGCTGATCTGCGTGGCTATGGCGCGTCAGACAAACCCGGGGGTGTGGAGAATTATAGGATTGATCATTTGGTGGAAGATATTCACGGACTGATCCCTGCCCTAGGTAGGTTATAACTTAGCGCGTCCAGTCTCTGAACAGTTGTACATTAGACTAGTCACTTATAATAATAATAATAATAACAATAATAATAATAATAATAATCGAAATCTGTACTGGTTTGTGAATATGAATTGCAATTAAATATAAATTTGCGCATTACTCTCCAACGCCGATGTTGTCTCTCTCCAAAGATACATTAAAATAAATCCTTCCGAACTAAAATGGGATATTAGGTTACACATTTAGCTTAAGGCGTAGCGTGGAAACCCATATATATAAGGACTTATAAAATATATGCTGGACCGATATGGCCTACTGATAGTCTTGACACCAATAATACGGAAAAGCTAGTGCACTGCAATATCCATCCATCCTATTTCAATGCTTTTGCTGTACAAAGAATGCAGACTATTTTCGTGTCTGCTGAACCAGGATCTTATGGATTATCAGGTTTCAAATCATGTATTCTGGTCGGCCATGACTGGGGCGGCGCTATCTCGTGGATGTTTACGGCGAAATATCCGGAAATGGTCGAGAAGTGTGTCGTCCTCAACTGTCCCCACCCAGCGGCCATGCAGCGAACTATCCGCACAAGCTTCAAGCAGTTCATGATGTCCTGGTAAGAAAATAAAAACATTTGTATTTGATGCATAGCTTAAGGTGTAAGCTTAATGTTTTTTTGTAACTAATTTGACACATTAACGTGATTGCATGTATGGAGTTATGCAGAAATAAAACTTAGCGAAGGTGACAACTAATGATAAAACGTCGTTTATTCAGACAAAGAGAGTATCCGAAAACAAAAACCTAAAACCACCAAGGCCACAGATATACTATTCCACGTACTCTGAGGACAAAAATATAGTGGGAACGACGGTAAGTAGACTGGTCCAGTCGATCCAATGTTTAAGACTTAATTCCTCCCACTAACAGAGCCGCTAACAGAGCCACTAACAGAGCCATCAAACTTGCTCTTGGTTATATCTGTGGTGCTCTGTAACTTTCTATCTATGTTGTAGGTTGTCACTTTGGTGCTCTGTAACTCTCGATATATGTTGCAGGTTCTCACTGTGGTGCTCTGTAACTCTTGTTATATGTTGTAGATTGTCACTGTGGTGTTCGGTAACTCTATGTATATGTTGTCACTGTGGTGTTCTCTCTGAATAAAAGTTGTAGGTTGTCACTCGGGTATTCTTTAGCTCTATGTATATATGTTATAAGTTGTCACTGTGGTGATCTGTAACTGTATGTATGCATGTTATAGGTTGTCTCTGTGGTGCTCTGTAACTTTCTGTATAAATGTTGTAGGTTGTCTCTGTGGTGTTCTATAGCTCTCTCTAAACATGTTGTAGCTTGTCACTGTGCTGCTCAACTTTAACTTTTTGTATATATATTGTAGGTTGTCATTGTAGTATTCTGTAACTCTCGATATACATGTTGTAGCTTGTCACTGTGGTGTACTGTAACTCTATGTATATATGAAATATGATGTCACTGTGGTATTCTGTAACTCTCTGTATGCTGAAGCTTGTCACTGTGTTGTTCTGGAACTCTCTGTATGCTGTAGCTTGTCACTGTGGTGTTCTGTTACTCTCTGTATGTTGTATCTTGTCACTGTGGTGTTCTGTAACTCTCTGCATACATGTTGTGGTTGTCACTGTGGTGCACTGAAACTCTATGTATTTATTTTGTATGTTGTCACTGTGCTGCTCTGTAACTCTATGTGTACATGTTGCAGGTTGTCACGGTGGCTGCTCTGTAACTCTATGTGTACATGTTGTAGGTTGCCACTGTGGCTGCCTTGTAACTCTATGTGTACATTTTGTAGGTTGTCACTGTGGCTGCTCTGTAACTCTATGTGTACATGTTGTAGGTTGTCACGGTGGCTGCTCTGTAACTCTATGTGTACATGTTGTAGGTTGCCACTGTGGCTGCTTTGTAACTCTATGTGTACATGTTGTAGGTTGTCACTGTGCTGCTCTGTAACTCTATGTGTACATTTTGAAGGTTGTCACTGTGGCTGATTTGTAACTCTATGTGTACATGTTGTAGGTTGTCACTGTGGCTGCTTTGTAACTCTATGTGTACATGTTGTAGGTTGTCACGGTGGCTGCTCTGTAACTCTATGTGTAAATGTTGTAGGTTGCCACTGACGCTGTTCTGTAACTCTCTGCATATATGTTGCCCGTCTCTATGTATATTGTAGGTACATGTTCGCCCTTCAGCCCCCGTACCTGCCAGAGCTGTTTTTCGCCAGTGGAGACCTGAAGATGCTGGAGAACGCGTTCACAGGACGGAACATGGGAGCCAAGCGTGGGACGTTCTCTAAAGACGACATGGAAGCGTTCAAGTACACGTTCTCTAGTCCATGTTAGTTGAGTGATATGGGTTAGTGTTCCCCTGGCTCTCTCCCTACGTGGGACGTTCTCTCAAGACGACATGGAAGCGTTCAAGTACACGTTCTCTGGTCCATGTAAGTTAAGTGGTATGGGTAAGTGTTGCCCTGGCTCTCTCCCTGCGTGGGACGTTCTCTCAAGACGACATGGAAGCGTTCAAGTACACGTTCTCTGGTCCATGTAAGTTGAGTGGTATGAGTTAGTGTTGCCCTGGCTCTCTCCCTGCGTGGGACGTTCTCTCAAGCCATCATGGAAGCGTTCAAGTACACGTTCTCTAGTCCATGTAAGTTGAGTGATATGGGTTAGTGTTGCCCTGGCTCTCTCCCTACGTGGGACGTTCTCTCAAGACGACATGGAAGCGTTCAAGTACACGTTCTCTGGTCCATGTAAGTTAAGTGGTATGGGTAAGTGTTGCCCTGGCTCTCTCCCTGCGTGGGACGTTCTCTCAAGACGACATGGAAACGTTCAAGTACACGTTCTCTGGTCCATGTAAGTTGAGTGGTATGAGTTAGTGTTGCCCTGGCTCTCTCCCTGCGTGGGACGTTCTCTCAAGACATCATGGAAGCGTTCAAGTACACGTTCTCTAGTCCATGTAAGTTGAGTGGTATGGGTTAGTGTTGCCCTGGCTCTGTCCCTACGTGGGACGTTCTCTCAAGACGACATGGAAGCGTTCAAGTACACGTTCTCGAGTCCATGTAAGTTGAGTGGTATGGGTTAGTGTTGCCCTGGCTCTCTCCCTGCGTGGGACGTTCTCTCAGGACGACATGGAAGCGTTCAAGTACACGTTCTCTAGTCCATGTAAGTTGAGTGGTATGGGTTAGTGTTGCCCTGACTCTCTCCCTGCGTGGGACGTTCTCTCAGGACGACATGGAAGCGTTCAAGTACACGTTCTCTAGTCCATGTAAGATGAGTGGTATGGGTTAGTGTTGCCCTGGCTCTCTCCCTGCGTGGGACGTTCTCTCAAGACGACATTCGAAGCGTTCAAGTACACGTTCTCTAGTCCATGAAAGATGAGTGGTATGGGTTAGTGTTGCCCTGGCTCTCTCCCTGCGTGGGACGTTCTCTCAAGACGACATGGAAGCGTTCAAGTACACGTTCTCTGGTCCATGTAAGTTGAGTGGTATGGGTTAGTGTTGCCCTGGCTCTCTCCCTGCGTGGGACGTTCTCTCAAGACGACATGGAAGCGTTCAAGTACACGTTCTCTAGTTCATGTAAGTTGAGTGGTATGGGTTAGTGTTGCCCTGGCTCTCTCCCTGCGTGGGACGTTCTCTCAAGACGACATGGAAGCGTTCAAGTACACGTTCTCTAGTCCATGTAAGTTGAGTGGTATGGGTTAGTGTTGCCCTGGCTCTCTCCCTGCGTGGGACGTTCTCTAAAGACGACATGGAAGCGTTCAAGTACACGTTCTCGAGTCCATGTAAGATGAGTGGTATGGGTTAGTGTTGCCCTGGCTCTCTCCCTGCGTGGGACGTTCTCTCAAGACGACATGGAAGCGTTCAAGTACACGTTCTCTAGTTCATGTAAGTTGAGTGGTATGGGTTAGTGTTGCCCTGGCTCTCTCCCTGCGTGGGACGTTCTCTCAAGACGACATGGAAGCGTTCAAGTACAAGTTCTCTAGTCCATGTAAGTTGAGTGGTATGGGTTAGTGTTGCCCTGGCTCTCTCCCTGCGTGGGACGTTCTCTAAAGACGACAAGGAAGCGTTCAAGTACACGTTCTTGAGTCCATGTAAGATGAGTGGTATGGGTTAGTGTTGCCCTGGCTCTCTCCCTGCGTGGGACGTTCTCTCAAGACGACATGGAAGCGTTCAAGTACACGTTCTCTAGTCCATGTAAGTTGAGTGGTATGGGTTAGTGTTGCCTTGGCTCTCTCCCTACGTGGGACGTTCTCTCAAGACGACATGGAAGCGTTCAAGTACACGTTCTCTAGTCCATGTAAGATGAGTGGTATGGGTTAGTGTTGCCCTGGCTCTCTCCCTACGTGGGACGTTCTCTCAAGACGACATGGAAGCGTTCAAGTACACGTTCTCTAGTCCATGTAAGTTGAGTGGTATGGGTTAGTGTTGCCCTAGCTCTCTCTCTCTGCGCTTCGCAGCTCTTCGCTGTGAGAGGTGCGCCGCATAATTTGCAGTAAGGTCAAGGTAGGTACCTCAAAGTTTTTTTTTTTCCACCCCCGTTGTTCTCCGCGGACCAGGTTTTATTTCTGAATGAGCAACACGTCATTAAGTTCTTGGTATTAATGTTACTCATTTCTGTTAGTTGATAAAGCTATCAATGAAAATTTATTAACTGTTGTGTTTCAGTGGTGAACAAGGCTATCTGTGGTGAACATTGACGTTGATCATTATCATGATTTTATAATGTTACATATTACGCGTAAAACTGCATTCTTTGACGGTAATACCACGGCACTACACGCAGTTTATCGAGATTTCAAGATACTTCAAACTTGCATCATTTTTCCTTAATGCCAAAGAAGGATTACATATTATTATTATTATTTTTATTTATAAGGGTAAAATTTCATGGCATCAACTAAGCTTCATTGCACCATACTTTTCTAATTATGTGTCAGAATTTTACTCTGAGGAAAAGCATTCTTTGGTTTCACGAAAATATTTTTCTAATTTTAGGGACATTTACAGCGCCAATGAATTATATACGAGCTGCACTCCGACCTGACCCCCGAACTTTGGCCCCTGGTGGACAACCGAAGCAGCCGACGCGTCTTGAGGACACTCCAGTATTGTTAATCTGGGGGACGGGAGATGGCGCCCTGAGCAAACCGATGGCGGAGTTGTCAGGGCGGTACGCCAAACAGTTCAGACTCCAGTACATAGAGGGCGCTAGTCACTGGGTACAGCAGGAGGAGCCAGAATTGGTCAACAGATACATGAGAGAGTTCATAGAATCTACTAGTTCTGATTGACATTAATGTCATGTGATATTTACAGTAAATAATAACTACAGGTAACGACTGGGACCACTTTTCCCCTTAATCTTCACAGTCACCTGAACCTAATTCTTTCAATCGATGAAACTTACAAACATCTTATGGTTGAAATGTTCGTCTTTGTGTTTCGTTTGTTCGCCCAAACTTGAAGATTTACAGATGTTTACTAGTACATTACAACAGGAGTCCTGAAGATTATAACCCGACTTTGTAAGGAGCAGAAGAGAGAATAATGATACATGTCATTGAAACAACCTTCTGTAAAGTGGAAAGCTTGTATTGACATAGAACGCCTTCCACTTTCAGGTTTTTTATCGGTGTCCTTTCCACCATGCCCATCAGTTAGCGTGAGACTCGAACATACTTAACGTTTTAGTGTTTTTAAGCTAGTTGGTTGCATGGTGACACTGCATTAGCTGCGAGAGTCCTGACAAACAAACAAACAAACAAACATCAGCCCTCGTCGAACGTGTCTTTGGGATTGCAGGAATAATTTTCAAACCAAATCGTTGCTGGGTGTAGGACAGAAGCCCTCCGCCCCCTCCCTTGGATTACTCAATCCAAAACGACTAAAAATTAAAAATTATTATAAATTTTACATTTTTTGTTAAATAAACAAAAGCAATATCAATGTATATCTCACATAATTACATTAACTACACTGATTAGGTTATGAAAATACAAATAATCAGTTAAATGAAAATGCAAATAATCAGTATTTTGATGAATTATCATTCATGATAATAATGATGTATTTATTATTGACGTTTACATTGTTGATATCAATTACGTGACTCATTAATTATATATATATATATATATGTTACAGTCAATGTGTAAAATCAGTCAATTTGTAAACTGCCTGAAATTATCAGTCAATTTACAAATTGCCTGATTCACTTAGGCACTTTATAAAATGACTGGGATTTTCAGGCGTTTTACAAATTGACTGAAAAATCAGTCAGTTTATTTGACACATTGACTGTAATGTAATAAGAATGAATTAATATTTTTATCAGGTTACAAAAATATAAATGACATTTAATCTATTTCATATACCTTACTCTTCCAAAACATTAATATGTTTAACATCATATTATTGTATAATTTAATTATTTATTTGATCAAAATATGTGGACGAGGTGACCCCTTCCCTCAATGCAAGAATATTGTCACAAATTTTTTTCAAACTTTCAGCAATTTTGAAGCAAATTTGAGGTCAAATAACTAGGAATATTCTCGCTTCAGAAACCAACAATAAATTAAATTGATTGACCTATAAAAATACTTTGGGCAGTAAACGTCCAACGAGAATCCCCCCCCCCCCCCAATCCGTGGATCCGTCGTTTATTTCTAAACAAGCCTAATACAGGCCTAATGCGAACCTGTGTATTGGGAAATACACAAGGTATAATGCTTCAATGCTGGACCATTACTTTTCATGTATTTGAACAATGCAAGTACTAAACATTTTGAATAAGAAACAATTACACAAACATGACTGCAGAAATTCTGGCATGGGTGCACACAACACAAAAATGATTGTAGCTGGCACCACAAGTCTTGTATACAACGAAGCTATCAGAGATATATACATATGCCCAATTTCAGACTGATATATCAAACCCCTACTGAGAAAAACCCAGGGACACACACTGTGCAAAAGTCATTAAAGGTGGCGAGACCTGTGTTGTGAGCGAGAAAGCCATCAAAGACACACAGACGGGTCAAAATATTAGGCCAATACATCAAACTTACCTTGAGTCTGATGCATGGGGCTGACCAGGCTCAGGTGAGAAAGGCAGTTGCCCCGAGTGAACTGTTACAAATTGCTTGCCCAGGCTACTGCACTGAGTGAACTCTTGACCTGCACCTAGCTAGACTGAGTGAACTTTTGACCTGTACCTGGCTGCACTAAGTGAACTCTTGGCCTGTTGCATAATATGACAGTTGACAGTATGCCAAAGCTATAAAGAGATACAGGCTGAACTTTGGCAAAATTTTGAATTAAGTTGAGTATGGATACCAAATATTTATAATCCATGTATAGCCGTCTTTATATATCCACAGAGAGTTGTATACCTGTGAATGTTAACATTGCCTCGCATGTGGAATATCTAAAATCATATATCTACATTTTTTTAAATCTTTTAAAAATCATTCTTGTCAATATGAGCCATAGATAACCTGAAATCTAAATGTCTAGAGGCATGATGTAAGGGATGCTGATAAACTGGTGCCAGGCTAGATGAATCTGCTCTACACAGCTGAAATATATGGTAAAATTACTCAATTCCATCTTTGTAATTCAGCCAAAATTCATTCTTTGGAACCATAAAAGACAAGTATTATAAGAATTATTCAGGGGATTGTTCTTGTAAAATATTAAACAAATTGGCCTCAGTGGCGTCAGTCAAAAAACGTTTTGCAGGTGTATAACTAATTTAGGAAAATACAGAAAAATGGCTCACTTAAGCTTCCCAAAACTAAGCAAAAAATCACTGAACCAAAACCATTTGAACAAACTTGTATTATCAACATCTAAGGAGATTTATTGTGAGAGATTTAAGAATTTGGCCCAGTGGTTGTTGAGACGAAGATCTTTGTAGCCACTGAGCTGAAATGGGCTGTTATGGCATATGACTAAATTCAGCTTCCCATAACTCAGCCAAAAGTCACTTAACTGAAACCATTTGAACAAACTTCAGAAAGCACTACCCTAGGATCATTTCTGTGCGATATTAAACAATTTGGCCATATGGTTTTAGAGAAGAAGTTTTTTGAAGCCGTCAGTATGATACGGGCACTGACGACCCCCGTACAAAAAAGGCCGATGCAGGTGGCGCCACCAATACCTCAATTTCAGATATGACTCATGTAACCAACAATGGCATAAAATTTATTGATGATAGCTTCAGCCGTTTCTGAGATTGTAATTTTAGTATGCTTTTTTGGACAGATGACTAAGTTCAACTTCCTGTAACACGGCCAAAAATCACCGAATTTAAACCATTTGAATTTGATTTCTGTGAAATATTGGACAATTTGGCTGAACAGTTTCGGAGAAGAAGATATTTAAAGCTTTTTTTTAGCTTTTTTCCCTATAAAATCTAAAAAAATGCAGTTAGCTAAAAAATAAGCAAAATCCGATAGAGTTTTTTAGATGCCTAATTTTTTTGCATAAAATTTCGAGATGCCAACTCTTTCCGTTTTCAAGATAGTATGGGTTAACGTACAGACGACGGACGCCGGACGACGCCACACCATCGCATTAGCTCACAGGTTCGCTAATAAATCTTCAAGTTCTTGTTTAATTTCTCGAAATCTGCATGGATCATATATTTTGTGCTTAAGTAATTGGGTCCCATGCACAATGTTATGGAGAAGAGTGAATCATGCAATATAATCAGTCATTGAGTTAAGTTAGATTTTAGCTATTTCTGAAAGATTTACACCGTTTTAATAGTTGTGGAAACTGTTACACATTTTTGTAAATACATGTAACAATTTTTATGGCAAAATGCCATTCTTTTATTTGAGAATATGTGTGTGTGTGTGTGTGGGGGGGGGTTGTAATGTAGTATGCCCCCTAAGGTCCACCTCCCCCACCCCATTCCCCACCAAACTGCGCTTCTGTACTGGTTTATTAACAGTTGACTACTCAACACCGCCAGCCATCACAGCTTGGCTGCATTTAAAGAACGTGGATTGCAAACTCATTAAAAATAACCAAATACATTAGGTATAATGGTGATTAAGCCCTACCCTTTGTAACTCACATAAGCATATCTTAATCATGTATTCGATATTCCCAAACAATAAACTGTGGTTATCCTTCAACATTCTTCAATCTACACGTCACAAGTTATTGCATATTTTAAGGTTTGTTTAATATAAAGCTTCCATTTAATATAAAGCTTACATAAGCAAAGATGTAGCCATATGAGTTGTAAAATGTAGTGTGCACATTTCATTATGTTATAATAGTCTGCGTATTTCAACCACATGTATGTGATGATGGTTACCCCTCACCAGTCGGTTTATTTTAGTTTTATTATGTGATCAGTATTCTTTATAAATAGCCTAGAGGAAGAAACGGGCATAAAGTTTACTTAAAATAAGCTGGTTATACAAAATGGCAAGTTCTGATTCACAATGATTAGATATGTGAAACAACAGACTATTCCATATCGATTCAATCAATGTGTCAAAAAAATTTCAGGCAATTTTACAAATTGATTGATTTTACACATTGACTGGAA
The DNA here is from genome assembly GCA_026874595.1 of Sipunculus nudus. Taxonomy (NCBI): domain Eukaryota; kingdom Metazoa; phylum Annelida; class Sipuncula; order Golfingiida; family Sipunculidae; genus Sipunculus; species Sipunculus nudus. Next base: position 59,786,290 of record CM049322.1, on the reverse strand, counting down.
CATATATACAATATTTTTACTACTGCACAGAGTTACTCCTGCACTGTAACATGTTTCTGTTTAAAGAATTTAAATGTACCTATACATTTTAAAATATAATCTAAAATAAAACTTGAAAAATTTAGGAGGGGCCCTTTTATCTGCACCCCACTGTTGCTACCTGGAGATTCAACAGCTTATGTTCATCAGGTGCAATGGACACTTCATTTAGTTGTGAACCATTCATGCACCTTTTCTGGTTTATTTTAGTGGTTGATAACATATTTTAGTGTTGCCTTATGAGCGGTCAAAATAAGATCATTCAAGATTAAATATCTTGTGTTCACCGAGTATTTTACATATTTTTTTTGAACCAGTAATAATTAATAGTAATAGGAGTAAAGTAATAGTAATAGCCACCTTTTACTTTTGGTAAAACACAGAAAATAATAGTTAATAGTTATAGGCAAACACCAAAAGTAATAGTAATAGGCCCCATGTCTTGTATAATCTGAACGTTGATGAATACAAAATGAACGGGCTCGAAACATTGTCAAGGTGGGGACAAAGTGGCATGGTCTGACGAACTTTTGATGACTGTGGGGCGGTGGATTATATGTTTATACATTTTTTGACGGTCTTGGAATAAAAAACCAGAGTCACTCATTTTTTTGTACATAGGAAGACATGCTGTGCAAAATCTGGTTTTGAAAATTGGCTTTTCATGTTGACTAGAACAAGTACTAAAAGGACTAAATGACAACAGCATTTTACGTTTGGTTAAAAAAAAAATTGATATGGGTTTATCAGAATGTTGTTGTAAACAAGGGACCTATGGGTCACGACGCTCAGCTGTTATATATGATAAAAAAATATTATTTAGAAATGAGGCACATGCTGGTTTTGTGTGGTAATAAATATAAGCTGTATTATGAGTTGTTGTTGTTTAGCTTATGTATGATTTTGATAGTACCTTTGGAGACAGGGAAGAGGAATGATTTCATTTATTTTATTAACAAATGGAGTACTATTGTCACACAGATTTTGACTTGGCCATATAACTTATAAGCAGAACATATAATATAAGAGTTTAACTATTTATTAAAAAAAATTACAAATATTGTCCCAAATATAATTTTTATAAAAAATAATAAGAGAATCATATGATTTTTAGCTCAGCTGACTTTCAGTCATGCTGAGCTATAGCAATCACTCTTTGTCCGTCGTCCGTCTGTCCGTCTGTCCGTTAACCTGGCTCAAATCGTAACCCCTGGACTTAGAATCTTGTAACTTTACATTCTGAGAGGTCAATGAAAAATCTCCTTGGAAACCAGAAATTAGGTCTCTGTTACCCATATCCTTGCAGCTATGGGGCCCCAAAGTACCCCCCAGAAAAGTCAAAAATTTCATACAAAAACTTCAATATCTCATTAACTACTTGACTGATGGTCATGATTTTTGGCATACATATTGATCATGAGATGTTCCATCACTTCCTGAGGACTGGTGGTGCCACCATTATTTTTCGATTTTTTTACGAATTTTTTTCTCTATTTTTGATACTTTTAAAAATGTGAACATCTGTTAACAAGGCACAAATCGTAACCGCTGGACCTAGAATCTTCATTCTCGACACACTGAGAGACCTATGAAAAGTCTCCATGGAAACCAGAAATTAGGTCTCTGTTACCCATATCCTTGCAGCTATGAGGCCCCAAAGTACCCCCCAGAAAAGTCAAAAATTTCATGCAAAAACTTCAATATCTCATTAAATACTTGACTGATGGTCATGATTTTTGGCATACATATTGATCATGAGATGTTCCATCACTTCCTGCAGACTGGTGGCGCCACCTTAATCGTTCAATTTTTTACGAATTTTTTTCTCTATTTTTGAGACCTTTCAAAATGTGAACATCTGTTAACAAGGCACAAATCATAAAGACTGGACCTAGAATCTTAATTCTTGACACACTGAGAGGTCCATGAAAAATATCCTTGAAAGCCAGAAATTAGGTCTCTGTTAACCATATCCTTCCAGCTATGGGGCCCCAAAGTACCCCCCAGAGTAGTCAAAAATTTCATACAAAAACTTCAATATCTCAATAACTACATCACTGATGGTCATGATTTTTGGCATACATATTGATTATGAGATGTTCCATCAGTTCCTGCAGACTGGTGGCGCCACCTGTATTGTTCGATTTTTCACGATTTTTTCCTCTATTTTTGAGACCTTTAAGGATGCTGTCATCTGTTAGCGTGGCACAAATCGTAACGACTGGACCTAGAACCTTCATTCTCGACACACTGAGAGACCTATGGAAAGTCTCCATGGAAACCAGAAATTAGGTCTCTGTTACCCATATCCATCGAGATATGGGGCCCCAAAGTACCCCCCAGAGTAGTCAAAAATTTCATACAAAAACTTCAGTATCTCAAGAACTACATCACTGATGGTCATGATTTTTGGCATACATATTGATCAAGAGGTGTTTCATCAGTTCTTGCAGACTGGTGGCACAACCTGTATTTGTTCGGTTTTTTTTTACGATTTTTTCCTCTATTTTTGAGACCTTTAAGGATGCTGTCATCTGTTAGTGTGGCACAAATCGTAACAACTGGACCTAGAATCTTCATTCTCGAAACACTGAGAGACCTATGAAAAGTCTCCATGGAAACCAGAAATTAGGTCTTTGTTACCCAACCCTAGAGCTATGGGGCCCCAAAGTACCCCCCAGAGTAGTAAAAAATTTCATACAAAATCTTAAATATCTCAATAACTACAACACTGATGATTTTCGGCATACATATGGATCATGAGCTGTTCCATCAGTTTCTGCAGACTGGGTGCGCCACCTCTATTTTTTTCAAATTTTTACGATTTTTTTTTTCTCTTTTTTTGAGACCTTTAAAGATGTGGTTATCTGTCAACAGGGTACAAATTGCAACAACTGGACCTAGAAACTTCATTCTTGTCATACAAGGAGGCCCATGAAGAGTGCCTGTGGAAACTTGAAATTAGGTCTCTGTTACCCATATCCTTCAAGCTATAGGACTCTGAAGTACCCCTCAGAATAATGGACAATTTGATACAAAAGCTGAAGTATCTGAACAACTAATGCAGAGATCACCATGATTCTTTGCATGGATATTGACCATTAAGTGTTTTTATTAGTTTCTTCAGCCTGGTGGAGCCACCTGTATTTTTGTATCCTCCAAAACGAAGTTTTGCAGATACTATGTTTTTGACCGGGTTCCTCCCCCGCCGCCACGTTTGTTTCCAGAGAGCTCCTCTGAGAAAAATGGACCGATTTTTCCGAAACTTACACTAATTATCTAGTCACATGTGAACTAGTGCCTAACCAATTTGTGTTGACCTCTGACCTTTCCCCTCTATCCAGCGTCCATTTGTGCGTCTGATCCACACATAAACCCTCATATCTCGGGAACCGTTTGACCAATCAGGAAGTAAAATTTATACAAATGTAGCCCTTGGATTGCTTTATAACATACACAATAATGGTGGCGCCACCTGTAACCATTTTTGCACAGCATCTGTCTGTTTTCTGCTGTGGGATAATGTCACTCATATCTGGGCAGTGGTTTGACATATCTGCCTAAAATTTTGCAGTTTTATACATCCTGGATAGCTTTCTTGATTTAATGACAGGTGGTGCCACCTACATTCTAGTTTATGCTGCAGACATCCGAGCTCATATCTCAGGAACGTTTGAACGATTGGGCCAAAATTTTGCATGTGTATAGATCTCACATAGGTCTTTATCATACGCAAAACTGGAGGGGCCACCTGCAACCATTTTTGCACAGCGTCTGTCTGTTTGTCTGCCGTCGGCTAAAATCACTCATATACATGTAGTGGTTTGACTTTTCTGCCTAAAATTTTGCATATGTATACAACTTGGACAGCTTTCTGGATTTGTGGTAGGTGGCACAACCTACATACACATTTAGGCTGCAGACATCCATGCTAATATGCAACATACCTTACTCTATTTCCCCTTGCCACTCAATCCATGCCTCACTTCAACCGTTCCACTCTGATTTTGGCGGATACACGTAGTCACTTGTCGGCTACCCGTATTCTAGTTTTTAAAGTTTACACATTTTTTCTCTATTTTTGAGATATATAAATACAGACTAAATCTTGGCCTGTTGGTTAATCTGTTTGATGCTTCAGTTGAATGGGTATATACTACCATTCTGATGATAAAATTTCCTTTAGCGAATCTCTTCCCAGTCAGCTGAGCGTCATGACCCATGGGTCACTTGTTTAAAATGAAATATAACTGATATGATTATTAAAATAATATTAAAGAATATATTCATGAATGCATTCATGAATACATTTTGAAAGTATTTGCACGAGTATTCATATACTTTCATTTTTACCTGAATTCCTATTCTTTATGCAAGAAACATATAATGGAGTACATAATCATATCCGTATTTAAATACAATTACAAAGTATTCACACCATGTCTGGTATTTATTTAGTTTCACCAACCAATGATGTTGAGAATCCAGAATATACAAAATTCACACATTTAAATAATGATCATAAGTACCTGGTTTTATGGCTTTTATTTATATTAAAAAATAACTGTAAAAAATTCATTTTGGACTAATTTCACATCAATGTACACACTAGACACAGTAGGAATCTAGATTAATATTATCAACTGCATCTTTGTCTATCATTAATTTCCTTCATATGATCCCTAATGATTAGTAATGAATAATATGATTTACTTTTTATCATTAAAATTGAACTGAAAAATGCCATAGGTGACTGCATGGTGTTATTTGGAATATGTGACATTCTACCCATCGATACAAGATTCTTATATCATCAGTAACTGCAAGTTAATTTCCTGTTATTATAAACTAACAAATTCCTTTTCTATTTTTCTTTAATTTGTTATTAAAAACCAATAAAAATTTATTAATTTATTGTTTATTGTTATGTTGTTGGTTAAAACTACTAGATGAGTTGGGTTGGACACCTGGATCAACTGTGGCTGGCCATAAGCTGCCTGGATTCCTGTATGCCTCGCCTCAAGCGTGCATAATTTGATGAAAGGTCAACAAGGTCAACATACAGGTGACTCAACAGGGGCTGGAGAGAGCCAAAGTCTGACAGGGTCTCATAAAAAACATTAATAAAAGCTACATTTTTGGCCAATTTCTTTCAGCTTTCTAAACTAAAAAGCTGAAATCCTAATGTGTGCATGATATGAAAATTATATCAACAGTGCTCACAGGACACAAACGTGCCATGGTCACAGTTGGGCAAAATTTAAGGTACTAATTTTATATTTATACTAATAACTTATAAAATTTGAAAAATTCAGAACTAATTTTGGGTATTCAATTGAATCTTGATTAAATAATGTTACATCCCTGACAAAAAAATCTCTAGCTTCAGCAATGCCCTTGTTAAGGGAGTAAATATATTTCTTGATTTTTTACAAAGTGCATTATGTTTGGGCCCATAACTTAAAACAATAACGCAATACTGACATCATTCTGGCATGTGCATAGAGAATGAAAAATATGTATATTATTTATGATTAAAGTCAGATCAGTGGTTTTGATATTAGGCAGTCTTGAAGTGTAACAATTGGTTTTTAATGGAAAAATGAAGTTTTCATTAATATCTCGAAGGTATTAAGTCCTAGTGACCAAATTCTTGGCATGGTAGGGGATTTTGGAGACATCTAACTGTATGCCGAATTTAAGGAACTAAGAGATGAAGCTGGGGAGCTGAGCTCTTGCAAACTGCATAACACTAGCTTGATGTAAACAATATGTTACATGGTGCTTGAAAACTTATTAAAATCTACAGTTTTTGATCAACTGGTTTCAAATTTTTGGTGTTAACAGTTGAAATGCTAACAAAAACATGCTGTGAAAATTAAATCCACAGTACTTACAGGAAAAAAATGTGCCATGGTCAAAGTTGGGCAAAATTTAAGGTACCAATTTTTTATTTTTATTAATATTTTAGAAAATGTAAAAGATTTTCATCTAATTTTGGGTATACAATTTAATTTTGATTAAAGTTATATTACTGGAAAAAAGGTCGATAGCTTTAACATTTTTTGTGTTAAGTGATCAAATATCTTTCCTTATTTTTTTACAAAATGCATTATGTTTGGGCCCATAACTTTTTTAAATTAAATAATACAGACATAATTTCTGGCATGTACTTAGGAACTATATAGAGGAATATTTATGGTAAATATGAGGAAAAACAGATGAGTGGTTTTGATATTAGGCAGTCCTGAAGTGTGAAAATAGGTTTTTAATAAAAAAAATTGAGGTTTTTCCTTAATTTCTCAAAGGAACGAAGTTGCAAAGACCCAGTTTTCGGCTTGGTAGGAGATCTTGGGGACACCTAACATTATGCCGAATTTTGGATTCCTAGGTTTTACGGTTTCAAAACGTGCCACATCTACGGACGGACGGACGGACAGACGGACGGACGACGGACAATGGACCACGACTATAGCTCAGATGACTTATAGTCAGCTGAGCTAAAAAAAAGAGACCAAAATAAGAGTTTCTTTAGGGGCCAAACAGAAAACATAGAAAGGAGTTTTAGACATTTTACAATAGGTATTTCAGATATTAATGCTCCATAATGTAATACAGGATCCACGTGCGACACGCTAAAGGAAAAAGACTGATAAAACGTTGGCCAGCCGAGTGACAGACAGGATTGCTATCCCCTTTGACATTACCCAGCTCAACAACAGAAAATCCATAAAACATTTTTTAATACATTAACAACAGAAGCATTTCCATTAGTATGCATATAATAAAGTCTATTATATTCCGTGTAACTGCGCTAATATAGTTATCCCCACCTATAAATCTGGTAATAAACTTCACTGTTCAGAGCATTTGATAAAAGTTCATCAGACATGCATATCAATTCCACGTTGAATAGGTAAATGCGTTATGCTTCAAATCACCAATGTATCGAATTCCATAGTCCTAAGCAGTTAATTTCATTAGAAATACGTTACATTCTATTGCAAGGTATAAGGCGTTACCATATCCCAATCAACAACAACTGTTTTTGTCCCTGTATTCCAAGTCCTCGGGGATAAAGCAATGGTGTATCCTTAACCGATATAACTTTCCTTTCTTTTAAAATTCTTGAAGATCATCTATTTCTATAAAGAATAGGTCTCAACCGAATATGGTCTCACCCAAATATGGTCTCTTTCCAACCTATGTATAACAAGAACAGTTATTGTTATCCTTGTATATCCTTCCTTGAGGTGTAATGATTATTACGGATTAAGAAATGCCTTGATAATTATAAATACGTGTACTTGTATATAATGGCATACACCTCTGTGTGCAATATCCAATGCCTTCTGATGAAGGACTGTGCAGGTATATATTGTGACATCAGTAATATTTTAGTTACCTGTACGAAGCTGATATTTAAAAGGAAAATAGCCCATGCAAATCTATGGATTACATCCGAATGTGGGGATTTTATAACGAAAACGTAGAATGACTCTAAACCCTTTTATCTTCATAGTTTCATTGAACTCAATTCTCCACGAAAGTATTTCCCTGGCATCGGTTAATGATGACGCGTGTTGTTTGTTTAAAAGAAGCCCAGAAATATACACAGTCATACAAGACTTGCCAGCAGCCAACTCTGAAAAACTCTGACTATTCCCAGACTTTCATTTTTAGGAAAAATCACCACGCAAATTTTGAATTTTGTCTCATATACTTAATTTTACAGCAAACCCAATACAAAACTTCGTTGGAAAAATGAACGGAATACACCAGTTCCTGCTATTTTTATATAACTGCTCAGCAACTGAACTGGTCCATCATTAATTGTTGGTGTTATATATTGCAAATCCATACTCTGCATCATCAACCTTAGATTTTTTGTACGATAATTAAAGGGAACCAGTTTAAATCTGCATATTTACCACATTTTTTCTGAGATGCCAAACATTTTCAACCTAATAACTGACTGCGATCGCCATTGTCATTAAAAAATTCCCTGACTTTCAAAAATATCAAAGAATTTCCTGACTTTTCCCTGACTTTGAAAAAATTAGTTTTCCTTGACTTTTTTCTGACCGCTGGTAACCCTAAAAACAAGAAGCTTTCGCGAAAGTTTTCAGAAGCAGGTCTCCTGTTGTTCCTTAAAAAGCACCCACTGTCATTATGATTTTCAAAGCGAATTGTCAAGTTCAAAGAAAGTTTGATTTATCCTTGTATACCGAGGTCTTCCCACGTGGTAACGACCTCCTCTTCTATCTGTCCGTACTCCCCGTCCACTACAAGTTCTGCGATCTGTAGCTCCACTTGTTCATCGGTGGAGCCCTGGCACTTGTGGCGTTTCAAGCTGTGGACGTGTTTGTAATCTTTACCACAAGTGTCACACTTGTACTTCTTTTGCGTCGCTGTGACGCAGGCACAGTCCGAGGTGTGTATACGTTTGTGATCCTCCAGAGCGCGCTCTCTCCTGAATGTCGCTGGACACTGGTCACATGTATGTACATACTCGTCCATAAAATGTCTTCTAACATGCGCGTTTCTGGCAGATGAAGTTTTGAACATTTTCTGACACAATTCACATTTGAATGATCTCTCACCAGTATGCACCAACATGTGAATTTTGAGGCTATAGTTACTGCATAGAATTTTCCCACATAATCTACACTGTGCTTTTTTCTTTATATCATGAACAGCTACGTGCATTTTTAGTTTCCGCTCACTGCTAAATATCTTCCCACAAATATGGCAAACATGCGGCACTCCCCCGGTGTGCGACGTTCTATGCTCCCTCAAACTAAACTTTGAGGAGAATGACCTATTACATATATCACACGTGTGTGGTTTCGGGTTAGCATGCCATCTCTCATGTTTTAACATATTGGAACTCATCGTAAACTTAAGTCCACATATCGAGCATTCATAGGGTTTTTCACCTGTGTGAGTACGCATGTGCCGCTGAAGGACAGCGTTACCGGCCATTGATTTATGACAAATCTGACACATAAACTTTTTGTTATCTTTTCTTTTATATTTAACGTTTTGATGTTTATGTCTCATATGGCTGTACACATTGGAACTTACAGCAAACCGCATCCCACACTGCCCACATTCATATGGTTTTTCGCCTGTATGAGTTCGTAAATGTTTCTCCAGGCTTCCCTTGGAGCCCAACTCTTTTTTACAATACTTACAAGGGAAAGTTTTATTTGTCTTCAAATGTACATATTTCTTGTGTGTGTAACATGCAGAGTATGTTCTAAATTGCCAGCCGCATATTTCACATATATAGGGCTTTTCTCCTGTATGTGTCCTAATATGGTCTTCCAGTGCTTGCTTGGATGCAAGTACTTTGCCACAATCTGTGCATTCTGTATGTCTCTTGTCATGGTTTACGCCCTGATCTTGGTCAATAAGCTTGTTTACATTATTTGAGGATTTATTTCCATCTGACGTATTGATGTTGGCGAGATTAACTGAAGAACTGGACTGACTATCTGCGACTTTATTTTGATCCTCCGTTTGCTCAACATGTAGCCGTTTCTTGTGGATACTGATTCTGCAAGATGTGTCTGAAGGATGCCCACATATTTCGCATATAAATTTCGAAGTTTCTGGCTTTTCTGTCTGATGTTTGAGAAATAACTCTTCAGTTCCAAACTGCTCGCCACATAGCCTGCAGGTTAGGCATGTTTCTATTTCTTTATTTAAATCTTGCATGCTGAATGCATTTTGTTTATCTTTATCATTGATGATACATGAAACGTCAGAATGAACATTTCTTGCGTGGTTGTAAGCATTGGAACTTGTAGAAAACTTTCTTCCACATTCTTTACAAGAGAACGGCTTTTCTCCAGTATGGATTCTCATGTGTAGGACCAAACTGCTCTTGGATGACAACTGTTTGGAACAAATTTTACAACACATCATTTTAAGACGATCCTTTTGTTTGTCAATATGGACTTTTTTCCTGTGCATTTTCAGAGCATAACCAGTTCGAAAACTTTCTTCACATAAGCTACAGGCATGAGGATTATTATCATCCTTCCTGATAGAACTCTGGTTTGGTGTGTCATCTTTGTGTCCTTTTGTGTTTACTCTTCGTCTACTCTTACTCTCCTCAACTGTATCAAGAACAGAATTTTCATCAACATCTGAGTTAGCGCTGCTTTGCTTTCTTCGCTCACAAGAGCTAGCATTATTAACCATGCTGTCCGCATTTGAACCACCCTTCCTTTCACTATTATTCCAAGAGTTCAGACCTCCTTTAATAATACAATCTGTACCCGGGTGTATAGTCTTCATGTGCTTGAGCGCATTGGAACTAGTGCTAAATGTACGTTCACATACCCCACAACAAAACAGCTTCTCGCCTTTATGAGTTCTCTTATGAGCCTCTAGATTAGGCTTCTTTCTAAATATTTTACCACAACGATCACAACTTAACGAGTTGAGTCTCTCTTTTCTCATCGTTACTTTGTTTGAGGCACTAATGTCTAAACTGGTACTGGCAGCGGTGGTGTTCTTATCGGCCACGGCCACAGGACATTCACTTTCCTCTAATGGTTTCGCACGGTTTACAGAAGTGTATCCACGATGTGTGTTTGTGATATGGTCGACTACCTCAGGACTTGAGAGGAACGTTGCTCCACACATGCCACATTTAAATTTAACAGATGATTTGCCTTTGGACTTGTGTGTCTCTGAAAATTGTACTCCTTGTCCCACCAGCTTCGCTGAAGGGTTATAAGCTTTTGATTGCACTTTGGGTGTGACACAACTCCGTGCTGAGGGTGTATTCGGTGAAGTATTTCTCCCTGAAGAAGCGAGATCAGGTAATTCATGAACCTGTGAGGGTGCTTTTGCTATAGAAACGTGTTTCCTTGAGGATACTTCTACTGGTGCAGCAATTCCATGGGTCACAGCCTTTGGTAAAACAGGTTCCTCTGAAATGTCTCTAGACGGAGCATGTCTCTCTGGTACTATTTCTGAGGAAGAGAAAAGATCCACTCGGGATATTTCAAGCTGTGAGATATGTCTGTCTGAAGGGTAAGTTTCAGAAAGATCAAGTCTCATTTGAGGCAAACCTCTGGATGAAACTGCGGATATAGGAGATGTTCTATCAACCTTTTCTTGAGGTGCTCTATCAACTTTTTCTAAGGTTCTCAGTTCTGAATCTGGAGGCTCTGATATTATCAAAAATGAAGTAACATACCTTTCAGGCGAGGATGAGTCGATTGAAACTGGGTTTTCTGTGTCAGTTATCAGTGATATTTCCTGTCCAGGCTGACCATTTGCTTCAGGTGTTAAAACGATAGGTAAACGACCTGATACTTCATCTGATAAAAGAATGGTCCCCTGAGCCAAGTTTGTACTGTCCTGAATGCTCTGGGTCTGGGCCACTTCATGGATTTCCTGTGCTGTTGATGGAGGTTCCTCGCTCGGGGACTCACAAGCGACTGTAGGTGCGGAACACAACTGTCCTTCTGGTGGCATTGAACTGACTGAGGTTAAGTCAGAATGACTAATAGCGGCTATAACAGGAGCCTGTGAGGACGACCCATTCTGTTGAATCACTGTCACAATGGGCACAGATTTTGTCTGAACACTGTAAGATGAGGCACAGGCTATGTCTGTAGAAGGGTTCTTTTGCTGAACGAAGTCTGAATGAGTTCCAGAATCATTACTGGGTTGTTTGGATTGTTGCAATTTAGGTAATCCTTTGGTAATTTTAATGTCTTGCTTCACCTTTATGTCAACATGTTTGCTTGAATTCTGGTTTTCAGATTCAGACACAACAGTATCTTTCTGGGGTAAAATATTCGACTGTTTTTCTGCCAGTGCTGATCCAGAATCCTTGGAAATACACGAAGCGAGGGAACTTCGATTTTTATGTGAATTTCTGACTTCTGGCTTGGATATAACTTTAGAAACTTTGGATTTTTTCTTATTGCTGCTTGGTAGAAACTGTGTGCCACATTGCTTGCAGTTATATGGCTCCACCCGAGATTTCAAGCGTTTATAATCTGAGAAAAACTCATGGCAAGGCTTGCACGGGTACTCATCATCTTCTGATGAACTGCTGCCTGCCATATAATTGTCATTAGATATATCGCCAACCTGCGGTGTGGTGCTATCTTCAGCAGTCACAGGTTTTACTTTTATATCCTTCAGGACCTCATCTTCAGGATCGTTATCAGTTTCTTTACTGCATGGCACATCCATTGTTATATCATTATTGACTCATGACTTGAGCTGGTCTGTTTTCTTTCCCTTCAGGCTGAACATGGTATGTTGCCTCATTTATAAGATGTCATCAAACTTGCTATTCATTCTGAAATTAAAAAAAAAAAATATAATCAATATTTTACAGCATTTCAGTCTCATATTATCATTTTTTTACAATGTACTCAAATTATTAAAATGAACTCAAGACAAAACAGTAACGTATAAAACTAGCATAGCATTTGTTCCAGCTGTTGTTGAATAATTGGCTAAAGACCAGTGATGCAGGTCTTATGACTAATTTTGTGGGTCTCTGTCTTGGTATCGGTCCCTGATGTCCAGGCCCAAGTCTTTGTTTCGATCTCAAAGCAAAATGGTTTTAGTCTCCTTAAGGTATCATTATTGTTTGAATCACTTATATCTAAATTAAATTCATAAGTGCTTGAAAACCCACACAAGACCCCACAAAGTGTACATTTTTTAAACCTGGTACAGTGATCTTTCTGATGGTATACACATGTTTTAAAGGTACACTATTCTAAGCCCCCAGTAACAATAAGCCCGTTTTTACGTTTTCAATGGACTCATATTAATCTACATGACATGATCTATCATGTTTTTATCTACCCTAAAATTTAAAATTTAAGTTTTAATATGGCATCATGTAATTTCTGCTATATCCTGGGCTTATGGAAAAATACTAAAAATTATTTCTAAAAAAGCTACTTGATATCCTGTTCATACCATCTTGACATTTATACTGTCAACATCGCAACATAACAAACAGAAATACAATGGGCTGACAACACAAATCTCGAATGCCCGTTGGTAAAGTCTCTGTTGGCCAAGCCTGGTGAACCTCTGGACAGATTTTCTCGGATGCTGGTATTTGTTGATTGTTTAATTGGTTATCATATATTACTTACATGTAAATAATCCTTACTACCAGATAAACCAGGGCTCTATCTGTTACTTGCATGTGTACGTATGGCATATGATTGTTACTAACCATGGTCTCCCTGCTTCCCTTAAAGAAACAAGGCAAGACTTCACAAGTGACTTATAGGCCTATGGTTATGCAAGATTTGTATGATCTTTGAAAGCTTATTTTATTTTCAAATCCCAAACACCTATAAAGAGTGTACAGCAATGATCAGACCCAACATAATTATAACAATTGCCGGATTGTTTGCAAGGACTATTTCAAAACAGTGTGCGACTAACTGGTGATAAGAATCATGGTGGCAAACTTTTATCGATTAAAATTGTCTGGCCACAATATCTACTGAATCCTAAATTCTTTCATTAAAATACCAGCAAGGGCTCTACACTCAAAGGCAATAATGAAAGTACTAAGGTCGAATACTGAAACACATAACATTCTTTTATTCAATAAACTACTATAAAGTGGTACTAGCTACCACAAGAAATCCATACACACCACCTACCATGGAAGGTTTTTTATTTATTAAATATATATGAGCCCCGAAAAATATAATGTTCCCCGATTTGTGATATCTGCTGAACCTAAATTGAAACATTTATTTCACAATGATAGAGTATTGCTACAGTTTTGCATATTACTGTTGCAGTCCTTTAGGTCTGCTGTTGCAGATGAATCCCACTTTAACTGTATAGAGCAATTCTTATCATATTTTGGATCTCCATAGTTTGTTGATCTTTGTGACAATGATAAGACATGGAAAATACTGCATTTTTTCGTATTTGCCATTTAATTGCAACTTATTTGCCAGAGTGGGTATTGTCCATGCCAGCATTTACTGGGAATTGTCAGTGGCATTTACTGGCCTAGCACTTACTGGCAAACCCTTTTATAAAGTAAAATACTATGCATAAACAGATTCCTAGATGAATCTAATGAGCGCTATCTATTTATCTGTTTTCTGTTTTACAGGCTCCAAAGCTTGGATGATATAGGTCACAGTGACCAAATTTCAGGGTTCCAAGGGGAGTTTTTATCGACCTCCTTAAAGCTTCTATGGTCAGTGAATATGATTTGCTGGTACCTTTAGATCTTTGACCTTCTTCATATGTGACAAGCAATTATTGAAATTGGAAAGGTTAATTGGGATTATATATTTAAAATTAAAATCAATATCAAGTAAAATCTACAACAAAATCACTGTCACAGGATGTATTCCAAGATGCATTTAAAAGGTGTTTTGATTTTAAAATATATATATAGACCAAAATAAACAGTTACACTTCACAGCTAGAAATAACTGAGTATGCAATGATTTAAACAAAAGAATTTAAACAGGTTTCTTTTATAATTCAAATTCATTAAAATTTTTCATTTGCAATTCAAAAAGAAAAACTTTACTTGATCATATTGCAACACTCGGGTACAGAAAACATTTTAAAAATCAACAAGGAGTTTAAATAAAAACATAAAACATAAACCAAAATAAAACTAATCTGACTTAAAATATATACCGTATTCATTCTAATTTGGCGACCACTTAAAAATAATTAATTTTCTCAGAGGTCGAGATAATGGAGGATATTTGAAAATTATCTTCTTGCAGAATTTGCGGAGGTCGAGATATTAGAGCCATACGGTTTGATAACCTTCCGTAGAGACGCAGAGCCGCTCTGACACTCGAGCGGTCATATGAATTGAGTGATAATTTGGTCGTATATAAGTTTGTTTTGTTAGCTTAACAGTATTTTCTTCAAACGGGCTTCCAACCGTCACATGAATTATACGCAGTCCGCAAATGATTAATCAAACTGAGCTCAATCACTTTACAAAATGATCACTCCTTCGCGTATAGATACGATCACTTGACATAGACGGTAGCTCATGTAACCACCAGTTGTTTCAAGTTAACCCGCCAGGCGGCGATATCGGCGGGCCGAAAAGGGACAAGCAGCTGCATCAAGTTGGAAGAAAACATTATAAAAAATAACTGCCTATTATCAGATAACTTTTATTTGCATAATACGTAATAAATATAGGAAAGTAAAGGCGCGTTAAAATATATACGACGGAAACGGTCCTAGCTCGCGTGCCCTCGATCGGGCCCCGTTTGGTACGCGCGGTCACCCGTCCAAATACTAACCGGGGTCGGTTAAACTTAACTAAGATGACGATTCCGCCTGTTTCACAGTTGTTCCACCACGCGTACCTTGCAGTATTTTGTAAATATTATTGCTGAAGATCCCACGTGAATTGCACACGAGGCACATGCGTACCAGGAATGGTACACGAGTTTGCTTCGTCACGGACACCCATTTGGTTCTTAAACGCTTTATCATGTTTATATATTATGAAAAACGCATCTTTGTATCTTCATAAATTTTATTGGAAGCAAGTTTGATGTGGATGCCCAGTGTAATAAGAATCTAGTCAGATACAAACTGCGGTGCCCGTGAGAGACGGAGGCATTTCACCTTAACATCGTCGACAGAAAACATCGTCGGCAGTCGAGAAATTAGAGTCATTTTAGAAATTATGCTTTCAAAATATTTTTGGGGTCGAGAAATAAGAGGGATCTCCAAACTGCAATAAATACGGTAAAAATCTAATTAAACTAGATACATATATTTTTACTTGCACAAATTTCCCAGTATCATACATTATGAATTGCAGAACTATCATACACTGTGCATCTGCAGTTGACTAAAAATCTGGGGTGGTATTGTCACCTTTCGCCTTCCTTAAGCAATGAAATAAATGCATAGAAAGGATATTTATAATTTTGTGAAATCCTGTTAATCCTGTGAACTATAATTATATAATACAATACTGGCTTATACTGTGGAAATGGTTAATTTGGTGTGTCTGAATTTTCACATTTTCTCATTTTACAGATTTAGCTTAGTTCAATTTTTAGCGCAAATCAGTATGTACAGGTAACTAATTTTTGTATCAAATTATTAAAACATTTAAACGATTAAAAGAAGGACAGGTTTGTAGCGTATCCTACCTTTCATCTAACAAGCTCCAGTCGACAGCGCACATGCTAATGCCGACTGACTACCGTGACCGCCAGGTGTAAACACAACATAATTAACCCCGACTAATAACTTTTGATGATGTTGTTTGATGCCTGAGTAAATTATAGAACTGCTCAACAACAATTAACTAAAATTGTTTTAAACAGAATTTGATAAAATTTTCAGGCTAGCTCGGCACTGTTACCTGTACATTGAACAATTGAGGTCACATTTCGTAAGGTGGTCCAATTTCACAAAATATCAGGTTTTCTGACAAACAAGGGACCCATGGGTCACATCGCTCAGCTGAATTTTGGAAAATATTAGTGACTGCAAAATATTTTTATTTCTTTTGGTTTTTCATGTATATTATCATTAGAAAAGCTATGAGAAAATGGCCCTGTTAAAATGAAACTCTGTAAATTATAGAATAATGGACATGAGCTAAACCATTTAGTGATGCACCAAGGGAACAAATAGGCCTACAGTAAGTGTTATATAAAAGTAACATGTCATAAACAAATTATGTGAAGGTAATTAAGTTTTCAAAAGTTAAATATATGGCCATATGAGTTTAAAATTAATCCAACAAAGTTTGACCAATATTCCTAATTTAAATACTAAGTTAACAGTGTTATTCACATCTAGGCCCTGCCAACTTTAAGAGATATGAATGAAATGCTACAAAGTATTTATATCTTCTTAAATATTGTCAGTTAGCACTTACATTAGATCCTAATATTTTATCACAATATTAGGATTAAATTCCTGAATTTTTTTTCTTTAAAACAAGCTCCCTGTGGTATGGTATTAACTGCAGACAGCCTGATCAACTCAACTCAGTGGAGAGAGCTGCACTGAATGACCTACAGTCACCAAAGTAGACTGCTTGACAATGTAAGGGAATACAACAAGAGCCTTCAAAATAAATTCAATTACTAGCCTAACTTTGCAGCTTTTATTTTCAAATTTCAAATTTTTAACAGATTAAATCCTTATGTGCACATGCTGTGAAAATTAAATCCACAGTACTTCCAGGTAAAAAACGTGCCGAGGCCAAAGCTGGGCAAAATTTAAGGTACCAATTTTTATTTTTCCTAATATTTAAAAAAAATTAAAAGATTTTGATCTAATTTTGGGTATACAATTTAATTTTGATTAATTAAAGTTATATTATTTGTAAAAAGTCCTTAGCTTTAACAAGTTTTGTGTTAAGCGATCAAATATCTTTTCTGATTTTTTACAAAATGCATTATGTTTGAGCCCATAACTTTTTTTAAGTTATATAATACAGACCTTATTTCTTGCATGTATATAGGAACTATATAGAGGAATATTTATGGTAAATATGAGGAAAAACAGGTGGGTGGTTTTGATATTAGGCAGTCCTGAAGTGTGAAAATATGTTTTTAATAAAAAATTGAGGTTTTTCCTTAATTTCTCAAAGGAACAAAGTCGCAAAGACCCAGTTTTCAGCTTGGTAGGAGATCTTTGGGACATCTAACATTATGCCAACAGCCTGGGGAGCATACAGATATGCACTGAATGACCTACAGTCACCAAAGTGGACTGCTTGACAATGTAAGGGAATACAAAAAGAGCATAAAAAAATTCAATAACTTACCTAATTTTGCAGCTTTTATTTTCCAATTTCAGATTTAAACAGATTAAATCCTTATGTGTACATGCTGTGAAAATTATATCCACAGTACTTACAGGAAAAAAAAGTGCTGTGGCCAAAGTTGGGCAAAATTTAAGGTACCAATTTTATATTTTTGCCAATATTTAAAAAAATTAAACAGATTTTGATCTAATTTTTGATATACAATTAAATTTTGATTAATTAAAGTTGTATTACTGAAAAAAAGTCCCTAACTTTAACACTTTTGGTCTTAAGTGACCAAATATCTTTCCTGATTTTTTTACAAAATCCATTATGTTTGGGCCAATAACTTTTTTAAATTAAATAATACTGACTTAAATTCTGGCATGTACATAGGAAATATATAGAGGAATATTTATGTTAAATATTAAGAAAACCAGGTGAGTGGTTTTGATATTAGGCAGTCCTGAAGTGTGAAAATAGATTTCTAATAAAAAATTGTGGTTTTTTCTTAATATCTCGAAGGAACGAAGTCCTATTGACCCAATTTTCGGCATGGTAGAAGATTTTGGGGAAATCTAACTGTATGCCGAATTTCAGATTTGTAGGTCCAATGGTGTCAAAATGTGCCAGTCTTACGGACGGACATCTGGACGGACGGACAGACAGACGGACAGACGGAAGACGGACAATGGACCACGACTATAGCTCAGATGACTTATAGTCAGCTGAGCTAAAAACTAATACTGTTGCCTCAAAATATGTTTTAACTTCTATTCATCAACAGAAAGCTAAGGACATGCCCTTTCTAGTGCTGCTATTTGCAGTTAGCTGTGGAAAGATCCAGAGCCAACAGGAGGCCCTAGTAAAGTTACATGTTGATGTAATAGCTGAATGTCCCCTGTGACATGCTGATCAGCTTAATGAGCACACAAATGCTGCAGTAACCACATAAAACCATTTCATTTGATGGACCTACATGTACTGACTATATTTAAAGCTATTTGCTAATCTCTAAATCATTAAAACAAAAAGCTTATCCCAGAAAGCCCTAAAAGGTAATGCTGTCCCCTTTCATTTTTGAAAATGACATGAATTTTTCAGTCTTGCTGGAAGGATCAAAAGTCATAATATGGTTTAGAATTGTTCATTTCACAATGCTCATAAGTTGTTCTTTTAGGAAAAGTAAACATTAAATACTGTTGTTCATTGCTGGTTTACACCATCTGTCTCAATTTCGGTGAATGCTTTGAAACGCAACCAATTTTTTATAAAACTGAAGAGAGGTTAGCTGTTACTTTGCCCAAACATTTCAACCAGTCAAGTAAATTTTGCTTTTGGGAGTCCATCACACAAATACTCATAAATTAAGTTTTAATTTGGTTTATATATCATCTGCCATCGTGCTTTTGGTTTGAATTTTAGTTTCTTATATTTTCAGCTTAATTTGAGCTTATTTTTTTTGGGTGAAGGAATACCTGAAATGCTTTAAATCGTTCCTAAATGGTTCAAAGTTCATCAAAACGTACCCGTCCCCATGCCATAATTAATAACTGATTATCCTCTTATTTGTATAAAAATAGTATAGCCCTAGGATTCCTTAACAACTTCCACAAGTTTCTTGACATCCCTCTATTTTTTTCACTTTTATTGTGATTAAAATGCATGTACCCCCAGATTTTTTTCAACACTGTTGTAAAGACAATTTGATTGCCTTGGTACTTTGTTGATTGCTTCCTCCTTGTTTAAAACCTGCTTAAGCTGAAGCAACATCACAGAATGAATCCACAAAACCATCATTATTTGTATGTATTGGGTCATTTGACATTAAATACAAGGGACCCATGGGTCACGGTGCTCAGCTGAATGAGACAGATACAATTGTGTTACTATTGTTTTGTATAGGTCTGCAAGATTTCATTTTGACAGATGTAATTTTTTGTATTAATTATGTAGTTGAGCGGAATAGTTATATAGAATTCGAAGTGTCAGTATTTTAAATATGAACAAGAATGTGTGTCTAAAATATTGCAATGGGAATGACCAGATGTAGTAAGTTGCAGAGGAAGGAAGTGGAGATTTGCAAGTATAAAAATACACATTTAATAAATCAAAATATTTATGGAAAAGTAGAAAACTTATATGTTTTTGGAAGCAGTTGTTGCTGAATTAGAGAGGAAACAGAATGTCTCAAAAAGTATCTATAGAGAAGAATTTGTAGATTAAGCTGTGAGAAGTTGCCATGTTTGATCTTAATTGAAGAATGGGGGATTGTTGCTAATAATATCTTGTGATCTGACCATGTGTTTTCTAATGTTGAAACTGAAGCATTTAAACAGTTAGTAAAGACAAGATCTATGGTATTTCCATGGTCATTGGTTGGTTCTCTGACTAGTTGTTGACATTAAAGAGTTGACATAATTGTGTCAATTTTGTGTTATATATTATATTAGAAATGTCAACATTGAAATCGCCCATGATCACTATAGGCAGGTTGTGGTCAACTTGAGAGACTAAAACTTTGGAGTCCAGAGAAGAAGTTACTGATTGGACATGCGAGTGACCTATAGAGGAAAATAATCTGAAGTGACTGAGTCTAAGTGTGAATATAGAGAAGATATGACTCAAAATTTGGTGTTGTGTGGTGGTGAAGGGTTACATGGGGACTCAGCTGTTTGACCTGATTGGGGGGGGGGGGGGAGGATGAGAGTTTAAAAACACCTTTGTAACTCTGTATATTTATTCCTTTATTTACCAGTTATAAATTTTATGCAGTTGTCAGAAGAATATTGTCCTAAACAAATACTCAGTGGCAGGGAGTGAGGAAAGTTACAACACCTTTGCATAAACATACAGGATACAATAATTAATCTTACAGGTAAAAAAAAAGTTTTATTCATAATTATTGAATATTTAAAAACAGACAGAGAGATAGAAAAACAAAGCAAATCACTTTAATTCCCATTCTACTGAGGCAGAAAAATACTGAATGAATGTTTGCATTAGGCCCAAAAAAATTAAAGATATGGTTCTCAGGCACCGCCCGCATCAATTTTAAACCCCCGCATCAAAACTTTTTATTTTGATTTTCAATAAAAACTTTCCAATTTTGAGCTGCTGCTGCTCCGACATTTCTTTCAAGAAGATAAAACCATACAATTTCCTTTGTTTTGTAGTGCTTTTACTTATTTAGCAAAATAAAACTGTTATTTTCATGCTTAACCCTTATCATTTGAAATTTTTATCGAAACATACCAAAAAAATTAAAATAAAAAAAGCGCCCGCCCGCATTAATTTCTGAAAAAAAGTGCCTGAGAACCATACCTTTTTTTTATTTTGGCCTTAGGTCCTCATTTTTTTATTACATCAATTTTTTGTTAAGGGAAATTTTGGACAAAATTTATAAATTTTACTATACATTTACAATATATATCAATTATATTTGAAAATTTAAGTTGATTAACAATTCAAAATTGCATCAACATTTACAGTTAATCTGTTCAGTCAACATCACATTATATACACAGATGTATTTATTTTTTCTTAAAATATATTTTTTTTAATTTGCAAAATAATAAATATCTGAAAATAACACTTGATTCAGGTAAAGTTGTATACATTGAATCGGAAACAGCAATGCAATTAAAGTATGTAACTAATGCAACATATCTGGGGGGGGGGGGGTCAGGGTTGCCATATGATTCTACATTTGTGACAGCAGTGTTGCATCACTAATAAGTTTACCCAGGCAAGGCTGTAGGGACCAGACATGGCTGGTCTGGAGGTTCAAAATGAAAATACATTAGAGCCTCAGAAAAACTTCAACAACCAGAACAATTTTTAAGCTTTTACTTTGAAATTTCAGAATTTAACAGATTAAATCTATATATATTGACTGTGAAAAGTAAATCAAATGTTCTTACAAGAAAGAAACATGCCATGGTCAAACTTGGGCAAAATTTAAGTTATATAGAGGAATATTTATGGTAAGTATGAAGTAAACCAGATGAGTGGTTTTGATATTCGGCAGTCCTGAAGTAATAAAATAGATATTTAACAGAAACACAGATGTATTTAATTTTTTCTAAATATATATTTTTAAATTATACCTTTTTAAAATTATATAATACTGACTAAATTACTGGCACGTACATAGGAACTATACAGTTTTGAGATACTGTGATGCATATGAAAAATTTACAGATGGACAAGCAAGTGGACAGAATGGACTAAAACATTTATTTCAATTTCAAGGGAATAATGAATTTAAGTTTATATATAAGCCTATTTTTTCTAGCATATTCACTTTTTCCATTAATAGTTTTAAATCTGATTCATTTTTTTTATTTAAAAGTTGTATAAATTTGTAATAATACAACTGAAAATATAAGTTAAAATATTAGAATTCTAAGCTGCAATCATTATATATCCAGAGTGTAGCTCATACTGGGTCATATTATGCATACACATATATTTTTTTATTTTTAAATCACAAATGTTAAAACTGAATTTAAATGAAAATAATGCCACAACATGGCATCTACTAGATTATTCCTTGCATCACTATTAAAAAGTTTTGCACATTGGAGTTTTCAGTACATGCTTAATTTTATTCACTGAAATAAAATAAAAGATTCAGTAAATTTGATAAAAAAACATCTTTTCAAATAAAGTATACACACTTTTGGTTGAATGAGGGATAAACAATATCATTATGCTTATTACAATCTCAGCTATAATTTATTACTGGAAATAATAGTCAATTTCACACCTGGTGAAGTTTTTACTCTATTGAAGTAAGGAATTACTTATCTGATGAACATCCACACTTTCATAGCAATACACCACTTTGTGGACACTATTAAATGAGCACTTTCATCATTGTAACCCTGGTGGTACAATACAAAATCTAAAATGTAGCATAGCCATGAATAAAATAAAATACAGAAAATTATAACATTCATCTAGTTAATGCACAATCTGGGGGGGGGGGGGGAGTGCAGGGCAGAGGGGAAGCCTACTAGTAGTGGCCAAGCTGAGCCTGAGGCAAGCTGCCTGGGGAGGGTTACATAATGCAAGTCATGGCTGTTCTACTAGGTGGGCCAGATGTAAACAACACTTGACATGGTGTATGAAAACTTGAATAAAAGCTACTCTTTTCAATCAATTCCTTTAAAATTTCAGATTTTAAAAGATTAAATCCTTATGTATATATGCTGTGAAAATTAAATCAACAGTGCTTACAGAGAAAAAACTTGCCATTCCCAAAGTTGGACAAAATTTAAGGTATTAATTTTTTATTTATGCTAATAACTTGAAAAATGTGCAAAATTCAGATCTAATTTTGGGTAAATAATTGAATCTTGATTAAATAAAGTTATAATCCTGAAAAAAAGTCTCCAGCTTCAGCAATTCTCACGTTAGGTGAGTAAATATATTTCCTGATTTTTTAAAAATTGCATTATATTTGGGCCCATAACTTCAAAATAATACCCAATACTGACCTAATTTTTTGTATGTTCATAGAAAATGTATGGAAGAATATGAATACTAAATATGACCAAGAACAGATCAGTGGTTTTGATATTAGGCAGCCTTAAAGTGTACCAATGGCTTTTTTATGGAAAACGGAGGTTTTTCCTTAATATCTCGAAGGAACGAAGTCCTAATGACCCAATTTTCGGTATGGTAGGAGACTTTGGAAACATCTAATCGTATGTATAATTTTGGATTAGTAGGTCCAACAGTTTTAAAATGTGCCCTATTAACGGACGGCCGGCCGGACGACGGACAAAGGACCACGACTATAGCTCAGATGACTTATAGTCAGCTGAGCTAAAAATCCCATAATTGTTTAAAAATGTCTGTTTATTTACTGCTCTTCATGGACTAGAGTGCTCTGCTGAAATTAATCTCATGTAGTTTATATTTTTTATTTCCATGTGTGACTATTATATAAATTTAAGATATAAAAATTTTTCAGATGTTGTTTGGCCATTGAAATGGGCTGTTTTTCATAGAAGGACCCATATATATATATATATATATATATATATATATACAGTAGAGTGCCGTTTTCAGAAAGCGTCGGGGGACAAGCTTTTCTTTCGTAAAAATGAATTTTCGTAAATTCAGTCTAGGGCAAATTTTGTATGACAGTTAATGATTAACTTAACGCTATTTTACTGAGGGAACACCTTGTTTCTTTTCCACCCACATATTTTATGACCGGAACTTATAAAAATATTGGATTTATTGCAAAGTTTGATAGGTGAAACCCATTTTAATCTGTTATTAGGATACTTGTGTGCCATTTTTTCCAACAAATTAACGGAAGGGAAAGGTCAAATGACACCGCCATTATTGTATCTTGGTTCGTTCCTATAACAGCCCACAAGCTTTGCCAGTTCAGCACACGCATAACGCAGTCCATTTTCTTTGCTTTGACTCCATATCTCTTGCAAGTGACAGCAAGACGGTCGTGTTCGTTTGGTGTTTGCTTCTTGACAGTAAAATTGAAATTATGAATAAGCTGAATAACGACCAGTTTAAGTAAGTGACACAATTGCTCTCTTGAAATGCATCGTATGGCCAGGCCCTTGTTCTATGGCAAGGTCATGCATCTTAACCTACTTGAGCACAAGTGATGTGCGAATGATACCTCACCAATACTCTTGACAGTAAACTGCTAAGCTGTTTGGCCTGACTTCCAAGCCCAGGCTGTCAAACTATGCTTGTTTGAGTACAAACGAGATATTGTTGATAATACACAAGTGCTCTTGGATAAACTGCTCAGCCGCATACTAGGGGTATACGGAGCCTGGCCTTGCGCACCTAGCTGTAGTTAACACACCTTTGCCCCGGGACAGCATCGGCCCAGAAATAATTAATCAGGGTTACCACTCGGCTTAACCACCTGACTGCAAGCCTTTGTGACTGGTTATTATAACAAGGGACCTATGGGTCACGGTGCTCAGCTGTTATATATGATTAAAAAATATGATTTAGGAATGAGGCATATGCTGGTTTGGTGTGGTAATAAATATAAGCTTTATTATGAGTTGTTGGTGTTTAGCTTATGTATGATTATGATATTATCTTTGGAGACAGGGAAGAGGATTGATTTCATTTATTTTATTAACAAATGGAGTACTATTGTCACACAGATTTTGACTTGGCCATATAACTTATAAGCAGAACATATGATATAAGAGTTTAACTATTTATTAAAAAAAATTACAAATATTGTCCCAAATATAATTTTTATTAAAAATAATAAGAGAATCTTATGATTATAAAATGAAATATAACTGAAATGATTATTAAAATAATATTAAAGAATATATTCTTGAATGCATTTATGAATACATTTTGAAAGTATTTGCACTGGTATTCATATACTTTCATTTTTACCTAAATTCCAATTCTTTATGCAAGACATTTTATAATGGAGTACATATTCATATTCGTATTTAAATACAATTGCAAAGTTTTCCCACCATTACTGGCATTTATTCAGTTTTCACCAAACAATTATGTTGAGAATCCAGAATATACAAAATTCACACATTTAAATTATGATCAAAAGTACCTGGTTTTATGGCTTTTATTTATATTAAAAAAAAAAAATGTAATATATTCATTTTGGACTAATTTCACATCAATGTACATACTAGACACAGTAGGAATCTAGATTAATAATATCAACTGCATCTTTGTCTATCATTAATTTCCTTCATATTATCCCTGATGATTAGTAATGAATAATATGATTTACTTTTTTATCATTAAAATTGAACTGAAAAATACCATAGGTGACTGCATGGTGTTATTTGGAGTACGTGACATTCTATCCATCGATACAAGATTCTTTTATCATCAGTAACTGCAAGTTGATTTCCTGTTATTATAAACTAACAAATTCTTTTTTATTTTTCTTTAATTTGTTATTAAAAAACAATAAAAATTTATTAATTTATTGTTAATTGTTATGTTGTTGGTTAAAACTACTAGATGAGTTGGGTTGGACACCTGGATTAACTGTGGCTGGCCATAAGCTGCCTACCTGCAACAGTGTATGGCTCGCCTCAAGCATGCATAATTTGCTGAAAGTTCAACAAGGTCAACATACAGGTGACTCAAGAGGGGCTGGAGAGAGTTAAGGTCTGACATGGTCTCATAAAAATATTAATAAAAGCTACAATTTTTGGCCAATTTCTTTCAGCTTTCTAAACTAAAAAGCTGAAATCCTTGTGTGCATGATATGAAAATTATATCAACCGTGCTCACAGGAAACAAATGTGCCATGGTCAAAGTTGGGCAAAATTTAAGGTACTAATTTTATATTTATACTAATAACATATAAAATTTGAAAAATTCAGGACTAATTTGGGGTATTCAATTGAATCTTGATTAAATAATGTTACATCCCTGGCAAAAAAACTCTAGCTTCAGCAATCCCCTTGTTAAGGGTGTAAATATATTTCTTGATTTTTTACAAAGTGCATTATGTTTGGGCCCATAACTTAAAACAATTACGCAATACTGACATCATTTCTGGCATATGCATAGAGAATGTATAGAAAAATATGTATATTATATATGATGCAAGTCACATCAGTGGTTTTGATATTAGGCAGTCTTGAAGTGTAACAATGGGTTTTTAATGGAAAAATGAAGTTTTTCATTAAAATCTCGAAGGTATTAAGTCCTAGTGACCAAATTCTTGGCATGGTAGGGAATTTTGGAGACATCTAATTGTATGCCAAATTTTAGGAACTGAGAGCTGTAGCTGGGGAGCTGAGCTCTTGCAAACTGCATAACACTAGCTTGATGTAAACAATTTGTTACATGGTGCTTGAAAACTAGTATAAAATCTACAGTTTTTGATCAACTGGTTTCAAATTTTTTGTGTTAACAGACAAAATGCTAACAAAAACATGCTGAGAAAATTAAATCCACAGTACTTACAGTAAAAAAACGTGCCATGGTCAAAGTTGGGCAAAATTTAAGGTACCAATTTTTTATTTTTGTTAATATTTTAAAAAATTTAAAAGATTTTGATCTAAATTTGGGTATACAATTTAATTTTGATAAATTAAAGTTATATTACTGGAAAAAAAAGTCCATAGCTTTAACAAGTTTTGTGTTAAGTGATCAAATATCTTTCCTGATTTTTTACAAAATGCATTATGTTTTGGCCCATAACTTTTTTAAATTATATAATACAGAAATAATTTCTGGCATGTACATAGGAACTATACAGAAGAATATTTATGGTAAATATGAGGGAAAACAGATGAGTGGTTTTGATATTAGGCAGTCCTGAAGTGTGAAAATAGGTTTTTAATAAAAAATTGAGGTTTTTCCTTAATTTCTCAAAGGAACGAAGTCGCAAAGACCCAGTTTTCGGCTTGGTAGGAGATCTTGGGGACATCTAACATTATGCTGAATTTTGGATTCCTAGGTCTTACGGTTTCAAAACGTGCCACATCTACGGACGGACGGACGGACGGACGGACGGACGGACAGACGGACGGACGGACAGACGGACGGACGACGGACAATGGACCACGACTATAGCTCAGATGACTTATAGTCAGCTGAGCTAAAAATCCATTTGAGGAGTTTACATGCTTGAAAAATATTTTGGAAATATGAATAAATATTCAGTTTCCCATTTAAAACTTCAGAAAAATGAATTTTCGGAAATTTGGCATTCGGTAAGAAGGCGCTCAACTGTATATATATATTAAATCCATCAAATTTCTGGTTAAATAAGCTAGTTACAATTATTATGTACCACTGCTGGTTTTAATGAGGTAGCCCTACGGCCGAAATGGTGCTCCACCACCCAAGCCATGTCTGATATGGTTGACTGGCCAGAGTCAGCGCCCAGCAGTGGATCAGTGGGCTTGCACCTGAAATGTTTGCTAGCTGGGCGCTGGTGGCCGATATGGTTGATTTGTAGCCAGTGGCCAATATCAAGAGCGGCCAAAATCCACCTATACCTGTAAGTATTAATTATCAAATATGATTGAAAACAGACATATTTTTATGTTTTTGACCAACCATAATATATAATACATCTAAAAGTCCTTTTCTGCAAAAATATCTCATCATATCACCATAAGTTTTAAGTACTATAGATTTTACTTGGGGTCCGGGATCCAGGGGTTGGGTTTGATACACTGCCAAGTACAAATGCTCACTGTATCCTCTTTCTTTCAGACACAGGGGGGGGGGGGGGGGGGGCTATTCATACTCACAGATCTGGACTCAGGTAACATTACTTTATTATCCCAATGTATGATCAGCGAAACAAGATTCGGAGCCACTGTAGAACGTGGGCTTTGCTTCTATTGAGGAAAATATAAATAAAACTGGCTTCTCTCATTCCTGATTTTAACTCCTACTTTTCCCTGTAGATGTCCCTACACTCAACCACAGGCGCTTGAATCGCTATTTGTGTTGATATTGGCTTAAATCGTGTTCAATTTACCTTAACAACAGTCCCCTACCGTTTAATGAGCTGTAAACCATGTTATATCGCTTGCCGGTACTTGTTTATATAATAGATACACAAGGCCGGCATCCAAGTCTGCGGACGAGTCTGTATCC
Source organism: Sipunculus nudus (assembly GCA_026874595.1). Classification (NCBI taxonomy): domain Eukaryota; kingdom Metazoa; phylum Annelida; class Sipuncula; order Golfingiida; family Sipunculidae; genus Sipunculus; species Sipunculus nudus. Next base: position 59,757,837 of record CM049322.1, on the reverse strand, counting down.
ATTAAGCGACGAGTAGACAGATTTAACCCAGATTACTATTTCCATCGTTATCAACCAATCAGGTGTTAGGTTCCAGGGGGGAATCCTTACTGCTGACCAAGATAAATGGGGATTTCCTCGTTTGGGGTAACAGCTGCTTAATGGATGCAGACTAGTTACAAATAAGAGCTCATTACAAGTGGTACATTGTGTGTATTGGAATTGTAAATGCTTTTATAGAAAGAAGAACTGGCCATTTAACGACTGTAAGTTTCTTCCCTCGAAAATCTTTGAAATATTCGGTAATTTGAATTGATTTCTTGTATTATCGCCAACCCACCGCAGACTTGGATGCCGGCCTTGTGTATCTATTATATAAACAAGTACCGGCAAGCAATATAACATGATTTACAGCTCATTGAACGGTAGGGGATTGTTGTTAAGGTAAATTGAACACGATTTAAGCCAATATCAACACGAATAGCGATTCAAGCGCCTGTGACTCAACTCTTCTAACATTAACAACTACTAAGCATCAGGGGTCGTCCAAATCGGGAATCAAACCTACGATCTCTAAACTAGGAGCCCTACATGCTACTAAGTGAGTCATGAAGACGAGATAGCAGCAGGAGCAAGTTTTGTTCATTTACATCTGCGATTGAAGCGGCATCTATCGCGAAAATGGGAAACCATTTGGCAGAATTATTTTATAATCGCCAAAACCATTTACTATATGAACAGGAAAATTAAGTCCCCAGACCCCTTCTCCTCTAATAATAATATAATAAACTCCAGTTCTGAGCAAAATTAAATAAGGGAATTCTCAGGAAAAAAAATATGTATTGCCTTTTTCAGGAAACAATTTATTATGCAACACCCATTGTGCATAAGGTACCGGCAGTTGGCTGAAGCCCGGTTTCTATAGTTCTGCTCGAGATTTATTATGCTTCTGGTGATTCAAACGCTTGTGGTGTTATCTGACAAAGTAGAAGTATTTTGATTTTGACCTATTATCGCTCACTGAAACGCCTTTCCCCGTCTCAGCAAAATGTTCCCACATAAATTAATTCTCGTTTTCTATCATACCTTATAGGTATTAGACATGACTGAATTAAATCAAATTACCTGTATTGTGCATTAATGGTAACTAGTCTGCTATCTCTACTGTCGACTTGTGTAAAACGGCCGGCATCAATAAAATAGTTACACTCCGTGTAGCGGAAAAAAATCAATCGCTCACATTTGCGTCATGGGATTATATTTGTCTTCAAGAGCAGAGTTAGCAGACATTTTGCTGCAGTCTTGCAGCGCTGACGTATATAGTAAACAATACAAGCACAGATAAATGGAGTCCGCGTCCGTACGTGGCGGACTAGCAGACATTCATTTTATATATGGATTTTTTTTTTTGTTATAATACAAAGTTTATCTACAAGAAAATTTAAATAACGTTTCAGTATTAGTTGAATGAATGCAATATTTAATATCATGCACATGTTGACAAATCTGTGAATAAATAAAATTTTAAAACAAATAATTATTAATTCTTGCTGCAATTTACAGCAGGCCCTGTACAGCTATCTTATATTCTCATATATTGAAGAATTTCCACATCATGGTATTATTTTTAATGTTTGTTGAAAAGGCTTGTATATATCAGTTTCTCTGAGAAACTTTTTTAATGTAGAAAATTGTGTGTGTATTTGGGGGGTGGGGGGGGGGGAGTGTTAAGCACAAAATGATATATCCAGACATATTTTCATAACACATTTGTCACAGAGTTCACTTATTCCTAACAAATGCATTTACAATCACTCAACCATGCAGCACAACAAGTTCCTGGCCAAGCACAGGCAGACAGTCAAAGGTCTATATATAATGATCTAAAATGGTCAGTGTTCTGTGGGAATATATATAAAAAAGTCACAACTTTTAGGATTTAATATAGTCTATCAGGTACTGGGATTGGATTCTATTTCATTAAACAAATGTTTCAAACTGATAAATCATACGTGAATGTTAATGTCGATAAATGATTTTTGATTACCATTAAATATTTTATAATACAAAGGGATAAATATGATAATGATTATAACATGCAAAGAAAAATAAATATCTAAAGGTACTGAAAGTGATATTCCTGAAAGAGGGTTTATAAATTTAAGCAGGTCATTCCAATATAAATAAACACTCTAATTTTAATTACACCATTTGGACGACTTAAGTAGTTATGAAAAATCACAAACCTTGGACTATAGCGGCAGCCTGCCATAAAATGTTGAATTTTAATTAACTGATGACATTATCAGTTATTTATAGAAGGCCTGCCCAAACAAAAATATTGAGTGGGCAGCCCATGGGCTATACATATGTGCTACCCATGCACTGTTTGGTGGGCAGGGACTATGTGCAGCTCCTGCATGCCCACTGATTTTACAGTAGGCAGCTCAGTGGGCAGCTCAAGATATGTTTATTATTTTCTTTGAGGAATGGGCAGTGAGTGGGCAGCTCCAACTTAGATTTTGACTCAGTGGGCAGTGAGTGGGCAGCTCTGACTTAGTTTCTCTAACAGTAGGCAGTGAGTTGGCAGCTCCTGTTGTTTCAGCAGGCAGCAGTGTGTGTCTTTAACAAATGTGATTGGCTTAAATAATTTTGGAGGGAAAGGCAGCCATTTTTGCTGCCATGTGGAAGTTCTGGTTTGTTCAGCTAGCTCTGATAAATACTCTTAGAAGCTTAAAAAGAGCAACTCTGTGATAGATCTAGCATATTCATTGGACTCATTAGACCAGATAGAATGTATATAATTTATATTTACTGAGTGAAATGGGACTAACTAAGAAGATCTCTAAGCTAACAGCTGTACTCAACTGCATAGTATTTTAGTCTGAACTCTATCTCTGTCTCTCTCACTGTCTCAGGTGTCAGGATCTCTCTCTCTTTCTCTCTCTCATGTTAATTAGTATTGTATCTATATAATGAAAATCATAATTCATAAATGGTCTGTTGTAAATTGACAGAAAAATCTTAGGGCATTGACATTATTAAGGGAGAAACCTTGATAGAGAACTGTATGGCTTTCTGCACTGTATTACAAATTAAGAATTTTTTTCACATAAGTTAAAATGAAAATATATATGGAACAACATTGTCCCTTCTGTCAATTAATCAAAATATAATTTTTAAAAGGGATGACATTAAAATATAAAATGCCACTTGCATCAGTGTCCCTGTTTTCTTGAAATGCTCCAGTAAAATAAATACAATGTTATGGGTCCTGAAGCTCAGCTTAAATTGACCTTGAAATAAAACATGAAAAATAATAACAAATGCATGATGATAAAATCTGAGAGGATCTAAGAGACCTAATTTAAGACCAGAGATGGTTGATATGACTGAGTTGATGAGTGAGAAATGTTCCAAATACTATTTTGTTATCTGACCAATGCATGTGTTTCTGATGTTGAAACATTATTTAGGTATATGTGAGCAGTCTGTAAACATAAGATCTTATTTACCATTATAATTGGTTGGCTCTGACTGATAAGCTGTTGACAGTTCAGCAGTTTGCAGAAGTGTTAATTTGTAATATTCTTGCCCTTTGACCTGGACCTCAGTTGGTCATGCAGGGGCGGGGCATAAACACTGATTGACAGTAAACATAGAGATGCCCCTTAGCCAATCACAGGCAGCTAAGGACTTCGCCCTCTGCCCCTCTGGGATAAAACCCCTTGCCCTGGCAATTCTGGTCTCTCTTGGATCATCGAGCAGTGGACCCCTATGCCTGCCCTCTGTGGCAGGCAGAGGGTATATGGCTTCTTTTTCACCTTGGGGTTGGTTTTACGACAGTGTAGGCTACCCAGGTGAAGAGCCACCCACTACCAAAGAGCAGTCCTTTTATCTAGTCTGGTAAGTATCTTTCTGTTTCATTTATAAGTCTAGATAATAATATGCAGTTCTGATATTTTGAAGGTTTAGGCTTAAGTTTTAATCCAGTAAAAAAGTGTTATTTTATCTCTTTAAATTGTGCGAGTGCATGTTGCCTAAGCCTAATTTCCTCCCAGAACAAATAAGCAGCTACAAATTGAACACATACACGTCTTTAATGTTCAATATTATAATGTCCAATTTTTTTATCATATCATTTTTCTTCTCAATTTTATAAAAAAAGTATACAGTTGCAATATAATTTTCCAAAGTCAACAGGTGCAAGGACTTGATGGGGGGGGGGGGGGGGCGCTGGGGTTAGGGGTGGTGAATGGTTGGAGTTATAACTTTAACACAGTTGCAACACACTTAAAACTGCAATAATAATTATACACATTAAGGGTACAACATCAAGTTGCATTTACACACATCTGTGTTACACATTAAGGATGTAAAATTCAGTTCAACAGTGCTAATATGGGAAAATAAGCACTTGGGGGGGAGGGGAGGGGCAAATGGTGGGAGTTACAACATCAACACTGTTGCAACACATTTGCATTTACAGCTGCATTTACATTAAGGATATGAAATTAAGTTCAACAGTGCTGACAGGAAAGAGACGTTATTTCTGAATTATTGTTATGGAGTAGGAGAGAACATATATGTGACTTAACACATATTTAAAGGAATATTTCAATATTTAAGATCTAACATTATTCAGAAACAATAAAGATCAATTAAGGTTTCAGTCTGTTCTGATATTCAGACAGAGCCAAAGGAAATTAATGGGTCATCAGACAACCAAGTATCTAATGGTAATTCAGTATGTTTGTAGAGCCTTATTAAACTCTCACAAATTAGCTGTAAATTGGTTTCTATGATGAGGCAGGCAGATTATGTTTATACGAGTTGGAAATAGCAAAGTAGGTCAGTGTATAACTGGATGTATGTCAGGTCAGACTTGGGATTTTCCGTAGCACTTTTGTCTAATCAGATCTCACGAAAGTTAGGAAGAACACTTACAACTCTGATGTAACTGTGACCTACTTTGAGTCATCCAATAAGGTTAAGCTTTTATGACGAAATGCAGAAATATGGATATGTACGTCTCATATGTCACGTGGAAGCTCTGTAACAAAACTATCTGTAGTGCGCACTGAGAGTCAGAGAGAGTCAGGGAGGCTGGGCGGCTATCTCAGAGAGAGAGAGAGACTGTCCCAGACCACTTGCTATTGAATAAAGACTTTTGTCATCAAACTGGTCTTGGAACATTGTCAGCCACAGCATCAGCAACCATGTGTGATACAGTGTGGGGACATCCCCAACCCCACATTGTATCATTATGGTGGAGACCTGTCCTGTATCATTATGGTGGAGGCCGTGTCCCATATCATTATGTCGGATGAACCGGGATTCACTTCCAGCACATCAGCACCATAAAAACCGACAATGCTGCAAGCTGGAGTGAAGAATGAAGATCCCCCCCCCCTCCTGCAGCCACAGGTGCCATTGACTGGTCTTCCAACCCATGCACTAGAACCTCATCCAGGTACTGGATCACAGCCTAACATCAAGAATGCCTCTCTGCTGCTGAAGGTATCACACTTTTGCTATGAACTTTCTCTTCAAACTTTAACTTGGCTGCGGTTTTCTCAATGCTCTGCTTGAAAAGATCAAAGACTCTTATGGTATCTTTAAACCAAAAGGACACTGTGATCAGCATATTGCTTTAACTATGACTTCAAGTTGCTAAAATGACTTTTTTCGCTAAAAAAGTGCTGTGATATCTCAACCTGAGATCATCATTGTTCCTGACCAGCCACATAAAAAAAAATCAATATCGGGACAAGCCAGCTTCGGGCCTATGTCAACAATACTACTGGCCATACCACGTGCACTGTGTGTTATCTCACAACAAGTCCTCGCTATGTTCCTGCAACTACTAGAAGCAGATTTGCCGTTCTACCGCTGTCTTCTGTATCACCTCCCATACTATGACTCTAGGAAGAAAAAGAAACCACCCAAGTCAGCAGAGAAGACAACTTAAGACCCAAAGATGACATGATTTCCTAAGGTAATGAAAACTAAACCAGAGACTCTAAAGTTTACATGCCAAATGTGAATTTGTGGCATATTTCATGATATTTTGCAGATATATGTTGTAAACAAAAAAAATATATATGTTATGCTCTATAACTTTCTCTTATTGCTGTGTCATAGTTGTAATATGATATAATTTAATGTCTCTGTCTAATTGATAGGTTAGGAATAGGCTTAAAAAACCACATTAAACGGTGTAGAACTGTCAATGTTAGATTTGATAATGTCTGTCTAAGATGTTTACATGTAATGTCACCAAAATGACTGTATTGATTTACATTCAATAATACCTAGAGTAGAGCAAAATACCACATCCACAGCATGTTAGCATTCATTTTTACTGAGATTTTCTTATGTGTTGATCCATACTAAATCGACAGGTATCATAATGCACTCTTGGCTTATTTTAATGGAATGGTAGCACATTGTGTAACCAAAGCTTAATGCGATGCTTATTTTCAATTGTTACAGTTTGGTCCTCAAATACGGGTTCATGGGAAGCCCCCCAATATATATAGGGAATTGTACAAATTGGGGAGTGTGATGACTCCAAAAGTAAATAATACACTGACCTGTGGTCACATTATTGCCCCCAAAAAGGGTTTGATATGGTTAACTTCATTAATAGCTGGAAATGCCAGGCAAGATATGTAGGTCAGCACAGGAATTCTTCTCATAGGAATTTCACATTCACGTATACTATGACAGACATGTTTCATGAGCAAATGCATTCTGGTCGCTGCATTCATGATATTGATAACCCATAAGCCATAATGTGGAGTGACAAGGATTTCGATCATTAACATTTATCATATCCTTATAATCATAACTCTACAGATGTATGTTTGATCTTACACATCAATAGCTAGCAATTTAATTACCATCTTAATCAGAGCTCTAGATCGATACAAATTACCATCAAAATTCTATAGGTATAGATCGATACATGCACCTGTCAGAGAATTATTTCATATATTGTCATATGTTTTCACACATTTTGCCTTGTTCATGCACAAAAATGGGTAATCAATGGGAATATATGTATAACATTCCTCTGTCGTTAGGAATGGCATCATTCTGTCATGTACTTGTACACTGGTAAGGTACACCAGTTGTGTTATGCTAAAGAAATAGTAAAACAACCTTCCATTATTCACAAGTCAACTTGTCCCAATGGCAAGTATGAAAGCCAAGATGTATGCTGAATCATTGGTACTGATCAACACACAGAGCAGATAGTCATGTACATGTGTATATGTTAAACTCTTAGGCACAAGAGTATATACAATTTGTTAGACTAGGAATTTATTATCAATTTCTCAATGGAAATATTTTGATTAGCTACAGGTATAGACTAATGTCAGACATTGTTACCAAATCACATGTCACATTTTAAATGCATAGTGCTGTTCGACACAACATCTTTGTTTAACATCACTTACTGTATGCTAGAATGGTTCTCATACTTTGAATTATTCCAATGCTTATAAGGTATGCGTTCTACTTGTATCTGCTGTGCATTCCTCATGATGCTATATTCATATCTATTAAGATGTTAATTTATTAATTCTATTTAGATGTGTCATACTTACATCTGCAGTATAATGTTTATAATAGGATGTCAAGTATTGTCATCATGGTTGCGATGTTGTTCCTGATTCCTTATACATCAGCATTTTATCTTCTAGATATTGTTTAGGATTGTCAATTCACAAAAAAAATTCTGTCTGTGTTTAGAATATATGTGTAGCTATATATTCATATATGTCATTTCTCAGCTTATTTAGGATAGCTTAAGCATTGTAATTGTACTACTACAAAAATTTCCAATTGACACTTCCTCAAATTCCTTACACTGTTACATCTGGAAATGTGACATTTTAATGTCTTCCACATCTATATTGATCTGTGTAATTCCATCACAACCCACATCAGTGATGTAATACTTTACTCTCTACTGACATATATCCATCACCTTTTTTACTGGTGCTAGCTAAATATATAGTTCTATTCACTATTATGGCACCTGATCTTGTTATTAATGCAGACTTAAGCAGTATATCTTAATCCATACACATTATGTATTTCTGTCATCTGTATTCCGATTATCCTTCTTGAAATAACTAAATTTTCTCCGACTTAGCCAATGAGGCCGGAGCCTCATTCTGAATTAGAGAGGGATATGTTATGGAGTAGGAGAGAACATATATGTGACTTAACACATATCTAAAGGAATATTACAATAAATAAGTTCTAAAATTATTCAGAAACAATAAGGATCAGTTAAGGCTTCAGTCTGTTCTGATATTCAGACAGAGTCAAAGGAAATAAATGGGTCATCAGACAACCAAGTATCTAATGGTAATTCAGTATGTTACTCTCACAAATTAGCTCTAAATTGGTTTCTATGATGAGGCAGGCAGATTATGTTTATACGAGTTTGGAAATAGCACTGTAGGTCAGTGTATAACTGGATGTATGTCAGGTCAGACTTGGGATTTTCCATGGCACTTTTGTCCAATCAGATCTCACGAAAGTTAGGAAGAACACTTACAACTCTGATATAACTGTGACCTACTTTGAGTCATCCAATAAGGTTAAGCTTTTATGACGAAATGCAGAAATATGGATATGTACGTCTCATATGTCACGTGGAAGCTCTGTAACAAAACTATCTGTAGTGCGCACTGAGAGTCTGAGACAGTCAGGGAGGCTGGGCGGCTCTCTCAGAGAGAGAGTGAGAGAGACTGTCCCAGACCACTTGCTATTGAATAAAGACTTGTCATCAAACTGGTCTTGGAACATTGTCAGCCACAGCATCAGCAACCGTAAGTGATACAGGTGGGGACTTCCCCAACCCTACATTGTATCATTATAGACAGACAGGTAGAAAAACAAAGCAGATCAATTTATCTCCCATTCTACTGAGGCTGTTAAATAATGTTCCACTTAGATGCTAATTTTTTTAAATTTAATTATTAAAGTATACAGTAGTAATAAAAATAATATTCCAAGTGCAAAGTGGACTTGTTGGGGGGGGGGGATTGCATATACATACAGGATATGAAATTTAATTCAACAGTACTCACAGGAAAAATGTTTATTCATAATTTAAATTTTAATAGAGAAATGGACAAACATAACCAAGCACTGTATATATACATATTGCTGAGGCAGGAAAATGTTTACAGTAAATACTCATTTAATTTTACATAATTCTTTAATTCTTTTTCATGTTCATAAATTATATGTATTTGCAGTATAACAATATATCTGAATATATAAATTGATTCAGGATAATAAATTGCATCAACATATATCCCTAATTTTGTAAGGTAACATAACATTATGCAAATAAATGTATCTTTTTTTTTACCACAAAATATATATAAAAAAAAGCAAAACAATAACTATCTGAAAATTTAACTTGATTTAAATGAAAACATGTCAGATTATTATTATCATTGTAACTTTGTCAATATTGGTCCAGTCTTTACAAACAATGGCTCATTTTCTTCCTCTTTGTCTTCTTTATGACATGTCCAGGTTAACTGTCTTCCATTCTGGGTCAGAGTGTTTCCGGCAAGCGCATGACCTGGTCGTCTTGTTTATCTTTTATTTTTTTTTTCAGATAAATTTAGAACAGACTATATCCTAAAGCGAACATGCTGTGGAAATTATATCACCAGTAGTTACAGGAAAAAATTTGCCATGATCTAAGTGATCTAATTAATCAATTTTTTTTTAAAAATCAAAATTCAATTTTATAACTGAAATTAGATCAGAATTTTGTTAATTTTTATATTCATTATATTTAAATTCACTGATTTTATATTTGATGCTAATAAATCTAAAAAAATTGAAAATTGATTCAAGAAAGAAATATCCTTGAAAAAATATCTCTAACTTAAACAATTTACATGTAAGGGGGAAAAATATTGTGCCCATAACTTCAAGAAATAATGTTATATTGACCTAATTTCTGGCATATACATAGGAAATATATAAAGGGATATTTATGCTAATTAATATGAATAAAAGTAAAGTGATTTGATATTTGGTCATCCTGGAGTGTAATGATAAATTTTTTAATGGAAAATTTAGTTTATGTCATTATTTCTCAAATGAACAAAGTGGCAGTTACCCAATTTTAAGTTTGGTAGATCTTGGGAACATCTAACAATATGGCTTATTTTTAGATTTATAGGTCCAACAGTTTCAAAACCTGTTAGTCTATTGGATGAACAGATGGACACATATTCAGATGAATCAACATACAATTAATCATAACTATAGCTCAGATGATTTTTTGAGTCAGCTGAGCTAATAATTTCACGCTACAGTATTTCCAAGTACTTCTGAATTCCTTTTATGTTTTTCATTTAATTACCATTATAATAGCTTGAATTTGGTGTAAATATGTTCATAATCATAACATATAATGCAAATAATGAAAAATTTTCTACATTTAAACTAAAGAACAATATATTTTTAGTCAATTTGTTCAAACCATCGATCAGCGAGCATTTATGCCACAAAGGTGGTCGACACTGGTCGTGGTAATTAAAATTAGATCCTCCTTTTCATAGTCTTATCACTGTAATACTGATACCAACATCTACGGAAATAACATCTATTATATAATAAGTAGGCCCTATTTATTTCAATGAATTACTTTTAAAGAATAAGAATGCATACTAAAATAACAAAATATCATGCACCCATTGTTAATAATGTTTTATGTAATACATTATCAACAAGTGTAAAGAGTTTGGCCTCTGTAAAGAAGAATATATTTGTACAATAGTCTGATCATAAATATGCATGAAAATATAAAGGGCCTTGAATAAACTGTGGGATTTTGTCCCGTCATTTTCATTTTACCAATCTTTCCAATCATTTCGGAATTTTCGCATTTAGGGCATTTTATTAGACTATAGGAAACTCAGCTGAAAAAAAATAAATAAAATAAATTGGCTGACTCACCCCCCCCCCTTTCCCTTCAAATAAAAGATGAGAAATTCTGTTTAAAATAAATTAGATATCTTGCTGGAAAATAATTTGTGCCATCGATTCTAGTCAAATTATTGTGGTGGAAGAGTCTTCATTAGAGCTCCTTACTAAACACAAGCCTATTGTTCAAGTTCTGCAGGTTGAAACATAACATACCGGTATATTACATATTGAGCCAAAGTACAAGCCTATTAATTAGTTCAAAACAGATGTTGTGGGAAGGTCCGGATGAGTCTGATCAAAGGATAGGCTGTTGGGTATTTAGTGATGCCAGTCCAGCCTAAAATTGTGGACCAGACTGGTCAAAGTGGTAAATTTCCCATGTGCAGCCCACTGAGCTACCCATGTGCAGCACATGGGCAGCTCCAGTGGGTGACTCCATATACTGTGGTTGCCTTTTTGTTCGCGAGGGTTTTAATTTCGCGATATTCGCGAATGGGAAATAATCGCGAAAATGAAACCCTCGGGAATAATCGGCCAATCGAGAATGTCCTTCTTATTTAGTGTAATCAATACTTGTATGGTAAAAGGTTAAAACAGAGAGAATTTTTTATAATAAATTACATCCTTGCAGGTATAGGGATATGTGAGCCTTAAATTTGAACTAGACCACCCATGCTGAGTGTGCGGGCCTTTCATTATATAAGAAAATGTAACAAACTCATGACTATTCTCATTTTATAATACACACAGGTATATGGCTTTGCCAAAGATTTAATATAGGTTCTTGTGAGATCGCGAAAATGAAACCCTCGCAAAACATTAAAAATGGAAAAATCGCGAAATTTCAGCCTCGCGAATATGAAGCCAACCACAGTATATTTTTGTAAGGGTGAGTGTCATGTTTTCATGGCATTTAACCTTGAACAGTCCACTGACTACAACTCACTCATATAGTGATGCAGGCTGCCACCAGAGGGCGCCCTGATTTCATCTCTTGGCTGTCCAGGCCCCCAACGGTAGATAAAGAGTGCACTGGTTTCATCTGATATTGACATACCGGTATATAGTTTGAATGGCATGATAACACACAGTCTATATTTATCATTAAATAATTTATATCACATAATGGTATATAATTATCTCTCAAGTATTCACATACATTGTCATTTTCACTTAAAAGAATTAAATAAACAAAAATACCTGTAAAATATATTTATTCATTTTTTTTATATAACACTGTACAATGATTTAAATACATGGTCAGTTAATCTAAATTACCTTGAAATATGAACAATATGTGTGTTGTACACACGTATATATATATATATATATATATATATATATATATATATATATATATATATATATTTATTTATTTATTTAAAAGTAAAATATATTTTTTCACCTCTTAAGATGTGAATTCTTGGTATAAAATTGAATAATGAAAACATTTATAAAACCAATATATACATGCTCCTTAATGAAATGGGTAAATAATAATGCAAATATAAAAACATCAGTTGAAGTCTCTAATAGACAAAATCAAATATACTGAAGCACAATCCCTCACAAAATAGGATCTAGGCAGCAGATATACAAAATAAAGTTAAATCTGTTGTTGAAATTGAATGTGATGATTTTTTGTTTTATTTTAGATGAACATTTATTGAGAATGCTGTTTACAATGACCTACAGATCCTTTTTGATAGATGCTGTCTGAAGGATAAATTTTACTAGATCAATTAAAGGCTGGCTGATGTGATTTTAACTTGATCAAAGACTGGCTAATGTGATTTTAAAAATATACACATGTACCTGTGAAGCATGCACATTTGCAAATGAGAATGAGTGCTGCCCTCTGTTGGTGACAATTACAACAAACTCCCTGTGTGTGTGTGTGTATATATATATATATATATATATATATATATATATATACACACACACACACACACACATACATACATACATACACATATGTGCAAAAAAAAAGGAAAAATGAAAAACCTTCAAGTCAATTATATTAAACATCTAAATTTGAGTGTTAACATATACAAAAATATTACGTATGAAAAATTTATTTTGACTGCATAAAGTGATATAGTTATGAAATGTGTGGTTCATTCTGCACATTGTATTAAATGTATGCATCTGGACTTTCATTATTAATTAATAAAGATTCTTTTGTGATTTTATCTCCAGTTTCAAACATGGTGCAGAGCTGTCAATAGAGCTGAAATGATAGTCAATAGTGATGCGGTTGCTTGGCAACTGCTTCCGATGGTCTGAGGTGCTGGACAGTTGGCTCCCTGACATTCAGATGTCTCTGTAATAAACAAAATTAAACCAGCATTTAGTACAGTGTAATACTTTAACAGGTTACAGATGCTGGGTGTACTGGAGAGGTTGGCAGCAATCAGTGTTGGGAATCGCTTTCTTGAGCGTAATCGATCACCAACATCATATCAGCAACCAATGACAGATTACTAGTCACTTTTGATCACAATAAAAAATCTACTCAAATGTAGACCTGAACATCAGCTAAACTGATATATACGTCTATGCAATAATTGGCTGACATATATAATAACTCCATGGCCTACGTGTTTATATCGTTAACTTAGATGTGAATCTATTGCTAAACACAAGAGTAGCTGTTCTAAAGTCTGTTCACATAAATTTCATGAAAATATACCTCAAATCATTAAAAAGCTTTACATTTGTGAAACACTCTGTATTCATGCAATTTGGCACTGCAAAGGCATAAAGCTTAAACTTCATTAATATATTCATTTTTCTATGGATTGTGACAATATGCAGGACTGATGGACATTGAAGCTGAAAGTGAACACCAGGTGACATTAGTGACTTTGTGGAACATGGCGCAAGCTTGGATAAGTTTTATGAACAATTAAACTATTGAAACGCGGATGACTCACAATTTAACATAGACTGCCAGGTCCTGATCAAAGCTGTGTCCTTATCTTGTAAATGTTTAAATGAAAAACACCAAGATTCATTGACTGGACTATACTGTGCCAGACTGAAGGAGAGTGATTGATGCGTGAAACTGATATCTAAAGTAGATCGACTTACCAAAAAGATTAACAGTGCCCACCCCCTCGCCAAGCTTGTTCTTGCCAGCACAGATGTAATCCCCGTAATCGTTAGCCTGAACATTGATGATAACAAGCTGGAACCAGAACTCTGAGATGGAGAGTGTATGGCCATGACTCAGCAGAATGTGCACCTTGTGTTTGTCGTCCTCATTGATCGCCGATCGATAACCGTCCTCCCCGACTTTATACCACTGTAGGTCTGGCTCCGGGTGACCTGAAAACACAGATTTTTATTGAATTTTCAATTTTTATTGAATATCTTATATGTCCATTAAATTTATATGAGTTTATACCACTTTAGGTCTCACTCCAGATGACCCGAAAACAGATTTTTATTGAACATTTTAACTTTCGTGGAATATTTTATGTTCCTCAAATATGAGTTTATACCAATGAAAGTCTGGCTATGGGTGATCTGAAAATACAGATTTTTATTGAATATTTTAATTTTTTTTGAATATTTGAATTTTATTGAATATCTGAATTTTAATTGAACATTTGAATTATTTTTGACATAATTGGAGACATAATTAACATACAAGTTTTCAGGACACTAGATGAAGAAACCAAAGATGAGAATCTCATAGTATCAATGTAATTTGGCAGTCTCAAATAAAAGGAAATGTGTCAAAGCTAGAAACAAGGCCTACAGGCCTAATGCAAACCTGTGCAATGGCATATACACCACATATAATGCTTCAATGCTGGACCATTACTTTTAAGAACATGTGTAATATGTACATGAACAATGCAAAAACTAAATATTTTGAACAAGAACCCTAGGATAATACTTGTGAAAAATTCAGTGATTCAGCATGACAAATTCATCATAAACATTTTTAAACTGAAACAGGCTAAAATTATGGATTTTGTCTGTAAACAAGGGACCCATGGGTCACGGCGCTCAGCTGACTGAGATTGGACTATAAATGTTTCTCCACTGTGATATTATATCAAGTCGATAAAGCTTATGAATATCATGGACATGTTTGGCTATTATAAAGGAATGTAATGTAATATGTGAGTAAAAGATAAATGAAATTACCTGACTGATGGATTAATAGAGTAAAATATAGTGGTTTATTTTTTATTTATTTAGGAGGGGTTGAAAATTGTGATATATTTGAGCAAATATGAATGCAATGACAGCAGTAATAAGCAGTAGTAGAATGATGATAAGGCCATTTGTTGAAGGATCTAAAGTGTATGGTAGTCTGCAAGCTTTCAATTTGACAGATATGATGTTATGATTAACTATGCTGATGAAGTGATTTATGAATTTGTGACTGTATGACACAATATCTCTTTAGTCTTGACAAGGTACATTATTGTGATGCCCACTATGTCTACATATTACACAATATTGACATAATTTCTGGCACGTACATATGTACCTATTGACGAATAGTTATACAAAATATTAAAGTATGAATATATGATTCATCTTGTTCTTGCTTACTGAGGCTGACTGAGATTAAATCCTTATGTATATATGCTGTGAAAATTAAATCAACAGTGCTTACAGGGAAAAAACGTGCCATTGCCAAAGTTGGACAAAATTTAAGGTATTGATTTTTTATTTATGCTAATAACTTGAAAAATTTGCAAAATTCAGATCTAATTTTGGGTAAACAATTGAACCTTGATTAAATAAAGTTATATTCCTGAAAAAAAGTCTCAAGGTTCAGCAATTCTCATGTTAGGTGAGTAAATATATTTCCTGATTTTTTTTTTTAAATTGCATTATATTTTGGCCCATAACTTCAAAATAATACCAAATACTGACCTAATTTTTGGTATGTTCATAGAAAATGTATGAAAGAATGTGAATACTAAATATGATCAAAAACAGATCTGTGGTTTTGATATTAGGCAGCCTTTAAGTGTAACAATGGCTTTTTTTATGGAAAACGGAGGTTTTTCCTTAATATCTCAAAGGAACAAAGTCCTAATGACCCAATTTTCAGTTTGGTAGGAGATTTTGGGGACATCTAACATTATGCCAACAGCCTGGGGAGCATAGAGATGTGCACTGAATGACCTACAGTCATTAAAGTGGACTGCTTGACAATGTAAGGGAATACAACAAGAGCCTCCAAAAAAATTCAATAACTAGCCTAATTTTGCAGCTTTTATTTTCAAATTTCAGATTTTAACAGATTAAATCCTTATGTGTACATGGTGTGAAAATTAAATCCACAGTACTTACAGGAAAAAAACGTGCCGTGGCCAAAGGTTGGCAAAATTTAAGGTACCAATTTTATATTTTTGCCAATATTTAAAAAAATTTAACAGATTTTGATCTAATTTTTGGTATACAATTAAATTTTGATCAATTAAAGTTGTATTACTGAAAAAAAATCCCTACCTTTAACACTTTTGGTCTTAAGTGACCAAATATCTTTCCTGATTTTTTTACAAAGTCCATTATGTTTGGGCCCATAACTTTTTTAAATTAAATAATACTGACTTAATTTCTGGCATGTACATAGGAACTATATAGAGGAATATTTATGGTAAATATGAAGAAAACCAGATGAGTGGTTTTGATATTAGGCAGTCCTGAAGTGTAAAAATAGATTTCTAATAAAAAATTGAGGTTTTTCCTTAATATCTCGAAGGAACAAAGTCCTATTGACCAAATTTTTGGCATGGTAGGAGATTTTGGGGACATCTAACTGTATGCCAAATTTCAGATTCATAGGTCCAATGGTGTCAAAACGTGCCAGTCTTACGGACGGACATCCAGACGGACGGCAAGACAGACAGACAGACGGATGGACGACGGACAATGGACCACGACTATAGCTCAGATGACTTATAGTCAGCTGAGCTAAAAACAGGTCAATGTAGGTGGCACCACAAAAACAGCTATTTCAAATATGAGTCAGGTGACAAACATTTGCTCAAAACTTGGTGATCCTAACTAGCACCTGTCATTTCTAAGATTGTTATGTAAGTATGCTTACTTGGCCAAATGACTAGGTTCAAATTCCTGCAACTCAGCCAAAATTCATCAAACCCAAATCATTTAAACAAACTTTAGAGAACATATCTCTTGGATTATTTCTGTGAAATACTGAACAACCTGGATGAATGGTTTCAGAGAAGAAGATTTTCAAAGGATTTATTTGCTTTATCCCCATCAAATGTAAGTTATTGCAGATGGCACTACAAAACGCTCAATCCCACAACATTTGATATGTGACAGATTTTTGCATAAAATTTGGGGATGCTAGCTCCCGCTGTTCCAGAGAAATCATAGGTTAATAAACTGATGACCCTCGTACGGAATAGGGTGATACAGGTGGTGCCACCAATACCTCAAATTCATATATGAGTCATGTGACCAACATTTGCATAAAATTTGGTGCAGATAGCTCCAACTTTTTCTGATATTGTAAGTTTAGTATCCTTTTTTGGCCAAATGACTAAGTTCAGCTTCCTGAAACTTTGCCAAAACTGGATCCATTTGAACAAACTTGAGATACATTGTTTCAGAGATTATATCTGTGAAATATAGAGTGAACAATTTGGCTAGACCATTTCATAGAAGAAGATTTTTTAAAGGTATTTTAGCTTTTTCCTTATAAAATCTAACTAAATACAGATAATAAGCAAACAAGTAAGCAAAATCCAATTGAGTTTTTTTAGATGACTGATTTTTTGCATAAAATTTGGTGATGCTAGCTAAAATAGATAGCATTGGTTAACTTACAGACGGTGGCGGATGAAGCTGTGTCATCGCATAAGCTCACAAGTTTGCTAAGAATAGATATGGTACCAACAGTCTTCAGGAACTGAAGAAACCATGCAGTCATGACCAATAAACACACAAGATTCCAGGACACTAGATGAAACCACAGTTGAGAAACATGACTGCTGTCATGAGACAGTTTCAAAAATATAAAAAAATGGTACAAATTAGAATAAATACAAATGCCACCACCAGTTTTTGGGATTTGATAAAACTAATTATGAACAATATTTAGGGCAAGACTTGTGACAACCCATGCATTATCAGGATACTGGAGGTTTTGTAACCAAAGTTAAATTATTCTGGGGGTACAAATTAAACCACCCTGTTAGCTCAGAGGATATATAGACACATCCGGTGTTTGCAAACAAAGCCCCCCAACTGGCGCATGCACACTGGGCTGTAAGGCAAGAAGCACAGCCCAGCTTGACTGCCAACCATATAATCAGCACAGTTTACCTATATAATAGAATCAATGTATCTTTGATCAATATCAAAATAAAAGACACTCTGCCATGGTCCACAGTAACTTTATTATCCCAATAAATTAGGCTACACTTAACCCATTGAAATAAAAGGCACAAGCCTATTTACTGCAACAGACCATATATTTGGTCCGTTCTATCAGAGATGACTCTTGTGAATATAAGATCGTAGGACAGAAATGATAAAGAAGTTTAAGATCTTAGAAGACTTGTCTTCAGTATAGCTTATACAACTTTTAATATGTTCAATATTAGTGAAAAAAATTCCATGAGTTATAACAGTACCCTATAACATACATGAAAATACACTAAATGGTGCAGTCTCCCCTAAAACTAATACTACCAAATATACAAGAATACAGTACTCAACTGTTAATTCAGTCTCCTCTCTAAAACAAAATTTAATAGTGCCACATGGATTTAAATTTTTATATGTATATTATAATCGTGCAAATTTGCAAACATTTGGTGCTCATCATAGGCCTATACATGAATATATGAATGTCAGTAGTGCTAACAAGTGATGTCTCATACAGTAAAAAAAACTGAAATCAAACTTGAACGACTTTATATAGATATCATGTTTTTTGTGACCAACTGACACTGAGGAAAACATTTTCCACTTACCAAAATGTGTTCCATTCTTAACTGCTTAATAATTTGTATGGCTTATAAAAAACATAGTCTTCATTGTCCCCGGACCAATAAATATTAGAAATATCATCAAATCCCTGCCCATTATCACCATTCACATCTTAATGCAAATCCTTATTTCAAACAGGGCAATAATGCACCTCCCACCAAAATCTTTCATATTTTATATAATTAATATAGTATTATTCAAAATAAATGTTTGATGTCTTGTCCAACACCTTGATTGGGTTTCCACTAATACATGTATATGAATAATAATTACTACTATATGGTACTTCATATGAACCGTGAATAACAAGGAACCTTTCATATTTTTTTTTATATTCTAATTATAATTGTTATTATAATAATAATTACCAGAAGAGTAACTGTAAAACAATGTACAGAATGGTTACCTTTGATGTATTATTGTAATCAGTTATTTTATTGAGGTTTTGTAGTCAATAAATGCAACGTTTTGTGTTCGTTTGAAAGAGAAACCAATTGTATTGTGTAAGTTTTTATGTTAAATTGTGGTTAAAAATTTGTATCACAGATTAGAATATGAATTATTTAAAATTTAAATAAAATTGATTAAAGTTTTAATTTTGTAAAAAAAATAAGAATATATTAATTTGCCAGGGGTTGTCCTTTTCAGAAGTTTTGATATTAATGATATTCATATTATTAATAAAGTTATTATTATGAATTAATATTGGTGATAAAAATAATATTTATAATAATAATAATAATAATAATAATGAAAATAATAATAATGATATTATATTATTATTATTATTATTATTATTATTATTATTATTATTATTATTAATAATAATTTATTATTATTATTATCATTATTATTATTATTTTTATTATTATTATTACAAGAATAAGAAACTATATGATAAAAACATATATTGAATGTTAGGTGAAGGAGGTGTATCTGTTAGTGTTACAGATTATGAGTCTCAAATTACCGTAAAAGTCGTTGCAGAAGTCGCATCCTTATTACAAGTCGCACCCTGACTTTTAGGATCCCCCCAGGGAATAGCCGTTCAAGTTTAGTTTCAGGAAAAGTCCATAATATAGGTCGCACCCAGACTTCGGAGGCGTCCCAACCACCTGATGCTTTTGAATTTGAGTATCATTCCTTGCGATGCAAGACTACAACCAACTTACCCGTAGTACTTTTGTGGTTTATAAACCAGATAAACCATTTAAACGTAAAAATAATTGGACAGCTTTAATACAATGCATATATTTAAGGAATAACAACAGAATCTTAACATATAAAGTCGGGGTTCAATTGTCAGGTAAGATTTGTACAGTGCCAAAGTCAGCTGCGTCGGATAACATTTTGTGCTGTGAAATGATGTCATTGTTGCCGTTTCTTACTAGGTTAAGTAACATTAGAATGCAAATATCAAGTTAAATGACTGTATTAATAAACCAAGAGTCTGAGGCAAAATACTATCACAATCGAGCAACTCTTTAAATTGTTAAAGATCGTCAAACGTAGGGTGGATTCATTAGACTATGATTAGTTTGCGTACGCGTGACGAGTCCCAATCCGTCGCATTGGGCATGATTTGAACTGACTTAAGACAACTGAAAGATGGAAAGAATAATTCAGTTTGAATTTATTCACCTAATTTCTTAAATGGGCTCTAAACCTGAATTTAGTAACCCTTCAATTAAGTGTTACAACTTACCATCTAGGCGCGGCACGGTATTACTGAAATCACTGAAATATATGTCAGTCAACAGGGGGATAATGAACGCTTTATTGACCGGTCAGTTAACGTAAAATAAACATAAATGAATTTACAGATATTATATTTACTGGGACTAATGATTTATTTTTCTTTGATAATATCTGGAAAACCCAATTTCCATCGTTATCAGTGATTATATTCAAGTGGCTTGGATGTATGGCAAACTCAGCAGTGTTGAACCAGATCCGTCATGACACCAAACGGTGCCGGTTCCCGTGGAATTTAGGTGCGTATGTGGCATTTTAAGTAAATAAAATATATACCTAAATGGTGTTTGTTATTTCATTGTATTGATTAATGTGTCTTCAATTAAAAAATCACGAATACGTCAACGCACAATTGACCGTAATGCATGCGTGCCGCCATATTGTTGGGCATACGACCGTCCTGAAAGAGACACGGGTAACACTCGAAGCAAATCGTAAATTTGTAGCTCACGTGAAACGTTACATTGTTATCCAAAACGCTTGAAAACCACGAGATGGTGACAGTGACCTAATGGTTCTTAATATGAGAGTTTATTATTGTGGATATCAGTCACGGAAGGCTTAGTTGACATGGGGATGTAAAGGTCATTGCACGGGTGACCCGGGGCTTGAACTTCCTCTACACGGCTTCAAAGGTCAGCTGGTATTCAGGGATCAACCGGGCAGGCAAAAGAATTCACGATGTATGTGTAGTGGATCAAGCTTGAATGTGACGCAACTTTACATGCATAAACGGATATGGAACCGCGAGTTTTTCACTATGGATAGCATACCAATATAGTTAAACGGAAAGAAAATGTACATCAAAGAGCCGCAGACTGGCATATGCGTCAAATTGACTCATGATATAATAGTAACGCAGATTAGGAAGTGTCACTTGAATGGCGACTTGTCAGAACGGGTAGGTCTTGAACTGGGCAAATTTAAAATTTGCATTTAATGTTAATAAAATGAAAATTCCGTCAGTTCACAAAATATAAAGCATAAGAGATGGTTAAAAGTGTAAATTATTGGGGAAAGACGTTTCACAAAGCACTGGTTAAAGGTATTGCCGATTATCGCTCAACTGACGTCGTTCCATGTACCGGGAAAGCTGACAGAAACGGGATAAGTACGTATTACAAGTCGCACCCCGACTTTGATAGAAAATTCTAGTTTTTAGAATTCGATTTCCTAGTACAAGTCGCGACTTCTGCAACGACTTTTACGGTAACTTAAGAAATGAGTAAATATGTCATTAGATAAAGCTTCCATGGGTATTCTCAACTTGAATCAGCTGATAGACAGGTCTAAAGACAAATTTATTCTTATATCAAGATTTTATATTTAGAAAAGCAACTCTGAAATGTGATTTTTTATGGGAAATGATTCACCTAAGTGAAGGCTGTACTCCCTTTTTGGCATTTATATACATTTACTCACGCCAACAGGGAGGTCCAGGTCTGTACAAGGAAGTCTTAACATTTCTTCTGCAGATTTAGTGAATAAAATTGTCCATGTAAGTCTAATGAATGAAACTTCACTCGTGGTAGGAAAGCATATTACAAATATATAGAATGAAGCATGAAAACCTAAATGTTAAAACCTCGGACCTCTTGATAAGCCATGACTAAATAAATGGATGCTGTACACCAGGTGGGATTGTCAGCTGCAAATTTAAATGTTTGAGGGAAGGCCTCCTGGAGTTAAAATGACTATTTAATTGTAGGGACACTAGAATGACATGTTTATGGTATTTGATATGGAAAATGACACTAAACAGTTAGATAAATGAAGGGTAACTCAGATTGGTATTGTAGTGTAAATAGCTTGTCCAGTGTCGGCTGCAGCCCATGTTTTGCCTTACAGAGCACCATGTGGTCAGTGACCTAGTTTCTGTGACGTCACTATCGGATGTGTCTATAGGTCACAGTGACATCATTTCAGGTTTCCAAGGAGATTTTCATTGACATTTGTGGATGTTTAGGAGGAATTTTTATAGTCAGCAGTTGCAATTTGTGCCTTGTCATCTGACAGCTGGATGGATAACAAGGGACCTATGGGTCACATCGCTCAGCTGAATTTTGGAAAATATAAGCAAATACAAAATATTCTTATTTCTTTTGCTTTATGTATATTAGCATTTCAAAAGCAAAGAGAAAATGGAGCTGCTAAAATTAAACTCTGTAGATTATAGAATAATGGACATAAGCTAAAACATATGCACTGTGTAATAAACTTGTGGCCTGAAACCATTTTATGATGCACCGAGGGAAAAATGGGCCAACGGAAGGTGTTATATGAAAAATACATTTCATAAACAAAGAATGTGTAAAGAAATTAAGTTTTCAAGAGTTAAATATATGGCCATATGATTTAAAAATTATTCCCACAAAGTTTGACCAATATTTCTGATTTTAAAACTAAGTTAACAGTATTATTCACACCTAGGCTCGGCCAACTTTAAGAGAGACAAATGCTACAAATTAAGTATTTATATCTTCTTAAATCTAGTCATTTAGCACTTACGTTAGATCATAATATTTTATCACATTTGAATGTTAGAATTCAATTCCTGAACATTTTTATCTTTAAAAAAAATTAAAATTGTCCAAGTCTAAAAAAAGAATTAATTTAACATTAAAATTATAAGATTCATCTTGTTTATGAGTCCTGTGTTTTGAAGGGTTCGGTGGGGGAGGAGTCTCTGTTGTTACTGCTGGTTGCTGAAAAATGGGAAATTATTCATCTTGTTTATAGTACAGGTCTGTCAACAGAATTGGGTGTGGTTGGGGGGGGGGGGGACGAGAGAGAGAGAGAGACTCCCTGTGGCATTAACTGCAGACAGCCGGTATTAGCTCAACAAAGAGAGAGGGCTTGCAGGAGTGATGGGATTACATAACAACACCCTGGGCACAGAGAGCTATACTGAATGACCTACAGTGACCCCTAAGTGGGCTGCTTGACAATGTAAGGAAATACAACAAGAGCTTCCACAAAAAATCAATAACTAGCCTAATTTTTTATCTTTTATTTTAAAATTTAAGATTTTAACAGATTAAATCCTTGTGTGTAAATGCTGTGAATAATAAATCCACAGTACATACTGGAAAAAAAAAACGTGCCATGGCCAAAGTTGGGCAAATTTAAGGTACTGATTTTATATTTTTGCTAATAACTTGAAAAAATTGCAAAATTTAGATCTTATTTTCGGTGTACAATTGAATCTTGATTAAATGAAGTTATATCCCTGAAAAAAAAGTCTCTAGCTTCAAGAATTATTATGTTGAGTGAGTAAATATATTTCCTTTTTTTTTTTCAAGTTGCATAATGTTTGGGCCCATAAGTTCAACAAATTACACAATACTGACCTAATTTTTGGAATGTACCTAGGAAATGAATGGAAGAATATGCATATTTACTATGATCAAATTCAGATCATAGGTTTTGATATTAGGTATTCCTGAAGTGTAAAAATAAAATAAATGTAATAAAAAAATTGGGGTTTTGCTTAATTTCTCACAGAAAAAAGGCACAGAGACCCAGTGTTTTGCTTGGAAAGAGATCTTAGGGACATCTAACATTATGCCAATATTTGGATTACCAGGCAAAGTTGTAGTAAACAAAAGTGGGGTCATGATGCTAGAAAATACAAATACATCAAGGCCTCTAAAAAACTCCAATAGCTAGACTATTTTTTAAGCTTATACTATCAAATTTCAAAATTCATCAGATTAAATCCATGTGTAAACTGGCTGTGAAAATTAAATCAACTGTACTTACAAGAAAAAAATGTGCCATGGTCAAAGTTAGGCAAAATTTAAGGTACCAATTTTTTTTGTTTTGTTAATATTTAAAAAAATTTAAAATATTTTGATCTAATTTTGGTTATACAATTTAATTTTGGTTAATTAAAGTTATATTACTGGAAAAAAGTGCATAGCTTTAACATGTTTTGTGTTAAGTGATCAAATATCTTTTCTGATTTTTTACAAAATGCATTATGTTTGGGCCCATAACTTTTTTAAATTATATAATACAGACATAATTTCTGGCATGTACATAGGAACTATATAGGGGAATATTTATGGCAAATATGAGGAAAAACAGATGAGTAGTTTTGATATTAGGCAGTCCTGAAGTGTAAAAATAGGTTTTTAATAAAAAATTGAGGTTTTTCCTTAATTTCTCAAAGGAACGAAGTCGCAAAATCCCAGTTTACGGTTTGGTAGGAGATCTTGGGGACATCTAACATTATGCAGAATTTTGGATACCTAGGTCTTACGGTTTCAAAACGTGCCACCTCTATGGATGGACGGACAGATGGACAGACGGACGATGGACAATGGACCACGACTATAGCTCAGATGACTTATAGTCAGCTGAGCTAAAAATAATAAGAAAATCATGATTTTTTAAAATAAAATATAACTGAAATGATTATTGAAATAATATTATTGAATATATTCATGAATGCATTCTGGTTTTTTGGTCTTAAGACCTAGGTATCCAAAAATCTACAGTTTTTGATCAACTGGTTTCAAATGTTTGGTGTTAACAGACAAAATGCTAACAAAATCATGCTGTGAAAATTAAATCCACAGTACTTACAGGAACAAAACATGGGCAAAATTTAAGGTACCATTTTATATTTTTGCCAATATTTAAAAAATTTAACAGATTTTGATCTAATTTTTGGTATACAATTAAATTTTGATCAATTAAAGTTGTATTACTGAAAAAAGTCCCTACCTTGAACACTTTTGGTCTTAAGGTGACCAAATATCTTTCCTGATTTTTTTACAAAGTCCATTATATTTGGGCCCATAACTTTTTAAAATCAAATAATACTGACTTAATTCCTGGCATGTACATAGGAACTATATAGAGGAATATTAATAGTAAATATGAAGAAACCACTCATCCCTAAGTGTGAAAATAGATTTCTTATAAAAAATTGAGGTTTTTCCTTAATATCTCGAAGGAACGAAGTCCTATTGACCCAATTTTCGGCATGGTAGGAGATTTTGGGGACATCTATAACTGTATGGCGAATTTCAGATTCATAGGTCCAATGGTGTCGAAACGTGCCAGTCTTACGGACGGACATCCAGACAGATGGACGGACGGACAGACGGACAGCGGATAATGGACCACAACTATAGCTCAGATGACTTATAGTCAGCTGAGATAAAAATGCACCATTTGTATACCTAAGTTGACTTTCAGTCAGCTGAGCTAAACATTATCAAGCAATTAATGAAATGAACATGCTAAGTTAAATTTAACATGAAATGGAAATAAATTTTTAGAACTGTGAGGAAAGTTTAGAGGAGAAATAAAAAGACAAAAAGTAAAACAACAATGTGCCTGTCCTGACTTGCCAGTCTATGGTGACTTCAAAACCTGCCATGTTAACAGACCGATGAACGACGGACAAAGGACCATCCCTATAGCTCAGAATTAACTAATAGTCAGCTGAGCTAAAAGAAAACAATAACGTGACTGTCCTCACCTGCTATTCGACACTCTATAGTGACGTCAAACATTCGGTTCTGTGCCTGGCCATAGCTGCTCTGTACAGCGTGGGCTATTGGCCTGAAGTCTACATATAGAGTCACGTCCTGACGAGCTGGGGGCCTCACATTGTTGTCAGCGATGCATCGATACACACCGCGGTTCTCCTGGTTGATATTTGTCATAACCAAGTCCTTCCCCTTGGAAAAAAAAAATTTAATTATGAAGCAAAATAATGCTGAGACATGAGACCATTTGTGATGACATCACTAGAAGAATGGGTTAATTAACTGTTAAGTAAAATTTCAGGCCACACAAACTGAAAACAAATGCCACATCTTATGTGCAGGTTTGAGTCTGTACATTCTGACAACTGACAGATGTGTTTTAACCTGTATAAAATATGGCCACACCCGAATACTTTTGAAATGCTGGTATATTCCATTCAAGCTTAGGTCTGATCAGGGAATGAAATATGACATGACAGTGCTCAGATGACACACTGTAGGCCTAATCTATTTACAAAGTGATTTGGATGGTGATTGGACCTAAAGGTGAAGAGAAGATCCCGGGATATTGCACTTTTGTGACAATGTACATATGGGTATATCATCAAAATATCTACATTATGCACCAGATTGTAAAGTGGAATCTCCTAAAACCACATAAAGACTACACTTGATAGTTAAACAACATGTCATACATTACAGTCATTCAATATCTTCTTTGTTTTAACTGCTGCTTTAATTACAAGTTATTCTGGGGTGAGGGCTTCAATACCAGGAGTAGCACAGGGCCTAGAATTGTAATCTGGCCAATTAGAGCAGGGTGTCCCTTTGTGTATCCAACTCCAGGTTTTAAACCAAACTGTAATCTCTAAACCTTCCTGGATTAAATTAATACTATATCTATCAATAACACCCCATTGTATTTTTATATTTATAAATTAAGATGAGCTGACAGCTTACTCTGTAGACGACTTGGTTTATCGGACTTGGCAGACTGCGGCCATTGGCTCGGACCCAGGTGACATTGGGGACTGGGTAACCGCTGGCTTCACATGTGAGTGTAACATTTGTTCTTTCAGACACCGTCATTGTGTGGCTGGTCCTGCCCTGAAGCATCGATGGTGGATCTGTAACAGAGGAATTTACGATGATCAATAAGATTAAAACAGAGGTAACAGCAGGAAACCTTAATATAGGTACAATAAATTTCAGTAATATATTGTGTATACACAGTCACTGCCAGCACCAGTCACTTATGCACAAATGAACCTGGAATATGGGCCAAATAAGTGAATGATGGAGGCTTGCATTCAATAGAAAACAGATTTCTAGCTTTCAGATGAATATATCCACAGTGAGGCTTGGTGGCGTAATTGGAGTTTTGTGCATAATGGATAGGGCCCTCGACTTGTGACCACAATGTTGTGGGTTGGCGTCCTGTTCTGACCTCCGTCTGCACAAAGACTCCTTGCCAAAGTTTTTACCACAAGGGTGCACTTTCTCGACCCAGGAGTGAATGGGTACTGGTCATGGGTGGCAGGCAAATATAGAACAAATAACCTTCTAGGGCCTGATATGGCTGCCTGGGTTGTATACTCCCCAGGGAGTTGAGAAAATTAAGCTACAAGAATGAACAGGCACAAAAGACCAGGAAGGCAAAGTGTAAAGTGAGATGAGACTTACATCGTCGGTGATATCAGACTATAACCCCCCACCATTACCTTTATATTTATCATCCAGTCAGGTCCTCAGTGTCAGCCGACTATCATATTTTGGTTTCGTTGCATGCATGTGTCTATCAGTACTTCATGATCAATCTATGCTCAGAGGCAAACAAGTACTGTACTCATAATGATTACCGAGTTCACCCACTAACAAGGGACCCATGGGTCACGGCGCTCAGCTGTTGTATATGATAAAAAATATGATTTGGGAAAGAGGCACTTGCTGGTTTTGTGTGGTAATAAATAAAAGTTTTATGATGAGTTGTTGGTGTTCAGCTTATATATGATTTTGATAGTATCTTTGGAGACAGGGAAGAGAATTGATTTAATTTATTTTATTAACAAATGGAGTGCTATTGTCACATAGATTTTGACTTGGCCATATAACTTATAAGCAGCACATATAATTAAAGAGTTTAACTATTTATTAAAATTTAATAACAAATATTGTGCCATTATAATTTTTATTTAAAAAAAAATAAGAAAATCGTATGATTTTTTAAAATAAAATATAACTGAAATGATTATTGAACTAATATTATAGAATA
This sequence comes from Sipunculus nudus, assembly GCA_026874595.1. Taxonomy (NCBI): domain Eukaryota; kingdom Metazoa; phylum Annelida; class Sipuncula; order Golfingiida; family Sipunculidae; genus Sipunculus; species Sipunculus nudus. Next base: position 59,729,343 of record CM049322.1, on the reverse strand, counting down.
TATTCATAAATGCATTCATGAATACATTTCGAAAGTATCTGCACTGGTATTCAAATACTTTCATATTACCTGAATTCCCATTCTTATGCAATTTAATTCTTTAATGCAGTATATATTCATATTCGTATTCAAATACATTTGCAAAGCATTCGCACCATGTCTACCGGGTATTATTTATTCAGTTTTAGCCAAACAATGATGTTGCGAATCCAGAATATACAAAATTCACAAATTTAAATAATGATCATAAGTTCCTGGTTTTATGGCTTTTATTCATATTAAAAAAAAATAAATGTAATATATTCACTTTGGACTACTTTCACATCAATCTACACAATAGACACAGTAGGAATCTAGATAAATATTATCAACTGCATCTTTGTCTATCATTAGTTTCCTTCAAATGATCCCTAATGATTAGTAATGAATAATATGATTTATTTTTTTATCATTAAAATTTTACTGAAAAATACCATAGGTGACTGCATGGTGTTATTTGGAATAACATTGACATTGACATTCTATCCATCCATACAAGATTCTTACATCAACAGTAACTGCAAGTTAATTTTCTGTTACTCATCAACTAACAAATTCCTTTTCTATTAATTTTTCTTTAATTTGTTATTAAAAATCAATAAAAAATTATTAATTTATTGTTATGTTGTTTTTCAAAACAACACCTAGATGAGTTGGATTGGACACCTGGATCAACTGTGGCTGGGCATTAGCTGCCTGGCTGCCAAAGTGTATGCTTCGCTCAAGCATGCATAATCTGATGAAAGGTCAACAAGGTCAACATACAGGTGACTGAAGAGGGGCTTGATTGAGCTTTGGTCTGACATGGTCTCATAAAAACATTAATAAAAGCTACAATATTTGGCCAATTTGTTTCAGCTTTCTAAACTACAAAGATGAAATCCTTGTGTGTGCATGATATGAAAATTATATCAACAGTGCTCTCAGGAAACAAACATGCCATGGTCAAAGTTGGGCAAAATTTAAGGTACTAATTTTATATCTATACTAATAACTAATAAAATTTGAAAAATTCAGAACTAATATTTGGTATTCAATTGAATCTTGATTAAATAATGTTACATCCCTGACAAAAAATCTCTAGCTTCAGCAATCCTCTTGTTAAGGGAGTAAATATATTTCTTGATTTTTTACAAAGTGCATTATGTTTGGGCCCATAACTTAAAACAATTACCCAATACTGACATCATTTCTGGCATGTGCATTGCCAATGTATAGAAAAATATGTATATTATATATGATCAAAGTCAGATCAGTGGTTTTGATATTAGGCAGTCTTACAGTGTAACAATGGGTTTTTAATGGAAAAATGAAGTTTTCATTAATATTTCGAAGGAATTAAGTCCTAATGATCAAATTCTTGGCATGGTAGGGGATTATGGAGACATCTAACTGTATGCCAAATTTTAGGAACTTAGAGCTGAAGCTGGGGAGCTGAGCTCTAGCAAACTGCATAACACTAGCTTGATGTAAACAATATGTGACATGGTGCTTGAAAACTTGAATAAAATCTACAGTTTTTGATAAACTGGTTTCAAATTTTTGGTGTTAACAGTTGAAATAGTAACAAAAACATGCTTTGAAAATTAAATCCTCAGCAGTTACAGGGAAAAAACGTGCCATGATCAAACTAAGGCAAAATTTAAGGTACCAATTTTATATTTTTGCCACTATTTTATAAAATTTGACAGATTTTGATCTAATTTTTGGTATACAATTAAATTTTGATCAATTAAAGTTGTATTACTGAAAAAAAAGTCCCTACCTTGAACACTTTTGGTCTTAAGTGACCAAATATCTTTCCTGATTTTTTTACAAAGTCCAATATGTTTGGGCCCATTACTTTTTTAAATTAAATAATATTGACTTAATTTCTGGCATGTAAATAGGAACTATATAGAGAAATATTTATGGTTAATATGAAGAAAACCAGATAAGTGGTTTTGATATTAGGCAGTCCTGAAGTGTGAAAATAGATTTCTAATAAAAAATTGAGGTTTTTCCTTAATATCTCGAAGGAACAAAGTCCTATTGACCCAATTTTCGGCATGGTAGGAGATTTTGGGGACAACTAACTGTATGGTGAATTTCAGATTTGTAGTTCAAATGGTGTCAAAATGTGCCAGTCTTACAGACGGACATCTGGACAGACGGACGGACGGCCGGACAACGGACAATGGACCACGACTATAGCTTAGATGACTTATAGTCAGCTGAGCTAAAAATACAAAATCTGGTGGTTTCTTTTTAATTTTTTCAAGGACTGTTCTAACCATTAAAGACTTTACCTGATGTACTGGGCAAGAATGAATATTTACACTATCAAAGGTTTAAACAATCATAAATAAACCCTTCATTGTCAAGCTCAACATTTCATTTAGCATGCATTTATCCATTTTGTAAGTACTGACAATACAAACTCTGAAACTATAGGTCCTTAAGCTATTATTTATATGGTTTCCACTTGCCACTTAATATTTCACTAAATTTTGCATTTTCAAACTGTCAGTAATAATTAAATAAACAAATCTGGATTTCTGTTTAATTGAAAATAATATGATTTTCATCAGTACAAACACTGATGAATGGATACTTTACTTTGGAGTATGACCGATGGGCTCAGTTTTGTGTTTCAGCACTGAATTACTAAATGCAAAGTGTATTAGGTCTTCAGTTGAGCCAACCATTCTAAGTTGAAATGAAGGAATCCTCACAAAAACTCTAATGCCTGAACCAATGACAGGTTATGACTTCAGGATAATTTCTGGCCAGACACTTACAAACATGAAACTGAAAATCCTGTATAAACAGTATTTATAGAACACTGTTATTCATTCTTGTTAAGAGATCAATATCACTATCAACTTCAAACTATCCTTCAAAATAAACACAATTAAAATACTTAAAATATATAGATAAATATTTTACTTACATAAGACCACCATCCTGCCTTGTTTACTGGGGTTCTGTGTACCCGAGCCTTTTACAACAATTTTACACGTGTAGAACCCTGCATCAGCTGGGATCAGACGACGGATAATTAACGTATATGTGATCCGGTCTCCCTCTTGAGTTTTCCTGACGCTATATTTGTGCAGACCATTCACAATTTCGTTCAAGCTTTCATCGATGTTGATTTTGTCATCGGAGGTGATAACCATCCCACTGCCGATTTCTCCATTGCCAGGATGTGACCAGTACACCTGCAGGACAAATTGTTTCCTGAATTTAGTACCCTGGATTTATAAAATGGCTTATTTATAATTAATTGTGTAAAAAATTGTATTTAGAAATTTTGCAACATTTGAAGTTCACCTGAAGTTTTGTATTTGATCAACTTTGTGTATCTATATATTTTTTATTTTAGCTCAGCTGACTTTCAGTCATGCTGGGCTATAGCGATGGGTCTTTGTCCGTCATCCTTCCGTCTGTCCGTCCAGCCGGCCGTCCGTTAGCAGGGCACAAATCGTAACCGTAGGGGCTAGGGCCATGAACCCTATGCAGTCTTAGAGGTTATAAAAAGATCTCCTAGCAAACCTGAAATTAGGTCACTGCCACCTATATTCTCGAAGTTATGGGGTGTGTTTGCACCCCCCAGAAATAACTCTTTGAGACAAAATTTTCATCCCAAACCTTCCATCTTTCACATACAGCTCACCTACCAACAGGGGAAGAACCATAATTTTTTTTAGGTCAAAAGGTCAAAGGTCAAGGTCACAGGAGCCTCTTCTTTGAAAAGCCTGTGGATGCATTTAAACCAACCCTTTCATCCCAATTCTTTGATTTTTCACATATAGCTCACCTACTAAGTTGGAGAAGAATCCTATAGATTTTGAGGTCACAAGGTCAAAGGTCAGGGTCACAGGATCCACTTCTTTGAAAAGGTTGTGGACACATTTCAAGCTAGACTTTTCATTCCAAACCTTCCAGCACTGATATCGCTTCTCTGCCAACAGGGGAAAAGACCTGTTGATTTTGAGGTCAAAGGTCAAGTTCACAGCACCCACTTCTTGCGTGGAGTCATTTTCAGGCAAACTTTTCAATCTGTACCTTCCATCTGTCATATATGGCTTACCTACCAATAAGGAGAGAAGCCTATTGATGTTGAGGTCAAAAAGTCAAAGGTCAAGGTCACAATATTTAATTGTTCTAAATGCTTGTGAGCATATTTCAAGTGTAACTGTTCAACCCAAACCTTCAGTCTTTCACATATGCCACATCTATGCATCACTCAGTTTGACTCAAATTTCATATTTATGGGTCTTTTTGCTTGAATAAATAACTTATTGATTTTGGGGTAAGCTGGTCAGCAGGTTAAAGGTTGCAGGTCAAAGTTATTCACCCATTGGTTGCCAAGTAATTACACCAGATTTAAGTGGTTAGTAGTTACCCATCATTTAGAAAGAATCCAGTTGATATATTGGCAAAAGGCCAAGGTCATAGGTCAGGGATGTTCACAATTACTTATTTTATAGACCATCTCTATTTCTCTTGTATATATAACCATCCCACTCCAGCTGGTACATCTCCCTGTGTGGCTGTAATTGTGAGTGACACTGGTGACATATGACTCCCTTTTGTATCAGCCTATTAAGTGATAAGGCTCAGTGAATAGTACCTCGTTACTTCATAACAAAAACACTGTTGTCAGAATGCTTCAGCCAGGCATTAAGACTATGAGAGTATAGTATTAAGGTTTAGCTACTGATTTATAAGATGATGGGAACATTTTGCAGTTTATTTTATGGAATCCTAGCAATAAACTTAGTTTCCTAGATATCTGAATATTTTAATATATATCACCACATATAAAAGCAAGTGTTTGTTCTCATAATATGTGGATGTGTACCTTGATTTAGGATGGCTTTTTGTTTTATTTCAAGACTCTTAGTCATGCTTTCTGCATCTCTTTTCTTTCAGGTTTGGCAGTTTACCTACCCTGCTGACCCCATTGAGAAGCAGAGTGATAATAAAAAATATTGGACTTACACTTTTTACAATTGCATATCTATAAATCTGATATGAGGGCCTGGACATGCCTTTTGAATTATTTTGGGCATTCATTACTGGATAATTTGCCCCAAGTTTGGTCTCTTATTGGAGAATGTGGGATATCAAATGTCATACTTGTCAGAAATCAATTATGTCTGCCAGTTAGCCACCTTAGAAATTCTTTCTTCAGTGCAGTTTCAGTAATTTTTCTTTAATGTTTGGTCCGATTTAGAGAATGTTTGTTGTCTGATTTCAGACTTGTCAGAAGTCCAATATGGCCACCAGGCAACCATCTTTTAATTCCTTTTGATCATATTATCTCAAGAACAGTTAAAGTGAATGCAGTTGGATGTATATTTATGTAATCTTGTAAAGGATTGGGTCAAATATTTCTGAATAAATATTACCATCATTTATAAAAGTGCAGTACAGTTGGCTTGTATTGAATAAAAATTCATACAGAAGCACCTGTTTCTCAATAATTCTTGCATGTATTTCCTTGATTTTTGCTATATATTTTGATCTTATATTTGCCCTTTGTGGTGTTCCTTTGAGACTGACAGGTTTCAAGCAAGCTGTTGGAATAGTTCCTGATAGCTTAACAATCATACATTTTCCTCAGACCATCAATTCACTGTGTTTTAACCAGACATAGGTGATATATATTTCTGTTGTCATAGAAAATTTTCAACAAATTGGCAAATTGGTTCTTCAAAATTTGACTGGAAGTTGTGAATCTCAGTCCATGATGTCATAGGTCATGCTTGGCAGCTGAGCGTCATGACCCATGGGTCACTTGTATTGAAAACTTTATAACCCTTACCACTGCACACACATAATGACTAATATAGCATCGATCTCCTGATTCACACGTGGTGTAGTGTCCATTGCGATCCAGCAAGTCCCATGAGTCATGCATATTTATGTTGATGCCTTTGATTGCGCCTGGTTCATTGTTTTTAACACTCATGTACAGGAGTAGGCCAATGATTTCATGGTAACATTTTGGCAGTTAATAATTTATTTCAAAGAGAAGACGCCATTATTTGTGTTAATTCACATGCTTTATAGGTAATTAGGCCCCTTTAACATATCTAAGTATGTTTATAGGTCCCTTTAATATCTAACAAACATGCCAATTCTTATTAAACTACTTGCTCAAATTAAATTAAAAGTAAATTATACCATTACCCACCTTGTATGACTGTTGTCTGGTTACAGTACAGTTTAACTGCCCGGTCTCCCCAAGTCTCTGAATGTCTGGCAAAATTTCTTTAGTAATTTTTGGGTCTTGAGCTTTCACTGGAAAAAAAAAGAGATAATGTGGGAAGATTTTTCTCAGACTTCTGGCTTGCTATACACACATCGCAGAACTCTAGGTAATTCCTACCAAGAAAGGTTCTTGTACATAACACCTCCACAGCTGTGACTGATGTATAAGCTTATTATCTCAAGCTGTTATAAAACATGGTACATGTGTCCCTGTTGTCAAACAGAATAACCATGCAGCTGAACGTTGTTGGTTGCATATGCACAGCCCCCCACATGTTATAAACAAATGGATATAAACAATCATCCTGCCTACCAGGATTTGCTTGTTCTAGCCTATTTTGATTTAAGGTTTTCAGGATTATCTTTAGTTAATTGACATCAGAAAGGGCTCCCTTAAGATATAAAAAAAACAAAGATCGAGGAAAAGAATACGTTTTTCATAAATTCTTTAAAAAAAATTATACTTTGAAGTACTTTAGTTACAATGAATAAAATATAATTTAAAATTACACATTTAATTTTCAATGAACCTGTGATATTATATATGGCAAGCCTTATTTCCACTCCCTTGGAGTGGAAATAAGGAATGCTTACTAGGGGAGTGGTAATAAGGGAGGACTATTTCCACTCCCTCTTATGAATGATAAAGGCTGGTGCAGTCTAGGTATTTTGGCAGTTACCAAAAGTTGGTGTTCATTCTTACCAGTTATAATGTAAGTCTAGATTATTGGTATTGTTATACAAAATCATCTTTAATATATCTCTGTAGGCGCATTAGGATCACATAGTTAAACAAAAAGGTTCCTTAAACATTTAAGTTTATAAGTTTTTGTATTGAAATGCATTTCATTTTAATGTGTTACACATATATTTGAAATTTTTAAAACATTTATGATTTGCAGAGTAACACCTGACAATAAAATTGCATTCATATTTGGAAGTTGAAACACCAGGGGAATGGAAATATGCATCCCTTATTTCCACGCTCTGATGGAGTGGAAATAAACACTTCCATTATATATATATAAAATATGTGAATAAATATATATGAGATGGAAACTACTGTGCAAAAACAACTAAATATGAACCAATGCGCAACTTCTATGTAAAAAATCATACAACTGAAGGATTTATATCAGAGCGGAATATTTACAGCAGATTCTAAATTTGTTTATTTTCATTCATTATCGTATTTTAATAAACAATCATTATAATCAGATGTTTTGACCATCAAACGCATTTCTACGAATTGCTTGAAGTGTTCAATTTAACATCATCGACACTGTGGCCTGTTGGGCGATAAGGAGGCAACCCACTTAACAGAGCTACTTTTATCTCACCTGTACAAGCTAATATTGATAAGATAACCACTAAGTTGTAGGTAATTGCCTCCATATTCTCTTGTACTTCTCATGTACAACCACTTGACGCCTGATCCCTCGCCGTAACACTCGAGTTTCTTATCTGTTCCTCTGTCGTCCTGAACCAACGTTAAAATTTAACTCCAGACGACTCACTCCGTTTATTTAGGTCACTCCGGCAGGTAAATGTGTCACGTGACCACTCAGCCTGCCACTCTGCTGACCTCATTCGGGCAAAGCTCGCATCGGGTTTTAATTTACCAAATAAGTTTTTGGTTGTCCAATAACTTCGCATTTCTTTTATTTCATTGCATCTTTTCCAATGTACATATCAGTTAAACCAGATTTTAATATTCTGAATGATACATTCAACAGGTATTCATGTTGGGAATTCCAGGTGAATCAAACATTTATTAGAAAACACAAATGTCACTCCGAATATAGAAATATTTGAAACCAAGCGCAAAATGTCCCTTTTATAATTTTTATCGGTATAAAACAAGAAAAATTGTGTAATAAGATTATAATTCTGATAGCATAAAAATGGAGGCGGTTACCTCCTAAAATAATAATAATAATAATAATAATAATAATACATGTAACACGATGGTAGAATTGTACGATGGTACGTGTACCTGGATATGCTTCATTTTGTATCATTTTAATTATTAGAAACATATCTTGAGTACATGTATAGCTATAATACACAAATAATAATAAAAACAACAACAACAACAACAACAAAACAACAACAACAACAACAACAATAATAATAATAATAATAACAATAACAATAATAATAATATACTACTACTACAACAACAACAACAACTACTACTACTACTTTTTATTATAATAAAAAATCATTTGTGTCAAACATTTTAGATATATTTTTATACCAAGTATAACTGTACAATGTGTTATTGATTTTGTGAACATTATATCAACAGCAAGTTTATTAACTTTTGATTTTTGTAGAACTTTCATAGATGAACGGTCTCATAATTTTGCTTCACGCCTTTTATATAAATATATAGTTTACATGCAAGCTACAAATAATAGACCTCTACTTTGAATTCACTTAATGGTATTACAATATACGCATTATTTACCTGTATAAGTCATATTGGACGGGCATGTATTTTAAAAACAGAATATAATACGCCATTGGGATATTAAGTACAAATAATGTCACACGTTTGTCATAGGGAATATGAGACCGTCACCGAATACTTAAATTTATATATTTCTGTAATTTATTGCAGATTTGAACCTCCCCACCCCCACAAATTTGGCGATGACGGAACATAATTGTTTACGCTACCAATATCAAATCCACATTACTATATTCGGAAGTTACTCATATCCGCAGTACGCATGCGCACAGGTGCTCGAAACCAATTAATACTTCAAAGTGGGACACGACCCAGGTGCGATAACAAGATGGGGCTGAGGACCTGGGTTTTATGCTGCCTTTTGACATGTGGTGAGTACATCAGAGATAAGAGTGTTAATGTGACAGCTACAATCACTAACTTGTTGACCTGCCAGGTAGGGCAGATTAACACTCTCATCCGAATCCAGGTAACTCGGGTGTACATGCCTGATTATTGTTCTCACTGATGCTGAATCGGGTAATGATTACAGTTAAAAAACGTTGACGCTCCGATACAGTTTAATTTAAATTCCGGTCACGTACATGCTGTTAAGGAAAATCCCCCATTGTCTAATTATATCTTCTTTTTAGTTGTACCTATATGGAAAAATAGAAAAAAAATATTATTGTTAGGTCTACTAGATGTGATTTTACCCAACATAACGTTATTGTGAAAACCCAAGACCTCTCAGAAAAACTCAACGATAAAAGAATGTTTATATAAAACCTTTTTTTATTTAAATAATGTTATAAACTTGATATATTTTGTTAAATGGTAAAATTTAGATAAATGTTACTTAGTTGATGGGGGAGTATTAGGCTGGTTGTGATTTATAGAAAAGGATTTAGATTCAAGATTTGTGATTAATAAAAAATAAGCCAGTGTTAATCAGATTAGAATCTGACCAATTCAGTTTTAAAAAATAAAAAGCCAGACATAGATTAAAAAATTATCTGTAATAAAAAGTATAAGCAGTGATATATTGTACACATTTGGAGATAGATAGTTTTTGGTTATTTACTGCCTTATTCTTTACATGTGTAGATCCAGGTTTCTGGATGGAAATTAAAGGTTAACAAGTGAATTTGAGCTGAAGTCATTTTTACCTGCTGTTCATTGACCATCACTGATTTTGAGAAAAAACAATATATACATATATATGTATGTAAATGTGTGAGTGTATGTATTTATATACTTGCAACAACACATACTGTTCACTTTCATGGAAACATAAAGTTGACACATTTAATACAATGAAAAATAAAGTTTTATACAATATTGAATATAATATGTTCAGATACATGATGTATATTTTATTTTTCTGGTACATGATGTATATTTTATTTTTTCTGATACATGATGTATATTTTATTTTTCTGGTACATCATGTATATTTTATTTTTCTGGTACATTGTTTATTTTATGTTTCTGGTACACCATGTATATTTTATATTTCTGGTACATCATGTATTTTTTATTATTTTGGTACGTCATGTATATTTTATATTTCTGTTACATCATGTATATTTTATATTTCTGTTACATCATGTATATTTTATTTTTCAGCTTGGGCTCAGGATCCTATACTGAATATCATAGAGACTGAGCCAGCCAGGTACTCTGACGGTAAAATCCGTGTGCAGCGAGGGAAAGATGTGACTCTGTCTTGTAGAGTGGAAAATCTGCCAAAAGGTGCCACGGTGAGAACTCCATTTTCACTGATCCCTCCCCATCCTGTAATAATAATGAACACATAATTATACACAAAATGGCAGAGATTTGTGTAATAAATATTGAACAAATAATTATACACAAAATGGCAGAAATTCTAGTAATTAATAATGAACCAAAACTTATACACAAAATGGCAGACATTCATAAACAAATATGAGCAATAAACTGTATTAATACTTGCACAGAATGAACTAAATATTTCACAGTAGTGCTCGCATATATTTTGCATATATTATTTTTATGCCATTGTCAGACTGCTTTGTAACTATTGCTTAAAATCCCATAATCATATGGATTGTATGGATTGCTATTCATGCAAATTTCATTTTATATTTTATATATTTTCAGTATTTGATAGTAAAACCTGTATAGCTTGATGCATTTTCAGTCTATCCTGTTGATCAGATATCATCTGTTGTTTTTTGCAGGTTCGCTGGCATAAAACTGCCGTTTCACCTCCTAACGCTTCGCCCGTGAAAATCTCTACAGACAAAGCTGTCGAGGACAACATCAAATTTAGTATAGAGAAACCTACGGTGTACACATGGCGTCTACGTCTGAGATCGGCTCAGGTCAACGACACCGCACATTACACATGTTTCGTCCAGACGACACTGGAAGTTAAGATTCAAGAAACAATTACGGTCTACGTTATGAGTAAGTATATGTATATAATAACTGTCTGTAAGTAGTGGACAGTTCATTCAGGACTTAAATAACAATGATTGATTAACAGCAGCTAAAAGCAGGAAGCAACATAATCAGTCTGTTTGAGCTCAGAACCTCTGATGTAAGCCATATTTATACCCTAAGATGACATAATAAACACACTTCTTTTTTCTCTTCTGCATTTCTTCATCACTGCCATATTTATCAAGGAAACATATTGTTTTGCTTAATTATTTTATGATGTTTACCCTAAATGAAACATAATATATAATATATAATTTAATATCTATTATAATTAATATATTTATCATTTAATTTACTATTTATAAACATACTAGGAAATTGCTTGTGATTCGAGCTGTATACAGTATTAAAGCCAGTGTATATTTCAACAAATAAATGTCATTAAATATGATCACAACATCTGATTGAAGGTCAAGGTTATGTAGCACTCCACAAAATTCTGGTAAATATCTGAGGCCATGTAGGAATGTGAACTCAGCTTGACAGAATTTACAAATAAATGAGAAAATAGATACCAGCTCACTGAAACTGTTACAACAGATATAATATTTTATTTTATATTTTAAAATAATTCTTAGTCTGTATCCATTGAAACCATTACAGTGAAGATTGAGTGTTTAAAGATATTGAAAGACAAATGAAGTTAAAAGGTATTACTTTGGCTTTAATGCCACCATGTGTAGGTAACTAAACAAATCAACAGACCATCTGGTCATAAAAAGAACAATAAACATTAATAAATAATGACATATGACTTGGGTTGACAGCTGATATTAACGTTTCTCTGGATAGTCTAGCCTTAATCTGACAGTGGTCAGCCAATTACACTGTACTGATAGCTTTAACATAAGCCCAGTATTCTGAAAGAATATGTCTAAAGTGAATGGACTTGTTTGTAAAATTCTGATTTTCTCCATTTTCCTTTCATCCTAAAAATAAACCACTGAGAATCTCATAGATTCCTAATTGTTAAAATCCCTGTTGGGTAACTGTTTATATTTGATGGTTCTCTTTCATGTAACTATATTTGGCTTATTTTTTCCAGTTTTCCCATACCTGAAAGAAGTGAGTCCAGACATGACTGTACAGTCAGGAGACCGGGTGGAGCTGGTGTGTGAGGCGGCCGGTCTGCCGCAGCCAGTCGTGACATGGGTCAGGATGGGTAACCAGGTGCTCCCCATAGGCAAGGAAATCTTCAAGGTAATTACTCAAGCATTGTTGTAAAGTCAGCTTAGGAGCTCTTTAAGGTAATATCTCAAGCTTAGTGGTACAGTCAGCTTAGGAGCTCTTTAAGGTAATATCTCAAGCTTAGTGGTACAGTCAGCTTAGGAGCTCTTTAAGGTAATATCTCAAGCTTAGTTGTAAATTCAGCGTAGGAGCTCTTTAAGGTAATATCTATAGCTTAGCACTAAAGTCAGCTTAGGAGCTCTTTAAGGTTATATCTCAAGCTTAGTGGTACAGTCAGCTTAGGAGCTCTTTAAGGTAATATCTCAAGCTTAGCACTAAAGTCAGCTTAGGAGCTCTTTAAGGTAATATCTCAAGCTTAGTGGTACAGTCAGCTTAGGAGCTCTTTAAGGTAATATCTCAAGCTTAGTGGTACAGTCAGCTTAGGAGCTCTTTAAGGTAATATCTCAAGCTTAGTTGTAAAGTCAGCGTAGGAGCTCTTTAAGGTAATATCTATAGTTTAGCACTTAAGTCAGCTTAGGAGCTCTTTAAGGTTATATCTCAAGCTTAGTGGTACAGTCAGCTTAGGAGCTCTTTAAGGTAATATCTCAAGCTTAGCTCTAAAGTCAGCTTAGGAGCTCTTTAAGGTAATATCTCAAGCTTAGTGGTACAGTCAGCTTAGGAGCTCTTTAAGGTAATATCTCAAGCTTAGTGGTACAGTCAGCTTAGGAGCTCTTTAAGGTAATATCTCAAGCTTAGTTGTAAAGTCAGCTTAAGAGCTCTTTAAGGTAATATCTCAAGCTCAGCACTAAAGTCAGCTTAGGAGCTCTTTAAGGTAATATCTCAAGCTTAGCACTAAAGTCAGCTTAGGAGCTCTTCAAGTTGATATCTCAAGCTTACTGAGATACAGACTTGCGGTTGTGTTACATGTGATTATAAACTAGAATGTATTTTTTATATCAACCAGGGACCCAGGTTAAAGTGGACTAATGCCAAGCCAGAAGACAGAGGGCGCTACCGATGCAAGTATGAGAACACAATTGGAATGGATTATAACGACATTGAGCTCAAAGTGAAATGTAAGTCCCAGACTCTACATAGTGTTTTAACTTTTTAGCTAAGCTGACTATAAGTCATCTGAGCTATAGTCGTGGTCCACTGTCCATCGTCCGTCCGTCTGTCTGTACGTCTGTAGATGTGGCATGTTTTGAAACCGTAAGACCTAGGAATCCTAAATTCGGCATAATGTTAGATGTCCCAAAGATCTCCTACCAGGCCGAAAACTGGGTCTTTGTTACTTTGTTCCTTTGAGAAATTAAGGAAAAACCTCAATTTTTTAAATTAAAAACCTATTTTCACACTTCAGGACTGCCAAATATCAAAACCACTCATCTGTTTTTTCCTCAGATTTACCATTAATATTCCTCTGTATAGTTCCTATGTACATGCCAGAAATTAGGTCTGTATTATATAATTTTAAAAAGTTATGGGCCCAAACATATTACACTTTGTAAAAAATCAGGAAAAATATTTGGTCACTTAACACTTAAAAAATGTTAAAGCTAGGGACTTTTTTCAATAATATAACTTTAATTAATCAAAATTTAATTGTATACCCAAAATTAGATCAAAATCTTTTAAATTTTTAACATATTAGCAAAAAATATAAAATTGGTAACTTTAATTTTGCCCAAATTTGACCATGGCACGTTTTTTAGCTCAGCTGACTATAAGTCATCTGAGCTATAGTCGTGGTCCTTTGTCCTTTGTCCGTCTGTCCGGCCGGCTGTCCGTTAACAGGGCACGTTTTAAAACTGTTGGACCTACGAATCCAAAATTCTGCATACCATTAGATGTCCCCAAAATCTCCTACCATACAAAAAATTGGGTCATTAGATCTTCGTTCCTTCGAGATATTAAGGAAAAACCTCCGTTTTCCATAAAAAAAGCCATTGTTACACTTCAAGGCTGCCTAATATCAAAACCACTGATCTGTTTTTGATCAGATTTAGTATTTATATTCTTCCATACATTTTCTGTGCACATACCAAAAATTAGGTCAGTATTGGGTATTATTTTGAAGTTATAGGCCCAAATATAATGCAATTTTTTAAAAATCAGGAAATATATTTGCTCACTTAACATGAGAATTGCTGAAGCTGGAGACTTTTTTTCAGGAATATAACTTTATTTAATCAAGATTCAATTGTTTACCCAAAATTAGATCTGAATTTTGCAAATTGTTCAAGTTATTAGCATAAATTAAAAATCAATACCTTAAATTTTTTTCCAAATTTGGCAGTGGCACATTTTTTCCCTGTATGTACTGTTGTTTTTATTTTCACAGCATATATACAAAAGGATTTAATCTTTTAAAATCTGAAATTTCAAAGAAATTGTTTGAGAAGAGTAGCTTTTATTCAAGTTTTCATACACCATGTCAAGTGTTGTTTACATCTGGCCCACCTAGTAGTACAGCCTTCACTTGCATTATGTAACCCACCCCAGGCAGCTTGCCTCGGCCCAGCTTGGCCACTACTAGCAGGCTTCCCCTCTGCCCTGCCCTGCACTCACCCCCCCCCCCCAGCTGGTGCATAAACTAGATGAATGTTATAATTTTCTGTATTTTATTTTATTCTTGGACATGCTACATTTTAGATTTTGTATTGTACCACCAGGGTTACAATGATTAAAGTGCACATTTAATTGTGTCCACAAAGTGATGTATTGCTATGAAAGTGTGGATGTTCATCAGATAAGTAATGCTTTACTTCAGAAGAGTAAAACTTCACCTGGTGTAAAATTGACTATTAATTCCAGTAATTAATTATAGCTGAGATTGTAATTAGCATAATTATATTGTTTGTCCCTCATTCAACCAACAGTGTGTATACTTTATTTGAAAAGATGTTTTTATTTTATCAAATGTACTGAATCTTTTATTTTATTTCGGTGAATAAAATTAAGCATGTACTGAAAACTCCAATGTGCAAAACGTTTTAATAGGGATTCAAGGAATAATTTTGTAGATGCCATGATGTTATATATGAACTTAAATGCATTATTCCCTTGAAAGGGAAATGAAGGTATTAGTCCATTCTGTCAACTTGCCTGTCCATCTGCAAAGTTTTCATATGCATCACAGTATCTCAAAACTTTTACTGTTTTTCTTCATGACAATCTTGTCAGAGTATTAGTTTGCAATCATATATTAAGAACTTTACTATAACCAAGTAGGAGGGCCCTTTTCTCATAGCTTCTCATATGCTTATATAAATAAAAAACATTACAATAGAATATTTTTCATATTTTGCATTTGCAAAAATTTCAAACTTAAGCTGGTTGTCTTGACCCATGGGTCCTTTGTTTATATTCTGGATTCTCAACATCATTGTTTGGCTAAAACTGAATAAATACCAGACATGCCATTATAAAATTTCTTGCATAAGAATGGGAATTCAGGTAAAAATGAAAGTATTTGAATACCAGTGCAAATACTTTCAAAATGTATTCATGAATGCATTCATGAATATATTCTATAATATTATTTTAATAATCATTTCAGTTATATTTTATTAAAAAAATCATATGATTCTCTTATTATTTTTAATAAAAATTATATTTGGCACAATATTTGTTATTAAATTTTAATAAATAGTTAAACTCTTTATCTTATATGTGCTGCTTATCAGTTATATGGCCAAGTCAAAATCTGTATGACAGTGGCACTCCATTTGTTAATAAAATGAATGAAATCAATCTCTTCCCTGTCTCCAAAGAAACTATCAAAATCATACATAAGCTTAACACTAACAACTCATAATACAGCTTACATTTATTTCCACACAAAACCAGCATGTGCCTCATTTTAAAATCATATTTTTTTTATCTTATATAACAGCTGAGCGCCGTGACCCATAGGTCCCTTGTTTCTCATATGTTTATTGAATTAATTTTTCATGGCTGGGAAACATGTGGATTTAATCTGTTGAATTCCGAATTTTGAAAGTAAAAGGTAAATAATTATTATAATTATTGAAGTTTTCAGATGCTCTAATGTACTTGCATTTTGTATATCCAAGACCCCACTCTTGCTCACTACAGCCTTGCCTAGGTAACCTTATTAGTGATGCAGCACTGGCAGAACACCCCTGCTGTAATAAACATACACTTATTCTCATGGGCCCAATCCTAACACCCCCCACCCCCCCCCCCGGCCCCCACCACCACCACCATCACCAATTATATTGCAATACATGGTTTGTTATTGTCAACTGTTTTTCTTTAAATGTAAAGCTGTTTTTGATCCAATGTGCACAACTTTTCTTGAAATTTTAATTCAAGAAGTAATCCAAGAGATGCCATGTTGTTCAGATGTAGCATTTTTAAGAAATTATTTCCTTTTAAATAATTAAACAAAATATCATTTAACCCATCAGTAGGCATAATTTGATAATATATGAAAAAAATCATCAATAAATAAAGGTGCAATTTAAAATTGTGAAATCGGGAGTTTTATTTTCATATATTTATTGCTTTGCAAATTTAAAAAAATATATTTTATAAAAAAAAAGAAATTTTTTTGTGTGCATAATATGATGTTACCTGACTAAATTAAGTATAAATGTTGATGCAATTTGGTTTGTGAATCAATTTAAATATTCAGATATATATGATATACTGTTAATATATAGTAAAATTTATAAACATAAAAAAAAGACTTAACAAAAGAAAAAATAGGATCTGATGTTAATATTTGTTCATTATTTTCCTGTCTCAGTAGAATGGAAATTAAAGTTATTTTTTATGAAAAATAATTTCATTTAAATTAAATTTTATCCTTTATGTATATGTAGAGGTGCTTTAACTCCCACCAGTCCCTGTAAGCACCATTGAATTAAATTCCCTATTCTGTATTTATATGCAAAGGTGTTGTAACTCTTCCCCCCCCCCCCCCCCCAAGTCATTGAACCCTAGTTCCTGAGCACTGAGGATGGTACTTTTATTTCAACTTCAAAAAATCTATGGTGATGCAGTTATAACTGTCAAAATCAGCTGAGTGCCGTGACCCATGGGTCCCTTGTTTGTAAAGTATATAGAGTGAAACCCATGGGACCCCCCAAAAGTGGTCTTTATCCAGAGATGGCTATATTAGACAGGTCAGTTATAACCAGTATGAATGCTTTTAGTTCACCCAGGGATGGTCTAAATAGACAGGTGGTTTTATAAGACGGGATATTTTCAGAAAGTTTCCAATGTATGTTGTCTTGGTTGAACACTGTATGTTGTCTTGGTTGAACACTGTATGTTGTCTTGGTTGAACACTGTATGTTGTCTTGGTTGAACACTGTATGTTGTCTTGGTTGAACACTGTATGTTGTCTTGGTTGCGATGTGTATTCGTATTAAGTAATGTGTCGAGGTATCTAGTGGAACTATATTTCAGCGGACTTAGTAGTGGTGCGGCGGCTCGCCCTATGATATGTACGAGTGATATGGCTGGAATAAAGTTGTTCAGTTGTCCTCCATATTTGTGCGTGTTTTATTTGCAACGGCACCTCAAAATCCTCCAAATACCCGACAGTCTGGCGATGAAGATGGAGAATTCTGAACCAGAACAAACGGTAGGGACGCAATTGACGCCCGGGCCAGCTCAACAGCGCTTTTTGCAGCCGAGCCAAGGTATGGCACCGTGTTACTTAGACGGAGTGGAGGACTGGGATTGTTACGTAGAACGTTTTGAGCTATACCTCGTGGCGCAGGGGTTCACATTGGACAGTGAAAGCAATCCGCAGGTAATCGCCCTTTTCCTACACTCCCTAGGTACGAAAAATTACGGAGTCATAAGAGACTTGGTCTCACCAGCTAAGCCAAATTCAAAGACTTTCGCAGAACTGAAAGCAATTATGAGGCGACATTTGAAGGCGCCCCCTATTGTTGTTGCCGGAAGACGTAAATTCATAAAACGTGACCAAAAGGCAGGCGAGGGTATTGCGGACTACGTGGTAGCACTGAAACATTTGAGTTTAAACTGCGGGTATGAGGACAAACTTGATGAAAACCTTCGTGATCGTTTTATTAGTGGGCTTACAAGCGAAGCCACGTCTCTTAAACTGATGGAACGAACTAGAGACCTGCCATCAATGTCATTTCAGTCAGCGGTCGATTTTGCATTGGCCCGAGAAACCACCATAACAGAAACGAAAGAAATAAGGACGGGTGAAGCTGAAGATGCAGCAAATGTGAACTATGTTAAGGAGAGAAATCCACATCGGAAAACGGCCAATAGTGGTAATATTAAATGCTACAGGTGTGGACGTAGCTCGCATACACCAGAGCAGTGCTGGTTTAAGAGTGTGACCTGTAACAGCTGTAAGAAAGTAGGACATATCGCCCGGAAATGCCAGAGCCGTTTTAACCAGAGGCAGAGTTCGACACGTGGTCGTGGCAGGGGTCGAAAAACACAGGAGCATCAGAAAAGGACACCAAGACCAGTACATCAAGTTGTGGACCTTGATGATAATACCAGTGACTCTGTTGATAATACCAGTGACTCTGTTGATAATATCAGTGACTCTTGTGATGATAATAGTGCCATGAATGAATGAATGATGAATGTACTCCATATTCCATTCTAAAGGTTGTGTCAAAAGAGAATGGAAATGCATGTGCTGATGCTATATATGTTACTATGGGTATTGAGCAGGTACAGGTTAAGATGGAGCTTGATACTGGGTCATCAGTATCAATGATACCTTATGAGATGTATAAAGACAAGTTTTCACATTTGACATTGCATGAGACAAGTAAAATGTTCTCTAGTTTTACAGGAGAGAAAGTCAAACCTGTAGGTAAATTGGCTGTAAAGGTTAAATACAACAAACAACACAAGAATTTGTGTCTGTATGTGGTTAAACACACTAAGCATGCCTTGCTAGGTAGGGAATGGCTATATGCCATCCGGCTCAACTGGAAACAGTTAGATTTCTCAGAGGTAAGTTCAGATAGCTCGTCAGAGGTTGTAAACAAGATTGAGATGACGAGGAAACTTGATAGAATATTGGATAAGCATGCAGCCTTGTTTGATGGCAAGCTGGGTAAATTAAAAGGTATCAAGGCAAGCATCCCTATTGTGGAGGATGCTCAGCCAGTAACAACCAGACCATACAGGGTTCCTTATTCAATGAGGACTCCGGTAGAACAGGAATTAACTAGATTGGAAAATTGTGGGGTGTTGACTCCTATAACACACAGTGAATGGAGCACAGGAGTGTTAGCTGTGCCGAAAAAGGATGGTACAGTCAGGCTATGTGGCAATTATAAAACTACAGTAAACCCGGTAATTGTACCAGTGGCGCCCCCTAGCATAAACGTGGAAGACATCCTGGCTAATTTAGCCGGTGGTGTCTCCTTTTCTAAACTAGATCTAGCTCATGCATATAACCAGATGGAGTTAGACGAAGAGTCCAAGAGGTACCTTGTTCTCTCAACGCATAAAGGGCTATTCCAACAAAACAGATTAGTGTTCGGCATAACCACAGCACCTGCTATCTGGCAAAAGACTATCGAGCAGGTACTGCAGGGTCTACCTGGTGTACAGGTATATTTGGATGACATACTAGTTACAGGTTGTTCAGAGGAGGAACACGTGTCAAATTTAGACAGAGTTTTACAGAGGTTAGGTGAATATGGATTGAAGCTCAAGAGGAGCAAGTGTGACTTCATGTGCCAATCGGTTGAGTACCTTGGTCATGTGATAGATAGACATGGTGTACACAAGTCTCCCTCAAAGGTAGAAGAGATTAGTGATATGCCTCCCCCTAAAGACTTGTCTGGTCTCAGGTCTTACCTGGGTATGCTGAATTACTATAGGCGGTTTGTGCCAAACCTAGCCAGTGTAATCAAACCTCTCACAGCAATGCTGGAGAAGGGACAAGCATTTAAATGGTCAGATATTGCTGAGAAGGCTTTTATAGAGTCTAAGCAGATGTTAAAGGACTCTGGGTTTTTAATGCCCTTCAATCCAGATTTGCCCATTGCTATAGCAACGGATGGTAGTCCAGTAGGTGTAGGCGCCGTCCTTTCACATATCTTACCGAATGGCGAAGAAAGACCGATCCAGTTCGCCTCGCGATCTTTGACGAAACCCGAAAGAAATTATCCGCTAATCGAGCGAGAGGCATTAGCCATTCATTTCGCATTGAAGAAGTTTTATATGTATATTTATGGGCGGAAATTCACTCTGATTACAGACAACAAACCCTTGACTGTTCTGTTTGGCCCTAGATCAGGTATGCCTACTTTAGCAGCTGAGCGTATACAGCGTTGGGCCATGTTCTTAGCCGGTTTTGATTATGAAATTAAATACCGGAAAGCAGAACTTAATGCAAACGCCGATTGCATGTCCAGGCTGCCCGGTCCAGTCGTGGACATGGAAACTGAACCGTCAATCGCGCACGTTTTTCACATCGATGTTCTGCCATGTTCTCATGACCGTATCCGCAAGACGACTAGGACCGATCCGGTCTTATCTAAAGTTTCCCGATATGTCATAGAAGGTTGGCCAAGAAAACTCACGGATTCTGAGGCAGTTCTTCAGCCTTACTTCCAGCGTAGGAATGAAATTACGATTGAAAACGGCATTCTGTTGTGGGGTCTGCGCGTAATCGTTCCCCCGAAATGTCGGTCGGCAGTTTTAGACGAACTGCATGAGGGCCACATTGGGATCTTTAAAATGAAATCCGTAGCCAGAAGTTACGTTTGGTGGCCCCAGATCGATAGCCATATTGAGAGCAAGTCTAAATGTTGTGAACTATGCCAGGTTAACCAGAATAACCCTTCACTGGCACCACTTCACCCATGGGTACCAGCATCCAAGCCATGGGAGCGAATACATGTTGATTTTGCGGGTCCCATGGATAGCCAGGTTTATTTAGTGATTGTAGATGCGTTCTCCAAATGGCCGGAAGTATATTTAATGTCATCAACAACTTCGGATAAGACAATTGAAATTTTGCGGGAAGTGTTCAGCCGAAATGGCCTACCTCAAATTTTAGTATCTGACAACGGAAGTCAGTTTACATCGGCCGAATTCAAGAAATTTATGGATGGTAATGGCATTACCATAGCGCCCCCTATCATCCAAGTACCAATGGCCAAGCTGAGCGTTTTGTCCAAAGCCTGAAACGTGCATTGAAAGCAGCATCTCGAGATCATGGTTCCTTGCAAACAAAATTGAGCAGGTTCTTATTGGCTTATAGAAATGCTCCACACTCTGTAACAGGCGAGTCCCCGGCGATGTTGTTTCTAGAGAGGCCGTTAAGGAATCGTCTAAATAATCTGCGTCCAAACACGGAAAGACGAATGAAAAATCAGTTGCATGAACAAATAGAACATCGAGAGAAATATTCGAAACACAGGGAGTTCCGTGTGAATGAAACCGTGTGGGTTAGGACTTACAGCGGTAAACAAAAATGGGTACCAGGGGTGGTACTGTCTAAGGATGGTCCTGTAAACTATACAGTACAAGTAGGAGAAAATGTGTGGTGTAGACACATTGAACAGATTATCCCTAGGTTGTGTGATAGTTCTCATCCGTCTGATAAGGAAAATGATATTCTCACACAGTTTTCACCGGAATTGACAGAGGTTTTGAGTTATCCAGCATCTGCAGGTCAGACTGATAATTCTCAACCCAAATGTGAAACCAATAGTCATTGTCAAGTCAGTGATTTAGGTCAGTCAAATGTCCAAAGTTCTAGTGTTACTGAAAAAGAGGCTGAAGGAAATGGAAATACATGTATATCCTCTACTGTTCATGACACACAGAAACCTTCAAGCCCAAGTAAAGTTCAACCAGTGTCAGTTCGGCGTTCTATAAGAATACGGAAGCCACCAGAGAGGCTTAATATCTAATGTTATAATGCTATATGTATATTTTTTTTTAGTTCCGTTGTGTCTTGTTTCCAGATATCTCTCTCAGGATCTATCGTCTATTTTATGTCATAGAAGGCTTATCAGTGTTATATGTCACATATGTCAGGGAAACCTATGATTTCTTAATGCAGTATAGTTTATACCGGTCAGACATACCACACCTTATACGTCCTGCAATAGTGTCTGTGTTGGTCGTGTATGTATTTTCCCCCAGGTTTTTGTTTAAGGAGGGGAGAGATGATGTGTATTCGTATTAAGTAATGTGTCGAGGTATCTAGTGGAACTATATTTCAGCGGACTTAGTAGTGGTGCGGCGGCTCGCCCTATGATATGTACGAGTGATATGGCTGGAATAAAGTTGTTCGGTTGTCCTCCATATTTGTGCGTGTTTTATTTGCAACGGCACCTCAAAATCCTCCAAATACCCGACAGGTTGAACACTGTATGTTGTCTTGGTTGAACACTGTATGTTGTCTTAGTTGAACACTGTATGTTGTCTTGGTTGAACACTGTATGTTGTCTTGGTTGAACACTGTATGTTATCTTGGTTGAACACAGTATATTTAATGGAGTATCTTTTGAACAAGATTATTGTTCAAAAGATCTAGTATTCCAACTTTGAACAATTTAGATGTCTGAGATGTCTATATTTTCGATTAAACATTAATTTTAATCATATTTCAACTCGATGTAGTGAAGCTTTATGTATTCCTGTTGGCATCCACTCAAACGTATGAGAAAATACAAAGGAATAACCAGTTTTATTCAAATGTTATGTGTTTCACTAAATTAACACATGATAGCGCTGAGAAGCAAATGTGGGAGTTACTGTAAAAAACAATCTTGTTCAAAGGTTCCTCATTACTTCCCTGTCTATCAAGTATCATATGTCAATGCATGGACTGAGACTCCTCTCGTTAGTATATTGATCCCATGACCTGAAATGTAGTATGCAAATTAGGTGATATATATTCATGGTTTTCACACATAGGATTGTGTGCTCTATCATTGTATTGTGGTACATCTTGATGAGTGACACCTGTCAGTTGTATTTGAACTGTCAATCATTATAAAAGTATGATACCTTTATGTGGTGATGATTAAACAATAATGTCATGCTGGAGTGTTGATTGCAATATGTCCTGTTACTAATAATGCTGTTAGAGTGTATTTATAACAAGTTATTAGTGGTCAAATATTTAGATAAAATATTGTGTATGCTACATGAAATTGTTTTTTTTTATAGCCATGATATAAGGATTCAGTTTAACCTGATATATAACTTAAGGTTTTATTTCCAAGAAGAACATGAATTTTATATTACTTTTTGCAGCTCTGGTTATTGTTAACTTTATATTAAGAGAAACCCCAAAATTATGACCAGCAAAGGTAACTCAATGAAATGGTCACATTTCAAAGTGGCCAGTCATGTAAGCTAGGTCTGATATTAACAATAAAAATGGAATCGGGACCGTGAAAAAGTGATTGCTATTTTTAGGTGGTCACTGAACTGAGATGGTTGTTAGGCAAGGTTTTGCTGTATATGTAATTGGATTATTGGAATATTTGGCAGTCATTGAATGAATGGATATACAGTATGCCCTCGCTTGTTTGCCATCCTATAATACACCAAACTCACTTTTTGCCAAATAATGTCTAAATCCCAAAACCTGCTTAATTTTACCTGACCCCTGACATTTGCCAAATCAGCAGCCCCCCTCCCCTTTGTTGAACTGACTTGACACCATGGTAGCTCTTTTGATTGTGTTTTAATTTTGCAATATTCAAGAAGTTGTAATATTTACAAATATGACACCCTCCCAGAATAAGATTTCCCATCTACTAAGATGAATAAGTGGTGATCAGTCTGATGATGCACAAACAGATTAGTAATCACACATCTGTAGACCTGGTACATTAATCTGTGCACTTAATGTGAACCAGCATTAGAGCATTTATTTTTGTGGGTAAAATCAAACGGAATTTATATTGATTCTGACACAGGTCATAATTTAATGACTCTAACAATAAGGAGTGAGGTATTGTGGGATTAATTCTTAAATAATATACATGGGGCTTAGAATTTATAGGTTCTGGTGCATTTATGAAAATGAAACCTGTAATAATTGTAGTCTTGCAACACTCGCCCAACATCCAGAGTAAACACAACTCCAAAAATGGCGGACACAAACTTGCTTTTCTCATTCACACGTGCAATGCTATAGGCGCACTATAGATGGCGCCACCTTATGAGAATATGCAGACACATTAGTATAACACAAGTCCATGAGATGGTGCCACCGGCTGAGCTATATTAAATGTTCACATTACTATTATACTACAAAACCCTCTTAAAATAATCAAATTGAAGAAACTTTGAAATTTTTGCCTCTTGAATATAAAGTCAAGCACAGTATTTTTGACATTCAAACTTGTCCATCCTTCATTTTCTCAGACCTGATGGATGGATCTCAGGAAATAATTTTTATGAGCACAATGGTACATTACAGCAAGCCATCTTTATTTTTCTCAATTAAATGTTTATCAGATTGATACCATCATGAGTTAATTAAGTTTCACACACACACGGTACTGACTATTCCTGTATTCCTGGTGATTACAGGCAAAGAAGTGTTTACTCAAATAGAACAGTATTAAAAAGGATTAAAAATGGTAATACCCTTGAGACGTTCACTCCCCAACATGACTGTATATTGTTATTAATCTCTCCTTGTAGTCAGTCCCCTTGTCACTGTGGAACGGGATATAGTACAGCAGGCAGTCGGCTACCAGATCGAACTCCAGTGCTTCGTGGACTCTGATCCATATCCCACAGAAATGAAGTGGATCAAAAGTGGCACCTCAATTTCCTCCTCATCAGACAGGTAAGACAAAAGTGGCACCTGAATATTCTCCTCATCAGACAGGTAAGACAAAAGTGGCACCTCAATATCCTCCTCATCAGACAGGTAAGACAAAAGTGGCACCTCAATATCCTCCTCATCAGACAGGTAAGACAAAAAGTGGCACCTCAATATCCTCCTCATCAGACAGGTAAGACAAAAGTGGCACCTCAATATCCTCCTCATCAGACAGGTAAGACAAAAGAGGCACCTCAATATCCTCCTCATCAGACAGGTAAGACAAAAGTGGCACCTCAATATCCTCCTCATCAGACAGGTAAGACAAAAGTGGCACCTACATTTATTCTTTAAGAGACAGATATAGGCCTACACCATCCTACATTTAATGGTCATCTCTTAACACCATATCAGGCATATCAGTTAAACAACATTGGTCAGAGGTTGCCACAGAAAAATGAAATCAACAAAATGTCTCAGATGTTTATTAATTATACCTGAAGAATGGTGGGCAAGTTATGGCAATCATGGAATTTTATTTCAGTAACAATTAAGGAAGAACAATTGTGGAATCTAAATAATTGATATTTATTGGGTATCAGATCTAAAATGAAGTATTTTGATGAACATTATTACCCAGGTCTAAGTTTGTTCCAAGGTCTTGAGTTCTATCTTTACCACTCATTTCAGTCCTTCAGTTTGGAAAACCCCAGTGTCTTGATATTACAGGATGTACTGTGTAGAACTGAACAAGTTTTATCCCTCAGTGTTTTTAAATAATATACATCAGTATAACTTCTCTGGTTTGGTCGACTTCAGGTACAGGGTGCGAGCCCTGCGTGGAGCCTTCAACACGCTGACGTACGAGATGATTTTCTATGCTGTTGAGGAAGATGACTTTGGCGAGTACACGTGTCAGTTCAGAAACAACCTGGGCATGAGCAGAAACAAAATTCGTTTGGAAAGTAAGTACAGTGAGAGAGATTATTCTCCACCTTAAATTACCTTATTCCTTTTTTTTAACTGCAGTTTTAAACTGAAACTCAAATCCAAAAACTTAGTGTTTTCTCCAAAAAGCACCTTGTGATATTGAATGTTTCCTGTATATCTTCGAAACAGACATATACTCCGCCCATTTGACCTTATTATGCTAATCAGCCCTAAAAACTTTCCTGCACAGAAGGCCTTCCGTGCGAGTGCTGTTTACATTGCAAACGGTTACTTGATTAGTTGCTCACAACCGCCCTTCTCATTATTATTCCTTGAATGAATATGCCATTAAGGTCACATAGAGTTCAAAGTTAGGTCAATTGAGTAATAATATGGTGCTTTTTGATCAATTGGGCATTTCATCATTTCCTGTAGACTGGTGGCGCCACCTGCATTTTTTTTCAAATTTTTAGCTCAGCTGACTATAAGTCATCTGAGCTATAGTCGTGGTCCATTGTCTGTCATCCGTCCGTCTGTCTGGATGTCCGTCCGTAAGACTGGCATGTTTCGACACCGTTGGACCTACGAATCTGAAATTAGGCAAACAGTTCGATGTCTCCAAAATCACCAACCATGCCGAAAATTGGGTCAATAGGACTACGTTCCTTCGAGATATCAAGGAAAAGCCTTAATTTTTTATTAGAAATCTATTTTTACACTTCAGGACTGCCTAATATCAAAACCACTCATCTGGTTTTCTTCATATTTACCATAAATATTCCTCTATATAGATCCTATGTACATGCCAGAAATTAAGTCAGTATTATTTAATTTAAAAAAGTTATGGGCCCAAACATAATGGACTTTGTAAGAAAATCAGGAAGATATTTGGTCATATAAGACCAAAAGTGTTAAAGGTAGGGACTTTTTTTCAGTAATACAACTTTAATTAATCAAAATTTAATTGTATACGAAAAATTAGATCAAAATCTGTTAAATTTTTTAAATATTGGCAAAAATATAAAATTGGTACCTTAAATTTTGGCCACGGCACGTTTTTTTCCTGTAAGTACTGTGGATTTAATTTTCACAGCATGTACACATAAGGATTTAATCTGTTAAAATCTGAAATTTGAAAATAAAAGCTGCAAAATTAGGCTAGTTATTGAATTTTTTTAGAGGCTCTTGTTGTATTCCCTTGCATTGTCAAGCAGTCCACTTTGATGACTGTAGGTCATTCAGTGCACATCTCTATGCTCCCCAGGTTGTTGGCATAATTTTAGATGTCCCCAAAATCTCCTACCAAACCGAAAATTGGATCATTAGGACTTCGTTCCTTCGAAATATTAAGGAAAAACCTCTGTTTTCCATTAAAAAGCCATTGTTACACTTCAAGGCTGCCTAATATCAAAACCATTGATCTGATTTTGATCTTATTTAGTATTCACATTTTTTCATACATTTTCTGTGAACATACCAAAAATTAGGTCAGTATTGGGTATTATTTGGAAGTTATGGGCCAAAATATAATGCAATTTTTTAAAAAATCAGGAAATTTATTTACTCACCTAACATGAGAATTGCTGAACCTAGAGACTTTTTTTCAGGAATATAACTTTATTTAATCAAGATTCAATTGTTTACCCAAAATTAGATATGAATTTTGCAAATTTTTCAAGTTATTTGCATAAATAAAAAATCAATACCTTAAATTTTGTCCAACTTTGGCACTGTTGATTTAATTTTCACAGCATATATACATAAGGATTTAATCTTTTAAAATCTGAAATTTCAAAGAAATTGATTGGAAAGAATAGCTTTTATTCAAGTTTTCATACACCATGTCAAGTGTTGTTTACATCTAGCCCACCTAGTAGTACAGCCTTCACTTGCATTATGTAACACACCGCGGGGCAGCTTGCCTTGGCTCGGCTTGGCCACTACCAGCAGGCTTCCCCTCTGCCCTTCACTCCCCCCCCCCCCCAGATGGTGCATAAACTAGATGAATGTTATTATTTTCTGTATTTGATTCATTCTTATTCTAGGCTATGCTACATTTTAGATTTTGTATTGTACCACCAGGGTTAAAATGATTAAAGTGTACATTTAGTTGTGTCCACAAAGTGGTGTATTGCTATGAAAGTGTGGATGTTCATCAGATATGTAATTCCTTACTTTAGAAGAGTAAAAACTTCACAAGGTGTGAAATTGACTATTAATTCCAGTAATAAATTAAAACTGGGATAGTAATTAGCACAATGATATTGTTTGTCCCTCATCCAACCAACAGTGTGTATACTTTATTTGAAAAGATGTTTGATTTTATCAAATTTACTAAATCTTTTATTTTATTTTGGTGAATAAAATTAAGCATGTACTGAAAACTCCAGTGTGCAAAACTTTTTAATAGTGATTCAAGGAATATTCTTGTAGATGCCATGTTGTGGCATTATTTTCTTTTAAATTCAGTTTAAACATTTATGATTTTAAAATAATAAAATATATGTGTATGCATAATATGACCCAATATGAGCTACACTCTGGATATATGATGATTGCGATTGTTGCAACAATTCTAATATTTAAACTTATAGTTTCAGTTTTTTACTCTGTATATATAATGATTGCAACTTTTGCAACAATTCAAATATTTTAACTTATATTTTCAGTTTTTTTATTAAAAATTTATAAAACCTGTGAATTAAAAAAAAATGATTCAGATAAAAACTTCTTAATGGAAAAAGTGGATATGCTTAAAAAAATAGGCTTATATATAAACTTAAATGCATTATTCCCTTGAAAGTGAAATAAAGGTATTAGTCCATTTTGTCCACTTGCCTGTCCATCTGTAAATTTTCATATGCATCACAGTATCTCAAAACTTTTACTGTTTTTCTTCATGACAGTCTTGTCAGAGTATTAGTTTGCAATCATATATTTAGAACTTTACTATAACCAAGTAGGAGGGCCCCTTTCCTCTTAGCTTTTCATATTCTTATATAAATGAAAAACATTACAATAGAATATTTCTACATCCACCTTCGTGCTGCCCTCACTTTTCCCTTCTCTGAACCCCATCCCAAAGTCAGCCTCAGTAAGCAAGAACAAGATGAATTAGATATATTCATACTTTAATATTTTGTATAACTATTCATCCATAGGTAACTATGTACATGCCAGAAATTATGTCAATATTGTTTAATATGTAGACATAGTGGGCATCACAATAATGTACCTTGTCAAGACTAAAGAGATATTGTGTCATACAGTCAAAAATTCATAAATCACTTCATCAGCATAGTTAATCATAACATCATATCTGTCAAATTGAAAGCTTGCAGACTACCATACACTTTAGATCCTTCAACAAATAGCCTTATCATCATTCTACTACTGCTTATTACTGCTGTCATTGCATTCATATTTGCTCAAATATATCACAGTTTTCAACCCCTCCTAAATAAATAAAAATAAACCACTATATTTTACTCTATTAATCCATCAGTCAGGTAATTTCATTTATCATTTACTCACATATTACATTACATTCCTTTATAATAGCCCAACATGTCCATGATATTCATAAGCTTTATCGACTCGATATAGTATCACAGTGGAGAAACATTTATAGTCCAATCACGATCAGCTGAGCGCCGTGACCCATTGGTCCCTTGTTACACATTTTTATCTCAATTGTTGAGACCTTTAAAGTAGCAAACGACCCAGAATCTTCTAACTTAGCATCCAGGGAGGTCCCTGAAAAGTCTTTCTGGAAACCTGAAATAAGGTCTCTGTTACCCATATCCTCTGAGCTATTTGGCTCAGAAGTAACCCCCCCATCCCCAAGAATAATTAAAGATTTGATAAAAAAGCTCTAGTATCTGAACAACTAATGCATTGATTACCATGATTCTTTGCATGCATATCGATCATGGAGTGTTTCCTCATTTCCTGTAGACTGGTGGTGCCACCTGCTTTTTTTTATTTCAAATTTTTATGCATTTTCTCCACAATTTTTGAGACCTTCAAAAATGTGTTTGTCTGTTAACAGGGCACAAATTGTAACCATTGGACCTATAATCTTCTTTTTTTACATCCAACACCAATGAGGAGGATTATATCTGTACAGCTATCGCACCCACCTTCCAAGTAACGTGAAACACGGACTTTTATTCCAAGAGTATTTATTATTTGAACATCAAAATGACATAGCACGTCTGTTTTATGTGCGCAGGGAGGCGCAGGGAGGTCCATGAAAAATCTTCTTGGAATCCTGAAATTAGGTCTCTGTTACCCTTATCCTCCAAGCTAAGCTTCAGTTGAATGGGTATACCACCTACAAAATTTGGCATTCATATGTTAAATTCAATTTGTGAATGTCTTCTTCAGCTGAGTGTCATGACCCATGGGTCACTTGTTTATGTTTTCTGGCCATGTATATATGCTGAACAATGTAATTAATAAATGGAGGGACTTGAATGGCTGCAGGTGTGTGGGCAGGATGTGTTGTATTTTGTTGTATTTGTGGTAACTACAAATACAGTAGTGACATAATCCTAGGTTGATATATTGAGGTTGGGTGCATTAGCTCCCTTTCCCATAGTGACAAAGCATGTGTAACCATGATGACATAGCATGTGTAACCATGATAACATAGCATGTGTAACCATGATGACATAGCATGTGTAACCATGATGACATAGCATGTGTAACCATGATGACATAGCATGTGTAACCATGATGGCATAGCATGTGTAACCATGATGGCATAGCATGTGTAACCATGATGACATAGCATGTGTAACCATGATGACATAGCATGTGTAACCATGATGACATAGCATGTGTAACCATGATGACATAGCATGTGTAACCATGATGACATAGCATGTGTAACCATGATGACATAGCATGTGTAACCATGATGACATAGCATGTGTAACCATGATGACATAGCATGTGTAACCATGATGACATAGCATGTGTAACCATGATGACATAGCATGTGTAACCATGATGGCATAGCATGTGTAACCATGATGGCATAGCATGTGTAACCATGATGGCATAGCATGTGTAACCATGATGACATAGCATGTGTAACCATGATGACATAGCATGTGTAACCATGATGGCATAGCATGTGTAACCATGATGGCATAGCATGTGTAACCATGATGACATAGCATGTGTAACCATGATGACATAGCATGTGTAACCATGATGACATAGCATGTGTAACCATGATGACATAGCATGTGTAACCATGATGGCATAGCATGTGTAACCATGATGGCATAGCATGTGTAACCATGATGGCATAGCATGTGTAACCATGATGGCATAGAGTGTGTAACCATGATGACATAGCATGTGTAACCATGATGACATAGCATGTGTAACCATGATGACATAGCATGTGTAACCATGATGACATAGCATGTGTAACCATGATGGCATAGCATGTGTAACCATGATGGCATAGCATGTGTAACCATGATGGCATAGCATGTGTAACCATGATGGCATTGCATGTGTAACCATGATGGCATTGCATGTGTAACCATGATGACATAGCATGTGTAACCATGATGACATAGCATGTGTAACCATGATGGCATAGCATGTGTAACCATGATGGCATAGCATGTGTAACCATGATGACATAGCATGTGTAACCATGATGACATAGCATGTGTAACCATGATGACATAGCATGTGTAACCATGATGACATAGCATGTGTAACCATCAAAGTGTGATATTTGGTACAGTGTTGTCATTGAGAGAAAAATTTAATAAAACTGCTTTCATGATTGGTTTGATATACTCAGATAAAAATTAAAAGTATATGTTGAATAGGTACATTTATTAAATGGAAATTTAAAAATTTAATACGAAATTCTGGATAACCAAAGAACCAACAACTGAGCACTCACTTCAAAAGAACTCTATATAAACTACTCTATTTAAATACTCTATATTTTGTATTTTTGATTCACCCAAACATGCAAAAACCTGATAAAAACTCAAATCTTAATAATAAAAATTACAAATTTAAAGTTTTAAATATAAATGTACTTCTTACGGTTTGTAACCCATCCGGTTTTACAGGAGCACAGACGCCACAGAAGTCAATCAAGTTCGGGATGGTGATCGCTGGAGCCAGAACAACTGTAGCTGCTGTCACCTCCACTGTCCTAGCACTAGTTACAGCGGCTGTGGTGTGGTTGTAGGTGGTGATGTCTAATAACATTGTGTAAATCTGTATATAAAATTATACATGTTTTATAATCATCAGATCACAGCTTTGCTAGGATAATGAATGCAAGATACCACGAATAAACAATTTTTTTTATTATTATTTTTAATAGCAAGCATGTAAACATTAAACATTTTATATAATGTTGATATTTATATAATCAGTCTCTAAATATCAAAATCTTAAACATTTTAAAATTCCTACTGGTCTATAAGCAGGTTTTTCATAAATATGTCATAACTTCTATTTTTTATAAACGTGAAAGATAAAATGGGGCAAATTGAGCACAGTATGGGCTCATGGTTGAAGCTTTGTTTGAAATATCTGGTACTGCCATATACTGGTAAACCATTTAGCCATTTATGTAGTTGCTGATTACAACTGTATCATAGAATTTGTGACATATCTTCCCATATAAAAAAATTAAGTCAACACATGCTTTCAGTGTGGACTTTTATACAAATAATGTCTTATTTGTAAATAAAAAGTTTTAATACAGGAGTGAAGTAAATGAAGCAATGATCTGTTATTTGTTATACTACTCTGAATTTTGCTTGATTCAGCTATGATGTTTACACCTTAAACAGAAGTCTATACAAACACACTGTATATTTTGACCAGGAAAGGTCTTGTATATAAAAATGTGCCTGAAATACTCATTATACAGCAATAGTGTTATGATTGTTTTTGCATATTATTTGTGTAGTGTCAAAGTTATTGTGAATATATTGCTTTTCCTGACACTTTCTGATGATTATAAGAGTTTCATGTCGACAAACGTATAAGCTAATGTGTTTAACTGAAATTATTGTTGAATCTCTTTTATATGATCTGATGTATATACTATATTTTTTTTAATCATTGTGAATCTGTAAAATTGCATAAAATAAAAAGAGCCTGAGAAAATTCTTTTGTTGTTTCTGTTAGTATTTTGACAAGATTGCGTCATTAAAAGTGACATCAAACCACCAGAGACTGACATCAATTTATGGGTTTTAAAGTCTATAACTGGTACACCTTGGTCCGGTACAAATAAAAACAGATTTGCATCAAGCCAACTAAGGGAAAAGTGTTTGTGACATGTAAACTCCGCAGATTTTCATATTATCAAAAAATTTAGAGATTTAATCCCATTGGTAGTTTGCATGGGTAAGCCAAGGAGATTCGATAAGATTTATTATTGAATCTCCTTGGGCAAGCCATGAACCCCAGATGTTAATACATTAATGCGGATTATCTGTGGCGAAAGACGGTAAATATTAGTTCAACAGAAAGGGCAATCTAAATAACAGATGCAGCTCTGGGCAAGCAATGAACCCGGAATGTTTGTCTTCGTCTCAAAATGTATATGGTTACATTTATATATGTTTGTGGCCTTAAGGATCCCAGACGGTTGGTCGAAGAGGGAAAATTGAATTTATCGATAGGCCCCTAAATATGTATTTTTAAACGGGTTTTTATTCATTTCATACTAGCGCTCATCTCTTTATTAATTTTAGGGAGTGTCAGACCCCTGGCCTGTCTGGGCAGATTGTCGGCTGCCCAGACAGTCCACACTCCAGCCACTGCGCAGCCAACAATCACTAAGTGTCAGCTGCCTAACTTGTGACATTCAAGACCTAGTAGTAATGGTTCGTAAAATGTTGCTGAATTAAAAAAAAAGCAGTTAACAGGGTTGGGTTTTACCTCGAAACACCAAATGGAAACACCAAAATGCAGCATCACATTGCATGAAGTATAAATCAAATAGTATGGTTAAAAAAAATTAATTCTTATTCATTGGAATACATACACCTACACTACATGTATTTCATAAGCAGATATATGCATATCATTGACTGACCAGGTCAGATGATTAATGCAGTGTACACACTGTTGATTTTGTGTTTGTACGCACTAGACCCCTTTGAGGATCCATTGATGTTAATGCGGGTATTGATTAGCTTCATGGTTTGGCAATCCGTTACACCAATGATTTCATAAGTTTGTACCACTAGTGGTGAGAGAGCAGATTCTGAGTTTCTGGTGAGAAGTACATACTGAATATATGTTAGTCTTGCAACTTTCCTCATAAATCAGGGATTAATGAATGTAATAAAATAACCCATGTGGTGGCCTATCAGGGTTTAACACATATAAAGGGTTTAAATCAAGGATAGTTAATAGTAGCTTGTCTGCACCATGGCAGTTAACATCTCTTTTAAGGGGAATAATTCCCTCTTTTTGTGATTTGGAGACAAAGCTAAATCTGTATCAAATTCCCACCATGTTAGATTGTGGAAACGGGATGCTAAAATCATTGCTGGGTCTAAGAAGCGGTGTCCTAATATTTTAAAGTCATTTAATCCTGAAATAAAGTAAACATCCCATGTGTATGCATGTGACCATTGTGGCCACAACTTGTATTTCAGTAATTTCTTCAGTGTCATATATGCTATGAATAATATATATATATATATATATATATATATATATATATATATATATATATATATATATATATATATATATATATATATATATAAGCTGGTTGTATATTTTGTACAATAAAAGTTAAAATGAATGTAGTTATGAAAATATTGTCCAGCTTTCATGTATTATTTAATGTATCTAACCGTTACTACTAGGTCTATAATATCAAACATCTATGCAGCTGACACTTAGTGATATCAGTTAAAGGGGCCCAATCACCTGTAAAGCATGTTGAGTTAACAAGAAAAATGATTTCTTCGCTTTAAAATAAATCCGACCTGCCAAAAAATTGCCTTGAAACCGTTTGCTTACTCCTGTAAACGAGTGTTGAAAACAGTGCACCGGGCGCGATGGCAGGTGTCAACATAAACACAGTACGTGGGCCCGTGTGCAGCGCGATGTCAATCAGGAGATGCCTTGACTGACTTGGCCAAAAAAAATAAAATACATGTTCTCGCAGGCTGAAACACCGCGTGTTGCCCCTATTAATCAGACCTCCGGTCATGCGGCCTTGTTATGTTAAACAGACACACGTGAGCTGCGTTTACCAACTCGCACGGTCATAACAAGTTGTTAAACAGTCGTATGCGAGCAAAAGAGACTGTGTGCTGGGATGGTTCTGCTGGGAAACCTTTGTATAAAGCAAAACAGAACTGATAGTGTGAAAGAATAGGCATAATATTGATGCTGATTATGTCCCTTTAAGGCATTGTCGGCTGCGCAGTGGCTGGAGTGTGGACTGTCTAGGCAGCCGACATTGCATTGGTTTGGCTTTAGGCTTTGTCATTGGTCCTCCCGGGTTGGACCTAGGTACCTCTCTTAAGGTTTTGCCAGTAGACCTCTCTTTAGGTTTTGTCATTAGTCCTCTCTTTAGGTTTTGTCATTGGTCCTCCCGGGTTGGACCTAGGGACCTCTCTTTAGGTTTTGTCATTAGTCCTCGCAGGTTGGACCTTGGGACCTCTCTTTAGGTTTTGTCATTAGTCCTCCCGGGTTGGACCTTGGGACCTCTCTTTAGGTTTTGCCAGTAGACCTCTCTTTAGGCTTTGTCATTGGTCCTCCCGGGTTGGACCTAGGTACCTCTCTTAAGGTTTTGCCAGTAGACCTCTCTTTAGGTTTTGTCATTAGTCCTCGCAGGTTGGACCTAGGGCCCTCTCTTTAGGTTTTGCCAGTAGACCTCTCTTTAGGTTTTGTCATTGGTCCTCCCGGGTTGGACCTAGGGACCTCTCTTTAGGTTTTGTCATTAGTCCTCGCAGGTTGGACCTTGGGACCACTCTTTAGGTTTTGTCATTAGTCCTCCCGGGTTGGACCTTGGGACCTCTCTTTAGGTTTTGCCAGTAGACCTCTCTTTAGGTTTTGTCATTGGTCCTCCCGGGTTGGACCTAGGGACCTCTCTTTAGGTTTTGTCATTAGTCCTCGCAGGTTGGACCTTGGGACCTCTCTTTACGTTTTGTCATTAGTCCTCCCGGGTTGGACCTAGGTACCTCTCTTAAGGTTTTGCCAGTAGACCTCTCTTTAGGTTTTGTCATTAGTCCTCCCGGGTTGGACTTTGGGTCCTCTCTTTAGGTTATGCAGTAGACCTCTCTTTAGGTTTTTGTCATTAGTCCTCCCGGGTTGGACCTAGGAACCTCTCTTTCGGTTTTGTCATTATTCCTCGCGGGTTGGACCTAGGGACCTCTCTTTTGGTTTTGTCATTAGTCTTCCCGGGTTGGACCTAGGGACCTCTCTTTAGGTTTTGTCATTAGTCCTCGCGGGTTGGACCTAGGGACCTCTCTTTTGGTTTTGTCATTAGTCCTCGCGGGTTGGACCTAGGGACCTCTCTTTTGGTTTTCCCAGTAGACCTCTCCTTAGGTTTTATCATTAGTCCTCCCGGGTTGCACCTAGGGATCTCTCTTTAGGTTTTGCCAGTAGACCTCTCTTTAGGTTTTATCATTAGTCCTCCCGGGTTGGACCTAGGGGCCTCTCTTTTGGTTTTGCCAGTAGACCTCTCCTTAGGTTTTATCATTAGTCCTCCGGGGTCGGACCTTTGGACCTCTCTATTAGGTTTTGCCAGTAGACCTCTCCTTAGGTTTTATCATAGTCCTCCCGGGTCGGACCTTTGGACCTGTCTTTAGGTTTTGCCAGTAGACCTCTCTTTAGGTTTTGTCATTAGTCCTCCCGGGTTGGACCTAAGGCCCTCTCTTTAGGCCTTTTTTCATAAGTCCTCCCGGGTTGGACCTTGGAACCTCTCTGTAAGTATTTTCATTAGTCCTCCCGGGTTGGCCCTTGGGTCCTCTCTTTAGGTTATGCAGTAGACCTCTCTTAAGGTTTTATCATTAGTCCTCCCGGGTCGGACCTTTGGACCTCTCTTTAGGTTTTGCCAGTAGACCTATCTTTAGGTTTTATCATAAGTCCTCCCGGGTCGGACCTTTGGACCTGTCTTTAGGTTTTGCCAGTAGACCTCTCTTTAGGTTTTGTCATTAGTCCTCCCGGGTTGGACCTTGGAACCTCTCTGTAAGTATTTTCATTAGTCCTCCCGGGTTGGACCTAGGGTCCTCTCTTTAGGTTATGCAGTAGACCTCTCTTTAGGTTTTGTCATAAGTCCTCCCGGGTTGGACCTAGGAACCTCTCTTTCGGTTTTGTCATTAGTCCTCGCGGGTTGGACCTAGGGCCCTCTCTTTAGGCTTTTTTTCATAAGTCTTCCTGGGATGGACCTTGGAACCTCTCTGTAAGAATTTTCATTAGTCCTCCCGCGTTGGACCTTGGGTCCTCTCTTTAGGTTATGCAGTAGACCTCTCTTTAGGTTTTTGTCATTAGTCCTCCCGGGTTGGACCTAGGAACCTCTCTTTCGGTTTTGTCATTATTCCTCGCGGGTTAGTCCTAGGGACCTCTCTTTTGGTTTTGTCATTAGTCTTCCCGGGTTGGACCTAGGGACCTCTCTTTAGGTTTTGTCATTAGTCCTCGCGGGTTGGACCTAGGGACCTCTCTTTTGGTTTTGTCATTAGTCCTCGCGGGTTGGACCTAGGGACCTCTCTTTTGGTTTTCCCAGTAGACCTCTCCTTAGGTTTAATCATTAGTCCTCCCGGGTTGCACCTAGGGATCTCTCTTTAGGTTTTGCCAGTAGACCTCTCTTTAGGTTTTATCATTAGTCCTCCCGGGTTGGACCTAGGGACCTCTCTTTTGGTTTTGCCAGTAGACCTCTCCTTAGGTTTTATCATTAGTCCACCGGGGTCGGACCTTTGGACCTCTCTTTAGGTTTTGCCAGTAGACCTCTCTTTATGTTTTATCATTAGTCCTCCCGGGTCGGACCTTTGGACCTGTCTTTAGGTTTTGAAAGTAGACCTCTCTTTAGGTTTTATCATTAGTCCTCCCGGGTTGGACCTAGGGACCTCTTCCGGTTTTGCCAGTAGACCTCTTTTAGGTTTTGTCATTAGTCCTCCCGGGTTAGACCTAGGGACCTCTCTTTAGGTTTTGTCATTAGTCCTCCCGGGTTGGACCTTGGGACCTCTCTTTAGGTTTTGCCAGTAGACCTCTCTTTAGGCTTTGTCATTGGTCCTCCCGGGTTGGACCTAGGTACCTCTCTTAAGGTTTTGCCAGTAGACCTCTCTTTAGGTTTTGTCATTAGTCCTCGCAGGTTGGACCTAGGGCCCTCTCTTTAGGTTTTGCCAGTAGACCTCTCTTTAGGTTTTGTCATTGGTACTCCCGGGTTGGACCTAGGGACCTCTCTTTAGGTTTTGTCATTAGTCCTCGCAGGTTGGACCTAGGAACCTCTCTTTCGGTTTTGTCATTAGTCCTCGCGGGTTGGACCTAGGGCCCTCTCTTTAGGCTTTTTTTCATAAGTCTTCCTGGGATGGACCTTGGAACCTCTCTGTAAGTATTTTCATTAGTCCTCCCGCGTTGGACTTTGGGTCCTCTCTTTAGGTTATGCAGTAGACCTCTCTTTAGGTTTTTGTCATTAGTCCTCCCGGGTTGGACCTAGGAACCTCTCTTTCGGTTTTGTCATTATTCCTCGCGGGTTAGTCCTAGGGACCTCTCTTTTGGTTTTGTCATTAGTCTTCCCGGGTTGGACCTAGGGGCCTCTCTTTAGGTTTTGTCATTAGTCCTCGCGGGTTGGACCTAGGGACCTCTCTTTTGGTTTTGTCATTAGTCCTCGCGGGTTGGACCTAGGGACCTCTCTTTTGGTTTTCCCAGTAGACCTCTCCTTAGGTTTAATCATTAGTCCTCCCGGGTTGCACCTAGGGATCTCTCTTTAGGTTTTGCCAGTAGACCTCTCTTTAGGTTTTATCATTAGTCCTCCCGGGTTGGACCTAGGGACCTCTCTTTTGGTTTTGCCAGTAGACCTCTCCTTAGGTTTTATCATTAGTCCACCGGGGTCGGACCTTTGGACCTCTCTTTAGGTTTTGCCAGTAGACCTCTCTTTATGTTTTATCATTAGTCCTCCCGGGTCGGACCTTTGGACCTGTCTTTAGGTTTTGAAAGTAGACCTCTCTTTAGGTTTTATCATTAGTCCTCCCGGGTTGGACCTAGGGACCTCTTCCGGTTTTGCCAGTAGACCTCTTTTAGGTTTTGTCATTAGTCCTCCCGGGTTAGACCTAGGGACCTCTCTTTAGGTTTTGTCATTAGTCCTCCCGGGTTGGACCTTGGGACCTCTCTTTAGGTTTTGCCAGTAGACCTCTCTTTAGGCTTTGTCATTGGTCCTCCCGGGTTGGACCTAGGTACCTCTCTTAAGGTTTTGCCAGTAGACCTCTCTTTAGGTTTTGTCATTAGTCCTCGCAGGTTGGACCTAGGGCCCTCTCTTTAGGTTTTGCCAGTAGACCTCTCTTTAGGTTTTGTCATTGGTCCTCCCGGGTTGGACCTAGGGACCTCTCTTTAGGTTTTGTCATTAGTCCTCGCAGGTTGGACCTTGGGACCACTCTTTAGGTTTTGTCATTAGTCCTCCCGGGTTGGACCTTGGGACCTCTCTTTAGGTTTTGCCAGTAGATTTCTCTTTAGGTTTTGTCATTGGTCCTCCCGGGTTGGACCTAGGGACCTCTCTTTAGGTTTTGTCATTAGTCCTCGCAGGTTGGACCTTGGGACCTCTCTTTACGTTTTGTCATTAGTCCTCCCGGGTTGGACCTAGGTACCTCTCTTAAGGTTTTGCCAGTAGACCTCTCTTTAGGTTTTTCATTAGTCCTCCCGGGTTGGACCTTGGGTCCTCTCTTTAGGTTATGCAGTAGACCTCTCTTTAGGTTTTTGTCATTAGTCCTCCCGGGTTGGACCTAGGAACCTCTCTTTCGGTTTTGTCATTATTCCTCGCGGGTTGGACCTAGGGACCTCTCTTTTGGTTTTGTCATTAGTCTTCCCGGGTTGGACCTAGGGACCTCTCTTTAGGTTTTGTCATTAGTCCTCGCGGGTTGGACCTAGGGACCTCTCTTTTGGTTTTGTCATTAGTCCTCGCGGGTTGGACCTAGGGACCTCTCTTTTGGTTTTCCCAGTAGACCTCTCCTTAGGTTTTATCATTAGTCCTCCCGGGTTGCACCTAGGGATCTCTCTTTAGGTTTTGCCAGTAGACCTCTCTTTAGGTTTTATCATTAGTCCTCCCGGGTTGGACCTAGGGGCCTCTCTTTTGGTTTTGCCAGTAGACCTCTCCTTAGGTTTTATCATTAGTCCTCCGGGGTCGGACCTTTGGACCTCTCTATTAGGTTTTGCCAGTAGACCTCTCCTTAGGTTTTATCATAGTCCTCCCGGGTCGGACCTTTGGACCTGTCTTTAGGTTTTGCCAGTAGACCTCTCTTTAGGTTTTGTCATTAGTCCTCCCGGGTTGGACCTAAGGCCCTCTCTTTAGGCCTTTTTTCATAAGTCCTCCCGGGTTGGACCTTGGAACCTCTCTGTAAGTATTTTCATTAGTCCTCCCGGGTTGGCCCTTGGGTCCTCTCTTTAGGTTATGCAGTAGACCTCTCTTAAGGTTTTATCATTAGTCCTCCCGGGTCGGACCTTTGGACCTCTCTTTAGGTTTTGCCAGTAGACCTATCTTTAGGTTTTATCATAAGTCCTCCCGGGTCGGACCTTTGGACCTGTCTTTAGGTTTTGCCAGTAGACCTCTCTTTAGGTTTTGTAATTAGTCCTCCCGGGTTGGACCTTGGAACCTCTCTGTAAGTATTTTCATTAGTCCTCCCGGGTTGGACCTAGGGTCCTCTCTTTAGGTTATGCAGTAGACCTCTCTTTAGGTTTTGTCATCAGTCCTCCCGGGTTGGACCTAGGAACCTCTCTTTCGGTTTTGTCATTAGTCCTCGCGGGTTGGACCTAGGGCCCTCTCTTTAGGCTTTTTTTCATAAGTCTTCCTGGGATGGACCTTGGAACCTCTCTGTAAGTATTTTCATTAGTCCTCCCGCGTTGGACCTTGGGTCCTCTCTTTAGGTTATGCAGTAGACCTCTCTTTAGGTTTTTGTCATTAGTCCTCCCGGGTTGGACCTAGGAACCTCTCTTTCGGTTTTGTCATTATTCCTCGCGGGTTAGTCCTAGGGACCTCTCTTTTGGTTTTGTCATTAGTCTTCCCGGGTTGGACCTAGTGACCTCTCTTTAGGTTTTGTCATTAGTCCTCGCGGGTTGGACCTAGGGACCTCTCTTTTGGTTTTGTCATTAGTCCTCGCGGGTTGGACCTAGGGACCTCCCTTTTGGTTTTCCCAGTAGACCTCTCCTTAGGTTTAATCATTAGTCCTCCCGGGTTGCACCTAGGGATCTCTCTTTAGGTTTTGCCAGTAGACCTCTCTTTAGGTTTTATCATTAGTCCTCCCGGGTTGGACCTAGGGACCTCTCTTTTGGTTTTGCCAGTAGACCTCTCCTTAGGTTTTATCATTAGTCCACCGGGGTCGGACCTTTGGACCTCTCTTTAGGTTTTGCCAGTAGACCTCTCTTTATGTTTTATCATTAGTCCTCCCGGGTCGGACCTTTGGACCTGTCTTTAGGTTTTGAAAGTAGACCTCTCTTTAGGTTTTATCATTAGTCCTCCCGGGTTGGACCTAGGGACCTCTTCCGGTTTTGCCAGTAGACCTCTTTTAGGTTTTGTCATTAGTCCTCCCGGGTTAGACCTAGGGACCTCTCTTTAGGTTTTGCCAGTAGACCTCTCTTTAGGTTTTATCATTAGTCCTCCCGGGTTGGACCTTGGAACCTCTCTGTAAGTATTTTCATTAGTCCTCCCGGGTTGGAGCTAGGGACCTCTCTTTCGGTTTTGTCATTAGTCCGCGCGGGTTGGACCTAGGGACCTCTCTTTTGGTTTAACCAGTAGACCTCTGTTTAGGTTTTATCATTAGTCCTCCCGGGTCGGACCTTTGGACCTCTTTTTAGGTTTTGCCAGTAGACCTCTCTTTAGGTTTTATCATAAGTCCTCCCAGGTTGGACCTAGGGACCTCTCTTTTGGTTTTGCCAGTAGACCTCTCCTTAGGTTTTATCTTTAGTCCTCCCGGGTCGGACCTTTGGTCCTCTCTTTAGGTTTTGCCAGTAGACCTCTCTTTAGGTTTTATCATTAGTCCTCCCGGGTTGGACCTAGGGACCTCTCTTTTGGTTTTGCCAGTAGACCTCTCCTTAGGTTTTGTCTCTAGTCCTCCTGGGTTGGACCTAGGGACCTCTATTTAGGTTTTGCCAGTAGACCTCTCCTTAGGTTTTAACATTAGTCCTCCCGGGTCGTACCTTTGGACCTGTCTTTAGGTTTTGCCAGTAGACCTCTCTTTAGGTTTTGTCATTAGTCCTCCCGGGTTGGACCTAGGGCCCTCTCTTTAGGCCTTTTTTCATAAGTCCTCCCGGGTTGGCCTTGGAACCTCTCTGTAAGTATTTTCATTAGTCCTCCCGGGTTGGACCTTGGGTCCTCTCTTTAGGTTATGCAGTAGAACTCTCTTA
The DNA here is from genome assembly GCA_026874595.1 of Sipunculus nudus. NCBI lineage: Eukaryota > Metazoa > Annelida > Sipuncula > Golfingiida > Sipunculidae > Sipunculus > Sipunculus nudus. The sequence continues at coordinate 59,686,624 of CM049322.1, read as the reverse complement.
AGGTTATATCATTAGTCCTCCCGGGTTGGACCTAGGGCCCTCTCTTTAGGCCTTTTTTCATAAGTCCTCCCGGGTTGGCCTTGGAACCTCTCTGTAAGTATTTTCATTAGTCCTCCCGGGTTGGACCTTGGGTCCTCTCTTTAGGTTATGCAGTAGAACTCTCTTAAGGTTATATCATTAGTCCTCCCGGGTTGGACCTAGGGCCCTCTCTTTAGGCCTTTTTTCATAAGTCCTCCCGGGTTGGCCTTGGAACCTCTCTGTAAGTATTTTCATTAGTCCTCCCGGGTTGGACCTTGGGTCCTCTCTTTAGGTTATGCAGTAGAACTCTCTTAAGGTTATATCATTAGTCCTCCCGGGTTGGACCTAGGGACCTCTCTTTTGGTTTTGCCAGTAGACCTCTCCTTAGGTTTTATCATTGGTCCTCCCGGGTCGGACCTTTGGACCTCTCTTTAGGTTTTGCCAGTAGACCTATCTTTAGGTTTTATCATTAGTCCTCGCGGGTTGGACCTAGGGACCTCTCTTTTGGTTTTGCCAGTAGACCTCTCCTTAGGTTTTGTCATTAGTCCTCCCGGGTTGGACCTTGGAACCTCTCTGTAAGTTTTTTCATTAGTCCTCCCGGGTTGGACATAGGGTCCTCTCTTTAGGTTATGCAGTAGACCTCTCTTTAGGTTTTGTCATTAGTCCTCCCGGGTAGGACCTAGGGACCTCTCTTTTGGTTTTGTCATTAGTCCTCGCGGGTTGGACCTAGGGCCCTCTCTTTAGGCTTTTTTTCATAAGTCCTCCCGGGATGGACCTTGGAACCTCTCTGTAAGTATTTTCATTAGTCCTCCCGGGTTGGACCTTGGGTCCTCTCTTTAGGTTATGCAGTAGACCTCTCTTTAGGTTTTTGTCATTAGTCCTCCCGGGTTGGACCTATGGAAATCTCTTAAGGTTTTGCCAGTAGACCTCTCTTTTGGTTTTGTCATTAGTCCACCCGGGTTGGACCTAGGGACCTCTCTTTCGGTTTTGCCAGTAGACCTCTCTTTAGGTTTTATCATTAGTCCTCCTGGGTCGGACATTTGGACCTCTCTTTAGGTTTTGCCAGTAGACCTAAGTATAGGTTTTGTCATTAGTCCTCCAGGGTTGGACCTAGGGACCTCTCTTAAGGTTTTGTTATTAGTCCTCCCGGGTTGGACCTAAGGACCTCAGTATAGGTTTTGTCATTAGTCCTCCCGGGTTGGACCTAGGGAAATCTCTTTAGGTTTTGCCAGTAGACCTCTCCTTAGGTTTTGTCATTAGTCCTCCCGGGGTGGACCTAGGGAAATCTCTTTAGGTTTTGCCAGTAGACCTCTCCTTAGGTTTTGTCATTAGTCCTCCCGGGGTGGACCTAGGGAAATCTCTTTAGGTTTTGCCAGTAGACCTCTCCTTAGGTTTTGTCATTAGTCCTCCCGGGGTGGACCTAGGGAAATCTCTTTAGGTTTTGCCAGTAGACCTCTCTTTCGGTTTTGTCAGTATTCCTCCCGAGTTGGACCTAGGGACCTCTCTTTAGGTTTTGCCAGTAGACCTCTCCTTAGGTGTTATCATTAGTCCTCCCGGGTTGGACCTATGGACCTCTCTTTCGGTTTTGCCAGTAGACCTCTCTTTAGGTTTTGTCATTAGTCCTCCCGGGTCGGACCTTGGGACCCCTCTTTATTTTTTGTCATTAGTCCTCCCGGGTTGGACCAAGGGACCTCTCTTTAAGTTTTGCCAGTAGACCTCTCCTTAAGTTTTATCATAAGTCCTCCCAGGTTGCACCTAGGGACCTCTCTTAAGGTTTTGCCAGTAGACCTCTCTTTATGTTTTATCATTCGTCCTCCCGGGTTGGACCTAGGGACCCCTCTTTTGTTTTTCCCAGTAGACCTTGCTTAGGTTTTATCATTAGTACTCCCGGGTCGGACCTTTGGACCTGTCTTTAGGTTTTGCCAGTAGACCTCTCTTTAGGTTTTGTCATTAGTCCTCCCGGGTCGGACCTAGGGCCCTCTCTTTAGGTTTTTCCTCATAAGTCCTCCCGGGTAGGACTTTGGAACCCCTCTGTAAGTATTTTCATTAGTCCTCCCGGGTTGGACTTTGGGTCCTCTCTTTAGGTTATGCAGTAGACCTTTCTTTAGTTTTTATCATTAGTCCTCCCGGGTTGGACCTAGGGACCTCTCTTTCGGTTTTGCCAGTAGACCTCTGTTTAGGTTTTATCATTAGTCCTCCCGGGTCGGACCTTTGGATCTCTCTTTAGGTTTTGCCAGTAGACCTCTGTTTTGGTTTTGTCATTAGTCCTCCCGGGTTGGACCTAGGGAAATCTCTTAAGGTTTTGCCTCTAGACTTCTTTTTAGGCTTGGTCATTAATCCACCCCGCTTGGACCTAGGGAAATCTCTTTAGGTTTTGCCAGTAGACCTCTCCTGAGGTTTTGTAATTAGTCCTCCCGGGTTGGACCTAGGGAAATCTCTTTAGGTTTTGCCAGTAGACCTCTCTTTAGGTTTTGTCATTAGTCCTCCCGGGTTGGACCTAGGGAAATCTCTTTAGGTTTTGCCAGTAGACCTCTCTTTTGGTTTTGTCATTAGTCCACCCGGATTGGACCTAGGGACCTCTTTTTCGGTTTTGCCAGTAGAACTCTCTTTAGGTTTTATCATTAGTCCTCCTGGGTCGGACCTTTGGACCTCTCTTTAGGTTTTGCCAGTAGACCTCTCTTTAGGTTTTATCATTAGTCCTCCTGGGTCGGACCTTTGGACCTCTCTTTAGGTTTTGCCAGTAGACCTCTCCTTTGGTTTTGTCATTAGTCCTCCCGGGTTGGACCTAGGGACCTCTCTTAAGGTTTTGCCAGTAGACCTCTCTTTAGGTTGTATCATTAGTGCTCCCGGGTTGGACCTTGGGACCTCTCTTTCGGTTTTGTCATTATCCTCCCGGGTTTGACCTAAGGACCTCAGTATAGGTTTGTCATTAGTCCTCCCGGGGTGGACCTAGGGAAATCTCTTTAGGTTTTGCCAGTAGACCTCTCTTTTGGTTTTGTCATTAGTCCTCCCGGGTTGGACCTAGGGACCTCTCTTTAGGTTTTGCCAGTAGACCTCTCCTTAGGTTTTGTCATTGGTCCTCCCGGGTTGGACCTAGGGACCTCTCTTTAGGATTTGTCATTAGTCCTCGCAGGTTGGACCTTGGGACCTCTCTTTAGGTTTTGTCATTAGTCCTCCCGGGTTGGACCTTGGGACCTCTCTTTAGGTTTTGCCAGTAGACCTTTCTTTAGGCTTTGTCATTGGTCCTCCCGGGTTGGACCTAGGTACCTCTCTTAAGGTTTTGCCAGTAGACCTCTCTTTAGGTTTTGTCATTAGTCCTCGCAGGTTGGACCTAGGGCCCTCTCTTTAGGTTTTGCCAGTAGACCTCTCTTTAGGTTTTGTCATTGGTCCTCCCGGGTTGGACCTAGGGACCTCTCTTTAGGTTTTGTCATTAGTCCTCGCAGGTTGGACCTTGGGGCCACTCTTTAGGTTTTGTCATTAGTCCTCCCGGGTTGGACCTTGGGACCTCTCTTTAGGTTTTGCCAGTAGACCTCTCTTTAGGTTTTGTCATTGGTCCTCCCGGGTTGGACCTAGGGACCTCTCTTTAGGTTTTGTCATTAGTCCTCGCAGGTTGGACCTTGGGACCTCTCTTTACGTTTTGTCATTAGTCCTCCCGGGTTGGACCTAGGTACCTCTCTTAAGGTTTTGCCAGTAGACCTCTCTTTAGGTTTTGTCATTAGTCCTCCCGGGTTGGACCTTGGGTCCTCTCTTTAGGTTATGCAGTAGACCTCTCTTTAGGTTTTTGTCATTAGTCCTCCCGGGTTGGACCTAGGAACCTCTCTTTCGGTTTTGTCATTATTCCTCGCGGGTTGGACCTAGGGACCTCTCTTTTGGTTTTGTCATTAGTCTTCCCGGGTTGGACCTAGGGACCTCTCTTTAGGTTTTGTCATTAGTCCTCGCGGGTTGGACCTAGGGACCTCTCTTTTGGTTTTGTCATTAGTCCTCGCGGGTTGGACCTAGGGACCTCTCTTTTGGTTTTCCCAGTAGACCTCTCCTTAGGTTTTATCATTAGTCCTCCCGGGTTGCACCTAGGGATCTCTCTTTAGGTTATGCCAGTAGACCTCTCTTTAGGTTTTATCATTAGTCCTCCCGGGTTGGACCTAGGGGCCTCTCTTTTGGTTTTGCCAGTAAACCTCTCCTTAGGTTTTATCATTAGTCCTCCGGGGTCGGACCTTTGGACCTCTCTATTAGGTTTTGCCAGTAGACCTCTCCTTAGGTTTTATCATAGTCCTCCCGGGTCGGACCTTTGGACCTGTCTTTAGGTTTTGCCAGTAGACCTCTCTTTAGGTTTTGTCATTAGTCCTCCCGGGTTGGACCTAAGGCCCTCTCTTTAGGCCTTTTTTCATAAGTCCTCCCGGGTTGGATCTTGGAACCTCTCTGTAAGTATTTTCATTAGTCCTCCCGGGTTGGCCCTTGGGTCCTCTCTTTAGGTTATGCAGTAGACCTCTCTTAAGGTTTTATCATTAGTCCTCCCGGGTCGGACCTTTGGACCTCTCTTTAGGTTTTGCCAGTAGACCTATCTTTAGGTTTTATCATAAGTCCTCCCGGGTCGGACCTTTGGACCTGTCTTTAGGTTTTGCCAGTAGACCTCTCTTTAGGTTTTGTCATTAGTCCTCCCGGGTTGGACCTTGGAACCTCTCTGTAAGTATTTTCATTAGTCCTCCCGGGTTGGACCTAGGGTCCTCTCTTTAGGTTATGCAGTAGACCTCTCTTTAGGTTTTGTCATAAGTCCTCCCGGGTTGGACCTAGGAACCTCTCTTTCGGTTTTGACATTAGTCCTCGCGGGTTGGACCTAGGGCCCTCTCTTTAGGCTTTTTTTCATAAGTCTTCCTGGGATGGACCTTGGAACCTCTCTGTAAGTATTTTCATTAGTCCTCCCGCGTTGGACCTTGGGTCCTCTCTTTAGGTTATGCAGTAGACCTCTCTTTAGGTTTTTGTCATTAGTCCTCCCGGGTTGGACCTAGGAACCTCTCTTTCGGTTTTGTCATTATTCCTCGCGGGTTAGTCCTAGGGACCTCTCTTTTGGTTTTGTCATTAGTCTTCCCGGGTTGGACCTAGGGACCTCTCTTTAGGTTTTGTCATTAGTCCTCGCGGGTTGGACCTAGGGACCTCTCTTTTGGTTTTGTCATTAGTCCTCGCGGGTTGGACCTAGGGACCTCTCTTTTGGTTTTCCCAGTAGACCTCTCCTTAGGTTTAATCATTAGTCCTCCCGGGTTGCACCTAGGGATCTCTCTTTAGGTTTTGCCAGTAGACCTCTCTTTAGGTTTTATCATTAGTCCTCCCGGGTTGGACCTAGGGACCTCTCTTTTGGTTTTGCCAGTAGACCTCTCCTTAGGTTTTATCATTAGTCCACCGGGGTCGGACCTTTGGACCTCTCTTTAGGTTTTGCCAGTAGACCTCTCTTTATGTTTTATCATTAGTCCTCCCGGGTCGGACCTTTGGACCTGTCTTTAGGTTTTGAAAGTAGACCTCTCTTTAGGTTTTATCATTAGTCCTCCCGGGTTGGACCTAGGGACCTCTTCCGGTTTTGCCAGTAGACCTCTTTTAGGTTTTGTCATTAGTCCTCCCGGGTTAGACCTAGGGACCTCTCTTTAGGTTTTGTCATTAGTCCTCCCGGGTTGGACCTTGGGACCTCTCTTTAGGTTTTGCCAGTAGACCTCTCTTTAGGCTTTGTCATTGGTCCTCCCGGGTTGGACCTAGGTACCTCTCTTAAGGTTTTGCCAGTAGACCTCTCTTTAGGTTTTGTCATTAGTCCTCGCAGGTTGGACCTAGGGCCCTCTCTTTAGGTTTTGCCAGTAGACCTCTCTTTAGGTTTTGTCATTGGTCCTCCCGGGTTGGACCTAGGGACCTCTCTTTAGGTTTTGTCATTAGTCCTCGCAGGTTGGACCTTGGGACCACTCTTTAGGTTTTGTCATTAGTCCTCCCGGGTTGGACCTTGGGACCTCTCTTTAGGTTTTGCCAGTAGATTTCTCTTTAGGTTTTGTCATTGGTCCTCCCGGGTTGGACCTAGGGACCTCTCTTTAGGTTTTGTCATTATTCCTCGCAGGTTGGACCTTGGGACCTCTCTTTACGTTTTGTCATTAGTCCTCCCGGGTTGGACCTAGGTACCTCTCTTAAGGTTTTGCCAGTAGACCTCTCTTTAGGTTTTGTCATTAGTCCTCCCGGGTTGGACCTTGGGTCCTCTCTTTAGGTTATGCAGTAGACCTCTCTTTAGGTTTTTGTCATTAGTCCTCCCGGGTTGGACCTAGGAACCTCTCTTTCGGTTTTGTCATTATTCCTCGCGGGTTGGACCTAGGGACCTCTCTTTTGGTTTTGTCATTAGTCTTCCCGGGTTGGACCTAGGGACCTCTCTTTAGGTTTTGTCATTAGTCCTCGCGGGTTGGACCTAGGGACCTCTCTTTTGGTTTTGTCATTAGTCCTCGCGGGTTGGACCTAGGGACCTCTCTTTTGGTTTTCCCAGTAGACCTCTCCTTAGGTTTTATCATTAGTCCTCCCGGGTTGCACCTAGGGATCTCTCTTTAGGTTTTGCCAGTAGACCTCTCTTTAGGTTTTATCATTAGTCCTCCCGGGTTGGACCTAGGGGCCTCTCTTTTGGTTTTGCCAGTAGACCTCTCCTTAGGTTTTATCATTAGTCCTCCGGGGTCGGACCTTTGGACCTCTCTATTAGGTTTTGCCAGTAGACCTCTCCTTAGGTTTTATCGTAGTCCTCCCGGGTCGGACCTTTGGACCTGTCTTTAGGTTTTGCCAGTAGACCTCTCTTTAGGTTTTGTCATTAGTCCTCCCGGGTTGGACCTAAGGCCCTCTCTTTAGGCCTTTTTTCATAAGTCCTCCCGGGTTGGACCTTGGAACCTCTCTGTAAGTATTTTCATTAGTCCTCCCGGGTTGGCCCTTGGGTCCTCTCTTTAGGTTATGCAGTAGACCTCTCTTAAGGTTTTATCATTAGTCCTCCCGGGTCGGACCTTTGGACCTCTCTTTAGGTTTTGCCAGTAGACCTATCTTTAGGTTTTATCATAAGTCCTCCCGGGTCGGACCTTTGGACCTGTCTTTAGGTTTTGCCAGTAGACCTCTCTTTAGGTTTTGTCATTAGTCCTCCCGGGTTGGACCTTGGAACCTCTCTGTAAGTATTTTCATTAGTCCTCCCGGGTTGGACCTAGGGTCCTCTCTTTAGGTTATGCAGTAGACCTCTCTTTAGGTTTTGTCATCAGTCCTCCCGGGTTGGACCTAGGAACCTCTCTTTCGGTTTTGTCATTAGTCCTCGCGGGTTGGACCTAGGGCCCTCTCTTTAGGCTTTTTTTCATAAGTCTTCCTGGGATGGACCTTGGAACCTCTCTGTAAGTATTTTCATTAGTCCTCCCGCGTTGGACCTTGGGTCCTCTCTTTAGGTTATGCAGTAGACCTCTCTTTAGGTTTTTGTCATTAGTCCTCCCGGGTTGGACATAGGAACCTCTCTTTCGGTTTTGTCATTAATTCTTCGCGGGTTAGTCCTAGGGACCTCTCTTTTGGTTTTGTCATTAGTCTTCCCGGGTTGGACCTAGGGACCTCTCTTTAGGTTTTGTCATTAGTCCTCGCGGGTTGGACCTAGGGACCTCTGTTTTGGTTTTGTCATTAGTCCTCGCGGGTTGGACCTAGGGACCTCTCTTTTGGTTTTCCCAGTAGACCTCTCCTTAGGTTTAATCATTAGTCCTCCCGGGTTGCACCTAGGGATCTCTCTTTAGGTTTTGCCAGTAGACCTCTCTTTAGGTTTTATCATTAGTCCTCCCGGGTTGGACCTAGGGACCTCTCTTTTGGTTTTGCCAGTAGACCTCTCCTTAGGTTTTTTCATTAGTCCACCGGGGTCGGACCTTTGGACCTCTCTTTAGGTTTTGCCAGTAGACCTCTCTTTATGTTTTATCATTAGTCCTCCCGGGTCGGACCTTTGGACCTGTCTTTAGGTTTTGAAAGTAGACCTCTCTTTAGGTTTTATCATTAGTCCTCCCGGGTTGGACCTAGGGACCTCTTCCGGTTTTGCCAGTAGACCTCTTTTAGGTTTTGTCATTAGTCCTCCCGGGTTAGACCTAGGGACCTCTCTTTAGGTTTTGCCAGTAGACCTCTCTTTAGGTTTTATCATTAGTCCTCCCGGGTTGGACCTTGGAACCTCTCTGTAAGTATTTTCATTAGTCCTCCCGGGTTGGAGCTAGGGACCTCTCTTTCGGTTTTGTCATTAGTCCGCGCGGGTTGGACCTAGGGACCTCTCTTTTGGTTTAACCAGTAGACCTCTGTTTAGGTTTTATCATTAGTCCTCCCGGGTCGGACCTTTGGACCTCTTTTTAGGTTTTGCCAGTAGACCTCTCTTTAGGTTTTATCATTAGTCCTCCCAGGTTGGACCTAGGGACCTCTCTTTTGGTTTTGCCAGTAGACCTCTCCTTAGGTTTTATCTTTAGTCCTCCCGGGTCGGACCTTTGGACCTCTCTTTAGGTTTTGCCAGTAGACCTCTCTTTAGGTTTTATCATTAGTCCTCCCGGGTTGGACCTAGGGACCTCTCTTTTGGTTTTGCCAGTAGACCTCTCCTTAGGTTTTGTCTCTAGTCCTCCTGGGTTTGACCTAGGGACCTCTATTTAGGTTTTGCCAGTAGACCTCTCCTTAGGTTTTAACATTAGTCCTCCCGGGTCGTACCTTTGGACCTGTCTTTAGGTTTTGCCAGTAGACCTCTCTTTAGGTTTTGTCATTAGTCCTCCCGGGTTGGACCTAGGGCCCTCTCTTTAGGCCTTTTTTCATAAGTCCTCCCGGGTTGGCCTTGGAACCTCTCTGTAAGTATTTTCATTAGTCCTCCCGGGTTGGACCTTGGGTCCTCTCTTTAGGTTATGCAGTAGAACTCTCTTAAGGTTATATCATTAGTCCTCCCGGGTTGGACCTAGGGCCCTCTCTTTAGGCCTTTTTTCATAAGTCCTCCCGGGTTGGCCTTGGAACCTCTCTGTAAGTATTTTCATTAGTCCTCCCGGGTTGGACCTTGGGTCCTCTCTTTAGGTTATGCAGTAGAACTCTCTTAAGGTTATATCATTAGTCCTCCCGGGTTGGACCTAGGGCCCTCTCTTTAGGCCTTTTTTCATAAGTCCTCCCGGGTTGGCCTTGGAACCTCTCTGTAAGTATTTTCATTAGTCCTCCCGGGTTGGACCTTGGGTCCTCTCTTTAGGTTATGCAGTAGAACTCTCTTAAGGTTATATCATTAGTCCTCCCGGGTTGGACCTAGGGACCTCTCTTTTGGTTTTGCCAGTAGACCTCTCCTTAGGTTTTATCATTGGTCCTCCCGGGTCGGACCTTTGGACCTCTCTTTAGGTTTTGCCAGTAGACCTATCTTTAGGTTTTATCATTAGTCCTCGCGGGTTGGACCTAGGGACCTCTCTTTTGGTTTTGCCAGTAGACCTCTCCTTAGGTTTTGTCATTAGTCCTCCCGGGTTGGACCTTGGAACCTCTCTGTAAGTTTTTTCATTAGTCCTCCCGGGTTGGACATAGGGTCCTCTCTTTAGGTTCTGCAGTAGACCTCTCTTTAGGTTTTGTCATTAGTCCTCCCGGGTAGGACCTAGGGACCTCTCTTTTGGTTTTGTCATTAGTCCTCGCGGGTTGGACCTAGGGCCCTCTCTTTAGGCTTTTTTTCATAAGTCCTCCCGGGATGGACCTTGGAACCTCTCTGTAAGTATTTTCATTAGTCCTCCCGGGTTGGACCTTGGGTCCTCTCTTTAGGTTATGCAGTAGACCTCTCTTTAGGTTTTTGTCATTAGTCCTCCCGGGTTGGACCTATGGAAATCTCTTAAGGTTTTGCCAGTAGACCTCTCTTTTGGTTTTGTCATTAGTCCACCCGGGTTGGACCTTGGGACCTCTCTTTCGGTTTTGCCAGTAGACCTCTCTTTAGGTTTTATCATTAGTCCTCCTGGGTCGGACATTTGGACCTCTCTTTAGGTTTTGCCAGTAGACCTCAGTATAGGTTTTGTCATTAGTCCTCCAGGGTTGGACCTAGGGACCTCTCTTAAGGTTTTGTTATTAGTCCTCCCGGGTTGGACCTAAGGACCTCAGTATAGGTTTTGTCATTAGTCCTCCCGGGTTGGACCTAGGGAAATCTCTTTAGGTTTTGCCAGTAGACCTCTCCTTAGGTTTTGTCATTAGTCCTCCCGGGGTGGACCTAGGGAAATCTCTTTAGGTTTTGCCAGTAGACCTCTCCTTAGGTTTTGTCATTAGTCCTCCCGGGGTGGACCTAGGGAAATCTCTTTAGGTTTTGCCAGTAGACCTCTCCTTAGGTTTTGTCATTAGTCCTCCCGGGGTGGACCTAGGGAAATCTCTTTAGGTTTTGCCAGTAGACCTCTCTTTCGGTTTTGTCAGTATTCCTCCCGAGTTGGACCTAGGGACCTCTCTTTAGGTTTTGCCAGTAGACCTCTCCTTAGGTGTTATCATTAGTCCTCCCGGGTTGGACCTATGGACCTCTCTTTCGGTTTAGCCAGTAGACCTCTCTTTAGGTTTTGTCATTAGTCCTCCCGGGTCGGACCTTGGGACCCCTCTTTATTTTTTGTCATTAGTCCTCCCGGGTTGGACCTAGGGACCTCTCTTTAAGTTTTGCCAGTAGACCTCTCCTTAAGTTTTATCATTAGTCCTCCAAGGTTGCACCTAGGGACCTCTCTTAAGGTTTTGCCAGTAGACCTCTCTTTAGGTTTTATCATTCGTCCTCCCGGGTTGGACCTAGGGACCCCTCTTTTGTTTTTCCCAGTAGACCTTGCTTAGGTTTTATCATTAGTACTCCCGGGTCGGACCTTTGGACCTGTCTTTAGGTTTTGCCAGTAGACCTCTCTTTAGGTTTTGTCATTAGTCCTCCCGGGTCGGACCTAGGGCCCTCTCTTTAGGTTTTTCCTCATAAGTCCTCCCGGGTAGGACTTTGGAACCCCTCTGTAAGTATTTTCATTAGTCCTCCCGGGTTGGACTTTTGGTCCTCTCTTTAGGTTATGCAGTAGACCTTTCTTTAGTTTTTATCATTAGTCCTCCCGGGTTGGACCTAGGGACCTCTCTTTTGGTTTTGCCAGTAGACCTCTGTTTAGGTTTTATCATTAGTCCTCCCGGGTCGGACCTTTGGATCTCTCTTTAGGTTTTGCCAGTAGACCTCTGTTTTGGTTTTGTCATTAGTCCTCCCGGGTTGGACCTAGGGAAATCTCTTAAGGTTTTGCCTCTAGACTTCTTTTTAGGCTTGGTCATTAATCCACCCCGCTTGGACCTAGGGAAATCTCTTTAGGTTTTGCCAGTAGACCTCTCCTGAGGTTTTGTAATTAGTCCTCCCGGGTTGGACCTAGGGAAATCTCTTTAGGTTTTGCCAGTAGACCTCTCTTTAGGTTTTGTCATTAGTCCTCCCGGGTTGGACCTAGGGAAATCTCTTTAGGTTTTGCCAGTAGACCTCTCTTTTGGTTTTGTCATTAGTCCACCCGGATTGGACCTAGGGACCTCTTTTTCGGTTTTGCCAGTAGAACTCTCTTTAGGTTTTATCATTAGTCCTCCTGGGTCGGACCTTTGGACCTCTCTTTAGGTTTTGCCAGTAGACCTCTCTTTAGGTTTTATCATTAGTCCTCCTGGGTCGGACCTTTGGACCTCTCTTTAGGTTTTGCCAGTAGACCTCTCCTTTGGTTTTGTCATTAGTCCTCCCGGGTTGGACCTAGGGACCTCTCTTAAGGTTTTGCCAGTAGACCTCTCTTTAGGTTGTATCATTAGTGCTCCCGGGTTGGACCTTGGGACCTCTCTTTCGGTTTTGTCATTATCCTCCCGGGTTTGACCTAAGGACCTCAGTATAGGTTTGTCATTAGTCCTCCCGGGGTGGACCTAGGGAAATCTCTTTAGGTTTTGCCAGTAGACCTCTCTTTTGGTTTTGTCATTAGTCCTCCCGGGTTGGACCTAGGGACCTCTCTTTAGGTTTTGCCAGTAGACCTCTCCTTAGGTTTTGTCATTGGTCCTCCCGGGTTGGACCTAGGGACCTCTCTTTAGGATTTGTCATTAGTCCTCGCAGGTTGGACCTTGGGACCTCTCTTTAGGTTTTGTCATTAGTCCTCCCGGGTTGGACCTTGGGACCTCTCTTTAGGTTTTGCCAGTAGACCTTTCTTTAGGCTTTGTCATTGGTCCTCCCGGGTTGGACCTAGGTACCTCTCTTAAGGTTTTGCCAGTAGACCTCTCTTTAGGTTTTGTCATTAGTCCTCGCAGGTTGGACCTAGGGCCCTCTCTTTAGGTTTTGCCAGTAGACCTCTCTTTAGGTTTTGTCATTGGTCCTCCCGGGTTGGACCTAGGGACCTCTCTTTAGGTTTTGTCATTAGTCCTCGCAGGTTGGACCTTGGGGCCACTCTTTAGGTTTTGTCATTAGTCCTCCCGGGTTGGACCTTGGGACCTCTCTTTAGGTTTTGCCAGTAGACCTCTCTTTAGGTTTTGTCATTGGTCCTCCCGGGTTGGACCTAGGGACCTCTCTTTAGGTTTTGTCATTAGTCCTCGCAGGTTGGACCTTGGGACCTCTCTTTACGTTTTGTCATTAGTCCTCCCGGGTTGGACCTAGGTACCTCTCTTAAGGTTTTGCCAGTAGACCTCTCTTTAGGTTTTGTCATTAGTCCTCCCGGGTTGGACCTTGGGTCCTCTCTTTAGGTTATGCAGTAGACCTCTCTTTAGGTTTTTGTCATTAGTCCTCCCGGGTTGGACCTAGGAACCTCTCTTTCGGTTTTGTCATTATTCCTCGCGGGTTGGACCTAGGGACCTCTCTTTTGGTTTTGTCATTAGTCTTCCCGGGTTGGACCTAGGGACCTCTCTTTAGGTTTTGTCATTAGTCCTCGCGGGTTGGACCTAGGGACCTCTCTTTTGGTTTTGTCATTAGTCCTCGCGGGTTGGACCTAGGGACCTCTCTTTTGGTTTTCCCAGTAGACCTCTCCTTAGGTTTTATCATTAGTCCTCCCGGGTTGCACCTAGGGATCTCTCTTTAGGTTATGCCAGTAGACCTCTCTTTAGGTTTTATCATTAGTCCTCCCGGGTTGGACCTAGGGGCCTCTCTTTTGGTTTTGCCAGTAAACCTCTCCTTAGGTTTTATCATTAGTCCTCCGGGGTCGGACCTTTGGACCTCTCTATTAGGTTTTGCCAGTAGACCTCTCCTTAGGTTTTATCATAGTCCTCCCGGGTCGGACCTTTGGACCTGTCTTTAGGTTTTGCCAGTAGACCTCTCTTTAGGTTTTGTCATTAGTCCTCCCGGGTTGGACCTAAGGCCCTCTCTTTAGGCCTTTTTTCATAAGTCCTCCCGGGTTGGATCTTGGAACCTCTCTGTAAGTATTTTCATTAGTCCTCCCGGGTTGGCCCTTGGGTCCTCTCTTTAGGTTATGCAGTAGACCTCTCTTAAGGTTTTATCATTAGTCCTCCCGGGTCGGACCTTTGGACCTCTCTTTAGGTTTTGCCAGTAGACCTATCTTTAGGTTTTATCATAAGTCCTCCCGGGTCGGACCTTTGGACCTGTCTTTAGGTTTTGCCAGTAGACCTCTCTTTAGGTTTTGTCATTAGTCCTCCCGGGTTGGACCTTGGAACCTCTCTGTAAGTATTTTCATTAGTCCTCCCGGGTTGGACCTAGGGTCCTCTCTTTAGGTTATGCAGTAGACCTCTCTTTAGGTTTTGTCATAAGTCCTCCCGGGTTGGACCTAGGAACCTCTCTTTCGGTTTTGACATTAGTCCTCGCGGGTTGGACCTAGGGCCCTCTCTTTAGGCTTTTTTTCATAAGTCTTCCTGGGATGGACCTTGGAACCTCTCTGTAAGTATTTTCATTAGTCCTCCCGCGTTGGACCTTGGGTCCTCTCTTTAGGTTATGCAGTAGACCTCTCTTTAGGTTTTTGTCATTAGTCCTCCCGGGTTGGACCTAGGAACCTCTCTTTCGGTTTTGTCATTATTCCTCGCGGGTTAGTCCTAGGGACCTCTCTTTTGGTTTTGTCATTAGTCTTCCCGGGTTGGACCTAGGGACCTCTCTTTAGGTTTTGTCATTAGTCCTCGCGGGTTGGACCTAGGGACCTCTCTTTTGGTTTTGTCATTAGTCCTCGCGGGTTGGACCTAGGGACCTCTCTTTTGGTTTTCCCAGTAGACCTCTCCTTAGGTTTAATCATTAGTCCTCCCGGGTTGCACCTAGGGATCTCTCTTTAGGTTTTGCCAGTAGACCTCTCTTTAGGTTTTATCATTAGTCCTCCCGGGTTGGACCTAGGGACCTCTCTTTTGGTTTTGCCAGTAGACCTCTCCTTAGGTTTTATCATTAGTCCACCGGGGTCGGACCTTTGGACCTCTCTTTAGGTTTTGCCAGTAGACCTCTCTTTATGTTTTATCATTAGTCCTCCCGGGTCGGACCTTTGGACCTGTCTTTAGGTTTTGAAAGTAGACCTCTCTTTAGGTTTTATCATTAGTCCTCCCGGGTTGGACCTAGGGACCTCTTCCGGTTTTGCCAGTAGACCTCTTTTAGGTTTTGTCATTAGTCCTCCCGGGTTAGACCTAGGGACCTCTCTTTAGGTTTTGTCATTAGTCCTCCCGGGTTGGACCTTGGGACCTCTCTTTAGGTTTTGCCAGTAGACCTCTCTTTAGGCTTTGTCATTGGTCCTCCCGGGTTGGACCTAGGTACCTCTCTTAAGGTTTTGCCAGTAGACCTCTCTTTAGGTTTTGTCATTAGTCCTCGCAGGTTGGACCTAGGGCCCTCTCTTTAGGTTTTGCCAGTAGACCTCTCTTTAGGTTTTGTCATTGGTCCTCCCGGGTTGGACCTAGGGACCTCTCTTTAGGTTTTGTCATTAGTCCTCGCAGGTTGGACCTTGGGACCACTCTTTAGGTTTTGTCATTAGTCCTCCCGGGTTGGACCTTGGGACCTCTCTTTAGGTTTTGCCAGTAGATTTCTCTTTAGGTTTTGTCATTGGTCCTCCCGGGTTGGACCTAGGGACCTCTCTTTAGGTTTTGTCATTATTCCTCGCAGGTTGGACCTTGGGACCTCTCTTTACGTTTTGTCATTAGTCCTCCCGGGTTGGACCTAGGTACCTCTCTTAAGGTTTTGCCAGTAGACCTCTCTTTAGGTTTTGTCATTAGTCCTCCCGGGTTGGACCTTGGGTCCTCTCTTTAGGTTATGCAGTAGACCTCTCTTTAGGTTTTTGTCATTAGTCCTCCCGGGTTGGACCTAGGAACCTCTCTTTCGGTTTTGTCATTATTCCTCGCGGGTTGGACCTAGGGACCTCTCTTTTGGTTTTGTCATTAGTCTTCCCGGGTTGGACCTAGGGACCTCTCTTTAGGTTTTGTCATTAGTCCTCGCGGGTTGGACCTAGGGACCTCTCTTTTGGTTTTGTCATTAGTCCTCGCGGGTTGGACCTAGGGACCTCTCTTTTGGTTTTCCCAGTAGACCTCTCCTTAGGTTTTATCATTAGTCCTCCCGGGTTGCACCTAGGGATCTCTCTTTAGGTTTTGCCAGTAGACCTCTCTTTAGGTTTTATCATTAGTCCTCCCGGGTTGGACCTAGGGGCCTCTCTTTTGGTTTTGCCAGTAGACCTCTCCTTAGGTTTTATCATTAGTCCTCCGGGGTCGGACCTTTGGACCTCTCTATTAGGTTTTGCCAGTAGACCTCTCCTTAGGTTTTATCGTAGTCCTCCCGGGTCGGACCTTTGGACCTGTCTTTAGGTTTTGCCAGTAGACCTCTCTTTAGGTTTTGTCATTAGTCCTCCCGGGTTGGACCTAAGGCCCTCTCTTTAGGCCTTTTTTCATAAGTCCTCCCGGGTTGGACCTTGGAACCTCTCTGTAAGTATTTTCATTAGTCCTCCCGGGTTGGCCCTTGGGTCCTCTCTTTAGGTTATGCAGTAGACCTCTCTTAAGGTTTTATCATTAGTCCTCCCGGGTCGGACCTTTGGACCTCTCTTTAGGTTTTGCCAGTAGACCTATCTTTAGGTTTTATCATAAGTCCTCCCGGGTCGGACCTTTGGACCTGTCTTTAGGTTTTGCCAGTAGACCTCTCTTTAGGTTTTGTCATTAGTCCTCCCGGGTTGGACCTTGGAACCTCTCTGTAAGTATTTTCATTAGTCCTCCCGGGTTGGACCTAGGGTCCTCTCTTTAGGTTATGCAGTAGACCTCTCTTTAGGTTTTGTCATCAGTCCTCCCGGGTTGGACCTAGGAACCTCTCTTTCGGTTTTGTCATTAGTCCTCGCGGGTTGGACCTAGGGCCCTCTCTTTAGGCTTTTTTTCATAAGTCTTCCTGGGATGGACCTTGGAACCTCTCTGTAAGTATTTTCATTAGTCCTCCCGCGTTGGACCTTGGGTCCTCTCTTTAGGTTATGCAGTAGACCTCTCTTTAGGTTTTTGTCATTAGTCCTCCCGGGTTGGACATAGGAACCTCTCTTTCGGTTTTGTCATTAATTCTTCGCGGGTTAGTCCTAGGGACCTCTCTTTTGGTTTTGTCATTAGTCTTCCCGGGTTGGACCTAGGGACCTCTCTTTAGGTTTTGTCATTAGTCCTCGCGGGTTGGACCTAGGGACCTCTGTTTTGGTTTTGTCATTAGTCCTCGCGGGTTGGACCTAGGGACCTCTCTTTTGGTTTTCCCAGTAGACCTCTCCTTAGGTTTAATCATTAGTCCTCCCGGGTTGCACCTAGGGATCTCTCTTTAGGTTTTGCCAGTAGACCTCTCTTTAGGTTTTATCATTAGTCCTCCCGGGTTGGACCTAGGGACCTCTCTTTTGGTTTTGCCAGTAGACCTCTCCTTAGGTTTTTTCATTAGTCCACCGGGGTCGGACCTTTGGACCTCTCTTTAGGTTTTGCCAGTAGACCTCTCTTTATGTTTTATCATTAGTCCTCCCGGGTCGGACCTTTGGACCTGTCTTTAGGTTTTGAAAGTAGACCTCTCTTTAGGTTTTATCATTAGTCCTCCCGGGTTGGACCTAGGGACCTCTTCCGGTTTTGCCAGTAGACCTCTTTTAGGTTTTGTCATTAGTCCTCCCGGGTTAGACCTAGGGACCTCTCTTTAGGTTTTGCCAGTAGACCTCTCTTTAGGTTTTATCATTAGTCCTCCCGGGTTGGACCTTGGAACCTCTCTGTAAGTATTTTCATTAGTCCTCCCGGGTTGGAGCTAGGGACCTCTCTTTCGGTTTTGTCATTAGTCCGCGCGGGTTGGACCTAGGGACCTCTCTTTTGGTTTAACCAGTAGACCTCTGTTTAGGTTTTATCATTAGTCCTCCCGGGTCGGACCTTTGGACCTCTTTTTAGGTTTTGCCAGTAGACCTCTCTTTAGGTTTTATCATTAGTCCTCCCAGGTTGGACCTAGGGACCTCTCTTTTGGTTTTGCCAGTAGACCTCTCCTTAGGTTTTATCTTTAGTCCTCCCGGGTCGGACCTTTGGACCTCTCTTTAGGTTTTGCCAGTAGACCTCTCTTTAGGTTTTATCATTAGTCCTCCCGGGTTGGACCTAGGGACCTCTCTTTTGGTTTTGCCAGTAGACCTCTCCTTAGGTTTTGTCTCTAGTCCTCCTGGGTTTGACCTAGGGACCTCTATTTAGGTTTTGCCAGTAGACCTCTCCTTAGGTTTTAACATTAGTCCTCCCGGGTCGTACCTTTGGACCTGTCTTTAGGTTTTGCCAGTAGACCTCTCTTTAGGTTTTGTCATTAGTCCTCCCGGGTTGGACCTAGGGCCCTCTCTTTAGGCCTTTTTTCATAAGTCCTCCCGGGTTGGCCTTGGAACCTCTCTGTAAGTATTTTCATTAGTCCTCCCGGGTTGGACCTTGGGTCCTCTCTTTAGGTTATGCAGTAGAACTCTCTTAAGGTTATATCATTAGTCCTCCCGGGTTGGACCTAGGGCCCTCTCTTTAGGCCTTTTTTCATAAGTCCTCCCGGGTTGGCCTTGGAACCTCTCTGTAAGTATTTTCATTAGTCCTCCCGGGTTGGACCTTGGGTCCTCTCTTTAGGTTATGCAGTAGAACTCTCTTAAGGTTATATCATTAGTCCTCCCGGGTTGGACCTAGGGCCCTCTCTTTAGGCCTTTTTTCATAAGTCCTCCCGGGTTGGCCTTGGAACCTCTCTGTAAGTATTTTCATTAGTCCTCCCGGGTTGGACCTTGGGTCCTCTCTTTAGGTTATGCAGTAGAACTCTCTTAAGGTTATATCATTAGTCCTCCCGGGTTGGACCTAGGGACCTCTCTTTTGGTTTTGCCAGTAGACCTCTCCTTAGGTTTTATCATTGGTCCTCCCGGGTCGGACCTTTGGACCTCTCTTTAGGTTTTGCCAGTAGACCTATCTTTAGGTTTTATCATTAGTCCTCGCGGGTTGGACCTAGGGACCTCTCTTTTGGTTTTGCCAGTAGACCTCTCCTTAGGTTTTGTCATTAGTCCTCCCGGGTTGGACCTTGGAACCTCTCTGTAAGTTTTTTCATTAGTCCTCCCGGGTTGGACATAGGGTCCTCTCTTTAGGTTCTGCAGTAGACCTCTCTTTAGGTTTTGTCATTAGTCCTCCCGGGTAGGACCTAGGGACCTCTCTTTTGGTTTTGTCATTAGTCCTCGCGGGTTGGACCTAGGGCCCTCTCTTTAGGCTTTTTTTCATAAGTCCTCCCGGGATGGACCTTGGAACCTCTCTGTAAGTATTTTCATTAGTCCTCCCGGGTTGGACCTTGGGTCCTCTCTTTAGGTTATGCAGTAGACCTCTCTTTAGGTTTTTGTCATTAGTCCTCCCGGGTTGGACCTATGGAAATCTCTTAAGGTTTTGCCAGTAGACCTCTCTTTTGGTTTTGTCATTAGTCCACCCGGGTTGGACCTTGGGACCTCTCTTTCGGTTTTGCCAGTAGACCTCTCTTTAGGTTTTATCATTAGTCCTCCTGGGTCGGACATTTGGACCTCTCTTTAGGTTTTGCCAGTAGACCTCAGTATAGGTTTTGTCATTAGTCCTCCAGGGTTGGACCTAGGGACCTCTCTTAAGGTTTTGTTATTAGTCCTCCCGGGTTGGACCTAAGGACCTCAGTATAGGTTTTGTCATTAGTCCTCCCGGGTTGGACCTAGGGAAATCTCTTTAGGTTTTGCCAGTAGACCTCTCCTTAGGTTTTGTCATTAGTCCTCCCGGGGTGGACCTAGGGAAATCTCTTTAGGTTTTGCCAGTAGACCTCTCCTTAGGTTTTGTCATTAGTCCTCCCGGGGTGGACCTAGGGAAATCTCTTTAGGTTTTGCCAGTAGACCTCTCCTTAGGTTTTGTCATTAGTCCTCCCGGGGTGGACCTAGGGAAATCTCTTTAGGTTTTGCCAGTAGACCTCTCTTTCGGTTTTGTCAGTATTCCTCCCGAGTTGGACCTAGGGACCTCTCTTTAGGTTTTGCCAGTAGACCTCTCCTTAGGTGTTATCATTAGTCCTCCCGGGTTGGACCTATGGACCTCTCTTTCGGTTTAGCCAGTAGACCTCTCTTTAGGTTTTGTCATTAGTCCTCCCGGGTCGGACCTTGGGACCCCTCTTTATTTTTTGTCATTAGTCCTCCCGGGTTGGACCTAGGGACCTCTCTTTAAGTTTTGCCAGTAGACCTCTCCTTAAGTTTTATCATTAGTCCTCCAAGGTTGCACCTAGGGACCTCTCTTAAGGTTTTGCCAGTAGACCTCTCTTTAGGTTTTATCATTCGTCCTCCCGGGTTGGACCTAGGGACCCCTCTTTTGTTTTTCCCAGTAGACCTTGCTTAGGTTTTATCATTAGTACTCCCGGGTCGGACCTTTGGACCTGTCTTTAGGTTTTGCCAGTAGACCTCTCTTTAGGTTTTGTCATTAGTCCTCCCGGGTCGGACCTAGGGCCCTCTCTTTAGGTTTTTCCTCATAAGTCCTCCCGGGTAGGACTTTGGAACCCCTCTGTAAGTATTTTCATTAGTCCTCCCGGGTTGGACTTTTGGTCCTCTCTTTAGGTTATGCAGTAGACCTTTCTTTAGTTTTTATCATTAGTCCTCCCGGGTTGGACCTAGGGACCTCTCTTTTGGTTTTGCCAGTAGACCTCTGTTTAGGTTTTATCATTAGTCCTCCCGGGTCGGACCTTTGGATCTCTCTTTAGGTTTTGCCAGTAGACCTCTGTTTTGGTTTTGTCATTAGTCCTCCCGGGTTGGACCTAGGGAAATCTCTTAAGGTTTTGCCTCTAGACTTCTTTTTAGGCTTGGTCATTAATCCACCCCGCTTGGACCTAGGGAAATCTCTTTAGGTTTTGCCAGTAGACCTCTCCTGAGGTTTTGTAATTAGTCCTCCCGGGTTGGACCTAGGGAAATCTCTTTAGGTTTTGCCAGTAGACCTCTCTTTAGGTTTTGTCATTAGTCCTCCCGGGTTGGACCTAGGGAAATCTCTTTAGGTTTTGCCAGTAGACCTCTCTTTTGGTTTTGTCATTAGTCCACCCGGATTGGACCTAGGGACCTCTTTTTCGGTTTTGCCAGTAGAACTCTCTTTAGGTTTTATCATTAGTCCTCCTGGGTCGGACCTTTGGACCTCTCTTTAGGTTTTGCCAGTAGACCTCTCTTTAGGTTTTATCATTAGTCCTCCTGGGTCGGACCTTTGGACCTCTCTTTAGGTTTTGCCAGTAGACCTCTCCTTTGGTTTTGTCATTAGTCCTCCCGGGTTGGACCTAGGGACCTCTCTTAAGGTTTTGCCAGTAGACCTCTCTTTAGGTTGTATCATTAGTGCTCCCGGGTTGAACCTTGGGACCTCTCTTTCGGTTTTGTCATTATCCTCCCGGGTTTGACCTAAGGACCTCAGTATAGGTTTGTCATTAGTCCTCCCGGGGTGGACCTAGGGAAATCTCTTTAGGTTTTGCCAGTAGACCTCTCTTTTGGTTTTGTCATTAGTCCTCCCGGGTTGGACCTAGGGACCTCTCTTTAGGTTTTGCCAGTAGACCTCTCCTTAGGTGTTATCATTAGTCCTCCCGGGTTGGACCTAGGGACCTCGCTTTCGGTTTTGCCAGTAGACCTCTCTTTAGGTTTTATCATTAGTCCTCCCGGGTTGGACCTTGGGACCTCTCTTTAGGTTTTGCCAGTAGACCTCTCTTTATTTTTTGTCATTAGTCCTCCCGGGTTGGACCTAGGGACCTCTCTTTAGGTTTTGTCATTAGTCCTCCCGGGGTGGACCTAGGGAAATCTCTTTAGGTTTTGCTAGTAGACCTCTCTTTTAGTTTTGTCATTAGTCCTCCCGGGTTGGATCTTGGAACCTCTCTTTAAGTTTTTTCATTAGTCCCTTCGGGGTTGGACCTAGGGACCCCTCTTCCGGTTTTGTCAGTAGTCCTCCCGGGTTGGACATTGGGACCTCTCTTTAGGTTTTGCCAGTAGACCTCTCTTTAGGTTTTATCATTAGTCCTCCCGAGTTGGACCTAGGGACCTCTTTTAAGGTTTTGCCAGTAGACCTCTCTTTAGGTTTTGTCATTAGTCCTCCCGGGTTGGACCATGGGACCTCTCTTTCGGTTTTGTCATTAGTCCTCCCGGGTTGGACATAAGGAACTCAGTATAGGTTCTGTCATTAGTCCTCCCGGGTTGGACCAAGGGAAATCTCTTTAGGTTTTGCCAGTAGACCTCTCTTTAGGCTTTGTCATTAATCCTCCCCGGTTGGACCTAGGGAAATCTCTTTAGGTTTTGCCAGTATACCTCTCCTGAGGTTTTGTAATTAGTCCTCCCGGGTTGGACCTAGGGAAATCTCTTTAGGTTTTGCCAGTGGACCTCTCCTTAGTTGTTATCATTAGTCCTCCCGGGTTGGACCTAGGGACCTCTCTTTCGGTTTTGCCAGTAGACCTGTCTTTAGGTTTAATCATTAGTCCTCCCGGGTTGGACCTTGGGACCTCTCTTTAGGATTTGCCAGTAGACCTCTCTTTATTTTTTGTCATTAGTCCTCCCGGGTTGGACCTAGGGACCTTTCTTTAGGTTTTGTCATTAGTCCTCCCGGGGTGGACCTAGGGAAATCTCTTGAGGTTTTGCTAGTAGACCTCTCTTTTAGTTTTGTCATTAGTCCTCCCGGGTTGGATCTTGGGACCTCTCTTTAAGTTTTTTCATTAGTCCCTTCCGGGTTGGACCTAGAAACCCCTCTTCCGGTTTTGTCATTAGTCCTCCCGGGTCGGACCTTGGGACCTCTCCTTAGGTTTTGCCAGTAGACCTCTCTTTAGGTTTTATCATTAGTCCTCCCGAGTTGGACCTAGGGACCTCTCTTAAGGTTTTGCCAGAAGACCTCTCTTTAGGTTTTGTCATTAGTCCTCCCGGGTTGGACCATGAGACCTCTCTTTCGGTTTTGTCATTAGTCCTCCCGAGTTGGACATAAGGACCTCAGTATAGGTTTTGTCATTAGTCCTCCCGGGTTGGACCTAGAGAAATCTCTTTAGGTTTTGCCAGTAGACCTCTCTTTAGGCTTTGTCAATAATCCTCCCCGGTTGGACATAGGGAAATCTCTTTAGGTTTTACCAGTAGACCTCTCCTGAGGTTTTGTAATTAGTCCTCCAGGGTTGGACCTAGGGAAATCTCTTTAGGTTTTGCCAGTGGACCTCTCTTTAGGTTTTGTCATTAGTCCTCCCGGGTTGGACCTATCGAAATCTCTTTAGGTTTTGCCAGAAGACTTCTCTTTTGGTTTTGTTATTAGTCCATCCGGGTTGGACCTAGGGACCTCTCTTTCGGTTTTGTCATTAGTCCTCCCGGGTTGGACATAAGGACCTCAGTATAGGTTTTGTCATTAGCCCTCCGAGGTTGGACCTAGGGAAATCTATTTAGGTTTTGCCAGTAGACTTCTCTTTAGGCTTTGTCATTAATCCTCCCCGGTTGGACCTAGGGAAATCTCTTTAGGTTTGCCAGTAGACCTCTCCTTGGGCTTTGTCATTAGTCCTCCCGGGTTGGACCTATCGAAATCTCTTTAGGTTTTGCCAGTAGACCTCTCTTTTGGTTTTGTCATTAGTCCACCCGGGTTGGACCTTGGGACCTCTCTTTCGGTTTTGTCATTAGTCCTCCCGGGTTAGACATAAGGACCTCAGTATAGGTTTTGTCATTAGTCCTCCGAGGTTGGACCTAGGGAAATCTCTTTAGGTTTTGCCAGTAGACCTCTCCTTAGGTTTTATAATTAGTCCTAGCGGGTTGGACCTAGGGAAATCTCTTTAGGTTTTGCCAGTGGACCACTCCTTGGGTTTTGTCATTAGTCCTCCCGGGTTGGACCTAGGGAAATCTCCTTAGGTTTTGCAAGTAGACCTCTCCTTGGGCTTTGTCATTAGTCCTCCCGGGTTGGACCTATCGAAATCTCTTCAGGTTTTGCCAGTAGACCTCTCTTTTGGTTTTGTCATTAGTCCACCCGGGTTGGTCCTAGGGACCTCTCTTTCGGTTTTGCCAGTAGACCTCTCTTTAGGTTTTATCATTAGTCCTCCTGGGTCGGACATTTGGACCTCTCTTTAGGTTTTGCCAGTAGACCTCTCCTTTGGTTTTGTCATTAGTCCTCCCGGGTTGGACCTTGGGACCTCTGTTTAGGTTTTGCCAGTAGATCTCCCGGGTTCGACCTAGGGACCTCTCTTTGTTTTTTGTCATTAGTCCTCCCGGGTTGGACCTAGGGACCTCTCTTTAGGTTTTGCCAGTAGACCTCTCCTTAAGTTTTATCATTAGTCCTCCCGGGTTGGACCTAGGGACCCCTCTTTTGGTTTTGCCAGTAGACCTCTCTTTAGGTTTTATCATTAGTCCTCCCGGGTTGGACCTAGGGACCCCTCTTTTGGTTTTGCCAGTAGACCTCTCCTTAGGTTTTATCATAAGTCCTCCCGGGTCGGACCTTTGGAGCTGTCTTTAGGTTTTGCCAGTAGACCTCTCTTTAGGTTTTGTCATTAGTCCTCCCATGTTTGACCTAGGGCCCTCTCTTTAGGTTTTTTCTCATAAGTCCTCCCAGGTTGGACCTTGGAACCTCTCTGTAAGTATTTTCCTTAGTCCTCCCGGGTTGGACCTTGGGTCCTCTCTTTAGGGTATGCAGTAGACCTCTCTTTAGGTTTTATCATCAGTCCTCCCGGGTTGGACCTAGGGACCTCTCTTTCGGTTTTGCCAGTAGACCTCTGTTTTGGTTTTGTCATTAGTCCTCCCCGGTTGGACCTAGGGACCTCTCTTTAGGTTTTGACAGTAGACCTCTCTTTAGGTTTTATCATTAGTCCTCCCGGATTGGACCTAGGGACCTCTCTTTAGGTTTTGCCAGTAGACCTCTCTTTAGGTTTTATCATTAGTACTCCCGGGTTGGACCTTGGGACCCCTCTTTTGGTTTTGCCAGTAGACCTCTCTTTAGGTTTTATCATTAGTCCTCCCGGGTTGGACCTAGGGACCCCTCTTTTGGTTTTGCCAGTAGACCTCTCCTTAGGTTTTATCATAAGTCCTCCCGGGTCGGACCTTTGGAGCTGTCTTTAGGTTTTGCCAGTAGACCTCTCTTTAGGTTTTGTCATTAGTCCTCCCATGTTTGACCTAGGGCCCTCTCTTTAGGTTTTTTCTCATAAGTCCTCCCAGGTTGGACCTTGGAACCTCTCTGTAAGTATTTTCCTTAGTCCTCCCGGGTTGGACCTTGGGTCCTCTCTTTAGGGTATGCAGTAGACCTCTCTTTAGGTTTTATCATCAGTCCTCCCGGGTTGGACCTAGGGACCTCTCTTTCGGTTTTGCCAGTAGACCTCTGTTTTGGTTTTGTCATTAGTCCTCCCCGGTTGGACCTAGGGACCTCTCTTTAGGTTTTGACAGTAGACCTCTCTTTAGGTTTTATCATTAGTCCTCCCGGATTGGACCTAGGGACCTCTCTTTAGGTTTTGCCAGTAGACCTCTCTTTAGGTTTTATCATTAGTACTCCCGGGTTGGACCTTGGGACCTCCCTTTCGGTTTTGTAATTAGTCCTCCCGGGTTGGACCTAGGGACCTCTCTTTCGGTTTTGCCAGTAGACCTCTGTTTAGGTTTTATCATTAGTCCTCCGGGTCGGACCTTTGGACCTCTCTTTAGGTTTTGCCAGTAGACCTCTGTTTTGGTTTTGTAATTAGTCCTCCCGGGTTGGACCTTGGGACCACTCTTTAGGTTTTGTAATTAGTCCCCCCGGATTGGACCTAGGGACCTCTCTTTAGGTTTTGCCAGTAGACCTCTGTTTAGGTTTTATCATTATTCCTCCCGGGTTGGACCTTTGGACCTCTCTTAAGCTTTTGTAATTAGTCTTCCCGGGTAGGACCTTGGGACCTCTCTTTAGGTTTTGCCAGTAGACCTCTCTTTAGTTTTTGTCATTGGTCCTCCCGGGTTGGACCTAGGGACCTCTCTGTAGGTTTTGTCATTAGTCCACGCAGGTTGGACCTTGGGACCTCTCTTTACGTTTTGTCATTAGTCCTCCCGGGTTGTACCTAGGTACCTCTCTTAAGGTTTTGCCAGTAGACCTCTCTTTAGGTTTTGTCATTAGTCCTCCCGGGTTGGACCTTGGGTCCTCTCTTTAGGTTATGCAGTAGACCTCTCTTTAGGTTTTTGTCATTAGTCCTCCCGGGTTGGACCTAGGAACCTCTCTTTCGGTTTTGTTATTATTCCTCGCGGGTTGGACCTAGGGACCTCTCTTTTGGTTTTGTCATTAGTCTTCCCGGGTTGGACCTAGGGACCTCTCTTTAGGTTTTGTCATTAGTCCTCGCGGGTTGGACCTAGGGACCTCTCTTTTGGTTTTGTCATTAGTCCTCGCGGGTTGGACCTAGGGACCTCTCTTTTGGTTTTCCCAGTAGACCTCTCCTTAGGTTTTATCATTAGTCCTCCCGGGTTGCACCTAGGGATCTCTCTTTAGGTTTTGCCAGTAGACCTCTCTTTAGGTTTTATCATTAGTCCTCCCGGGTTGGACCTAGGGGCCTCTCTTTTGGTTTTGCCAGTAGACCTCTCCTTAGGTTTTATCATTAGTCCTCCGGGGTCGGACCTTTGGACCTCTCTATTAGGTTTTGCCAGTAGACCTCTCCTTAGGTTTTATCATAGTCCTCCCGGGTCGGACCTTTGGACCTCTCTTTTGGTTTTGCCAGTAGACCTCTCCTTAGGTTTTATCATTGGTCCTCCCGGGTCGGACCTTTGGACCTCTCTTTAGGTTTTGCCAGTAGACCTATCTTTAGGTCGGACCTTTGGACCTGTCTTTAGGTTTTGCCAGTAGACCTCTCTTTAGGTTTTGTCATTAGTCCTCCCGGGTTGGACCTAGGGCCCTCTCTTTAGGCCTTTTTTCATAAGTCCTCCCGGGTTGGACCTTGGAACCTCTCTATAAGTATTTTCATTAGTCCACCCGGGTTGGCCCTTGGGTCCTCTCTTTAGGTTATGCAGTAGACCTCTCTTAAGGTTTTATCATTAGTCCTCCCGGGTCGGACCTTTGGACCTCTCTTTAGGTTTTGCCAGTAGACCTATCTTTAGGTTTTATCATTAGTCCTCCCGGGTTGGACCTAGGGACCTCTCTTTTGGTTTTGCCAGTAGACCTCTCCTTTGGTTTTGTCATTAGTCCTCCCGGGTTGGACCTTGGAACCTCTCTGTAAGTATTTTCATTAGTCCTCCCGGGTTGGACCTAGGGTCCTCTCTTTAGGTTATGCAGTAGACCTCTCTTTAGGTTTTGTCATCAGTCCTCCCGGGTTGGACCTAGGAACCTCTCTTTCGGTTTTGTCATTAGTCCTCGCGGGTTGGACCTAGGGCCCTCTCTTTGGACCTGTCTTTAGGTTTTGCCAGTAGACCTCTCTTTAGGTTTTGTCATTAGTCCTCCCGGGTTGGACCTAGGGCCCTCTCTTTAGGCCTTTTTTCATAAGTCCTCCCGGGTTGGCCTTGGAACCTCTCTGTAAGTATTTTCATTAGTCCTCCCGGGTTGGACCTTGGGTCCTGTCTTTAGGTTATGCAGTAGAACTCTCTTAAGGTTATATCATTAGTCCTCCCGGGTTGGACCTAGGGACCTCTCTTTTGGTTTTGCCAGTAGACCTCTCCTTAGGTTTTATCATTGGTCCTCCCGGGTCGGACCTTTGGACCTCTCTTTAGGTTTTGCCAGTAGACCTATCTTTAGGTTTTATCATTAGTCCTCGCGGGTTGGACCTAGGGACCTCTCTTTTGGTTTTGCCAGTAGACCTCTCCTTAGGTTTTGTCATTAGTCCTCCCGGGTTGGACCTTGGAACCTCTCTGTAAGTTTTTTCATTAGTCCTCCCGGGTTGGACATAGGGTCCTCTCTTTAGGTTATGCAGTAGACCTCTCTTTAGGTTTTGTCATTAGTCCTCCCGGGTAGGACCTAGGGACCTCTCT
Organism: Sipunculus nudus; assembly: GCA_026874595.1. NCBI lineage: Eukaryota > Metazoa > Annelida > Sipuncula > Golfingiida > Sipunculidae > Sipunculus > Sipunculus nudus. The sequence continues at coordinate 59,659,376 of CM049322.1, read as the reverse complement.
TTTGGTTTTGTCATTAGTCCTCGCGGGTTGGACCTAGGGCCCTCTCTTTAGGCTTTTTTTTCATAAGTCCTCCCGGGATGGACCTTGGAACCTCTCTGTAAGTATTTTCATTAGTCCTCCCGGGTTGGACCTTGGGTCCTCTCTTTAGGTTATGCAGTAGACCTCTCTTTAGGTTTTTGTCATTAGTCCTCCCGGGTTGGACCTATGGAAATCTCTTTAGGTTTTGCCAGTAGACCTCTCTTTTGGTTTTGTCATTAGTCCACCCGGGTTGGACCTAGGGACCTCTCTTTCGGTTTTGCCAGTAGACCTCTCTTTAGGTTTTATCATTAGTCCTCCTGGGTCGGACATTTGGACCTCTCTTTAGGTTTTGCCAGTAGACCTCAGTATAGGTTTTGTCATTAGTCCTCCCGGGTTGGACCTAGGGCCCTCTCTTTAGGCCTTTTTTCATAAGTCCTCCCGGGTTGGACCTTGGAACCTCTCTATAAGTATTTTCATTAGTCCTCCCGGGTTTGCCCTTTGGTCCTCTCTTTAGGTTATGCAGTAGACCTCTCTTAAGGTTTTATCATTAGTCCTCACGGGTCGGACCTTTGGACCTCTCTTTAGGTTTTGCCAGTAGACCTCTCTTTAGGTTTTATCATTAGTCCTCCCGGGTTGGACCTAGGGACCTCTCTTTTGGTTTTGCCAGTAGACCTCTCCTTAGGTTTTGTCTCTAGTCCTCCTGGGTTGGACCTAGGGACCTCTATTTAGGTTTTGCCAGTAGACCTCTCCTTAGGTTTTAACATTAGTCCTCCCGGGTCGTACCTTTGGACCTGTCTTTAGGTTTTGCCAGTAGACCTTTCTTTAGGTTTTGTCATTAGTCCTCCCGGGTTGGACCTAGGGCCCTCTCTTTAGGCCTTTTTTCATAAGTCCTCCCGGGTTCGCCTTGGAACCTCTCTGTAAGTATTTTCATTAGTCCTCCCGGGTTGGACCTTGGGTCCTCTCTTTAGGTTATGCAGTAGAACTCTCTTAAGGTTATATCATTAGTCCTCCCGGGTTGGACCTAGGGCCCTCTCTTTAGGCCTTTTTTCATAAGTCCTCCCGGGTTGGCCTTGGAACCTCTCTGTAAGTATTTTCATTAGTCCTCCCGGGTTGGACCTTGGGTCCTCTCTTTAGGTTATGCAGTAGAACTCTCTTAAGGTTATATCATTAGTCCTCCCGGGTTGGACCTAGGGCCCTCTCTTTAGGCCTTTTTTCATAAGTCCTCCCGGGTTGGCCTTGGAACCTCTCTGTAAGTATTTTCATTAGTCCTCCCGGGTTGGACCTTGGGTCCTCTCTTTAGGTTATGCAGTAGAACTCTCTTAAGGTTATATCATTAGTCCTCCCGGGTTGGACCTAGGGACCTCTCTTTTGGTTTTGCCAGTAGACCTCTCCTTAGGTTTTATCATTGGTCCTCCCGGGTCGGACCTTTGGACCTCTCTTTAGGTTTTGCCAGTAGACCTATCTTTAGGTTTTATCATTAGTCCTCGCGGGTTGGACCTAGGGACCTCTCTTTTGGTTTTGCCAGTAGACCTCTCCTTAGGTTTTGTCATTAGTCCTCCCGGGTTGGACCTTGGAACCTCTCTGTAAGTTTTTTCATTAGTCCTCCCGGGTTGGACATAGGGTCCTCTCTTTAGGTTATGCAGTAGACCTCTCTTTAGGTTTTGTCATTAGTCCTCCCGGGTAGGACCTAGGGACCTCTCTTTTGGTTTTGTCATTAGTCCTCGCGGGTTGGACCTAGGGCCCTCTCTTTAGGCTTTTTTTCATAAGTCCTCCCGGGATGGACCTTGGAACCTCTCTGTAAGTATTTTCATTAGTCCTCCCGGGTTGGACCTTGGGTCCTCTCTTTAGGTTATGCAGTAGACCTCTCTTTAGGTTTTTGTCATTAGTCCTCCCGGGTTGGACCTATGGAAATCTCTTAAGGTTTTGCCAGTAGACCTCTCTTTTGGTTTTGTCATTAGTCCACCCGGGTTGGACCTAGGGACCTCTCTTTCGGTTTTGCCAGTAGACCTCTCCTTAGGTTTTGTCATTAGTCCTCCCGGGTTGGACCTTGGAACCTCTCTGTAAGTTTTTTCATTAGTCCTCCCGGGTTGGACATAGGGTCCTCTCTTTAGGTTATGCAGTAGACCTCTCTTTAGGTTTTGTCATTAGTCCTCCCGGGTAGGACCTAGGGACCTCTCTTTTGGTTTTGTCATTAGTCCTCGCGGGTTGGACCTAGGGCCCTCTCTTTAGGCTTTTTTTCATAAGTCCTCCCGGGATGGACCTTGGAACCTCTCTGTAAGTATTTTCATTAGTCCTCCCGGGTTGGACCTTGGGTCCTCTCTTTAGGTTATGCAGTAGACCTCTCTTTAGGTTTTTGTCATTAGTCCTCCCGGGTTGGACCTATGGAAATCTCTTAAGGTTTTGCCAGTAGACCTCTCTTTTGGTTTTGTCATTAGTCCACCCGGGTTGGACCTAGGGACCTCTCTTTCGGTTTTGCCAGTAGACCTCTCTTTAGGTTTTATCATTAGTCCTCCTGGGTCGGACATTTGGACCTCTCTTTAGGTTTTGCCAGTAGACCTCAGTATAGGTTTTGTCATTAGTCCTCCAGGGTTGGACCTAGGGACCTCTCTTAAGGTTTTGTTATTAGTCCTCCCGGGTTGGACCTAAGGACCTCAGTATAGGTTTTGTCATTAGTCCTCCCGGGTTGGACCTAGGGAAATCTCTTTAGGTTTTGCCAGTAGACCTCTCCTTAGGTTTTGTCATTAGTCCTCCCGGGGTGGACCTAGGGAAATCTCTTTAGGTTTTGCCAGTAGACCTCTCCTTAGGTTTTGTCATTAGTCCTCCCGGGGTGGACCTAGGGAAATCTCTTTAGGTTTTGCCAGTAGACCTCTCCTTAGGTTTTGTCATTAGTCCTCCCGGGGTGGACCTAGGGAAATCTCTTTAGGTTTTGCCAGTAGACCTCTCTTTCGGTTTTGTCAGTATTCCTCCCGAGTTGGACCTAGAGACCTCTCTTTAGGTTTTGCCAGTAGACCTCTCCTTAGGTGTTATCATTAGTCCTCCCGGGTTGGACCTATGGACCTCTCTTTCGGTTTTGCCAGTAGACCTCTCTTTAGGTTTTGTCATTAGTCCTCCCGGGTCGGACCTTGGGACCCCTCTTTATTTTTTGTCATTAGTCCTCCCGGGTTGGACCTAGGGACCTCTCTTTAAGTTTTGCCAGTAGACCTCTCCTTAAGTTTTATCATTAGTCCTCCCAGGTTGCACCTAGGGACCTCTCTTAAGGTTTTGCCAGTAGACCTCTCTTTAGGTTTTATCATTCGTCCTCCCGGGTTGGACCTAGGGACCCCTCTTTTGTTTTTCCCAGTAGACCTTGCTTAGGTTTTATCATTAGTACTCCCGGGTCGGACCTTTGGATCTGTCTTTAGGTTTTGCCAGTAGACCTCTCTTTAGGTTTTGTCATTAGTCCTCCCGGGTCGGACCTAGGGCCCTCTCTTTAGGTTTTTCCTCATAAGTCCTCCCGGATAGGACTTTGGAACCCCTCTGTAAGTATTTTCATTAGTCCTCCCGGGTTGGACTTTGGGTCCTCTCTTTAGGTTATGCAGTAGACCTTTCTTTAGTTTTTATCATTAGTCCTCCCGGGTTGGACCTAGGGACCTCTCTTTCGGTTTTGCCAGTAGACCTCTGTTTAGGTTTTATCATTAGTCCTCCCGGGTCGGACCTTTGGATCTCTCTTTAGGTTTTGCCAGTAGACCTCTGTTTTGGTTTTGTCATTAGTCCTCCCGGGTTGGACCTAGGGAAATCTCTTAAGGTTTTGCCTCTAGACTTCTTTTTAGGCTTGGTCATTAATCCACCCCGCTTGGACCTAGGGAAATCTCTTTAGGTTTTGCCAGTAGACCTCTCCTGAGGTTTTGTAATTAGTCCTCCCGGGTTGGACCTAGGGAAATCTCTTTAGGTTTTGCCAGTAGACCTCTCTTTAGGTTTTGTCATTAGTCCTCCCGGGTTGGACCTAGGGAAATCTCTTTAGGTTTTGCCAGTAGACCTCTCTTTTGGTTTTGTCATTAGTCCACCCGGATTGGACCTAGGGACCTCTTTTTCGGTTTTGCCAGTAGAACTCTCTTTAGGTTTTATCATTAGTCCTCCTGGGTCGGACCTTTGGACCTCTCTTTAGGTTTTGCCAGTAGACCTCTCTTTAGGTTTTATCATTAGTCCTCCTGGGTCGGACCTTTGGACCTCTCTTTAGGTTTTGCCAGTAGACCTCTCCTTTGGTTTTGTCATTAGTCCTCCCGGGTTGGACCTAGGGACCTCTCTTAAGGTTTTGCCAGTAGACCTCTCTTTAGGTTGTATCATTAGTGCTCCCGGGTTGAACCTTGGGACCTCTCTTTCGGTTTTGTCATTATCCTCCCGGGTTTGACCTAAGGACCTCAGTATAGGTTTGTCATTAGTCCTCCCGGGGTGGACCTAGGGAAATCTCTTTAGGTTTTGCCAGTAGACCTCTCTTTTGGTTTTGTCATTAGTCCTCCCGGGTTGGACCTAGGGACCTCTCTTTAGGTTTTGCCAGTAGACCTCTCCTTAGGTGTTATCATTAGTCCTCCCGGGTTGGACCTAGGGACCTCGCTTTCGGTTTTGCCAGTAGACCTCTCTTTAGGTTTTATCATTAGTCCTCCCGGGTTGGACCTTGGGACCTCTCTTTAGGTTTTGCCAGTAGACCTCTCTTTATTTTTTGTCATTAGTCCTCCCGGGTTGGACCTAGGGACCTCTCTTTAGGTTTTGTCATTAGTCCTCCCGGGGTGGACCTAGGGAAATCTCTTTAGGTTTTGCTAGTAGACCTCTCTTTTAGTTTTGTCATTAGTCCTCCCGGGTTGGATCTTGGAACCTCTCTTTAAGTTTTTTCATTAGTCCCTTCGGGGTTGGACCTAGGGACCCCTCTTCCGGTTTTGTCAGTAGTCCTCCCGGGTTGGACATTGGGACCTCTCTTTAGGTTTTGCCAGTAGACCTCTCTTTAGGTTTTATCATTAGTCCTCCCGAGTTGGACCTAGGGACCTCTTTTAAGGTTTTGCCAGTAGACCTCTCTTTAGGTTTTGTCATTAGTCCTCCCGGGTTGGACCATGGGACCTCTCTTTCGGTTTTGTCATTAGTCCTCCCGGGTTGGACATAAGGACCTCAGTATAGGTTTTGTCAGTAGTCCTCCCGGGTTGGACCAAGGGAAATCTCTTTAGGTTTTGCCAGTAGACCTCTCTTTAGGCTTTGTCATTAATCCTCCCCGGTTGGACCTAGGGAAATCTCTTTAGGTTTTGCCAGTATACCTCTCCTGAGGTTTTGTAATTAGTCCTCCCGGGTTGGACCTAGGGAAATCTCTTTAGGTTTTGCCAGTGGACCTCTCCTTAGTTGTTATCATTAGTCCTCCCGGGTTGGACCTAGGGACCTCTCTTTCGGTTTTGCCAGTAGACCTGTCTTTAGGTTTAATCATTAGTCCTCCCGGGTTGGACCTTGGGACCTCTCTTTAGGTTTTGCCAGTAGACCTCTCTTTATTTTTTGTCATTAGTCCTCCCGGGTTGGACCTAGGGACCTCTCTTTAGGTTTTGTCATTAGTCCTCCCGGGGTGGACCTAGGGAAATCTCTTTAGGTTTTGCTAGTAGACCTCTCTTTTAGTTTTGTCATTAGTCCTCCCGGGTTGGATCTTGGGACCTCTCTTTAAGTTTTTTCATTAGTCCCTTCCGGGTTGGACCTAGAAACCCCTCTTCCGGTTTTGTCATTAGTCCTCCCGGGTTGGACCTTGGGACCTCTCCTTAGGTTTTGCCAGTAGACCTCTCTTTAGGTTTTATCATTAGTCCTCCCGAGTTGGACCTAGGGACCTCTCTTAAGGTTTTGCCAGAAGACCTCTCTTTAGGTTTTGTCATTAGTCCTCCCGGGTTGGACCATGAGACCTCTCTTTCGGTTTTGTCATTAGTCCTCCCGAGTTGGACATAAGGACCTCAGTATAGGTTTTGTCATTAGTCCTCCCGGGTTGGATCTTGGGACCTCTCTTTAAGTTTTTTCATTAGTCCCTTCCGGGTTGGACCTAGAAACCCCTCTTCCGGTTTTGTCATTAGTCATCCCGGGTTGGACCTTGGGACCTCTCCTTAGGTTTTGCCAGTAGACCTCTCTTTAGGTTTTATCATTAGTCCTCCCGAGTTGGACCTAGGGACCTCTCTTAAGGTTTTGCCAGAAGACCTCTCTTTAAGTTTTTTCATTAGTCCCTTCCGGGTTGGACCTAGAAACCCCTCTTCCGGTTTTGTCATTAGTCCTCCCGGGTTGGACCATGAGACCTCTCTTTCGGTTTTGTCATTAGTCCTCCCGAGTTGGACATAAGGACCTCAGTATAGGTTTTGTCATTAGTCCTCCCGGGTTGGACCTAGAGAAATCTCTTTAGGTTTTGCCAGTAGACCTCTCTTTAGGCTTTGTCAATAATCCTCCCCGGTTGGACATAGGGAAATCTCTTTAGGTTTTACCAGTAGACCTCTCCTGAGGTTTTGTAATTAGTCCTCCAGGGTTGGACCTAGGGAAATCTCTTTAGGTTTTGCCAGTGGACCTCTCTTTAGGTTTTGTCATTAGTCCTCCCGGGTTGGACCTAGGGAAATCTCCTTAGGTTTTGCCAGTAGACCTCTCCTTGGGTTTTGTCATTAGTCCTCCCGGGTTGGACCTATCGAAATCTCTTTAGGTTTTGCCAGAAGACTTCTCTTTTGGTATTGTTATTAGTCCATCCGGGTTGGACCTAGGGACCTCTCTTTCGGTTTTGTCATTAGTCCTCCCGGGTTGGACATAAGGACCTCAGTATAGGTTTTGTCATTAGCCCTCCGAGGTTGGACCTAGGGAAATCTATTTAGGTTTTGCCAGTAGACTTCTCTTTAGGCTTTGTCATTAATCCTCCCCGGTTGGACCTAGGGAAATCTCTTTAGGTTTTGCCAGTAGACCTCTCCTTGGGCTTTGTCATTAGTCCTCCCGGGTTGGACCTATCGAAATCTCTTTAGGTTTTGCCAGTAGACCTCTCTTTTGGTTTTGTCATTAGTCCACCCGGGTTGGACCTTGGGACCTCTCTTTCGGTTTTGTCATTAGTCCTCCCGGGTTGGACATAAGGACCTCAGTATAGGTTTTGTCATTAGTCCTCCGAGGTTGGACCTAGGGAAATCTCTTTAAGTTTTGCCAGTAGACCTCTCCTTAGGTTTTATAATTAGTCCTAGCGGGTTGGACCTAGGGAAATCTCTTTAGGTTTTGCCAGTGGACCACTCCTTGGGTTTTGTCATTAGTCCTCCCGGGTTGGACCTAGGGAAATCTCCTTAGGTTTTGCAAGTAGACCTCTCCTTGGGCTTTGTCATTAGTCCTCCCGGGTTGGACCTATCGAAATCTCTTCAGGTTTTGCCAGTAGACCTCTCTTTTGGTTTTGTCATTAGTCCACCCGGGTTGGTCCTAGGGACCTCTCTTTCGGTTTTGCCAGTAGACCTCTCTTTAGGTTTTATCATTAGTCCTCCTGGGTCGGACATTTGGACCTCTCTTTAGGTTTTGCCAGTAGACCTCTCCTTTGGTTTTGTCATTAGTCCTCCCGGGTTGGACCTTGGGACCTCTGTTTAGGTTTTGCCAGTAGATCTCCCGGGTTCGACCTAGGGACCTCTCTTTGTTTTTTGTCATTAGTCCTCCCGGGTTGGACCTAGGGACCTCTCTTTAGGTTTTGCCAGTAGACCTCTCCTTAAGTTTTATCATTAGTCCTCCCGGGTTGGACCTAGGGACCCCTCTTTTGGTTTTGCCAGTAGACCTCTCTTTAGGTTTTATCATTAGTCCTCCCGGGTTGGACCTAGGGACCCCTCTTTTGGTTTTGCCAGTAGACCTCTCCTTAGGTTTTATCATAAGTCCTCCCGGGTCGGACCTTTGGAGCTGTCTTTAGGTTTTGCCAGTAGACCTCTCTTTAGGTTTTGTCATTAGTCCTCCCATGTTTGACCTAGGGCCCTCTCTTTAGGTTTTTTCTCATAAGTCCTCCCAGGTTGCACCTTGGAACCTCTCTGTAAGTATTTTCCTTAGTCCTCCCGGGTTGGACCTTGGGTCCTCTCTTTAGGGTATGCAGTAGACCTCTCTTTAGGTTTTATCATCAGTCCTCCCGGGTTGGACCTAGGGACCTCTCTTTCGGTTTTGCCAGTAGACCTCTGTTTTGGTTTTGTCATTAGTCCTCCCCGGTTGGACCTAGGGACCTCTCTTTAGGTTTTGACAGTAGACCTCTCTTTAGGTTTTATCATTAGTCCTCCCGGATTGGACCTAGGGACCTCTCTTTAGGTTTTGCCAGTAGACCTCTCTTTAGGTTTTATCATTAGTACTCCCGGGTTGGACCTTGGGACCTCCCTTTAGGTTTTGTAATTAGTCCTCCCGGGTTGGACCTAGGGACCTCTCTTTCGGTTTTGCCAGTAGACCTCTGTTTAGGTTTTATCATTAGTCCTCCGAGTCGGACCTTTGGACCTCTCTTTAGGTTTTGCCAGTAGACCTCTGTTTTGGTTTTGTAATTAGTCCTCCCGGGTTGGACCTTGGGACCACTCTTTAGGTTTTGTAATTAGTCCCCCCGGATTGGACCTAGGGACCTCTCTTTAGGTTTTGCCAGTAGACCTCTGTTTAGGTTTTATCATTATTCCTCCTGGGTTGGACCTTTGGACCTCTCTTAAGGTTTTGTAATTAGTCTTCCCGGGTAGGACCTTGGGACCTCTCTTTAGGTTTTGCCAGTAGACCTCTCTTTAGGTTTTGTCATTGGTCCTCCCGGGTTGGACCTAGGGACCTCTCTGTAGGTTTTGTCATTAGTCCACGCAGGTTGGACCTTGGGACCTCTCTTTACGTTTTGTCATTAGTCCTCCCGGGTTGGACCTAGGTACCTCTCTTAAGGTTTTGCCAGTAGACCTCTCTTTAGGTTTTGTCATTAGTCCTCCCGGGTTGGACCTTGGGTCCTCTCTTTAGGTTATGCAGTAGACCTCTCTTTAGGTTTTTGTCATTGGTCCTCCCGGGTCGGACCTTTGGACCTCTCTTTAGGTTTTGCCAGTAGACCTATCTTTAGGTCGGACCTTTGGACCTGTCTTTAGGTTTTGCCAGTAGACCTCTCTTTAGGTTTTGTCATTAGTCCTCCCGGGTCGGACCTTTGGACCTCTCTTTAGGTTTTGCCAGTAGACCTATCTTTAGGTTTTATCATTAGTCCTCCCGGGTTGGACCTAGGGACCTCTCTTTTGGTTTTGCCAGTAGACCTCTCCTTTGGTTTTGTCATTAGTCCTCCCGGGTTGGACCTTGGAACCTCTCTGTAAGTATTTTCATTAGTCCTCCCGGGTTGGACCTAGGGTCCTCTCTTTAGGTTATGCAGTAGACCTCTCTTTAGGTTTTGTCATCAGTCCTCCCGGGTTGGACCTAGGAACCTCTCTTTCGGTTTTATCATTAGTCCTCGCGGGTTGGACCTAGGGCCCTCTCTTTGGACCTGTCTTTAGGTTTTGCCAGTAGACCTCTCTTTAGGTTTTGTCATTAGTCCTCCCGGGTTGGACCTAGGGCCCTCTCTTTAGGCCTTTTTTCATAAGTCCTCCCGGGTTGGCCTTGGAACCTCTCTGTAAGTATTTTCATTAGTCCTCCCGGGTTGGACCTTGGGTCCTCTCTTTAGGTTATGCAGTAGAACTCTCTTAAGGTTATATCATTAGTCCTCCCGGGTTGGACCTAGGGACCTCTCTTTTGGTTTTGCCAGTAGACCTCTCCTTAGGTTTTATCATTGGTCCTCCCGGGTCGGACCTTTGGACCTCTCTTTAGGTTTTGCCAGTAGACCTATCTTTAGGTTTTATCATTAGTCCTCGCGGGTTGGACCTAGGGACCTCTCTTTTGGTTTTGCCAGTAGACCTCTCCTTAGGTTTTGTCATTAGTCCTCCCGGGTTGGACCTTGGAACCTCTCTGTAAGTTTTTTCATTAGTCCTCCCGGGTTGGACATAGGGTCCTCTCTTTAGGTTATGCAGTAGACCTCTCTTTAGGTTTTGTCATTAGTCCTCCCGGGTAGGACCTAGGGACCTCTCTTTTGGTTTTGTCATTAGTCCTCGCGGGTTGGACCTAGGGCCCTCTCTTTAGGCTTTTTTTTCATAAGTCCTCCCGGGATGGACCTTGGAACCTCTCTGTAAGTATTTTCATTAGTCCTCCCGGGTTGGACCTTGGGTCCTCTCTTTAGGTTATGCAGTAGACCTCTCTTTAGGTTTTTGTCATTAGTCCTCCCGGGTTGGACCTATGGAAATCTCTTTAGGTTTTGCCAGTAGACCTCTCTTTTGGTTTTGTCATTAGTCCACCCGGGTTGGACCTAGGGACCTCTCTTTCGGTTTTGCCAGTAGACCTCTCTTTAGGTTTTATCATTAGTCCTCCTGGGTCGGACATTTGGACCTCTCTTTAGGTTTTGCCAGTAGACCTCAGTATAGGTTTTGTCATTAGTCCTCCCGGGTTGGACCTAGGGCCCTCTCTTTAGGCCTTTTTTCATAAGTCCTCCCGGGTTGGACCTTGGAACCTCTCTATAAGTATTTTCATTAGTCCTCCCGGGTTGGCCCTTGGGTCCTCTCTTTAGGTTTTGCCAGTAGACCTCTCTTTAGGTTTTGTCATTAGTCCTCCCGGGTCGGACCTTTGGACCTCTCTTTAGGTTTTGCCAGTAGACCTCTCCTTAGGTTTTATCATTAATCCTCCGGGGTCGGACCTTTGGACCTCTCTATTAGGTTTTGCCAGTAGACCTCTCCTTAGGTTTTATCTTAGTCCTCCCGGGTCGGACCTTTGGACCTGTCTTTAGGTTTTGCCAGTAGACCTCTCTTTAGGTTTTGTCATTAGTCCTCCCGGGTTGGACCTAAGGCCCTCTCTTTAGGCCTTTTTTCATAAGTCCTCCCGGGTTGGACCTTGGAACCTCTCTGTAAGTATTTTCATTAGTCCTCCCGGGTTGGCCCTTGGGTCCTCTCTTTAGGTTATGCAGTAGACCTCTCTTAAGGTTTTATCATTAGTCCTCCCGGGTCGGACCTTTGGACCTCTCTTTAGGTTTTGCCAGTAGACCTATCTTTAGGTTTTATCATAAGTCCTCCCGGGTCGGACCTTTGGACCTGTCTTTAGGTTTTGCCAGTAGACCTCTCTTTAGGTTTTGTTATTAGTCCTCCCGGGTTGGACCTAGGGCCCTCTCTTTAGGCCTTTTTTCATAAGTCCTCCCGGGTTGGACCTTGGAACCTCTCTATAAGTATTTTCATTAGTCCTCCCGGGTTGGCCCTTGGGTCCTCTCTTTAGGTTATGCAGTAGACCTCTCTTAAGGTTTTATCATTAGTCCTCCCGGGTCGGACCTTTGGACCTCTCTTTAGGTTTTGCCAGTAGACCTATCTTTAGGTTTTATCATTAGTCCTCCCGGGTTGGACCTAGGGACCTCTCTTTTGGTTTTGCCAGTAGACCTCTCCTTTGGTTTTGTCATTAGTCCTCCCGGGTTGGACCTTGGGACCTCTCTTTCGGTTTTGTCATTATCCTCCCGGGTTTGACCTAAGGACCTCAGTATAGGTTTGTCATTAGTCCTCCCGGGATCGACCTAGGAACCTCTCTTTCGGTTTTGTCATTAGTCCTCCCATATTTGACCTAGGGCCCTCTCTTTAGATTTTTTCTCATAAGTCCTCCCAGGTTGGACCTTGGAACCTCTCTGTAAGTATTTTCCTTAGTCCTCCCGGGTTGGACCTTGGGTCCTCTCTTTAGGGTATGCAGTAGACCTCTCTTTAGGTTTTATCATCAGTCCTCCCGGGTTGGACCTAGGGACCTCTCTTTCGGTTTTGCCAGTAGACCTCTGTTTTGGTTTTGTCATTAGTCCTCCCCGGTTGGACCTAGGGACCTCTCTTTAGGTTTTGTCATTAGTCCTCCCGGGGTGGACCTAGGGAAATCTCTTTAGGTTTTGCTAGTAGACCTCTCTTTTAGTTTTGTCATTAGTCCTCCCGGGTTGGATCTTGGAACCTCTCTTTAAGTTTTTTCATTAGTCCCTTCGGGGTTGGACCTAGGGACCCCTCTTCCGGTTTTGTCAGTAGTCCTCCCGGGTTGGACCTTGGGACCTCTCTTTAGGTTTTGCCAGTAGACCTCTCTTTAGGTTTTATCATTAGTCCTCCCGAGTTGGACCTAGGGACCTCTTTTAAGGTTTTGCCAGTAGACCTCTCTTTAGGTTTTGTCATTAGTCCTCCCGGGTTGGACCATGGGACCTCTCTTTCGGTTTTGTCATTAGTCCTCCCGGGTTGGACATAAGGACCTCAGTATAGGTTTTGTCATTAGTCCTCCCGGGTTGGACCTAGGGAAATCTCTTTAGGTTTGCCAGTAGACCTCTCTTTAGGCTTTGTCATTAATCCTCCCCGGTTGGACCTAGGGAAATCTCTTTAGGTTTTGCCAGTAGACCTCTCCTGAGGTTTTGTAATTAGTCCTCCCGGGTTGGACCTAGGGAAATCTCTTTAGGTTTTGCCAGTGGACCTCTCCTTAGGTGTTATCATTAGTCCTCCCGGGTTGGACCTAGGGACCTCTCTTTCGGTTTTGCCAGTAGACCTGTCTTTAGGTTTTATCATTAGTCCTCCCGGGTTGGACCTTGGGACCTCTCTTAAGGTTTAGCCAGTAGACCTCTCTTTATTTTTTGTCATTAGTCCTCCCGGGTTGGACCTAGGGACCTCTCTTTAGGTTTTGTCATTAGTCCTCCCGGGGTGGACCTAGGGAAATCTCTTAAGGTTTTGCTAGTAGACCTCTCTTTTAGTTTTGTCATTAGTCCTCCCGGGTTGGATCTTGGGACCTCTCTTTAAGTTTTTTCATTAGTCCCTTCCGGGTTGGACCTAGGGACCCCTCTTCCGGTTTTGTCATTAGTCCTCCCGGGTTGGACCTTGGGACCTCTCTTTAGGTTTTGCCAGTAGACCTCTCTTTAGGTTTTATCATTAGTCCTCCCGAGTTGGACCTAGGGACCTCTCTTAAGGATTTGCCAGTAGACCTCTCTTTAGGTTTTGTCATTAGTCCTCCCGGGTTGGACCATGAGACCTCTCTTTCGGTTTTGTCATTAGTCCTCCCGAGTTGGACATAAGGACCTCAGTATAGGTTTTGTCATTAGTCCTCCCGGGTTGGACCTAGAGAAATCTCTTTAGGTTTTGCCAGTAGACCTCTCTTTAGGCTTTGTCATTAATCCTCCCCGGTTGGACATAGGGAAATCTCTTTAGGTTTTGCCAGTAGACCTCTCCTGAGGTTTTGTAATTAGTCCTCCCGGGTTGGACCTAGGGAAATCTCTTTAGGTTTTGCCAGTGGACCTCTCTTTAGGTTTTGTCATTAGTCCTCCCGGGTTGGACCTAGGGAAATCTCCTTAGGTTTTGCCAGTAGACCTCTCCTTGGGTTTTGTCATTAGTCCTCCCGGGTTGGACCTATCGAAATCTCTTTAGGTTTTGCCAGAAGACTTCTCTTTTGGTTTTGTTATTAGTCCACCCGGGTTGGACCTAGGGACCTCTCTTTCGGTTTTTTTTCCAGTAGACCTCTCTTAAGGTTTTGTCATTAGTCCTCCCGGGTTGGACCTAAGGACCTCTCTTTCGGTTTTGCCAGTAGACCTCTCTTTAGGTTTTGTCATTAGTCCTCCCGGGTAGGACCTTGGGACCTCTCTTTCGGTTTTGTCATTAGTCCTCCCGGGTTGGACATAAGGACCTCAGTATAGGTTTTGTCATTAGCCCTCCGAGGTTGGACCTAGGGAAATCTATTTAGGTTTTGCCAGTAGACTTCTCTTTAGGCTTTGTCATTAATCCTCCCCGGTTGGACCTAGGGAAATCTCTTTAGGTTTTGCCAGTAGACCTCTCCTTGGGCTTTGTCATTAGTCCTCCCGGGTTGGACCTATCGAAATCTCTTTAGGTTTTGCCAGTAGACCTCTCTTTTGGTTTTGTCATTAGTCCACCCGGGTTGGACCTTGGGACCTCTCTTTCGGTTTTGTCATTAGTCCTCCCGGGTTGGACATAAGGACCTCAGTATAGGTTTTGTCATTAGTCCTCCGAGGTTGGACCTAGGGAAATCTATTTAGGTTTTGCCAGTAGACTTCTCTTTAGGCTTTGTCATTTATCCTCCCCGGTTGGACCTAGGAAAATCTCTTTAGGTTTTGCCAGTAGACCTCTCCTGAGGTTTTATAATTAGTCCTAGCGGGTTGGAACTAGGGAAATCTCTTTAGGTTTTGCCAGTGGACCTCTCCTTGGGTTTTGTCATTAGTCCTCCCGGGTTGGACCTAGGGAAATCTCCTTAGGTTTTGCAAGTAGACCTCTCCTTGGGCTTTGTCATTAGTCCTCCCGGGTTGGACCTATCGAAATCTCTTCAGGTTTTGCCAGTAGACCTCTCTTTTGGTTTTGTCATTAGTCCACCCGGGTTGGTCCTAGGGACCTCTCTTTCGGTTTTGCCAGTAGACCTCTCTTTAGGTTTTATCATTAGTCCTCCTGGGTCGGACATTTGGACCTCTCTTTAGGTTTTGCCAGTAGACCTCTCCTTTGGTTTTGTCATTAGTCCTCCCGGGTTGGACCTTGGGACCTCTGTTTAGGTTTTGCCAGTAGATCTCCCGGGTTCGACCTAGGGACCTCTCTTTGTTTTTTGTCATTAGTCCTCCCGGGTTGGACCTAGGGACCTCTCTTTAGGTTTTGCCAGTAGACCTCTCCTTAAGTTTTATCATTAGTCCTCCCGGGTTGGACCTAGGGACCCCTCTTTTGGTTTTGCCAGTAGACCTCTCTTTAGGTTTTATCATTAGTCCTCCCGGGTTGGACCTAGGGACCCCTCTTTTGGTTTTGCCAGTAGACCTCTCCTTAGGTTTTATCATAAGTCCTCCCGGGTCGGACCTTTGGAGCTGTCTTTAGGTTTTGCCAGTAGACCTCTCTTTAGGTTTTGTCATTAGTCCTCCCATGTTTGACCTAGGGCCCTCTCTTTAGGTTTTTTCTCATAAGTCCTCCCAGGTTGGACCTTGGAACCTCTCTGTAAGTATTTTCCTTAGTCCTCCCGGGTTGGACCTTGGGTCCTCTCTTTAGGGTATGCAGTAGACCTCTCTTTAGGTTTTATCATCAGTCCTCCCGGGTTGGACCTAGGGACCTCTCTTTCGGTTTTGCCAGTAGACCTCTGTTTTGGTTTTGTCATTAGTCCTCCCCGGTTGGACCTAGGGACCTCTCTTTAGGTTTTGACAGTAGACCTCTCTTTAGGTTTTATCATTAGTCCTCCCGGATTGGACCTAGGGACCTCTTTTTAGGTTTTGCCAGTAGACCTCTCTTTAGGTTTTATCATTAGTACTCCCGGGTTGGACCTTGGGACCTCCCTTTCGGTTTTGTAATTAGTCCTCCCGGGTTGGACCTAGGGACCTCTCTTTCGGTTTTGCCAGTAGACCTCTGTTTAGGTTTTATCATTAGTCCTCCGGGTCGGACCTTTGGACCTCTCTTTAGGTTTTGCCAGTAGACCTCTGTTTTGGTTTTGTAATTAGTCCTCCCGGGTTGGACCTTGGGACCACTCTTTAGGTTTTGTAATTAGTCTTCCCGGGTAGGACCTAGGGACCTCTCTTTAGGTTTTGCCAGTAGACCTCTGTTTAGGTTTTATCATTAGTCCTCCCGGGTCGGACCTTTGGACCTCTCTTTAGGTTTTGCCAGTAGACCTCTGTTTAGGTTTTATCATTAGTCCTCCCGGGTCGGACCTTGGGTCCTCTCTTTAGGGTATGCAGTAGACCTCTCTTTAGGTTTTATCATCAGTCCTCCCGGGTTGGACCTAGGGACCTCTCTTTCGGTTTTGCCAGTAGACCTCTGTTTTGGTTTTGTCATTAGTCCTCCCCGGTTGGACCTAGGGACCTCTCTTTAGGTTTTGTCATTAGTCCTCCCGGGGTGGACCTAGGGAAATCTCTTTAGGTTTTGCTAGTAGACCTCTCTTTTAGTTTTGTCATTAGTCCTCCCGGGTTGGATCTTGGAACCTCTCTTTAAGTTTTTTCATTAGTCCCTTCGGGGTTGGACCTAGGGACCCCTCTTCCGGTTTTGTCAGTAGTACTCCCGGGTTGGACCTTGGGACCTCTCTTTAGGTTTTGCCAGTAGACCTCTCTTTAGGTTTTATCATTAGTCCTCCCGAGTTGGACCTAGGGACCTCTTTTAAGGTTTTGCCAGTAGACCTCTCTTTAGGTTTTGTCATTAGTCCTCCCGGGTTGGACCATGGGACCTCTCTTTCGGTTTTGTCATTAGTCCTCCCGGGTTGGACATAAGGACCTCAGTATAGGTTCTGTCATTAGTCCTCCCGGGTTGGACCTAGGGAAATCTCTTTAGGTTTTGCCAGTAGACCTCTCTTTAGGCTTTGTCATTAATCCTCCCCGGTTGGACCTAGGGAAATCTCTTTAGGTTTTGCCAGTAGACCTCTCCTGAGGTTTTGTAATTAGTCCTCCCGGGTTGGACCTAGGGAAATCTCTTTAGGTTTTGCCAGTGGACCTCTCCTTAGGTGTTATCATTAGTCCTCCCGGGTTGGACCTAGGGACCTCTCTTTCGGTTTTGCCAGTAGACCTGTCTTTAGGTTTTATCATTAGTCCTCCCGGGTTGGACCTTGGGACCTCTCTTAAGGTTTAGCCAGTAGACCTCTCTTTATTTTTTGTCATTAGTTCTCCCGGGTTGGACCTAGGGACCTCTCTTTAGGTTTTGTCATTAGTCCTCCCGGGGTGGACCTAGGGAAATCTCTTTAGGTTTTGCTAGTAGACCTCTCTTTTAGTTTTGTCATTAGTCCTCCCGGGTTGGATCTTGGGACCTCTCTTTAAGTTTTTTCATTAGTCCCTTCCGGGTTGGACCTAGGGACCCCTCTTCCGGTTTTGTCATTAGTCCTCCCGGGTTGGACCTTGGGACCTCTCTTTAGGTTTTGCCAGTAGACCTCTGTTTAGGTTTTATCATTAGTCCTCCCGAGTTGGACCTAGGGACCTCTCTTAAGGATTTGCCAGTAGACCTCTCTTTAGGTTTTGTCATTAGTCCTCCCGGGTTGGACCATGAGACCTCTCTTTCGGTTTTGTCATTAGTCCTCCCGAGTTGGACATAAGGACCTCAGTATAGGTTTTGTCATTAGTCCTCCCGGGTTGGACCTAGAGAAATCTCTTTAGGTTTTGCCAGTAGACCTCTCTTTAGGCTTTGTCATTAATCCTCCCCGGTTGGACATAGGGAAATCTCTTTAGGTTTTGCCAGTAGACCTCTCCTGAGGTTTTGTAATTAGTCCTCCCGGGTTGGACCTAGGGAAATCTCTTTAGGTTTTGCCAGTGGACCTCTCTTTAGGTTTTGTCATTAGTCCTCCCGGGTTGGACCTAGGGAAATCTCCTTAGGTTTTGCCAGTAGACCTCTCCTTGGGTTTTGTCATTAGTCCTCCCGGGTTGGACCTATCGAAATCTCTTTAGGTTTTGCCAGAAGACTTCTCTTTTGGTTTTGTTATTAGTCCACCCGGGTTGGACCTAGGGACCTCTCTTTAGGTTTTGCCAGTAGACCTCTGTTTAGGTTTTATCATTAGTCCTCCCGGGTCGGACCTTTGGACCTCTCTTTAGGTTTTGCCAGTAGACCTCTGTTTAGGTTTTATCATTAGTCCTCCCGGGTCGGACCTTGGGTCCTCTCTTTAGGGTATGCAGTAGACCTCTCTTTAGGTTTTATCATCAGTCCTCCCGGGTTGGACCTAGGGACCTCTCTTTCGGTTTTGCCAGTAGACCTCTGTTTTGGTTTTGTCATTAGTCCTCCCCGGTTGGACCTAGGGACCTCTCTTTAGGTTTTGTCATTAGTCCTCCCGGGGTGGACCTAGGGAAATCTCTTTAGGTTTTGCTAGTAGACCTCTCTTTTAGTTTTGTCATTAGTCCTCCCGGGTTGGATCTTGGAACCTCTCTTTAAGTTTTTTCATTAGTCCCTTCGGGGTTGGACCTAGGGACCCCTCTTCCGGTTTTGTCAGTAGTCCTCCCGGGTTGGACCTTGGGACCTCTCTTTAGGTTTTGCCAGTAGACCTCTCTTTAGGTTTTATCATTAGTCCTCCCGAGTTGGACCTAGGGACCTCTTTTAAGGTTTTGCCAGTAGACCTCTCTTTAGGTTTTGTCATTAGTCCTCCCGGGTTGGACCATGGGACCTCTCTTTCGGTTTTGTCATTAGTCCTCCCGGGTTGGACATAAGGACCTCAGTATAGGTTCTGTCATTAGTCCTCCCGGGTTGGACCTAGGGAAATCTCTTTAGGTTTTGCCAGTAGACCTCTCTTTAGGCTTTGTCATTAATCCTCCCCGGTTGGACCTAGGGAAATCTCTTTAGGTTTTGCCAGTGGACCTCTCCTGAGGTTTTGTAATTAGTCCTCCCGGGTTGGACCTAGGGAAATCTCTTTAGGTTTTGCCAGTGGACCTCTCCTTAGGTGTTATCAATAGTCCTCCCGGGTTGGACCTAGGGACCTCTCTTTCGGTTTTGCCAGTAGACCTGTCTTTAGGTTTTATCATTAGTCCTCCCGGGTTGGACCTTGGGACCTCTCTTAAGGTTTAGCCAGTAGACCTCTCTTTATTTTTTGTCATTAGTCCTCCCGGGTTGGACCTAGGGACCTCTCTTTAGGTTTTGTCATTAGTCCTCCCGGGGTGGACCTAGGGAAATCTCTTAAGGTTTTGCTAGTAGACCTCTCTTTTAGTTTTGTCATTAGTCCTCCCGGGTTGGATCTTGGGACCTCTCTTTAAGTTTTTTCATTAGTCCCTTCCGGGTTGGACCTAGGGACCCCTCTTCCGGTTTTGTCATTAGTCCTCCCGGGTTGGACCTTGGGACCTCTCTTTAGGTTTTGCCAGTAGACCTCTCTTTAGGTTTTATCATTAGTCCTCCCGAGTTGGACCTAGGGACCTCTCTTAAGGATTTGCCAGTAGACCTCTCTTTAGGTTTTGTCATTAGTCCTCCCGGGTTGGACCATGAGACCTCTCTTTCGGTTTTGTCATTAGTCCTCCCGAGTTGGACATAAGGACCTCAGTATAGGTTTTGTCATTAGTCCTCCCGGGTTGGACCTAGAGAAATCTCTTTAGGTTTTGCCAGTAGACCTCTCTTTAGGCTTTGTCATTAATCCTCCCCGGTTGGACATAGGGAAATCTCTTTAGGTTTTGCCAGTAGACCTCTCCTGAGGTTTTGTAATTAGTCCTCCCGTGTTGGACCTAGGGAAATCTCTTTAGGTTTTGCCAGTGGACCTCTCTTTAGGTTTTGTCATTAGTCCTCCCGGGTTGGACCTAGGGAAATCTCCTTAGGTTTTGCCAGTAGACCTCTCCTTGGGTTTTGTCATTAGTCCTCCCGGGTTGGACCTATCGAAATCTCTTTAGGTTTTGCCAGAAGACTTCTCTTTTGGTTTTGTTATTAGTCCACCCGGGTTGGACCTAGGGACCTCTCTTTCGGTTTTTTTTCCAGTAGACCTCTCTTAAGGTTTTGTCATTAGTCCTCCCGGGTTGGACCTAAGGACCTCTCTTTCGGTTTTGCCAGTAGACCTCTCTTTAGGTTTTGTCATTAGTCCTCCCGGGTAGGACCTTGGGACCTCTCTTTCGGTTTTGTCATTAGTCCTCCCGGGTTGGACATAAGGACCTCAGTATAGGTTTTGTCATTAGCCCTCCGAGGTTGGACCTAGGGAAATCTATTTAGGTTTTGCCAGTAGACTTCTCTTTAGGCTTTGTCATTAATCCTCCCCGGTTGGACCTAGGGAAATCTCTTTAGGTTTTGCCAGTAGACCTCTCCTTGGGCTTTGTCATTAGTCCTCCCGGGTTGGACCTATCGAAATCTCTTTAGGTTTTGCCAGTAGACCTCTCTTTTGGTTTTGTCATTAGTCCACCCGGGTTGGACCTTGGGACCTCTCTTTCGGTTTTGTCATTAGTCCTCCCGGGTTGGACATAAGGACCTCAGTATAGGTTTTGTCATTAGTCCTCCGAGGTTGGACCTAGGGAAATCTATTTAGGTTTTGCCAGTAGACTTCTCTTTAGGCTTTGTCATTTATCCTCCCCGGTTGGACCTAGGAAAATCTCTTTAGGTTTTGCCAGTAGACCTCTCCTGAGGTTTTATAATTAGTCCTAGCGGGTTGGAACTAGGGAAATCTCTTTAGGTTTTGCCAGTGGACCTCTCCTTGGGTTTTGTCATTAGTCCTCCCGGGTTGGACCTAGGGAAATCTCCTTAGGTTTTGCAAGTAGACCTCTCCTTGGGCTTTGTCATTAGTCCTCCCGGGTTGGACCTATCGAAATCTCTTCAGGTTTTGCCAGTAGACCTCTCTTTTGGTTTTGTCATTAGTCCACCCGGGTTGGTCCTAGGGACCTCTCTTTCGGTTTTGCCAGTAGACCTCTCTTTAGGTTTTATCATTAGTCCTCCTGGGTCGGACATTTGGACCTCTCTTTAGGTTTTGCCAGTAGACCTCTCCTTTGGTTTTGTCATTAGTCCTCCCGGGTTGGACCTTGGGACCTCTGTTTTTTTGCCAGTAGATCTCCCGGGTTCGACCTAGGGACCTCTCTTTGTTTTTTGTCATTAGTCCTCCCGGGTTGGACCTAGGGACCTCTCTTTAGGTTTTGCCAGTAGACCTCTCCTTAAGTTTTATCATTAGTCCTCCCGGGTTGGACCTAGGGACCCCTCTTTTGGTTTTGCCAGTAGACCTCTCTTTAGGTTTTATCATTAGTCCTCCCGGGTTGGACCTAGGGACCCCTCTTTTGGTTTTGCCAGTAGACCTCTCCTTAGGTTTTATCATAAGTCCTCCCGGGTCGGACCTTTGGAGCTGTCTTTAGGTTTTGCCAGTAGACCTCTCTTTAGGTTTTGTCATTAGTCCTCCCATGTTTGACCTAGGGCCCTCTCTTTAGGTTTTTTCTCATAAGTCCTCCCAGGTTGGACCTTGGAACCTCTCTGTAAGTATTTTCCTTAGTCCTCCCGGGTTGGACCTTGGGTCCTCTCTTTAGGGTATGCAGTAGACCTCTCTTTAGGTTTTATCATCAGTCCTCCCGGGTTGGACCTAGGGACCTCTCTTTCGGTTTTGCCAGTAGACCTCTGTTTTGGTTTTGTCATTAGTCCTCCCCGGTTGGACCTAGGGACCTCTCTTTAGGTTTTGACAGTAGACCTCTCCTTGGGCTTTGTCATTAGTCCTCCCGGGTTGGACCTATCGAAATCTCTTTAGGTTTTGCCAGTAGACCTCTCTTTTGGTTTTGTTATTAGTCCACCCGGGTTGGACCTTGGGACCTCTCTTTCGGTTTTGTCATTAGTCCTCCCGGGTTGGACATAAGGACCTCAGTATAGGTTTTGTCATTAGTCCTCCGAGGTTGGACCTAGGGAAATCTATTTAGGTTTTGCCAGTAGACTTCTCTTTAGGCTTTGTCATTAATCCTCCCCGGTTGGACCTAGGGAAATCTCTTTAGGTTTTGCCAGTAGACCTCTCCTGAGGTTTTATAATTAGTCCTAGCGGGTTGGACCTAGGGAAATCTCTTTAGGTTTTGCAGGTGGACCTCTCCTTGGGTTTTGTCATTAGTCCTCCCGGGTTGGACCTATCGAAATCTCATTAGGTTTTGCAAGTAGACCTCTCCTTGGGCTTTGTCATTAGTCCTCCCGGGTTGGACCTATCGAAATCTCTTCAGGTTTTGCCAGTAGACCTCTCTTTTGGTTTTGTCATTAGTCCACCCGGGTTGGTCCTAGGGACCTCTCTTTCGGTTTTGCCAGTGGACCTCTCTTTAGGTTTTATCATTAGTCCTAATGGGTCGGACATTTGGACCTCTCTTTAGGTTTTGCCAGTAGACCTCTCCTTTGGTTTTGTCATTAGTCCTCCCGGGTTGGACCTAGGGACCCCTCTTTTGGTTTTGCCAGTAGACCTCTCTTTAGGTTTTATCATTAGTCCTCCCGGGTTGGACCTAGGGACCCCTCTTTTGGTTTTGCCAGTAGACCTCTCCTTAGGTTTTATCATAAGTCCTCCCGGGTCGGACCTTTGGAGCTGTCTTTAGGTTTTGCCAGTAGACCTCTCTTTAGGTTTTGTCATTAGTCCTCCCATGTTTGACCTAGGGCCCTCTCTTTAGGTTTTTTCTCATAAGTCCTCCCAGGTTGGACCTTGGAACCTCTCTGTAAGTATTTTCCTTAGTCCTCCCGGGTTGGACCTTGGGTCCTCTCTTTAGGTTATGCAGTAGACCTCTCTTTAGGTTTTATCATCAGTCCTCCCGGGTTGGACCTAGGGACCTCTCTTTCGGTTTTGCCAGTAGACCTCTGTTTTGGTTTTGTCATTATTCCTCCCCGGTTGGACCTAGGGACCTCTCTTTAGGTTTTGACAGTAGACCTCTCTTTAGGTTTTATCATTAGTCCTCCCGGATTGGACCTAGGGACCTCTCTTTAGGTTTTGCCAGTAGACCTCTCTTTAGGTTTTATCATTAGTACTCCCGGGTTGGACCTTGGGACCTCCCTTTCGGTTTTGTAATTAGTCCTCCCGGGTTGGACCTAGGGACCTCTCTTTCGGTTTTGCCAGTAGACCTCTGTTTAGGTTTTATCATTAGTCCTCCCGGGTCGGACCTTTGGACCTCTCTTTAGGTTTTGCCAGTAGACCTATGTTTAGGTTTTATCATTAGTCCTCCCGGGTTGGACCTGAGGACCTCTCTTTCGGTTTTGCCAGTAGACCTCTGTTTAGGTTTTATCATTATTCCTCCCGGGTTGGACCTTGGGACCTCTCTACAGGTTTTGTATTTAGTCCTCCCGGGCTGGACCTAGGGACCTCTCTTTCGGTTTTGCCAGTAGACCTCTGTTTAGGTTTTATCATTAGTCCTCCCGGGTCGGACCTTTGGATTTCTCTTTAGGTTTTGCCAGTAGACCTCTGTTTAGGTTTTATCATTAGTCTTCCCGGGTCGGACCTTTGGACCTCTCTTTAGGTTTTGCCAGTAGACCTCTCTTTAGGATTTATCATTAGTCCTCCCGTATAGGACCTAGGGACCTCTCTTTAGGTTTTGCCAGTAGACCTCTCTTTAGGCTTTATCATTATTCCTCCCGGGTTGGACCTTGGGACCTCTCTTAAGGTTTTGTAATTAGTCCTCCCGGGTTGGACCTAGGGACCTCTCTTTCGGTTTTGCCAGTAGACCTCTGTTTAGGTTTTATCATTAGTCCTCCCGGGTCGGACCTAAGAACCTCTCTTTACGTTTTTCCAGTAGACCTCTGTTTTGGTTTTGTCATTATTCCTCCCGGGTTGGACCTTGGGACCTCTCTTTAGGTTTTGTAATTACTCCTCCCGGGTTCGACCTAGGGACCTCTCTTTAGGTTTTGCCAGTAGACCTCTGTTTAGGTTTTATCATTAGTCCTCCCGGGTCGGACCTTTGGATCTCTCTTTAGGTTTTGCCAGTAGACCTCTGTTTTGGTTTTGTCATAAGTCCTCCCTTGTTGGACCTAGGGACCTCTCTTTAGGTTTTGCCAGTAGACCTCTCTTTAGGTTTTATCATTAGTCCTTCCTTATTGGACCTAGGAACCTCTCTTTAGGTTTTGCCAGTAGACCTCTCTATAGGTTTTATCATTAGTCCTCCCGGGTTGGGCCTTGGGACCTCTATTTAGGTTTTGTAATTAGTCCTCCCGGGTTGGACCTAGGGACCTCTCTTTAGGTTTTGCCAGTAGACCTCTCTTTAGGTTTTATCATTAGTCCTCCCGGGTTGGACCTTGGGACCTCTCTTTAGGTTTTGTCATTAGTCCTCCCGGGTGGGACCTAAGGACCTCTCTTTCGGTTTTGCCAGTAGAGCTCTCTATAGGTTTTGTCATTAGTCCTCCCGGGTTGGACCTTGGGACCTCTTTTTCGGTTTTGTCATATGTCCTCCTGGGTTAGACATAAGGACCTCAGTATAGGTTTTGTCATTAGTCCTCCCGGGTTGGACCTAGGGAAATCTCTTTAGGTTTTGCCAGTAGACCTCTCTTTAGGCTTGGTCATTAATCCTACCCGGTTGGACCTAGGGAAATCTCTTTAGGTTTTGCCAGTAGACCTCTCCTGAGGTTTTGTAATTAGTCTTCCCGGGTTGCACCTAGGGAAATCTCTTTAGGTTTTGCCAGTAGACCTCTCTTTAGGTTTTGTCATTAGTCCTCCCGGGTTGGACATTTGGACCTCTCTTTAGGTTTTGCCAGTAGACCTCTCCTTTTTTTGTCATTAGTCCTCCCGGGTTGGACCTAGGGACCTCTCTTAAGGTTTTGTCATTAGTCCTCCCGGGATGGACCTAAGGACCTCTCTTTCGGTTTTGCCAGTAGACCTCTCTTTAGGCTTTGTCATTAGTCCTCCCGGGTTGGACCTTGGGTCCTCTCTTTCGGTTTTGTCATTAGTCCTCCCGGGTTGGACCTAAGGACCTCAGTATAGGTTTGTCATTAGTCCTCCCGGGTTGGACCTAGGGAAATCTCTTTAGGTTTTGCCTGTAGACCTCTCTTTAGGTTTTGTCATTAGTCCTCCCGGGGTGGACCTAGGGAAATCTCTTTAGGTTTTGCAAGTAGACCTCTCTTTTGGTTTTGTCATTAGTCCTCCCGGGTTGGACCTAGGGACCTCTCTTTAGGTTTTGCCAGTAGACCTCACCTTAGGTGTTATCATTAGTCCTCCCGGGTTGGACCTAGGGACCTCTCTTTCGGTTTTGCCAGTAGACCTCTCTTTAGGTTTTATCATTAGTCCTCCCGGGTTGGACCTTGGGACCTCTCTTTAGGTTTTGTAATTAGTCCTCCCGGGTTGGACCTAGGGACCTCTCTTTCGGTTTTGCCAGTAGACCTCTGTTTAGGTTTTATCATTATTCCTCCCGGGTTGGACCTTGGGACCTCTCTTCAGGTTTTGTATTTAGTCCTCCCGGGCTGGACCTAGGGACCTCTCTTTCGGTTTTGCCAGTAGATCTCTGTTTATGTTTTATCATTAGTCCTCCCGGGTCGGACCTTTGGATTTCTCTTTAGGTTTTGCCAGTAGACCTCTGTTTAGGTTTTATCATTAGTCCTCCCGGGTCGGACCTTTGGACCTCTCTTTAGGTTTTGCCAGTAGACCTCTCTTTAGGATTTATCATTAGTCCTCCCGGATTGGACCTAGGGACCTCTCTTTAGGTTTTGCCAGTAGACCTCTCTTTAGGCTTTATCATTATTCCTCCCGGGTTGGACCTTGGGACCTCTCTTTAGGTTTTGTAATTAGTCCTCCCGGGTTGGACCTAGGGACCTCTCTTTCGGTTTTGCCAGTAGACCTCTGTTTAGGTTTTATCATTAGTCCTCCCGGGTCGGACCTAAGAACCTCTCTTTACGTTTTTCCAGTAGACCTCTGTTTTGGTTTTGTCATTATTCCTCCCGGGTTGGACCTTGGGACCTCTCTTTAGGTTTTGTAATTACTCCTCCCGGGTTCGACCTAGGGACCTCTCTTTAGGTTTTGCCAGTATACCTCTGTTTAGGTTTTATCATTAGTCCTCCCGGGTCGAACCTTTGGATCTCTCTTTAGGTTT
Organism: Sipunculus nudus; assembly: GCA_026874595.1. Classification (NCBI taxonomy): domain Eukaryota; kingdom Metazoa; phylum Annelida; class Sipuncula; order Golfingiida; family Sipunculidae; genus Sipunculus; species Sipunculus nudus. The sequence continues at coordinate 59,633,989 of CM049322.1, read as the reverse complement.
TGCCAGTAGCCCTCTGTTTTGGTTTTGTCATAAGTCCTCCCTTGTTGGACCTAGGGACCTCTCTTTAGGTTTTGCCAGTAGACCTCTCTTTAGGTTTTATCATTAGTCCTCCCTTATTGGACCTAGGAACCTCTCTTTAGGTTTTGCCAGTAGACCTCTCTATAGGTTTTATCATTAGTCCTCCCGGGTTGGGCCTTGGGACCTCTATTTAGGTTTGTAATTATTCCTCCCGGGTTGGACCTAGGGACCTCTCTTTAGGTTTTGCCAGTAGACCTCTCTTTAGGTTTTATCATTAGTCCTCCCGGGTTGGACCTTGGGACCTCTCTTTAGGTTTTGTCATTAGTCCTCCCGGGTGGGACCTAAGGACCTCTCTTTCTGTTTTGCCAGTAGAGCTCTCTATAGGTTTTGTCATTAGTCCTCCCGGGTTGGACCTTGGGACCTCTTTTTCGGTTTTGTCATATGTCCTCCTGGGTTAGACATAAGGACCTCAGTATAGGTTTTGTCATTAGTCGTCCCGGGTTGGACCTAGGGAAATCTCTTTAGGTTTTGCCAGTAGACCTCTCTTTAGGCTTGGTCATTAATCCTACCCGGTTGGACCTAGGGAAATCTCTTTAGGTTTTGCCAGTAGACCTCTCCTGAGGTTTTGTAATTAGTCTTCCCGGGTAGCACCTAGGGAAATCTCTTTAGGTTTTGCCAGTAGACCTCTCTTTAGGTTTTGTCATTAGTCCTCCCGGGTTGGACATTTGGACCTCTCTTTAGGTTTTGCCAGTAGACCTCTCCTTTTTTTGTCATTAGTCCTCCCGGGTTGGACCTAGGGACCTCTCTTAAGGTTTTGTCATTAGTCCTCCCGGGTTGGACCTTGGGTCCTCTCTTTCGGTTTTGTCATTAGTCCTCCCGGGTTGTACCTAAGGACCTCAGTATAGGTTTGTCATTAGTCCTCCCGGGTTGGACCTAGGGAAATCTCTTTAGGTTTTGCCAGTAGACCTCTCTTTAGGTTTTGTCATTAGTCCTCCCGGGGTGGACCTAGGGAAATCTCTTTAGGTTTTGCAAGTAGACCTCTCTTTTGGTTTTGTCATTAGTCCTCCCGGGTTGGACCTAGGGACCTCTCTTTAGGTTTTGCCAGTAGACCTCACCTTAGGTGTTATCATTAGTCCTCCCGGGTTGGACCTAGGGACCTCTCTTTCGGTTTCGCCAGTAGACCTCTCTTTAGGTTTTATCATTAGTCCTCCCGGGTTGGACCTTGGGACCTCCCTTTCGGTTTTGTCATTAGTCCTCCCGGGTTGGACCTAGGGACCTCTCTTTAGGTTTTGCCAGTAGACCTCACCTTAGGTGTTATCATTAGTCCTCCCGGGTTGGACCTAGGGACCTCTCTTTCGGTTTCGCCAGTAGACCTCTCTTTAGGTTTTATCATTAGTCCTCCCGGGTTGGACCTTGGGACCTCCCTTTCGGTTTTGTAATTAGTCCTCCCGGGTTGGACCTAGGGACCTCTCTTTAGGTTTTGCCAGTAGACCTCTGTTTAGGTTTTATCATTAGTCCTCCCGGATTGGACTTAGGGACCTCTCTTTAGGTTTTGCCAGTAGACCTTTCTTTAGGTTTTATCATTAGTCCTCCCGGGTTGGACCTTGGTACCTCCCTTTCGGTTTTGTAATTAGTCCTCCCGGGTTGGAGCTTGGGACCTCTCTTTAGGTTTTGCCAGTAGACCTCTGTTTAGGTTTAACATTATTCCTCCCGGGTTGGACCTTGGGACCTCTCTTTAGGTTTTGTAATTAGTCCTCCCGGGTTGGACCTAGGGACCTCTCTTTCGGTTTTGCCAGTAGACCTCTCTTTAGGTTTTATCATTAGTCCTCCTGGGTCGGACATTTGGACCTCTCTTTAGGTTTTGCCAGTAGACCTCTTCTTTGGTTTTGTCATTAGTCCTCCCGGGTTGGACCTAGGGAAATCTCCTTAGGTTTTGCCAGTAGACCTCTCCTTAGGTTTTGTCATTAGTCCTCCCGGGGTGGACTTAGGGAAATCTCTTTAGGTTTTGCCAGTAGACCTCTCTTTAGGTTTTATCATTAGTCCTCCCGGGTTGGACCTAGGGACCCCTCTTTGGTTTTCCAGTAGACCTCTCCTTAGGTTTTATCATTAGTCCTCCCGGGTCGGACCTTTGGACCTGTCTTTAGGTTTTGCCAGTAGACCTCTTTTTAGGTTTTGTCATTAGTCCTCCCGGGTTGGACCTAGGGACCTGTCTTTAGGTTTTGCCAGTAGACCTCTGTTTAGGTTTTATCGTTAGTCCTCCCGGGTTGGACCTTGGGACCTCTCTTTCGGTTTTGTAATTAGTCCTCCCGGGTTGGACCTAGGGACCTTTTTTTCGGTTTTGCCAGTAGACCTCTGCTTAGGTTTTATCATTAGTCCTCCCGGGTTGGACCTTGGGACCTCTCTTTAGGTTTTGTAATTAGTCCTCCCGGGTTGGACCTAGGGACCTCTCTTTCGGTTTTGGCAGTAGACCTCTGTTTAGGTTTTATCATTAGTCCTCCCGGGTCGGACCTTTGGATCTCTCTTTAGGTTTTGCCAGTAGACCTCTGTTTAGGTTTTATCATTAGTCCTCCCGGATTGGACCTTGGGACCTCTCTTTAGGTTTTGCCAGTAGACCTCTCTTTAGGTTTTGTCATTAGTCCTCCCGGGTCGGACCCTGGATCTCTCTTTAGGTTTTGCCAGTAGACCTCTGTTTAGGTTTAATCATTAGTCCTCCCGGATTGGACCTAGGGACCTCTCTTTCGGTTTTGCCAGTAGACGTCTGTTTAGGTTTTATCATTAGTCCTCCCGGATTGGACCTAGGGACATCTCTTTCGGTTTTGCCAGTAGACCTCTGTTTAGGTTTTATCATTAGTCCTCCCGGGTCGGACCTTTGGATCTCTCTTTAGGTTTTGTCAGTAGACCTCTGTTTAGGTTTTATCATTAGTCCTCCCGGGTTGGACCTAGGGACTTCTCTTTCGGTTTTGCCAGTAGACCTCTGTTAAGGTTTTATCATTAGTTCTCCCGGGTCGGACCTTTGGATCTCTCTTTAGGTTTTGCCAGTAGACCTCTGATTAGGTTTTATCATTAGCCCTCCCGGGTCGGACCTTTGGACCTCTCTTTAGGTTTTGCCAGTAGACCTCTGTTTAGGTTTAATCATTAGTCCTCCCGGATTGGACCTAGGGACCTCTCTTTCGGTTTTGTAATTAGTCCTCCCGGGTTGGACCTAGGGACCTTTTTTTCGGTTTTGCCAGTAGACCTCTGTTTAGGTTTTATCATTAGTCCTCCCGGGTTGGACCTTGGGACCTCTCTTTAGGTTTTGTAATTAGTCCTCCCGGGTTGGACCTAGGGACCTCTCTTTCGGTTTTGGCAGTAGACCTCTGTTTAGGTTTTATCATTAGTCCTCCCGGGTCGGACCTTTGGATCTCTCTTTAGGTTTTGCCAGTAGACCTCTGTTTAGGTTTTATCATTAGTCCTCCCGGATTGGACCTTGGGACCTCTCTTTAGGTTTTGCCAGTAGACCTCTCTTTAGGTTTTGTCATTAGTCCTCCCGGGTCGGACCCTGGATCTCTTTTTAGGTTTTGCCAGTAGACCTCTGTTTAGGTTTAATCATTAGTCCTCCCGGATTGGACCTAGGGACCTCTCTTTCGGTTTTGCCAGTAGACGTCTGTTTAGGTTTTATCATTAGTCCTCCCGGATTGGACCTAGGGACATCTCTTTCGGTTTTGCCAGTAGACCTCTGTTTAGGTTTTATCATTAGTCCTCCCGGGTCGGACCTTTGGATCTCTCTTTAGGTTTTGTCAGTAGACCTCTGTTTAGGTTTTATCATTAGTCCTCCCGGGTTGGACCTAGGGACTTCTCTTTCGGTTTTGCCAGTAGACCTCTGTTAAGGTTTTATCATTAGTTCTCCCGGGTCGGACCTTTGGATCTCTCTTTAGGTTTTGCCAGTAGACCTCTGATTAGGTTTTATCATTAGCCCTCCCGGGTCGGACCTTTGGACCTCTCTTTAGGTTTTGCCAGTAGACCTCTGTTTAGGTTTAATCATTAGTCCTCCCGGATTGGACCTAGGGACCTCTCTTTCGGTTTTGCCAGTAGACCTCTGTTTAGGTTTTATCATTAGCCCTCCCGGATTGGACCTAGGGACCTCTCTTTCGGTTTTTCCAGTAGACCTCTGTTTAGGTTTTATCATTAGTCCTCCCGGGTCGGACCTTTGGATCTATCTTTAGGTTTTGCCAGTAGACCTCTGTTTAGGTTTTATCATTAGTCCTCCCGGGTTGGACCTAGGGACCTCTCTTTCGGTTTTGCCAGTAGACCTCTGTTTAGGTTTTATCATTAGTCCTCCCGGGTCGGACCTTTGGATCTCTCTTTCGGTTTTGCCAGTAGACCTCTGTTTAGGTTTTATCATTAGTCCTCCTCGATTGGACCTAGGGACCTCTCTTAAGGTTTTGCCAGTAGACCTCTGTTTAGGTTTTATCATTAGTCCTTCCGGATTGGACCTAGGGACCTCTCTTTCGGTTTTGCCAGTAGACCTCTGTTTAGGTTTTATCATTAGTCCTCCCGGTCGGACCTTTGGATCTCTCTTTAGGTTTTGCCAGTAGACCTCTGTTTAGGTTTTATCATTAGTCCTCCCGGGTTGGACCTTGGGACCTCTCTTTAGGTTTTGCCAGTAGACCTCTCTTTAGGTTTTATCATTAGTCCTCCCGGGTCGGACTTTTGGATCTCTCTTTAGGTTATGCAGTAGACCTCTCTTTTATGTTCTATCATTAGTCCTCCCGGGTCGGACCTTTGGACCTCTCTTTAGGTTTTGCCAGTAGACCTCTGTTTTGGTTTTGTCATTAGTCCTCCCGGGTTGGACCTAGGGACCTCTCTTTTTGGTTTTGCCAGTAGACCTCTCTTTAGGATTTAACATTATTCCTCCCGGGTTGGACCTTGGGACCTCTCTTTAGGTTTTGTAATTAGTCCTCCCGGGTTGGACCTAGGGACCTCTCTTTCGGTTTTGCCAGTAGACCTCTGTTTAGGTTGTATCATTAGTCCTCCCGGGTCGGACCTTTGGACCTCTCTTTCGGTTTTGCCAGTAGACCTCTCTTTACGTTTTATCATTAGTCCTCCCGTGTTGGACCTTGGGACCTCTCTTTAGGTTTTGTCATTAGTTCTCCCGGGTTGGACCTAAGGACCTCTCTTTCGGTTTTGCCAGTAGACCTCTCTATAGGTTTTGTCATTAGTCCTCCCGGGTTGGACCTTGGGACTTCTTTTTCGGTTTTGTCATATGTCCTCCCGGGTTGGACATAGGGACCTCAGTAAAGGTTTTGTCATTAGTCCTCCCGGGTTGGACCTAAGGAAATTTCTTTAGGTTTTGCCAGTAGACCTCTCTTTACGTTTTATCATTAGTCCTCCCGGGTTGGACATATGGACCTGTCTTTAGGTTTTGCCAGTAGACCTCTTTTTAGGTTTTGTCATTAGTCCTCCCGGGTTGGACCTAGGGCCCTCTCTTTAGGTTTTTTCTTATAAGTCCTCCCGGGTTGGACCTTGGAACCTCTCTGTAAGTATTTTCATTAGTCCTCCCGGGTTGGACCTTGGGTCCTCTCTTTAGGTTATGCAGTAGACCTCTTTTTAGGTTTTATCATTAGTCCTCCCGGGTTGGACCTAGGGACCTCTCTTTCGGTTTTGCCAGTAGACCTCTGTTTAGGTTTTATCATTAGTCCTCCCGGGTCGGACCTTTGGACCTCTCTTTACGTTTTGCCAGTAGACCTCTGATTTGGTTTTGTCATTAGTCCTCCCGGGTTGGACCTAGAGACCTCTCTTTAGGTTTTGCCAATAGACCTCTCTTTAGGTTTTGTCATTAGTCCTCCCGGATTGGACTTAGGGACCTCTCTTTAGGTTTTGCCAGTAGACCTTTCTTTAGGTTTTATCATTAGTCCTCCCGGGTTGGACCTTGGGACCTCCCTTTCGGTTTTGTAATTAGTCCTCCCGGGTTGGACCTAGGGACCTCTCTTTATGTTTTGCCAGTAGACCTCTCTTTAGGTTTTATCATTAGTCCTCCCAGATTAGACCTAGGGACTTCTCGTTAGGTTTTGCCAGTAGACCTCTATTTAGGTTTTCTCATTATTCCTCCCGGGTTGGACGTTGGGACCTCTCTTTAGGTTTTGTAATTAGTCCTCCCGGGTTGGACCTTGGGTCCTCTCTTTAGGTTATGCAGTAGACCTCTTTTTAGGTTTTATCATTAGTCCTCCCAGGTTGGACCTAGGGACCTCTCTTTCGGTTTTGCCAGTAGACCTCTATTTAGGTTTTATCATTAGTCCTCCCGGGTCGGACCTTTGGACCTCTCTTTAGGTTTTGCCAGTAGACCTCTGTTTTGGTTTTGTCATTAGTCCTCCCGGGTTGGACCTAGGGACCTCTCTTTAGGTTTTGCCAGTAGACCTCTTTTTAGGTTTTGTCATTAGTCCTCCCGGATTGGACTTAGGGACCTCTCTTTAGGTTTTGCCAGTAGACCTTTCTTTAGGTTTTATCATTAGTCCTCCCGGGATGGACCTTGGGACTTCCCCGTTCGGTTATGTAATTAGTCCTCCCGGGTTGGACCTAGGGACCACTCTTTCGGTTTTGCCAGTAGACCTCTGTTTAGGTTTTATCATTAGTCCTCCGGGTCGGACCTTTGGACCTCTCTTTAGGTTTTGCCAGTAGACCTCTGTTTTGGTTTTGTCATTAGTCCTCCCGGGTTGGACCTAGGTACCTCTCTTTAGGTTTTGCAAGTAGACCTCTCTTTAAGTTTTATCATTAGTCCTCCCAGATTAGACCTAGGGACTTCTCTTTAGGTTTTGCCAGTAGACCTCTGTTTAGGTTTAACATTATTCCTCCCGGGTTGGACCTTGGGACCTCTCTTTAGGTTTTGTAATTAGTCCTCCCGGGTTGGACCTAGGGACCTCTCTTTAGGTTTTGCCAGTAGACCTCTGTTTAGGTTTTATCATTAGTCCTCCCGGATTGGACCTTGGGACCTCTCTTTAGGTTTTGCCAGTAGACCTCTCTTTAGGTTTTGTCATTAGTCCTCCCGGGTCGGACCCTGGATCTCTCTTTAGGTTTTGCCAGTAGACCTCTGTTTAGGTTTAATCATTAGTCCTCCCGGATTGGACCTAGGGACCTCTCTTTCGGTTTTGCCAGTAGACCTCTGTTTAGTTTTTATCATTAGTCCTCCCGGATTGGACCTAGGGACCTCTCTTTCGGTTTTGCCAGTAGACCTCTGTTTAGGTTTTATCATTAGTCCTCCCGGGCCGGACCTTTGGATCTCTCCTTAGGTTTTGCCAGTAGACCTCTGTTTAGGTTTTATCATTAGTCCTCCCGGGTTGGACCTAGGGACCTCTCTTTCGGTTTTGCCAGTAGACCTCTGTTTAGGTTTTATCATTAGTCCTCCCGGGTCGGACCTAGGGAAATCTCTTTAGGTTTTGCCAGTAGACCTCTCCTGAGGTTTTGTAATTAGTCCTCCCGGGTTGGACCTAGGGAAATCTCTTTAGGTTTTGTCAGTAGACCTCTCTTTAGGTTTTGTCATTAGTCCTCCCGGGTTGGACCTAGGGAAATCTCTTTAGGTTTTGCCAGTAGACCTCTCTTTAGGTTTTATCATTAGTCCTCCCGTGTTGGACCTTGGGACCTCTGTTTAGGTTTTGTCATTAGTCCTCCCGGGTTGGACCTAAGGACCTCTCTTTCGGTTTTGCCAGTAGACCTCTCTATAGGTTTTGTCATTAGTCCTCCCGGGTTGGACCTTGGGACTTCTTTTTCGGTTTTGTCATATGTCCTCCCGGGTTGGACATAAGGACCTCAGTATAGGTTGTGTCATTAGTCCTCCCGGGTTGGACCTAGGGAAATCTCTTTAGGTTTTGCCAGTAGACCTCTCTTTAGGCTTCGTCATTAATCCTCCCCGGTTGGACCTAGGGAAATCTCTTTAGGTTTTGCCAGTAGACCTCTCCTTTGGTTTTGTCATTAGTCCTCCCGGGTTGGACCTAGGGACCTCTCTTTCGGTTTTGCCAGTAGACCTCCCGGGTTGTACCTAGGGACCTCTCTTTCGGTTTTGCCAGTAGACCTCTCTTTAGGTTTTATCATTAGTCCTCCTTGGTCGGACCTTTGGACCTCTCTTTAGGTTTTGCCAGTAGACCTCTCCTTTGGTTTTGTCATTAGTCCTCCCGGGTTGGACCTAGGGAACTCTCTTAAGGTTTTGCCAGTAGACCTCTCTTTAGGTTTTATCATTAGTCCTCCCGGGTTGGACCTTGGGACCTCTCTTTCGGTTTTGTCATTAGTCCTCCCGGGTTGGACCTAAGGACCTCAGTATAGGTTTGTCATTAGTCCTCCCGGGTTGGACCTAGGGAAATCTCTTTAGGTTTTGCCAGTAGACCTCTCTTTAGGCTTTGTCATTAATCCTCCCCGGTTGGACCTAGGGAAATCTCTTTAGGTTTTGCCAGTAGACCTCTCCTTAGGTTTTGTCATTAGTCCTTCCGGGGTGGACCTAGAGAAATCTCTTTAGGTTTTGCCAGTAGACCTCTCTTTTGGTTTTGTCATTAGTCCTCCCGGGTTGGACCTAGGGACCTCTCTTTAGGTTTTGCCAGTAGACCTCTCCTTGGGTGTTATCATTAGTCCTCCCGGGTTGGACCTAGGGACCTCTCTTTCGGTTTTGCCAGTAGACCTCTCTTTAGGTTTTATCATTAGTCCTCCAGGGTTGGACCTTGGGACCTCTCTTTAGGTTTTGCCAGGAGACCTCTCTTTATTTTTTGTCATTAGTCCTCCCGGATTGGACCTAGGGACCTCTCTTTAGGTTTTGTCATAAGTCCTCGCGGGTTGGACCTAGGGACCCCTCTTCCGGTTTTGTCATCAGTCCTCCCGGGTTGGACCTTGGGACCTCTCTTTAGGTTTTGCCAGTAGACCTCTCTTTAGGTTTTGTTCATTAGTCCTTCCGGGTTGGACCTAGGGACCTTTCTTTCGGTTTTGCCAGTAGACCTCTCCTGAGGTTTTGTCATTAGTCCTCCCGGGTTGGACGTAGGGAAATCTCTTTAGGTTTTGTCAGTAGACCTCTCTTTAGGTTTTGTCATTAGTCCTCCCGGGTTGGACCTAGCGAAATCTCTTTAGGTTTTGCCAGTAGACCTCTCCTTGGGTTTTGTCATTAGTCCTCCCGGGTTGGACCTAGGGACCTCTCTTTCGGTTTTGCCAGTAGACCTCTCTTTTGGTTTTGTCATTAGTCCTCCCGGGTTGTACCTAGGGACCTCTCTTTCGGTTTTGCCAGTAGACCTCTCTTTAGGTTTTATCATTAGTCCTCCTGTGTCGGACCTTTGGACCTCTCTTTAGGTTTTGCCAGTAGACCTATCCTTTGGTTTTGTCATTAGTCCTCCCGGGTTGGACCTAGGGACCTCTCTTAAGGTTTTGCTAGTAGACCTCTCTTTAGGTTTTATCATTAGTCCTCTCGGGTTGGACCTTGGGACCTCTCTTTCGGTTTTGTCATTAGTCCTCCCGGGTTGGACCTAAGGAACTCAGTATAGGTTTGTCATTAGTCCTCCCGGGTTGGACCTAGGGAAATCTCTTTAGGTTTTGCCAGTAGACCTCTCTTTAGGCTTTGTCATTAATCCTCCCCGGTTGGACCTAGGGAAATCTCTTTAGGTTTTGCCAGTAGACCTCTCCTTAGGTTTTGTCATTAGTCCTCCCGGGGTGGACCTAGGGAAATCTCTTTAGGTTTTGCCAGTAGACCTCTCCTTAGGTTTTGTCATTAGTCCTCCCGGGTTGGACCTAGGGACCTCTCTTTAGGTTTTGCCAGTAGACCTCTCCTTGGGTGTTATCATTAGTCCTCCCGGGTTGGACCTAGGGACCTCACTTTCGGTTTTGCCAGTAGACCTCTCTTTAGGTTTTATCATTAGTCCTCCCGGGTTGGACCTTGGGACCTCTCTTTAGGTTTTGCCAGTAGACCTCTCTTTATTTTTTGTCATTAGTCCTCCCGGGTTGGACCTAGGGACCTCTCTTTAGGCTTTTTCATTAGTCCCTTCCGGGTTGGACCTAGGGACCCCTCTTCCGGTTTTGTCATTAGTCCTCCCGGGTTGGACCTTGGGACCTCTCTTTAGGTTTTGCCAGTAGACCTCTCTTTAGGTTTTATCATTAGTCCTCCCGGGTTGGACCTAGGGACCTCTCTTTCGGTTTTGCCAGTAGACCTCTGTTTAGGTTTTATCTTTAGTCCTCCCGGGTCGGACCTTTGGACCTCTCTTTAGGTTTTGCCAGTAGACCTCTGTTTAGGTTTTATCATTAGTCCTCCCGGGTCGGACCTTTGGACCTCTCTTTAGGCTTTGCCAGTAGACCTCTGTTTTGGTTTTGTCATTAGTCCTCCCGGGTTGGACCTAGGGACCTGTCTTTAGGTTTTGCCAGTAGACCTCTGTTTAGGTTTTATCGTTAGTCCTCCCGGGTTGGACCTTGGGACCTCTCTTTCGGTTTTGTAATTAGTCCTCCCGGGTTGGACCTAGGGACCTTTTTTTCGGTTTTGCCAGTAGACCTCTGCTTAGGTTTTATCATTAGTCCTCCCGGGTTGGACCTTGGGACCTCTCTTTAGGTTTTGTAATTAGTCCTCCCGGGTTGGACCTAGGGACCTCTCTTTCGGTTTTGGCAGTAGACCTCTGTTTAGGTTTTATCATTAGTCCTCCCGGGTCGGACCTTTGGATCTCTCTTTAGGTTTTGCCAGTAGACCTCTGTTTAGGTTTTATCATTAGTCCTCCCGGATTGGACCTTGGGACCTCTCTTTAGGTTTTGCCAGTAGACCTCTCTTTAGGTTTTGTCATTAGTCCTCCCGGGTCGGACCCTGGATCTCTCTTTAGGTTTTGCCAGTAGACCTCTGTTTAGGTTTAATCATTAGTCCTCCCGGATTGGACCTAGGGACCTCTCTTTCGGTTTTGCCAGTAGACGTCTGTTTAGGTTTTATCATTAGTCCTCCCGGATTGGACCTAGGGACATCTCTTTCGGTTTTGCCAGTAGACCTCTGTTTAGGTTTTATCATTAGTCCTCCCGGGTCGGACCTTTGGATCTCTCTTTAGGTTTTGTCAGTAGACCTCTGTTTAGGTTTTATCATTAGTCCTCCCGGGTTGGACCTAGGGACTTCTCTTTCGGTTTTGCCAGTAGACCTCTGTTAAGGTTTTATCATTAGTTCTCCCGGGTCGGACCTTTGGATCTCTCTTTAGGTTTTGCCAGTAGACCTCTGATTAGGTTTTATCATTAGCCCTCCCGGGTCGGACCTTTGGACCTCTCTTTAGGTTTTGCCAGTAGACCTCTGTTTAGGTTTAATCATTAGTCCTCCCGGATTGGACCTAGGGACCTCTCTTTCGGTTTTGTAATTAGTCCTCCCGGGTTGGACCTAGGGACCTTTTTTTCGGTTTTGCCAGTAGACCTCTGTTTAGGTTTTATCATTAGTCCTCCCGGGTTGGACCTTGGGACCTCTCTTTAGGTTTTGTAATTAGTCCTCCCGGGTTGGACCTAGGGACCTCTCTTTCGGTTTTGGCAGTAGACCTCTGTTTAGGTTTTATCATTAGTCCTCCCGGGTCGGACCTTTGGATCTCTCTTTAGGTTTTGCCAGTAGACCTCTGTTTAGGTTTTATCATTAGTCCTCCCGGATTGGACCTTGGGACCTCTCTTTAGGTTTTGCCAGTAGACCTCTCTTTAGGTTTTGTCATTAGTCCTCCCGGGTCGGACCCTGGATCTCTTTTTAGGTTTTGCCAGTAGACCTCTGTTTAGGTTTAATCATTAGTCCTCCCGGATTGGACCTAGGGACCTCTCTTTCGGTTTTGCCAGTAGACGTCTGTTTAGGTTTTATCATTAGTCCTCCCGGATTGGACCTAGGGACATCTCTTTCGGTTTTGCCAGTAGACCTCTGTTTAGGTTTTATCATTAGTCCTCCCGGGTCGGACCTTTGGATCTCTCTTTAGGTTTTGTCAGTAGACCTCTGTTTAGGTTTTATCATTAGTCCTCCCGGGTTGGACCTAGGGACTTCTCTTTCGGTTTTGCCAGTAGACCTCTGTTAAGGTTTTATCATTAGTTCTCCCGGGTCGGACCTTTGGATCTCTCTTTAGGTTTTGCCAGTAGACCTCTGATTAGGTTTTATCATTAGCCCTCCCGGGTCGGACCTTTGGACCTCTCTTTAGGTTTTGCCAGTAGACCTCTGTTTAGGTTTAATCATTAGTCCTCCCGGATTGGACCTAGGGACCTCTCTTTCGGTTTTGCCAGTAGACCTCTGTTTAGGTTTTATCATTAGCCCTCCCGGATTGGACCTAGGGACCTCTCTTTCGGTTTTGCCAGTAGACCTCTGTTTAGGTTTTATCATTAGTCCTCCCGGGTCGGACCTTTGGATCTATCTTTAGGTTTTGCCAGTAGACCTCTGTTTAGGTTTTATCATTAGTCCTCCCGGGTTGGACCTAGGGACCTCTCTTTCGGTTTTGCCAGTAGACCTCTGTTTAGGTTTTATCATTAGTCCTCCCGGGTCGGACCTTTGGATCTCTCTTTCGGTTTTGCCAGTAGACCTCTGTTTAGGTTTTATCATTAGTCCTCCTCGATTGGACCTAGGGACCTCTCTTAAGGTTTTGCCAGTAGACCTCTGTTTAGGTTTTATCATTAGTCCTTCCGGATTGGACCTAGGGCCCCTTCCTTTCGGTTTTGCCAGTAGACCTCTGTTTAGGTTTTATCATTAGTCCTCCCGGTCGGACCTTTGGATCTCTCTTTAGGTTTTGCCAGTAGACCTCTGTTTAGGTTTTATCATTAGTCCTCCCGGGTTGGACCTTGGGACCTCTCTTTAGGTTTTGCCAGTAGACCTCTCTTTAGGTTTTATCATTAGTCCTCCCGGGTCGGACTTTTGGATCTCTCTTTAGGTTATGCAGTAGACCTCTCTTTTATGTTCTATCATTAGTCCTCCCGGGTCGGACCTTTGGACCTCTCTTTAGGTTTTGCCAGTAGACCTCTGTTTTGGTTTTGTCATTAGTCCTCCCGGGTTGGACCTAGGGACCTCTCTTTTTGGTTTTGCCAGTAGACCTCTCTTTAGGATTTAACATTATTCCTCCCGGGTTGGACCTTGGGACCTCTCTTTAGGTTTTGTAATTAGTCCTCCCGGGTTGGACCTAGGGACCTCTCTTTCGGTTTTGCCAGTAGACCTCTGTTTAGGTTGTATCATTAGTCCTCCCGGGTCGGACCTTTGGACCTCTCTTTCGGTTTTGCCAGTAGACCTCTCTTTACGTTTTATCATTAGTCCTCCCGTGTTGGACCTTGGGACCTCTCTTTAGGTTTTGTCATTAGTTCTCCCGGGTTGGACCTAAGGACCTCTCTTTCGGTTTTGCCAGTAGACCTCTCTATAGGTTTTGTCATTAGTCCTCCCGGGTTGGACCTTGGGACTTCTTTTTCGGTTTTGTCATATGTCCTCCCGGGTTGGACATAGGGACCTCAGTAAAGGTTTTGTCATTAGTCCTCCCGGGTTGGACCTAAGGAAATTTCTTTAGGTTTTGCCAGTAGACCTCTCTTTACGTTTTATCATTAGTCCTCCCGGGTTGGACATATGGACCTGTCTTTAGGTTTTGCCAGTAGACCTCTTTTTAGGTTTTGTCATTAGTCCTCCCGGGTTGGACCTAGGGCCCTCTCTTTAGGTTTTTTCTTATAAGTCCTCCCGGGTTGGACCTTGGAACCTCTCTGTAAGTATTTTCATTAGTCCTCCCGGGTTGGACCTTGGGTCCTCTCTTTAGGTTATGCAGTAGACCTCTTTTTAGGTTTTATCATTAGTCCTCCCGGGTTGGACCTAGGGACCTCTCTTTCGGTTTTGCCAGTAGACCTCTGTTTAGGTTTTATCATTAGTCCTCCCGGGTCGGACCTTTGGACCTCTCTTTACGTTTTGCCAGTAGACCTCTGATTTGGTTTTGTCATTAGTCCTCCCGGGTTGGACCTAGAGACCTCTCTTTAGGTTTTGCCAATAGACCTCTCTTTAGGTTTTGTCATTAGTCCTCCCGGATTGGACTTAGGGACCTCTCTTTAGGTTTTGCCAGTAGACCTTTCTTTAGGTTTTATCATTAGTCCTCCCGGGTTGGACCTTGGGACCTCCCTTTCGGTTTTGTAATTAGTCCTCCCGGGTTGGACCTAGGGACCTCTCTTTATGTTTTGCCAGTAGACCTCTCTTTAGGTTTTATCATTAGTCCTCCCAGATTAGACCTAGGGACTTCTCGTTAGGTTTTGCCAGTAGACCTCTATTTAGGTTTTCTCATTATTCCTCCCGGGTTGGACGTTGGGACCTCTCTTTAGGTTTTGTAATTAGTCCTCCCGGGTTGGACCTTGGGTCCTCTCTTTAGGTTATGCAGTAGACCTCTTTTTAGGTTTTATCATTAGTCCTCCCAGGTTGGACCTAGGGACCTCTCTTTCGGTTTTTCCTTATAAGTCCTCCCGGGTTGGACCTTGGAACCTCTCTGTAAGTATTTTCATTAGTCCTCCCTGGTTGGACCTTGGGTCCTCTCTTTAGGTTATGCAGTAGACCTCTTTTTAGGTTTTATCATTAGTCCTCCCAGGTTGGACCTAGGGACCTCTCTTTCGGTTTTGCCAGTAGACCTCTATTTAGGTTTTATCATTAGTCCTCCCGGGTCGGACCTTTGGACCTCTCTTTAGGTTTTGCCAGTAGACCTCTGTTTTGGTTTTGTCATTAGTCCTCCCGGGTTGGACCTAGGGACCTCTCTTTAGGTTTTGCCAGTAGACCTCTTTTTAGGTTTTGTCATTAGTCCTCCCGGATTGGACTTAGGGACCTCTCTTTAGGTTTTGCCAGTAGACCTTTCTTTAGGTTTTATCATTAGTCCTCCCGGGATGGACCTTGGGACTTCCCCGTTCGGTTATGTAATTAGTCCTCCCGGGTTGGACCTAGGGACCACTCTTTCGGTTTTGCCAGTAGACCTCTGTTTAGGTTTTATCATTAGTCCTCCGGGTCGGACCTTTGGACCTCTCTTTAGGTTTTGCCAGTAGACCTCTGTTTTGGTTTTGTCATTAGTCCTCCCGGGTTGGACCTAGGTACCTCTCTTTAGGTTTTGCAAGTAGACCTCTCTTTAAGTTTTATCATTAGTCCTCCCAGATTAGACCTAGGGACTTCTCTTTAGGTTTTGCCAGTAGACCTCTGTTTAGGTTTAACATTATTCCTCCCGGGTTGGACCTTGGGACCTCTCTTTAGGTTTTGTAATTAGTCCTCCCGGGTTGGACCTAGGGACCTCTCTTTAGGTTTTGCCAGTAGACCTCTGTTTAGGTTTTATCATTAGTCCTCCCGGATTGGACCTTGGGACCTCTCTTTAGGTTTTGCCAGTAGACCTCTCTTTAGGTTTTGTCATTAGTCCTCCCGGGTCGGACCCTGGATCTCTCTTTAGGTTTTGCCAGTAGACCTCTGTTTAGGTTTAATCATTAGTCCTCCCGGATTGGACCTAGGGACCTCTCTTTCGGTTTTGCCAGTAGACCTCTGTTTAGTTTTTATCATTAGTCCTTCCGGATTGGACCTAGGGACCTCTCTTTCGGTTTTGCCAGTAGACCTCTGTTTAGGTTTTATCATTAGTCCTCCCGGGCCGGACCTTTGGATCTCTCCTTAGGTTTTGCCAGTAGACCTCTGTTTAGGTTTTATCATTAGTCCTCCCGGGTTGGACCTAGGGACCTCTCTTTCGGTTTTGCCAGTAGACCTCTGTTTAGGTTTTATCATTAGTCCTCCCGGGTCGGACCTAGGGAAATCTCTTTAGGTTTTGCCAGTAGACCTCTCCTGAGGTTTTGTAATTAGTCCTCCCGGGTTGGACCTAGGGAAATCTCTTTAGGTTTTGTCAGTAGACCTCTCTTTAGGTTTTGTCATTAGTCCTCCCGGGTTGGACCTAGGGAAATCTCTTTAGGTTTTGCCAGTAGACCTCTCTTTAGGTTTTATCATTAGTCCTCCCGTGTTGGACCTTGGGACCTCTGTTTAGGTTTTGTCATTAGTCCTCCCGGGTTGGACCTAAGGACCTCTCTTTCGGTTTTGCCAGTAGACCTCTCTATAGGTTTTGTCATTAGTCCTCCCGGGTTGGACCTTGGGACTTCTTTTTCGGTTTTGTCATATGTCCTCCCGGGTTGGACATAAGGACCTCAGTATAGGTTGTGTCATTAGTCCTCCCGGGTTGGACCTAGGGAAATCTCTTTAGGTTTTGCCAGTAGACCTCTCCTTAGGTTTTGTCATTAGTCCTCCCGGGTTGGACCTAGGGACCTCTCTTTCGGTTTTGCCAGTAGACCTCCCGGGTTGTACCTAGGGACCTCTCTTTCGGTTTTGCCAGTAGACCTCTCTTTAGGTTTTATCATTAGTCCTCCTTGGTCGGACCTTTGGACCTCTCTTTAGGTTTTGCCAGTAGACCTCTCCTTTGGTTTTGTCATTAGTCCTCCCGGGTTGGACCTAGGGAACTCTCTTAAGGTTTTGCCAGTAGACCTCTCTTTAGGTTTTATCATTAGTCCTCCCGGGTTGGACCTTGGGACCTCTCTTTCGGTTTTGTCATTAGTCCTCCCGGGTTGGACCTAAGGACCTCAGTATAGGTTTGTCATTAGTCCTCCCGGGTTGGACCTAGGGAAATCTCTTTAGGTTTTGCCAGTAGACCTCTCTTTAGGCTTTGTCATTAATCCTCCCCGGTTGGACCTAGGGAAATCTCTTTAGGTTTTGCCAGTAGACCTCTCCTTAGGTTTTGTCATTAGTCCTTCCGGGGTGGACCTAGAGAAATCTCTTTAGGTTTTGCCAGTAGACCTCTCTTTTGGTTTTGTCATTAGTCCTCCCGGGTTGGACCTAGGGACCTCTCTTTAGGTTTTGCCAGTAGACCTCTCCTTGGGTGTTATCATTAGT
The DNA here is from genome assembly GCA_026874595.1 of Sipunculus nudus. Classification (NCBI taxonomy): domain Eukaryota; kingdom Metazoa; phylum Annelida; class Sipuncula; order Golfingiida; family Sipunculidae; genus Sipunculus; species Sipunculus nudus. Next base: position 59,617,155 of record CM049322.1, on the reverse strand, counting down.
CCTCCCGGGTTGGACCTAGGGACCTCTCTTTCGGTTTTGCCAGTAGACCTCTCTTTAGGTTTTATCATTAGTCCTCCAGGGTTGGACCTTGGGACCTCTCTTTAGGTTTTGCCAGGAGACCTCTCTTTATTTTTTGTCATTAGTCCTCCCGGATTGGACCTAGGGACCTCTCTTTAGGTTTTGTCATAAGTCCTCGCGGGTTGGACCTAGGGACCCCTCTTCCGGTTTTGTCATCAGTCCTCCCGGGTTGGACCTTGGGACCTCTCTTTAGGTTTTGCCAGTAGACCTCTCTTTAGGTTTTGTTCATTAGTCCTTCCGGGTTGGACCTAGGGACCTTTCTTTCGGTTTTGCCAGTAGACCTCTCCTGAGGTTTTGTCATTAGTCCTCCCGGGTTGGACGTAGGGAAATCTCTTTAGGTTTTGTCAGTAGACCTCTCTTTAGGTTTTGTCATTAGTCCTCCCGGGTTGGACCTAGCGAAATCTCTTTAGGTTTTGCCAGTAGACCTCTCCTTGGGTTTTGTCATTAGTCCTCCCGGGTTGGACCTAGGGACCTCTCTTTCGGTTTTGCCAGTAGACCTCTCTTTTGGTTTTGTCATTAGTCCTCCCGGGTTGTACCTAGGGACCTCTCTTTCGGTTTTGCCAGTAGACCTCTCTTTAGGTTTTATCATTAGTCCTCCTGTGTCGGACCTTTGGACCTCTCTTTAGGTTTTGCCAGTAGACCTATCCTTTGGTTTTGTCATTAGTCCTCCCGGGTTGGACCTAGGGACCTCTCTTAAGGTTTTGCTAGTAGACCTCTCTTTAGGTTTTATCATTAGTCCTCTCGGGTTGGACCTTGGGACCTCTCTTTCGGTTTTGTCATTAGTCCTCCCGGGTTGGACCTAAGGAACTCAGTATAGGTTTGTCATTAGTCCTCCCGGGTTGGACCTAGGGAAATCTCTTTAGGTTTTGCCAGTAGACCTCTCTTTAGGCTTTGTCATTAATCCTCCCCGGTTGGACCTAGGGAAATCTCTTTAGGTTTTGCCAGTAGACCTCTCCTTAGGTTTTGTCATTAGTCCTCCCGGGGTGGACCTAGGGAAATCTCTTTAGGTTTTGCCAGTAGACCTCTCCTTAGGTTTTGTCATTAGTCCTCCCGGGTTGGACCTAGGGACCTCTCTTTAGGTTTTGCCAGTAGACCTCTCCTTGGGTGTTATCATTAGTCCTCCCGGGTTGGACCTAGGGACCTCACTTTCGGTTTTGCCAGTAGACCTCTCTTTAGGTTTTATCATTAGTCCTCCCGGGTTGGACCTTGGGACCTCTCTTTAGGTTTTGCCAGTAGACCTCTCTTTATTTTTTGTCATTAGTCCTCCCGGGTTGGACCTAGGGACCTCTCTTTAGGCTTTTTCATTAGTCCCTTCCGGGTTGGACCTAGGGACCCCTCTTCCGGTTTTGTCATTAGTCCTCCCGGGTTGGACCTTGGGACCTCTCTTTAGGTTTTGCCAGTAGACCTCTCTTTAGGTTTTATCATTAGTCCTTCCGGGTTGGACCTAGGGACCTTTCTTTCGGTTTTGCCAGGAGACCTCTCTTTAGGTTTTGTCATTAGTCCTCCCGGGTTGGACCTAGGGAAATCTCTTTAGGTTTTGCCAGTAGACCTCTCTTTAGGCTTTGTCATTAATCCTCCCCGGTTGGACCTAGGTAAATCTCTTTAGGTTTTTCCAGTAGACCTCTCCTGAGGTTTTGTAATTAGTCCTCCCGGGTTGGACCTAGGGAAATCTCTTTAGGTTTTGCCAGTGGACCTCTCTTTAGGTTTTGTCATTAGTCCTCCCGGGTTGGACCTAGGTAAATCTCCTCAGGTTTTGCCAGTAGACATCTCCTTGGGTTTTGTCATTAGTCCTCCCGGGTAGGACCTATCGAAATCTCTTTAGGTTTTGCCAGTAGACCTCTCTTTTTGTTTTGTTATTAGTCCACCCGGGTTGGACCTAGGGACCTCTCTTTCGGTTTTGCCAGTAGACCTCTCTTTAGGTTTTATCATTAGTCCTCCTGGGTCGGACATTTGGACCTCTCTTTAGGTTTTGCCAGTAGACCTATCCTTTGGTTTTGTCATTAGTCCTCCCGGGTTGGACCTAGGGACCTCTCTTAAGGTTTTGTCTTTAGTCCTCCCGGGTTGGACCTAAGGACCTCTCTTTCGGTTTTGACAGTAGACCTCTCTTTAGGTTTTGTCATTAGTCCTCCCGGGTTGGACCTTGGGAACTCTCTTTCGGTTTTGTCATTAGTCCGCCCGGGATGGACATAAGGACCTCAATATAGGTTTTGTCATTAGTCCTCCGAGGTTGGACCTAGGTAAATCTCTTTAGGTTTTGACAGTAGACCTCTCTTTAGGCTTTGTCATTAATCCTGCCCGGTTGGACCTAGGGAAATCTCTTTAGGTTTTGCCAGTAGACCTCTCCTGAGGTTTTGTAATTAGTCCTCCCGGGTTGGACCTAGGGAAATTTCTTTAGGTTTTGCCAGTGGACCTCTCTTTAGGTTTTGTCATTAGTCCTCTCGGGTTGGACCTAGGGAAATCTCCTTAGGTTTTGCCAGTACACCTCTCCTTGGGTTTTGTCATTAGTCCTCCCGGGTTGGACCTGTCGAAATCTCTTTAGGTTTTGCCAGTAGACCTCTCTTTTGGTTTTGTCATTAGTCCACCCGGGTTGGACCTAGGGACCTCTCTTTCGGTTTTGCCAGTAGACCTCTCTTTAGGTTTTATCATTAGTCCTCCTGGGTCGGACATTTGGACCTCTCTTTAGGTTTTGCCAGTAGACCTCTCCTTTGGTTTTGTCATTAGTCCTCCCGGGTTGGACCTAGGGACCTCTCTTTAGGTTTTGCCAGTAGACCTCTCCTTTGGTTTTGTCATTAGTCCTCCCGGGTTGGACCTTGGGACCTCTCTTTTGTTTTTGTCATTAGTCCACCCGGGTTGGACCTAAGGACCTCAGTATAGGTTTTGTCATTTGTCCTCCCGGGTTGGACCAAGAGACCTTTGTTTATAGGTTTTATTATTAGTCCTCCAAGGTTTGACCCCTACTTTACCTAAATCCTATATCCGCCCCTGTACGTGACAATTTATCAATGTTTTGAGGGGAGGGGGATAAAGAAGGGACTTTTTTTTCCAGAGAGGTCCTATGGTTATTTGGGCGACAAATGAGTAAATAGCGGATTATTTCTGAGTTAACAAACACACGATTCCCCTGATCCATGTGGCACTTTATCCTTAAGGAAAATGTTGGGTGGGGTCGGTTGGCGGTACTGTGTATGCTGTTCCACTTGAAAATGACAGCGCGGCCTCTGAGTTTGTGTACGCGAGGCGTCCCTGCATGCATAATGACTCTACTAGCACTGTAGTGCATATGTCACAGTCGTTCCTTGTCAGGTGTGGCCAGCACTTACTGTTATCTTGACGAGTTTCTGGAGGTCCAGCGTCTTCTTCTCCCGTTATCACGCGGTTCATCTTTCTATCGCTGCATCTCTAACCACGGTCACCATGACAGCGCGACCCGGGACCGCCATGAAAACTTGGTAAATGTGCTGCGTACGCTTCAATACAGACGGGCTGCTCTGGTACAGACGGGCTGCTCGTGTGAAGAATTGACCCGCATCTGGGCGGAAAATTTCGATAGTGAGTTCATTTAGGAAAAGTAACAAGCGTCTGGAGGTCTAATTACATCTAAATATTCTTGTGACACTTGCTGGTGGTATATTTCAGTGTCTGTAAATATTTACTGGTTTATACAACTGATGAACCGACTGGATCGCGATTTGCGTAGTTCGTAGCTTAGTTCAACAGTTTGCTCAAGTTCATATATATTGACACACACTGGAAAACATTAACGCTGCTCCCTTTTCATCGGAAAACAGTTTATATTTCATTACAGAGCTGGTGGTATATTTCAGTGTCTGTAAATATTTACTGGTTTATACAACTGATGAACCGACTGGATCGCGATTTGCGTAGTTCGTAGCTTAGTTCATATATATTGACACACACTGGAAAACATTAACGCTGCTCCCTTTTCATCGGAAAACATTTATATTTCATTACAGAAATGAAGAGTCAATAGTAATTATGTAGAGCAATTCGCTTTTATAGGAGAAGCTATAAGTTGTGGAAACTAAGAATAACTACTGGGGATAAGGGACGCATGAACGGAGTTACCAAATTTGTTTGACATTTCAAAGATAAACATGGAGGCGACAAACCAGTAAACGGCGAACCTGGATCCTGATAGACAGGTGAGCAAAATGTATCTACCTGTAATACAATATAAGTCTATCTACCTGTAATACACTATAAATGTATCTTTCTTTTATACACTATAAATGTATTTACCTTTTATACACTATAAATGTATCTACCTTTTGTATACTATAAATGTATCTACCTGTAATACACAATAAATGTTTCCATATTTAATACACTATAAATGTATCTACTTTTAATACACTATAACTGTATCTAACTGTAATACGTTATAAATGTATCTATCTGAAGTGAACTATAAATTATCTACCTTTAATATAATATAATGTACTATTAATGTATCTATTTATTATACTCTCTCTCTCTATATATATATATATCTATATCTATCTATCTTTATAACACTATAACTGTATCTGCCTCTAATACATTATTAATGCATCTATCTGTAATAAACTATAAATGTATCTACCTGTAATACAATATAATTGTATCTGTCTGAAATACACTATAGATGTATCTACCTTTAATACATTAATTATATATATATATATATATATATATATATATATATATATGGGTCTACCTGTTATATACTATATATAAATGTATCTACCTGTAATACACTATAAATGTAACTACCTGTCGTATACTATAAATGTATCTACCTAAAATACATTAAAAATATATGTATATATATATATATCTATATAAATGTATCTACCTGTAATACACTATAAATGTATCTACCTGTCATACACTATGAATGTATCTACTTATAATACATTAAAAAATATATATATATAAATGTGTCTACCTGTAATATACTATATATATAAATATATCTATCTGTAATACACTATAAATGTATTTACCTTTTATACACTATAAATGTATCTACCTTTTGTATACTATAAATGTATCTACCTGTAATACACAATAAATGTTTCCATATTTAATACACTATAAATGTATCTACTTTTAATACACTATAACTGTATCTAACTGTAATACGCTATAAATGTATCTATCTGAAGTGAACTATAAATTATCTACCTTTAATATAATATAATGTACTATTAATGTATCTATCTATTATACTCTCTCTCTCTATATATATATATATATATCTATCTATCTTTATAACACTATAACTGTATCTGCCTCTAATACATTGTTAATGCATCTATCTGTAATAAACTATAAATGTATCTACCTGTAATACAATATAAATGTATCTGTCTGAAATACACTATAGATGTATCTACCTTTAATACATTAATTATATATATATATGGGTCTACCTGTTATATACTATATATAAATGTTTCTACCTATAATACACTATAAATGTAACTACCTGTCGTATACTATAAATGCATCTACCTAAATTACATTAAAAATATATGTATATATATCTATATAAATGTATCTACCTGTAATACACTATAAATGTATCTACCTGTCATACACTATGAATGTATCTACTTATAATACATTAAAAAATATATATATATAAATGTGTCTACCTGTAATATACTATTTATATAAATATATCTATCTGTAATACACTATAAATGTATTTATCTGTCATACACTATAAATGTATCTACCTGTTATACACTGTGGCGCCACCTGTGTTTACTTCTTTTTTATTGATATCTTTATTTAAAGCGGTTGTTTCGGAGGGACAACAAGGCTATAAAGTAAACTAATATACCGTTTTGTATCACGTGATTAGATATATTAGGACATATATATGTGTGTGATTTTGTATTTTGTGGACAGTTGATATAATCTTCATTAATATAATACTCGCAGAGGTTATCCTAATCTAGATTTCTTAACCAATTGTATTTACAAATGAAAAGATTTCTGGTTCCATATGCCGAAACAGATATCCTTACAAGTTGTGCATGGTTTCTTCCTTAACTGAGAAACTGAGATGACACATACAAACACATAATGTCCCCACATCCCAATCGGGGCAGGGACCGACAAAAAATTCATTGTCTTCACACCCGAATCCTTTGACACCTGTATGGACTACTAGTATACCAACAATTATGGGTGGGTTTTGGCGAGTGGATAAGCTGGTTGCTGAAATGACGAAACCAGTATCAACATTTGTCCCGTTTGTTAAAATGTGCGGGTGAATTTTGATGAAACAAGTTGGTAAACAGATTTCAAGACCTACAATGAGATGGGTTATTTGGAGGCAAAATGACCCTGAAGCGAAGGGGATTCAACGGGATTACACTCATACTTGTTCCGGGTCCACGTCTATACAAGTGTAGGCCCCGAAACTTTTGTATGACGGTCTTACATACCATCTCCTGTCTGCTTAGAACCACCGTTCTAAGTTCAGTTTGGTCCGCCTTTGGTCGTAACTATTCGCAGAGCGCCAAAACACGTCCTTACATTCCTGACGCATTTCTTCAACTCCTCCCATGTATTTAACCAGTGGTTTCCGTGGCACTGTTTACCGGGTAACGTTACCATGGAAATTGACGTATCGTTACCAGGATTATTAGAGAAGTTGACACGGACCACGAGTGCGGGATATGAAGGGTGTAACCAAGGATAATATTCTAATTTTACCAAGGATAATATTCTGTTTATACAAAGAGCAATAATCTGTTTATACCAATAATAATATTCCGTTTATACCAAGGATAATATTTTGTTTATACCAAGGATAATATTCTGTTTATACCAAAACTTTATGTCGCCCATGTTCGGATGTCCATTGTCTGTAAAGAAAACTATCAGCCCTCACACCTCATTGGTGTTGTTATTCTCGTCTTATCGCCAATGGTTACTACAGCGTTGGTTCCTGAAAGCATCTTGGGTTACGAAAGTTTCACACACGCGGACATGCTACTTGGAGTTCAAATATTTTTTAGATTGCTCTTATAGTTATCTTAAATTCTTTATATTAACATAAGGATAATCTAACCTGACGGACAAAAACAGTTTGGTCCCAGGAAATGAACGAGTCCCTCCGAAGTGACGACGAAGGGAGGATTCTTGCGTTGTATCAGTTTACACCCGGCTTTTCATCTCTCAGTGCCATTGATTATTTACCGAGTTTTATGACCCTTGTCAACAAAATTCGGCACGGCCAGCCCCGGAGTTTGATCTTCAGTCATATTTAACATCCTTGGCCTAACTAGGTTTGAGACGACAACATGCACTCAGCCCACAGACTGAATCATTGGCAAAAATGTGGTTCATTTCATGGAGCCCTATTTATATAAGGGCACGTTCATGTAATTTTCATGAAATTTACATGGAAATCTCAATTAGATGTACGCCTTAATGAATTTTAAGGTGTTAATTCTTGTTTACTATTACAAATGATAATTCAGTAAGAGTTCCTTCTATTTATTTTCCATTTTTTCTTCTTTAATTGTGGATGCGCTGATAAAAGCATATTCGCGCATAAATTATGTTTGTGCGTGTGTGTGTGGGTTAGGGACTGGGATCACCCGGATCGCTTCAGTTTCAGTTATAACGTTTAACATATGTATTTATAAAGTCCTCTAATTTATGAGTTCTCATTATGTTTTCATAAATATCAATTTATAAGTAATCATAAAATACTTCGACAGTTTTGTTCCAGTTCTGATGGTAACAGGTTTGAACCTCAAGAATTACTGAGACACAATCTATTGAGATCTATGATCGCGGCCGTGTTCTTGTTTTCCTAATTTGTTTATTCTTGTCTGTTTATCCTGATCTGCTTACCCCTGGTTGTCTACAAGTTCTTTATCCCATTACAGGTTTGTGGCTTTGTATTAATCGAGGTACAGACAGCGACAGGAGGGGTGCGGCAACATGTGTAAGTACACACGAAGTAGTATACATAGTACATACCCATTTTTTTTAAATAAAATAATTATCCTCTCACTTTTATCATACTTTGGATGCTGTATCCTGCGTGGGACAAAAGTTACGTGCATTTTAGTGAAGTTTGCGTGAAGTGAGAGATCCTTACAAAATGACATAACTCCAGCGTATTATTATTAACTTTTTTGTTTATTTTTTTTTTTTGGGGGGGGGGGGTGCGGGATCTATACTGGGCCAATATTGTGCAGCTATAAGCAAACATCTTCCAGCTCACACATATACGCTGGATGGAATTAGAGCGATGTTTATTTTGTTTGGGGGGGGGGGGGGGGTCCACTGGGCCAATGTGCTAACTATATCCTAAAGCAAACATCTTCCATGTTCACATGTATACGCCGTATGGGATTAAGAGAAATGTTTCACGTTGAGTACAGCTTGACGCCACAATAAACTATCTCTGCGCTCTCCTGTTTTCATGTATATTTAAGTTCCTTCTTTGAGGTCTCTCCTACTCTGTCTTTCCGCCTGTCTATCTGTCTCTCTTTTGTTCTACATCTGTAAACGCAAGACTGTTGTTTCGTGACCTTGTAGAACACCCCCCCCCCCCTCCCCGCGGTGACAGCTCAAACACTAAAGACACCTTTTTTATCAACAATTTCCCGTCTTAATATTCTCTGATACGCCATTTAAAACGTATCTCCATTACTGGAATTAATTCTTTCACTTAATTTACTTTTCATCTTATACAATCTTAACTAATTAATTACACCTTAAAAAATAATGTTAATGTCCAAGTATTAAGATGTCATTTTCATTACTGATCACGGTTTGCTTGTTCCGGTGAGTTGGTAGACAGTAGCGGCTTTAGGTATCACGGGTTCGTGGGCTGTCAATGTTTGTTTTATCTGCCAGGTGGGAGCACCATGTTTAGTCTGTTCATGTTAAATAAACACTCATCCTACTAACATGCACCCGTCCTGGCTCATGCGCACTGTCATACATCACGAGTCTCCGTCTTGGTACTTATTGGTTTCCCTAATTTAAAACTAAATTATAAAATAAAACTTACCGCGAATGGTGTCTTCTGATTACAATTGAATAAGCTGTGTTTCCATATATCTTCTTAAATCCGCTGTGCTCTGTATACGATCTGGTTCCATAAGCTGTGCTTCCATATATCCACACAAATCCGCTTTGTTCAGTATACGATCAGGTTCCATAATTACGTTAGAAAAAAAAAATCTGACGGACAACATTTTATGACAAAGCGAAGGCAAGAGTCGGGAAGGGTTTGCGTGGTTTGTGTATGAAACTGGCATCTATAACGACAAATAAAAAAAAATAAATCGTCGGTCATATGAACATATATATTCTTGTTCATAAGAGGTCTTCCACTCCCACCAGTGTTTCCATCGACCTAGATATTTTGACTTTGATCATTTTCTCGTATAAGAAAACTGACCGAAGTCTGTTTGTTTGTCTATGAAAAGCCGCTACCGAGAACACGATGCAAGTGTCGCCATGTATTGACCTACTGCTTCTGTCTATATTCCACTACCTGTCATCACCACTATCGACATTTCATGGACTTACTACACTTGTGTCTCGTCCCAAGACGCTTTATTGCGATTCCACTCTGCTGCTCTCCATCAGCGTCTTGAGATTGGCCCTTATGAAAACGTCTCGTAAGGTTCCAAATTGTAGACCCCGTTGAAATTGTAGAAGTGACTTTCTATCCGGTGTCAGCATAAAATAATTACTTTTTCGTTGTCTTTGGATGTTTTATGAAACTTCTGAAAGGTTTTAGCATCAATGTGATACTCGGATACCCTACATATCCATATTTTTTCCAAGAATGTTAACATAGTGAAGAAGCCGCCATGTTATAAGAAAAGTACCACAGTCCTTTGCAACAGGATTTAGACTAGGACCCCGCTCTGATATTATCGCTGTCGGGTCTGGGTTAACGTGGGCTTAAATAGGGGTCCGTGCAGGGTACCAGTCGATCAACTCCTCTCACAACAAGATCAAAAAGTTTGTTTAAATCACGGCGGACTTACAAGGATCTGTTGGGATTAATGTTTCATTAATATATTCAGGTAAGAACGTGGTTATGTTGAGAGAAAGGCTCATTTACTACAAAAGACACGAACGGATGTATTTTGATGTGTTTATTTAGCACGTTTAGAGTTTTTTTGGTTCCTTCTACAATTTCACAATTACAAGGCCTAATTGTACACGTCATCACAGTTTTGAATTCCGCAACAAACTTCACTTCCACCTTGTCGGTCTTCCATATGTTTATGTAATTAACCAAATTTCAGAGTAAGTTTGGATGTCACTCGACCGGTGATGGTCGGATTTATTTCATAACTAACTGGCAAAGGATTTGTGTTGCGGTACTCACTGGTGTTTGTATCTTAACACAGTCTTTTCTTCAGCTTGTCCTACCATATTATCGCCCATAACTACGGGGCGGGGTGACGAGCTGGTGGGCACTACACGTGACACGAAAGACGGCACGTTGGTCACTCTTGCGTGCCGAGATCCCACGCAGTTCGAGATCTCAGGTCAATCGGTGCTGCAGTGCAATGGGGGTTCCTGGAACAACCCCGCTCCCACTTGTGTTGGTGAGTTAGGTTTATTTCATTTGTGACTGTGTTTGATTGTTATTGGGGTATTTGAAGTGAATAGTGCTAGGATTCGACAGAACGTGTACTTAAAACAGGGGAAATCTAGCGGCGATTACTAATTTGATATGAACTGATGGCAAAAGCCAAACTAAAGAAAATAGAATATACATTACAGGCATAATTAACTGATTTAGCGATTTGTGTTAAATTTGTACGAAACCGATCGTTACATACAAATAAATTAATGAAATATAAGTAAAACAGATCCATGAGTGATTAAATTTAACTTAACCCCAATGTCTGTTGAAGAATATGAGAGGAAAATATGATAGTGCAGAGCAATTTCAATTCATTATTTTGTGGAATCAATTATAATATTTCCACGCCCATCTCAAAACAACTAAATGTCGTAGATTTAAAGCGAGAAAGGCGGAATGGCCCACTTCGTTCATTGTAACTTTTCTAATAGGTCCCTCTGGTGTTATAGTCAGGAACTAATTGTCACAAAAATCGGACAAAAGACGGACAATCGCTGTAATCAAAAGTAGATCGTAATTAAGAAATGTTGTCTAGGTTGGTATGTTTTCATATAGAAAAACAGCCGGTGATCCTGACAGACACAAACAAGATCGTGCTGGCCATCTGTGTGCTGGCCGCCGTGGTGGTGATGGTCATAATGATCCTCCTGATCTGCTTGTACCGGAAGCGGAATCAAGCCCTGCTGGAAGACAAGGAGGGATCCATGATGTCATACAGGTCACGTGACATACCCACCCAGCCCGAGGGAACAAGGGCCACGTAAGTTAAAAAAATCAGTTATATCATTTAGAAAATAACACTTGTCCCTTAGATTTATTGTAAACTTTTGCATTTTGTTACAATAACATTGAAGTATGATCTATTTGCTGTCCTTTCTTTCCTAAGAATCGAGTACAGCCGAATAATGTCAAAGTCACTATGTCATTGTCAGTCGTGTTACTTGGCTCATTTATCCACTTAACCACCACGGCGAATGTCACTGAGTAACGATTCCGTATCAATAAAGAAAGGTCATATTTTTTGTATCTGGAAAGGCAAAACTAGATATCCTTAACGGTTAGGTTTCTGTGGCGTGATAAAACCCACAATTCTAGTTCATATGACCCTGTAACATGTCTGGGGTTCTTACCCTCGTGTAATGTGTACAGTGTGCATCCTCGTCTAAAAGGTACCTTTATTTGGATCATCCGCGTTAGTACATCAGAGGTGACCGGCGTTATTGTTCCTCATCTGGCCTTTTACCTTTTTCTTGTAAAGTAAATATCGTTGATAACGATGTCAAACTTTACTAATATTTCACTCATGATTTTAAGACTAATTAATAGTAATACCTTACTTTGCTCCGTGTTTATCGGCCTGCTGTGACTGATTTTTCATTCTTTGGAACTCCTTGACTTATTAATATTGCATTACATCACTGTGTAAAAAAATAAACGCTCGGGCGCCTATTCAAGGAAATACTGTATCTTTGTGCATAAGAATACGTGTGCACAAAAGTACGTCCGGGGAGACAAACTCGACGAAAGATACTTTGTTTACTGCACACTAGATGGCACTACTGATCAAAATTGTAAAGTGTTAGGTATTTCCATAAATGATGAACATGATAAAAGTCACGAAGTAATCTATTCATCCCATGGACTCCTGGTTGCATGTAGATTTTAAAACAGCTCATAGAAAGGTAAGCTGTATATTGTAACATCAAAATATCTAAAATCAGACTGTGGAGGATTTCTACTTCTGAGGACACGATTTTGTATTTTTATCTGCCTGGATAATTCAAAGAACCACAACTGGTATGTAGAGTTTAAAATCATCAAACTGCATACATTGTGTAATCTGTACATACAGTCAGGTTTAAATAAATACACATACCAAGGAGAGGATGTCAGAGCTGTAATAAAGATGATGGCTGTACATCAGCAAACCAAATCTACTGCTTGACTTTAGATGCCAAACCCAGAATGACCGCTGAATTAGATTTCAAGCCCTTAACTAAGTGTGTGCTGGAGAGGGAAATGTTCATTAACCGCCTTTTGGTGACCAAGGATATTATTGCACAAGGACAGACCGAGGCGGGTAGTTACAAGACGATTTATTTTATTCAGAACAGAGTCAGAGTACCGTGAATTCATGAACTGTTTGTAATCCAGCATGATTCCTTTGTTAACCAGAACAAAGCTCTTGCCTTCACGTTGTAAATTATGTACATTACTTAGAATTAGAACATTTTACGTTCAGCAGACACATGCCGTGGCTGCCAGAGAGAAAGAGCGCAAGCGAACGTCAGCATAGGTTTGTACCACAGTAAGTACATGGTTTTGACTGAGTTTGTTTCACAGTGAGTACGAGATTGTTACATAATCGGTCGGTAAATCTGAAGGAGGTGATGTTATCCTAACCAAAAATTTCATACCTGTTCCATGCTTATTTTCAAGTCCCCTTTCAAGAATTTTTTTTCAAAGAAGATGTAAAACCTATGCATTTTACGGAATCAGATTTTAATTGTGTTCAGTCTTAAAAAGTAAGTTTATCAGTTACAAGATGTTAATTCACTAGTTTTTTAAATGAGATTTAATAATAAAAAAAAATCAACATAATTCAAATAAAGCAATTTTACTGGCAGTTGTGATGAGCCTTAATTATTTATTAAAGGCAAAAAATATACAAATGGATTTTTATTATACATGGCCTATTCATTAAAGATTTTGATTTATTTAAACAATTATTTTTTTTAAGCAAAACCATTACTTTTGTGAATAAAGAATTATTTTTGCATTCGATTTCAATTTGGTCTTAGGGTATTAGCTAGGTATTACTAGTAGAATATTTATTTAATTTTTACTGATAATATATACCTTGAGTAACCAGTTTTGATTGGTTCACGCTATATATATTGCACTCTGATCGGTGGAGGTATTTATTTTACGACAGAACTAACATTTTCCATCAGTATTTTTTGCCCAATAGGGACTATTATGATCTGAACTGGCACCGAGCTGCTGAGGCCCGGAAGTTCAGGACGTGGGACCGGCTGGACCCGTCAGAGTGAGTACGCATGGGCAGGCGCACGCGCAGTAAAATATTTTGCACATGCACGGAATAATATTGTCAGTGCTTATAATTAATAGGCCACTCACACATTTTGTTCATGTTGTTTCCTCATGGAATATTGCGCACTTAAATCATTAAACAGGGTTATACATTTATATTAAATACAATCTCCTAAAAAATATATTCATATAAAATATTATATGCAAGTTTTGTGTCTGAGGATGTTTTCGGATTTGTGAATTTAAATCTTAACATGTTGTTGAAACATTTAATTTCTTCCAACCAGCGACATTCAAAATTTGTGAGTGGTTGTATTATTAGTGCTGATATTTGACATATTAATTCAACCTGCAATGTAAGGTCTGGTGAGTTAAAGTGCTCAATGAGACCATACAACAAGTGGCATTTCACCAGGTTGTGCCTCTACTAATTGAATGTTGCAGTCACCTTGGTAACGCTTATTTTATGTTTTACTTATCTCACAAATAATTAAATGTCATAACTCAGGTGTATGGTGTCTAGGATTTGTTTTTGGTTTTATTTATCTAACGGAGTTAATTATAAGTAACAGAAATGTTTCGAATCATAACCTTACATCCTAGCTCGGGATACTTTGGGCTTCGTAAGAGCATAGAACTCAAGGTATCCATTGAAAACTCCAACACAAACTAAGGATTCAAGGTTTTCATGGCCACAGTCTGGTACAGGCATCCTAACATACGAGTACTAAGGAATGTATCTCGTCCTTTTGCTGGTCGAATTATAACAGATTCAAAATGTTTCCTTTACTCCTTTACCAATGCTGGTTCGGTCGTCTTCTTCGTAGACTTTGGTATCACACAAATTACAAGAAATTAAAACCCCAGTAATTCTTCATCAAGGTCTTCCTTATGACCTACCTTTATTGCATGGAATTCATGAATATTCATGAATTCAAATGTTATTGTTTCTCTTCACCATGCTGCATTAGTTCTTAGGTAGTGTTAAAACTGTTGATGTGTACCTTGAGTAAAATTCCACAATACTAACTTTAACAGCATAGTGCTGGTGGCTGGTTTATTGAGTTTATGTGTTTTTTTATTTGTTTGAAGAAATCTGACATATACATGGGCCACCCGGCGATAGTCCCTTAGAACAGGAGCCGTTTATTCATAGAGGTACGACTTTGCTTCTCGCATACACACACATACACACGCGTTGAAAAACCATTCAGAATAACACGTGCGTGGTGAAAGAAAAAAACCCATTCAAGTGTCAATCAAACTAATTAAATCAAGGATATATGTCACTGAGATAATAATAATTGCACCAACCAAAAGCGATTTGATCTGTGAATCAGGTTTAACTATTTGTCTCAGAACTAGACTAGGATGTAATTAATTAGAAAACTCAAACAATATAGTGTTTAGGTTAGCATAATTCAAGGTCCTTCAATACAGAAAAATACTTGTTTCTTTAAGTGAGATTTGTAAAGAAGCGAAATAGTTACACAACTGCAATAGATAACAAATAAAGCTAATGATGTACTCAAACAACAAAAAATGCTGTTATTATTTTGTAAATAAAATCTACTTGAAGACAAATCCAACGATCCCAGAATACGCCCAACTTGGGTGTTCAAGCATACCGCGTTTATTTTACGTTTGAATGGTATTTTAACTGATGAAGCTGATTATATGTAAACCCATGTAACACATTTCTAAATTAATTTGTAGTACCCTTTGGATAGACATAAAATGAAGTCACCAACCCTGGTCAAAACTTTGTTTCTGTCTTTGCAGGACACAGGGGGTGTGGCTCCTGCGACCGTCTGTCTAATTTGAGAAGAAGATTATCTCTAAATAAGAAATGTTTTTTAAAGCCCGCTCATCTACCAAAAATAACCATTTTATTAAATAAACTTGCCATTTTGTCAAACTTAAATTGTCAGAAATTCAAATCTTAGTTTATACCTAAACGATAATACTAAATACAGTAGAGCGCCGTATTTCCGAATGCCGAATTTCAGAAAATTCGTTTTTCCGAAATTTAAAATGGGGAACCGAAAATTTATTCGTATTTCCGAAATATTTTTCAAGCATGTAAACAACTCAAATGAATTTTTTGAGGGCCTGTCCATACAATTCATTCCGAGAGAGCAATTGTGTCACTTAAACTCGCCGTTATTCAGCTTATTCATCATTTCAATTTTACTGTCAATAAGAACACCAATCGAACACGATCGTCTTGCTGTCACTCGTCAGAGATATGGAAAGAAAAGAAAACGGACTGCGTTATGCGTGTGCCGCACTGGCGCCGCCTGCGGGCTGTTAAAGAAACTAACTGAGCTACAATAATGGCGATGTCATTTGACTTTTCCATCCCGTGAATTTGTTGGAAAAATTGCACAAAAGTATCCTAAAAACAGGTTAAAATGGGTTTTACCTATCAAACTCTGCAAAAAATCCGACATTTTTATACGTTCAGGTCGTAAATTACGTGGGTCGAAAAGAAACACGATGTTCCCTCCGTAATATAGGGTTAAGTTAATCATTAACTGTCGTACGAAAATGGCCATAGACCCCCGACCGAATTTCCGAAAATTCTTTTTTTCAGAAAGAAAAGCTTGTCCCCAGACGCTTTCGGAAATACGGCGCTCTACTTTATCATATTTTATATATTGTGTCGATATATTGTTTAATGTGTTTTATTAATTAATCATACATTGATTATACCGTATTTTAATACAATGATAATACAATCATAAAATAAAGATTTGGCTTTTTATTTATTATATATGGCTAAATAAATGAGCATTAAATAAGTACCCCACCGCTATACTTATAAATTCTTTATAACAGGCATTTAACGTTATATATACTTACCCAAAATGGGATGCAATAAGGTGCATGCTCAGTTAATTGTGATCCTTACACGTCCCAACTGTGACCTTGCTTAAGGCCACGTGTAAACTTTCCACGTTGAACATGTTTTGTAAGGCCACGTGTTAACTTTCCACGTTGAACATGTTTCGTAAGGCCACGTGTTAACTTTCCACGTTGAACATGTTTCGTAAGGCCACGTGTAAACTTTCCACGTTGAACATGTTTCGTAAGGCCACGTGTTAACTTTCCACGTTGAACATGTTTCGTAAGGCCACGTGTAAACTTTCCACGTTGAACATGTTTTGTAAGGCCACGTGTAAACTTTTCACGTTGAACATGTTTCGTAAGGCCACGTGTTAACTTTCCACGTTGAACATGTTTCGTAGGTTTACTATGTTGACTGCACCTTTGGGGTCACTCTATAATCGCTGGGGTTACGGGCAAAGTTATGTTTTTTTTTTAATTTTTAATATTTAATATTTTATATAACTAGAATTTGTGATTTAACATAATATTACTCTGTGTGTCAATCTTTGCAGTATTTACTCCAAAATCCGAAAGGAGCATAAAATATTACTTACATTAAATCGGTGAAATACGAAGTTGTAATGTTATACTAAAATATGTACTATTTATTCTACATTCACCGAACCGTTATGTATTACATTGTATTTTAATTTCGTCCATGTATAATGTTCCTATAAATATTTTCCTCTATGCATATAAAATTTCTATATCTAACTATGTCTATATTGTAGACTCCACATTCCGCGGGCAAAATCGCCGTTCGCGGTGACGCCGTACGCCTTTAACTCCCGTCGTGGTGACAGCCAAATGCAGCAGTACTACATCTGACCTCTGACCCCTGACCCCTGACCTCTCCTTGTTATCTCTACAATGTCTGTGACTCAGCATGAGGTACGAACATCAGCATGACCAAGTATCACGTGACTGCTTTCTACATCCCACGAGATGATGTTTGTAATTTCCTTCAGCTAGCCAGGTTCCTTTTCCTGTGGTCCCACTGTATGTACATAGTAAAACAAAATATATCGGAACATATAGAGGTTTGATCCTACTAGTGACCGGTATTTGGCAAAGCCTTAACTTTTATATACCAGACATTCTTAATAATCATGCAGAACTGAAATTTGACATCAATGGGCCAGAATAATCCAGAATTAAACCGTGTCTTATTCCGTGCTTTGTCTATATGACTATATGGACAAAAATACGACCTGCATTTATAGAACTATCAAGTGATTCAACATACATTATGATGAGTGATAAAAAGCTATGGGCCCTTTATCTTTACGTACAGGAGAAGATATTACCGGTAGATAATATTTACTATGCCTTTTGAAGTTATGACATAAGCTGGCTTCGCTTGTAGTAAAATCAGTCGGATGGAGTTGCCCCTTTGGACGTTTAGTGGCTCATAATGTTTCCACGCAGACAGAGTTTACACATAATTTGAACATTAACCATTTTAACCAAGTAACATCTTACATATTGCTACGGATGTTAGGCTTCTTCCTCACGCCAAGCTCATGGACTGTTACCGGATGGTGGTCTTCTTCCTCACGCCGACCTTATGGACTGTTACCGGATGATCTTCAGGATACGAGCCGGTATAGCCTCATGATTCACATACAGACCGCCAGCTATAACGAAAATCTTGACAAAAGCATAAAGAGCGGCCAGCTGGTTATGTAGATCAGATAGACTAGGTCTGCACATTATTATATAAACTGCAATCTAAGGAATGCAGGCCTCCCCTTGCTTTGTGATTTCATCATATATAAACGCCTCTCTACCATTTAGAACCCGACGAAGAAACCTGTGCGCTTCGAAAGCTCCTGTGTAAATAAACAAGTTAGTCGTCACTCTTTCTCTTTACCTATACTTCTACTACAGGCTAACACGGCTGTACCATTTATTATATATATATATATCAATGAGTAATATTGTATAGTTAATATGTGTATCCATAAAAATGTGACTGTGTATGAACATTACATATGTCAGTATGAGTTTGGAGCAGTCGATACAATGTCTAGGTATTTGTATCTCATTTTATGTACGTTTACTGGAATCGAAATATATGTAACACAAAACTCGTATTTTATTTTATATGAAAACAGTGAAAAATAAATTATGTGCTGTCTCCCATCCGGATTGTTACTTTATTGATTTACAATGAAAGTATGTGGCGTGCTGCAAACAGTTATGTGGTTTGTGTTTAATTACATTATAATTTTATTCATATTACATGCAATGCCTGTGGCAAATTAACTGTACAGCTGAAGTAAACATTCCCCTAGATAACAAACCAGAGCTGTTGGATATATTTAATGGCCTCAGAGTATCAGGTACAAAGGACCCAACCGGGCAGCATCAGTGACCTTAATAATACCATGATGTGTCATGTACAGAGAACTCTATCAATAACCCTTATAAGGGCCAATATTAAGGCTACAGTGTGTCATGTACAGAGAAGAGAAGTCAATAACCTCATAAGGCCTTATTTGCCAAATTGGGGAAACCCGATCTCCTAACTTAAGCCCTCATTTGTCAGGTACAGGTTGATTGTCCAGGCCTAAAAAAATGGTTCGAAACGATTAAAAAGGTAGCGGCGGTTGAAAAGGTGGTAGGGACCCCCTGGACTCCCCTTGGGTCAGCCCCTGTTACCAACGAGGTATGTATATTTCCGTTTTTTTCTTCAGAAATAACTTCCTTGCCTTAAAACGTATGTCTCTTAAATCATCTTTCATGTTTCCCTCGCATCAACCTATTCTTTATACGTCTAACAACAATAACCAGTCAAAGATCATCGATAATATGAATACCCCGCGTATAATCCGGTCAGTAAATGTAAAGTTAATCACTGATCAAGTCTTCAAGGTAAACATACCGATGTTTGCATTTCTTGCCATGAGGACAGCGCCACAAAATAAAGATAAAACATATTTTTACATATCTTATTGAGACAGTATCCCACTGAAAATCTAACTTTTAGAATAAAAAATGAGTCAACATTCCTCATCTCAGTTAATACATCTCCCCAGCTCCGGCATAAAGCCGGTATCCCGGGAAAATCAGCTAGTAAACTATAAAATAGGTTTTATCCTATCACTCTCAAAACTTTTCATACGGTGCATTTGCGATCCTTTACACCCTAGTTGACATCTACATATCGAAGAACTTTTAGAAGATATAAAACTCCTCACCCTACACTACCATGTTTTTGCTGTATTTAGAAGTTATCTAATGGTTATGTGTCGAATTCAAGTTGGGTCAATTTGATTAAGAGGGACAGTTCTGAAGGAAATTATCAATGTGATTTCAACACAAAAAATAAATAAGTGCAATGTGCAAAACATCAGCATTATTGTATCTGATCAGATAGTAGTGAATTCGTAGTAAACAAATTCATTTAAGTTATCCTTATAATTTAAACACAATAAAAGTAAATAAGTGTCGGTCAAGGAAATAAATGCAACATATATTTGTTAAACAACATTATTTTATTGGATCAGAAAGGGGCGTGTATCTGTAAACGATAACACTATGACAAACTCTGCCACTTTGCGACCCCCACACACACCCTCTTTCAATCATCACTCTTTTACACTCAAGTGGCTGCTTACATCTTGTGGCCCCTTGCTCTTCAAGCCCCTACTCTTCAAGCGATGTTCTTTGTGTAAGAAAATTTAAATTATAATTTTAATTTTCCATAACACTATATCAATATCTTTACGTGACGTCTCTTTACGCTATCTAAACAAAAGACGTTTGTTCACCGCCAACACCAACTTGGAAATGTCATAAAGAAGGACAGCGAGTATCTGTAAAGCCTCAGAGCAAACATGATGAACAGCGAGTACCTGTAAAACCTCAGAGCACACATGATGAACAGCAAGTACCCTTAAATCCTCAGAGCACACATGATGAACAGCGAGTAACCGTAAAACCTCAGAGCACACATGATGAACAGCGAGTACCCGTAAAACCTCAGAGCACACATGATGAACAGCGAGTACCCGTAAAGCCTCAGAGAAAACATGATGAACAGTGAGTACCTGTAAAGCCTCAGAGCACACAGTCATGATGAACAGGGAGTACCCGTAAAGCCTCAGAGCACACATGATGAACAGCAAGTACCCGTAAAGCCTCAGAGCAAACATGATGAACTGCGAGTCCCGTAAAGCATCATATGATGAACAGCGAGTACCCTTAAAGCCTCAGACCAAACATGATGAACAGCGAGTACCTGTAAAGCCTCAGAGCACACATGATGAACAGCGAGTACCCGTAAAGCCTCAGAGCATACATGATGAACAGCGAGTACCTGTAAAGCATCAGAGCAAACATGATGAACAGCAAGTACCCGTAAAGCCTCAGAGCACACATGATTAACAGCCAGTACCCGTAAAGCCTCAGAGCAAACATGATGAACTGCGAGTCCCGTAAAGCGTCATATGATGAACAGCGAGTCCCGTAAAGCCTCAGAGCACACATGATGAACAGCAAGTACCCGTAAAGCCTCAGAGCACACATGATGAACAGCGAGTACCCGTAAAGCCTCAGAGCAAACATGATGAACTGCGAGTCCCGTAAAGCATCATATGATGAACACCGAGTCCCGTAAAGCCTCAGAAAAAACATGATGAACAACGAGTACCTGTAAAGCCTCAGAGCACACATGATGAACAGCGAGTACCCGTGAATCCTCAGAGCACACATGATAAACAGCCAGTAACCGTAAAACCTCAGAGCACACACGATGAACAGCGAGCACCCGTAAAACCTCAGAGCACACATGATGAACAGCGAGTGCCCGTAAAGCCTCAGAGCACACATGGTGAACAGCGAGTACCTGTAAAGCCTCAGAGCACACAGTCATGATAAACAGCGAGTAGCCATAAAGCCTCAGAGCGCACATGATGAACAACGAGTACCCGTAAAGCCTCAGAGCAAACATGATGAAAAGCGAGTACCCGTAAAGCCTCAGAGCAAACATGATGAACAGCGAGTATCTGTAAAGCCTCAGAGCAAACATGATGAACAGCGAGTACCTGTAAAACCTCAGAGCACACATGATGAACAGCAAGTACCCTTAAATCCTCAGAGCACACATGATGAACAGTGAGTAACCGTAAAACCTCAGAGCACACATGATGAACAGCGAGTACCCGTAAAACCTCAGAGCACACATGATGAACAGCGAGTACCCGTAAAGCCTCAGAGAAAACATGATGAACAGTGAGTACCTGTAAAGCCTCAGAGCACACAGTCATGATGAACAGGGAGTACCCGTAAAGCCTCAGAGCACACATGATGAACAGCAAGTACCCGTAAAGCCTCAGAGCAAACATGATGAACTGCGAGTCCCGTAAAGCATCATATGATGAACAGCGAGTACCCTTAAAGCCTCAGACCAAACATGATGAACAGCGAGTACCTGTAAAGCCTCAGAGCACACATGATGAACAGCGAGTACCCGTAAAGCCTCAGAGCATACATGATGAACAGCGAGTACCTGTAAAGCATCAGAGCAAACATGATGAACAGCAAGTACCCGTAAAGCCTCAGAGCACACATGATTAACAGCCAGTACCCGTAAAGCCTCAGAGCAAACATGATGAACTGCGAGTCCCGTAAAGCGTCATATGATGAACAGCGAGTCCCGTAAAGCCTCAGAGCACACATGATGAACAGCAAGTACCCGTAAAGCCTCAGAGCACACATGATGAACAGCGAGTACCCGTAAAGCCTCAGAGCAAACATGATGAACTGCGAGTCCCGTAAAGCATCATATGATGAACACCGAGTCCCGTAAAGCCTCAGAAAAAACATGATGAACAACGAGTACCTGTAAAGCCTCAGAGCACACATGATGAACAGCGAGTACCCGTGAATCCTCAGAGCACACATGATAAACAGCCAGTAACCGTAAAACCTCAGAGCACACACGATGAACAGCGAGCACCCGTAAAACCTCAGAGCACACATGATGAACAGCGAGTGCCCGTAAAGCCTCAGAGCACACATGGTGAACAGCGAGTACCTGTAAAGCCTCAGAGCACACAGTCATGATAAACAGCGAGTAGCCATAAAGCCTCAGAGCGCACATGATGAACAACGAGTACCCGTAAAGCCTCAGAGCAAACATGATGAAAAGCGAGTACCCGTAAAGCCTCAGAGCAAACATGATGAACAGGGAGTACCCGTAAAGCCTCAGAGCAAACATGAAGAACGGCGAGTACTCATAATGCCTCAGAGCAAACATGATGAACAGCGAGTACCTGTAAAGCCTCACAGCACACATGATGAAAAGCGAGTACCCGTAAAGCCTTAGAGCAAACATGATGAACAGCGAGTACCCGTAAAGGCTCAGAGCACACATGATGAACAGCGAGTAACCGTAAAACCTCAGAGCACACATGATGAACAGCGAGTACCAATAAAGCCTCACATGATGAACTCTCTCTCTGATTATTCCAATACTACAGAGGGAGGTGACGAGTTCACATACTTGAGATTTGTTCAAATGTATAATGGATAGAGTGCATTATATCTATCGATAAAAATCATCTGAAACAGTTGTTTCATGACAGTTGTAGTTATGTTAAACGTATTTAGACTATTTTGCAGAGCAGATGGAACATTTTTGTCTCTAAGATATTTCCTATATAAGTTTGCTGTATTAAAATAAGATTTATTGGAGTTGAATGACAAAGAAGTTTTGCTGAGCCCTCCATCATCAGATTAGTGTGTCTTTGTTGAAGGATGATCAAACATAGAAAGTGACAGTTCACACGTATTTATGTATCATTTTTTTAGGTAAAGTCAACATTTTACATTGTTTTCAATTAAATCTGAAGAGATAAAGCAAACTTGTCTGTCACGCAAACTGTCAAGTGGTCATGATGTAGAAATAAACAAAATAAATAACGGAGTTACTTCCTTCTCAATTCAGAGATATTCTGTCACGTGATATGTTTTGCGCAGCTACTTAAACGTAATGACTTACACAAGTCAAGGAGCCGGATAAGATCTTTAAAATAAAGCACTGATGGTGATCTCCAAACCAATGCTTTTCCTGGCAGATAGAGCCCATATAGGGACATGTAGCATAGGAATGAAGAAAGCCGCGTAATTTAATGCACATGTGTGCCTGGAATGCCAACAGACATTAGAAATGAAAGTTAGACGTAAACTCCTGTTGAGAAAAGGTGCGTGAACTCCCCAATCCCCGTTCTCCAAAAATTCAGAACACTACATTCAAGGACATTCTAATTAATGTCTGGTTTGTATCAAACTCAGACGGTATAAAACGATGGCATCGTTCACACAGCTTTCCAGCTCAGCTGACTTAAAGTCACCTGAGCTGTATATGGACAGTCCTCTGTGTATCGTACGTCCACCAACCGTCCGTCTGATATACATGCATGCAGGCACGCACGGAAAAGTCAGACCAAAAATTTCAAATTCGACCTGCCGTTAGCTTTATATTCGATCTCCAGACAAAGTATGGACTAGTTCTATCGAGAAATTAAGAAAATATGTGTGTGACATTAAAAGCTGGAGCCTGTTTCATTTCATTATCATAATAACGTGCAACAATTGAAGCGCCTCAATTCAGTTAATTTATGCTTAACTAATTCAGTGATTAATATCAGCTTTTCTTTGATATTTAAAAAGATCTATACGAAGTAAACTGCTCTGTTTAGTGTAGTTTAGGATATGTATGAATAAAATTGCTTATATCATATTTGTTTTTGTATGCATATTTAAAGTGGGCATAGACTTTAAATAGCTTCATTTAAGTTTCAATGTGTCTGGATACACAAACATTATTTGAAACTAGAATCTTAAGAAGATCTGTTTGACATCTGCAAAACAGGACCATTGTGCAATATTAAAGGGGACAAAACAGGACCATTGTGCAATATTAAAGGGGACAAAACAGGACCATTGTGCAATATTAAAGGGGATAAATGGACCATTATGCAATATTAAAGGGGACAAAACAGGACCATTGTGCAATATAAAGGGGACAAAACAGGACCACTGTGCAATATTAAAGGGACAAAACAGGACCATTGTGCAATATTAAAGGGGACAAAACAGGACGATTGTGCAATATTAAAGGGGACAAAACAGGACCATTGAGCAATATTAAAGGGGACAAAACAGGACCATTGTGCAATATTAAAGGGGACAAAACAGGACCATTGTGCAATTTAAAGGGGACAAAACAAGACCATTGTGCAATATAAAGGGGACAAAAAACAGGACCATTGTGCAATATAAAGGGGGACAAAAAACACGACCATTGTGCAATATAAAGGGGACAAAAAACACGACCATTGTGCAATATAAAAGGGGACAAAAAACACGAACATTGTGCAATATTAAAGGGGACAAAACAGGACCATTGTGCAATATAAAGGGGACAAAACAGGACCACTGTGCAATATTAAAGGGACAAAACAGGACCATTGTGCAATATTAAAGGGGACAAAACAGGACCATTGTGCAATATTAAAGGGGACAAAACAGGACCATTGTCCAATATTAAAGGGGATAAAACAGGACCATTGTGCAATATAAAGGGGACAAAACAGGACCATTGTGAAATAGTAAAGGGGACAAAACAGGACCATTGAGCAATATTAAAGGGGACAAAACAGGACCATTGTGTAACATTAAAGGGGACAAAACAGGACCATTGTGCAATATTAAAGGGGACAAAACAGGACCATTGTGCAATATAAAGGGGACAAAACAGGACCATTGTGCAATATAAAGGGGACAAAAAACAGGACCATTGTGCAATATAAAGGGGGAAAAACACGACCATTGTGCAATATAAAGGGGACAAAAAACACGACCATTGTGCAATATAAAAGGGGACAAAAAACAGGACCATTGTGCAATATTAAAGGGGACAAAACAGGACCATTCTGCAATATTACAGGGGACAAAACAGGACCATTCTGCAATATAAAGGGGGCAAAACAGGACCATTGTGCAATATAAAGGGGACAAAACAGGACCATTGTGCAATATAAAGGGGACAAAACAGGACCATTGTACAATATAAAGGGGACAAAACAGGACCATTGTGCAATATAAAGGGGACAAAACAGGACCATTGTGCAATATAAAGGGGACAAAACAGGACCATTGTGCAATATAAAGGGGACAAAACAGGACCATTGTGCAATACAAAGGGGGACAAAACAGGACCATTGTGCAATATAAAGGGGACAAAACAGGACCATTGTGCAATATAAAGGGGACAAAACAGGACCATTGTGCAATATAAAGGGGACAAAACAGGACCATTGTGCAATATAAAGGGGACAAAACAGGACCATTGTGCAATATAAAGGGGACAAAACAGGACCATTGTGCAATATAAAGGGGACAAAATTGATATCTGACATCTGCTTATTACAGATAATGCCTTGAACCTTTCATTAAAATAAGCCTGAAAACTTCGATCCCAAAACACACAGGTGTTCGTTTTGCTTAAAGCCACGTAGTTATAAAACGTAGGGGGGTCCGACAAAATAACACAAGCACATTCAACAAGGACATCTGGCAGCAAAACAACACAAGCACATTCAACGAGGACATCTGGCGGCAAGGCAGACGATCCAGATTTTCGCAAAGGATATTTTATGTTTAAGGACCTTTTATCTCCGTATATATGCCGGTATCCACCTGAGTACTCCTTATATCACAATACTTCCGTTTGTTAACACTGATGTGTTTACTGACAGAATGTTGATGAACAGAGGCATTTCTTGAGAGGAATCTCCTAGTGAATGTACGCAGTGAAAGACAGAAATCACGTAAATTATATAATTTTATAATATGCGAGTTGCATTATAGGATTATTTGGTAGTAACTTTTGAGTTGGTAAGTCTAAGAGCACTAAGTACATTGGATTGAAAACATTCTTATTGATTTTATTAGTTAATATCGTGTAAGCGGCCGACAAACAGAGGATGTTGAGCTAAATATGATTGAAACACGTCATAAATGACGGGCGGAACAACTCCAAATCGTGGATACAAAAACCGTGTAAAAGATTATCAGGCGCACAGCAGAACTGATCGTCACCCCATCTAGCGGCAGGAAAAAGAAATTTGATCAAGAAATTCCGTTACTTTCGCCTCAGAGAGCCTTTGTTCACAGTAGGATGAGCAACCAGGAAGTATGCCTAGGTATTCGTTAATGCGTCATGATTGATAAAATAAATGTAAACGTTGGCACACACTACGTTACGCCACATAATGATTGTCCATATGCCGACAGATGGCGCTGTCCATAAATATCTTCATCTGGTGGTAGCACCGCATAGTCCCTGACCACTATCCGTACTTCATCTGGGGACGGTCATGTACAGCCGTAAAAACCTCGTATGTGACCAGAGCTGAACAGAGGATACATTAATGAATGACAAGTCCATTCTCCGGCCAAGTCAAGGGTGACCACACCGCCACCTGTCGGCATATTGCGGCATGATGTGACTGTTGAAAACTAACTGGAGACTTATATTAAAGTTATTAAGCAGAAAACACCGGGTTATTCCTGTAGAGTTACCCTTTAACCGCTGATCCTATTTCAGGCGTCATCATGTTTTTTCCTATGAATCTTAACATAAAGACCTACCCTAAATGAAGCCGACGGGAAATCGAAATGCACAAATAACGGGGATAGTAATTTATTATTGATTGATGTATAAACAAAAATCCAATGAATGTCAAGTTGATGAGTTTCTTTCATTTGTTGCTGTTAATAAGTATGTTGCCGTATCTTACCAGGCTGCCGTTCCACTTATGCGGATTTCAGCAATTAAGTATAAATCAAGCGTTACAGGGTTCGTTACAGGGACAGGGATGTGCAGTGGTAACCTGAGGGTCGGCGTTCTGGGACTGGAACAAAATGGGGTGGGGAGGAAGAGAAAGAGAGACTGTGTTCCAAGGCCACACATTTATTTAGTGAACACGGTCTGTCTTGCACTGAACAATATACAAGATTTAAATATATGCAATATATTTTTGTGTGGATACTAAATGGATTTTCATATATTTTTTTTCATGCGATTCTCCAGAGTATTCAGTATTTGACTAGAGGACTCAGTTAGAATTACTCGGATCCGAGTATTCGTGTAGTTGTTACAACCACAATTGCTTGGCAATTGGATAGAAGCAGACGTCTGTGTCTAAGAGAACACGTACATACTCTAGTGCTAAACACCTTCTTTATGCATAGATACGGAATGACGGCGAAGTGACAGGAGTAACGTTGAATAAGTTCATCTATGTAACAAATTACAAAACATTAGATAACTGTTTTCACCAATACAGAGTTGTGTGGATACCATTTTTCAACCGAGTTCCACCACTGCCGCCGCTGAGTTCGTTTCCGGAGAACTCTGAGAACTATCGAGTCACATGTGAACTGGTACCCAAGAAAGACTGGTGGCGCCTACTTCAGTCCATTTGGCGTAGTGTCCATCTGTGAATCTTTGTTAAGTGATAATTGACCATAGCTCAGGAATGCTTCAATGTTTTGAGCTGAACTTGTGCATGTCCATAGGTCTTGGGTACTCCCATCTCATACTCCATACCATAGATCTGATACCTTAACCTCGCACAAAATCACAGAAACGTTTTCCATAGCGTCCGTCATAAAATATGTTTTGGTGAAAATTGCAAAAAGCTCAGGGGGTAGATGGATATATGAGCCTGAAGTTATGCAAAATTATACGTCTTAGATCTTTGTCGTAGACCCGACAGGTGGCGCCACCTACAGTTCCTTTTTTATTAGAATATATATCAATTGATGCCCTTTCTCATCAGTAGTTTGGCGTACCGACCGGAAATTTTGCACGGCCACATGTTTTGGATTGTTTTATCTTGTATACAAGACTGGTGGTGCCATCTACACTCATTTATGCGTTATGTAAATTGATGTTTCTTTTTTTCCGTGAAAATCACACATGTCTCAGATGTAATTTGATGTAACCGTCTGAAATTGAATATGTAGATCTGACTCCGGCGGATTTCTCATATCCAGTACACATGACTGGTGATGCCACCTATATTATAGTCTTCCGTTTCGTCCATCAGTGCCTTCTAAGTTACTTATGCATCCGTGATGGGCTGTCACGTTAAGATAGATTACTCGACCAACTTTATCCATGGTTTGGTCATTTGTCACACACACACACATATACATTGTAAATCAAGAATATCAGCGTGACAAATCAATGCCATAAAGACAAACACTTTAATTTTATAACCACATAACTGAAAATCCATTAAGTTAACAACATATGTTTCCTGATGTCATAAATTATATTAGATTATATTACTGGAAGTGACGTCTTTTCACTCTTACCTAACTATACCATACGTGTTGTCACTATTATATATTTTAAGAATTAGCCTACCCCCCCCCCCCCAAGTTACGCGGATCAATTGGAAAGTAGTAAATACTGTATATATACAGACTGGTTCGATTGTATTTGGTAGTTTTAATGTTGTAGTCATTGGTAATTACGGGATTCAACATTCCTGTAATTTTTTAGTACAACCTTGCAGTACGTCTGTGTTCATTCCCTCCCCCCCCCCCCCCCCCCCCCCCGACACACACAGCATCACACACCTACACGGATGTATTCCTGCATAACGAATCTATTTTAATCCGATAATTTAATAACGCAGATAGAGTGCAATATATGGGATTTATTAGTTTGAGTGTGACATAGAATTCGCCTGGAATGCTCACTGAAGGGTACTGCTTCTACAACAAGTTATACCAAATCTGAGTTAAATTTGCATTACACTGATAATTAGATTAATGGTTTACATCTAAAAAACATCCCGTGTTAAAATAAATATCATGTTCAGAAATCCATCTCCTGAGACAAATTCGTAAGTATAAACATGATAAAGTAGTTCCACACAAGATGTTAACACAGAAACAACCTGTTGAAATAAAAAAAAAAAAATTGTTAAATATGAAAATCTCTACCTGTGCTATAGAATTTATAACTTATTTCCCTTAGTAAATACTATAAAGGACACATCTTGATTTAATGTTAAGAGCACAGTCACTAAACAGCACATTACCATCTAAAAAAGGACAGTAAGCACTGCAACCCCGGACCCACAGGGTCTGACATACGTTATATGAGCATCATTGCATAAAAACAGGATATGTGTGTGTGTGTGTGTATAAATATCAATAACCGATGATGGGTGAAACACAATTATGAACCTTATTCAAGGTCACGTGAAAACAACTACATGTATTATCCAGGCGACGTTTAGATAAACGAGTTTCCAAAATATGTAATATTTATGCTTTTATAAAATATGCAAAATATGGGGAATGTAAAATAATTTTTCATGAAACAAGCAATAATGTGCAATATATAAAAGTATTACATCTTACATTTTTTCACTAAATACACAGCAACCTATTTAGTTTTCCCAAACTATGGATCAGTGTGTGTCAAAAATATGGAGGATGGAGCATACTATTCTAAAGAGTTATATATATATATATATATTATATTATATTATATTATATGTATTACATGTTTTCCCCGCTTGTCATCATTGCTGTGTTTACAAACATATTATTGATAAACAAGTTCATACATCCTTCACAAGGTCTTATAAGAACTTTTCACAACCAAAATTACCCTTAGATAATTAATATATACACAGACGAATTCTTTTTCAAAAGGTAGGTAATAGGAACCCTTTAGCAGACTGACAGGGAAATTTGCTGGTAGTAGGCCTATGGATATGGAATATAGTTTGGGTGTGATTGCAAATATATCTGTTCTTTGTTGGGCAGCTATTGGTGTGCTTTGTTGTGCAAAATATTGGTGAGGCTCTGGCCTGCCCAGCCTTATGCCGCTTCCGCCGGCCCTGATATATATTTTAATGCAGGCGTTATATTATTTATTATATTATTATTGTTAAAATATGAGAACCGGCAGCACGGATATATTTAAACATATACTGGATTAATTCAAAGTGGATTTCATTTATACTGAGAATATTGATTCTTGTATTTAAAATCTATTTGTATCACTCAGTAACGGATTACCTGGAGCAAGGCAGGTCTGTGTTCTGTTGAGATGTCAGTCAGGAAGTTGCTTCTCTTGTCCACGTGTCACTAATTCCTAAGTCTTTACTAATAATACCGTATTACTACAATAACTGTAATATGCAAAAATCATCTTAATTATAAAATTATTTGTATTTGTTCCCGTTTTGAGTTTGATTGACAAAATCTGGTCACTATTTTATGAAGGCATGAAGCAGTGCCTCGTAATTCCCCCCTCATTAATGTTTGTGTGTTCTTTTTAATTTATGTCTGGGTTGTCTGTTCTGACTGGTCAATGTCTATACAATATATAGTAATAATCCATACAACCATCCACACTATCATGACATTAAGCAGCATTTCTTGACTGTTAGTGGTTTCCCAAAGTGCTGAAAATCTATTTTCAACTTCAGGTGTGTTTCTGTCAGTTTCTGTTTGATGGTTATCACCACGTCAGGTGACATGCTGTTGCCTTTTAGGTTGAGTGTTTTAAGTTTTTTTTAGTCGTGTCGTCCTCTCTGTGACCCTCACCAGGTCGTCACCCTCACCCTCCCGGCAGTTATTACTGACGTCAAGGTCGGTTAACGTCTCCGGGGCTGCGTCTATTACCGCTAACACACCACGTGATGCGAGTCGACACACTGACATGTCAAGTGTCTGTATTTGTGACCGGGTGACACCTGAAAGTTGTCCTGTGTCCGTCAGGTCGTTATTTCTCACATACAGTTTATGTAGTGACGGCGGCAGGATGCTGAGCGCCGCCATCATCTCCTGTGATGTGAGGTCACAGCCAGACATCTCTAGTGATGTCAGGTGGCATTTCGGTAACCAGTCTGTCAGCGTCTTTATCCTGTCACCGGTCAGAGGGGTGTCCCAGAATGTCAACTCATGTATCGTCTGTGTGTGTACGACTGCCCTGACTAATGCAGACGCTTCATTGCCATTACGTAGATAGCGTATAGTCAGCTGTTTGAGTGGGAACTTTTTCAGCGTCCTGTCTAGCGTATTTGTGATGTATTGTTTGTCAACTGGACGCGGTGACCCATACCCGTCCAGTTCTAGACAGGTGAGTTGTGGAGCGTGTAAGTGCTGGAGCAGACGCCAGTGTCTCTCATTACCTGACACCTACATTTTCCCGAACTCCCCTCCGTCTTGTCTGAGATACCTCACGTAGTGGAACGCCGGGTACCTGTCTGTGATGTTTAACCTCACACGCGGGGTAACGTGAGTGTGGCGTCCTGATGCTCAGCCAGATACTCCAGCTGTAGATCTGTGTGCTTTATCGCCACCTCTTCCTCCGAGCCGTCAATCAACATCTTCACCTGTTGATGTATTTTTCATCCACCAAGTCCGGACACGAACCTGCGGATCATGGCGGACTCTAGGAAGGCTTGGCGGGAATGAAAAAAACGAAGCAGTAAATCTTTTTGTGTAGATATATCTGAATATACAAGATAGCAAGAAATAAAATATTCCTGCACAGTTTTATGGATGAAAATGTAAAATATTTCTCTGGAGAAGGTACACTTCTGTATTAAAAATCCATTGTTTATATCCTCGGAGCTGATGTGTTTGTCGACAGCTTCACGTTTGAATTTTAATTCCAATTTGTGTGTCTTCACGTTACCTGTTGCCAGGCAACCTAAAGCCATGATTTGTTTTTTGTACCTTTTAAGAATCTCCTCTGTTGATTTTGCTCTGTCTAACACATCTTTCAATTTCCTTTTCTCCATTCTGGCAAACACATAAGCCACAAATTCTCCATAGAAGCCTGAGATTGTGCTGGGGA
This sequence comes from Sipunculus nudus, assembly GCA_026874595.1. Classification (NCBI taxonomy): domain Eukaryota; kingdom Metazoa; phylum Annelida; class Sipuncula; order Golfingiida; family Sipunculidae; genus Sipunculus; species Sipunculus nudus. The sequence continues at coordinate 59,584,564 of CM049322.1, read as the reverse complement.
GTTGTTGATTTCCCTCTCCAAATGTTGCCATCATCAGCAGGATGGCGGGGTAGTGGGAGAAATGAAACAGTTCCTCTGATTGCATTATCTCCAATAGCACAGCATCTCTTTTTTTCTCGTTTTCATTGAAGTATTTAAGCAGATATTCTTTTACTCCGGCATCTAAGAACCCTCTTAAAGACACCTCGATATCAGGTCGGAGTTAATCTTCTGCAAAAAAAAATGATTCTGGTGAGTATCTAGATGTTATAAACAGAGTGATGTGTGGCAGAATTTGTCTGAGCAGCAGTTTTGTTATTTCTTCAGACGTGCTGTCACTGTACTCATCGAGCCCGTCCACGAAAATTAGGACGGGTTCTTCAGGTTTGTTATTGTGATGATACAGTTCTTCTGCCTTGCTCTGTCCAAGCTGATATGCTTCAGCCATTACATCACAGAGGCTCTGTTCTTTCTTCACATCTCTCAAGAAGAGAGGTAACACAAACTGGTAATTATCAAATGTGTCATCAGTCTGTTCCTGCGCTTCGGGACGCTTATTGTTGATCTTGGCCCATTCAACGCACAAGTGTTCTGTAAAAGTAGACTTCCCAACACCTGGTTCACCAGATAAACATATGGTACTCCGACTTTCGGACTGAAACAAATAAATCATGTATAGTATAAATGATAAAGTTATCTTAATTAAGATATGATAATATGAATATGAAATAAAAATTATTATTAAATCTAAAATAAAAGAAAACGAATGAAATAAATTCAATTTTCTTTACGTTACACATTATAAGATATCGTAAGTCATTCAATGATTTTTCTAAAATATCAATTCCTTTTATTATGTTTGGATAATTAGTAACGCTTTTAATAATTTCTACCTGGTGTGTTTTCCATTTTTTAAAAAGAAACTAAGATAATAGTGACTGTAGTCACAATGCAACTATCATATGACAAAATGTTTTGTGTGTGGATAAATGCTGGTATAAAGGTAACCTTGTTAAAAATATCTTTGTAGCCTCGCAGCTGCTCTTCTTTCCCAAGTGGACGTTGCTTTTCTTTCACCAGCACAAGATTCACATACAACTCCTCCATTGGTATCCTGTAGAGGTCTGAATGAAGGGTCCACAGTGATATCTTATTGTACAGCTGTTTAATTATACTCGCCATCTTCTGTTGCAGTATAATCAATGGCGATACGGATCTGATCACTGATAAAAAATTAGTTTAATGCAGATTATTTTCTTTTGTATTGAAATGTTAATGCATCTATGGTGAGTGTAATATACCTAGTTTGCACTGCCTACGTCTGGTCTTACTGCAGGATATATTCCCTTCTACCTACATCCATGTTACGTGTACTACTTGCACTTTTGGGAAAAGTACATAGATTGTGTTATCATAAAATAGAGATTAACAAATTATTGATTCAAATAAGTGACATAACATACACATACAATAATGTATAAATGTAAAACAATTAGATCATACACTGTGATTATTATGTAAATGACAAAGTAATCAATCATTCCTTAAGAAATATAGGCAGCTTTTGAGTTATGATTAGGATTGCGGAAAAAAATCCACACTCTACCTCTGCGCGTGCTCTGGAGATGATCCAGAATGTGTTCCTGTCCAGATTCAGTCAGACACGTCAAGAACCTCTGCCAGTCTGTGTATGGCCGAATATATAAATGGTCCAATAAGGCTCCTGACAGTTGGATACTGCTATTTGCACATATATACTGAAAGAAAGACAATGTTTATTTTATTTATAACATATATTTCTGTCTGTGCTTAGATCTTATCAATAAACATTATAACACTTCCTTCAGTCCTATATTAACATGGCTACCTAAACCAGCGCATTGTTTACTTGAATTCAGATTTATGAACATTTAGGAATTTAGAAATATAAATTCTTGAATACAGTATAGAAAATGTTATTTTTTTAAACATTTTAATCACTATCAATTATTCGTAGTTAATATTTGTTTGGATTGTAGCGGTAGTGGTAGTTACTATTAATATTCATTGAATACTGCATTGATCTACAGTAGATCTACCCTTTCTCAGCAACTACCTCACTCTGTCCATCATAAATATTATCTGAATACATGGATATGTTAAATACTGAATTACAGTTACATTTCATTTTTATGCCCAGTGCAAGCTGTTCGGTGTCACGCTCGAATACTAGAGCTTTAAGCTGGAATGCATGAGTGCCCTTATCTACAACATGCTTTGAAACGAAGATTAGAAACTAAGACTATTCACTTTGGTTGAGCATGACTACAAAAACAAGGGACCCATGGATCAGGGTGGTCAGATGAAGTTGACCTTGAAGGCAAAAATAGTAAATAATAACAATTTGAGATAAAAAAAAAGAGATAGATGAGTAAGGAATTGTTGCAAAACAATATTTTGTGATCTGACATTGTGTTTTCTAATTAAATCATTTGTGCAGTTTATAAACATAAAATAACTATTACCGTGATCACTGGTTAGCTCTTTGATAAATTGTTGACATTTACGACAGTTGACACACGTTTTCAGTTTAATCCTAACATTTTAATAATACCTTGTTATTTTCATTAAAAAAAACATTTCAATACACAATACAACTAGTGTCCCCACTGCACATGTGCAACAGCTTAATGGCAGGGGGTGGGAGTTACAACATAAATACAGGATATGTATTTTAATTCTACCTTTCTTGCAGGAAAATAAAACTGACTCATTATTATTAAATATTTAAAAATAAACAGACAGATGGTAAAAAAAATCCCTTTATTTTCCATTCTGCTGAGGCAAAAAATAATGAACAAATCCTCATTTTTTATTATATCTAATCTTATAAATTCCCAATATACATGTATATCTAAATATATGTTGTTTCACAATATTTTATTGCACCATCATTTATCCCTTATTTTGTTCATACAATGTCGCATTATCCATACAAATGTACTTTTTTAATGACAAATATATATATTTTACAAATTTGCAAAATAATAAATATATGAAAATATAACTTGATTCAGCGTTCATAATTCTAAATTGTACCATTAATTATCTATAATTCTGCTTTATGATTGGTTAAATCTTATTTTAATGCGTTAACATTATTTAAAGGGAAAACAGTTCCTTTAAACATGTTGCATTAACTATGGAAATCTCCCTGAGGTTGCTATCTCAAGTTAAGTTTTCTACATTGGAGAGAATATAGCTGTACAATTAAAAAAGAAAAAAGATTATTGTATTACACTTGGCGCTAATGGCCTCCAAATGAATTCAATTTCTTGCCCAATTTTTAAGTTTTAGATTAAAAAAAAACAAATTCCTTATTTATACATACTGTGAAAATTCAATCAATAGTGTTTATAGGGAAAGAAGTGCCACGGTCAAAATTAGGCGAAATTTAAGGTACTGATTTTACAATAAGCCTAATAACTTTAAAAAAGGACCTGTGGGTCACGGCGCTCAGCTGACATTATTTATGAGAATATTTCTATAACAAGTGGCTCAAGAGTCATGACGCTCAGCCGACTGACATGTTGAAAATATGTCCTTGCACAGGCAACTAATAATGCAGGTGGCATCATCGTAATGCATGTTAACTTAAGTTCATCAAGTCCCACCACCACACCAAATTTGATGACAATCCATCCAGCCATTCCTAAGGAATTCACACAAGTCACCATGACCTAATTTCAGGTTTCCAAGGCACCTGACTAGGACCCCCCTGAATTTTATGTTAAAAGATTCTAGGCCTAATGGATACAATTTGTGCCCTGTCTGACTGTCTGCACGCTTATATGACATCTTTTCTGATAGTTTGCAAAATATAGGTCATGGTGACCTAATTTCAGTTTTCCATAGACATTTGCAAAGGACGTCTCAGAATGTTACATTAGAAGATTCTAGGCCAGTAGCTCTGCTAGAACCTCTCTCAACTTGAACTTTAAGAAGCCCTAGGGCTGCACAACATGCCTGTTACTATGTGCCGCACTGAATCAAGACCAAAAGCTGTATTTTTTTTTCGTTATGTTTTTGGTATGGTAACTATAGACCTTCAAATGCACACCAAACCATGGTATGAACTGTTCCACACTCAGAATGCTGATGTTATGCATTAAAAGACTGTTTCCGGTGTGCAGAGGCTTTATGGAGACCGAGGGGTACCGGCAGTGCATGGACACCACCCAGAAGTACCGAGAATGGTGGACTTCAGACTGTGACACTGTAATATTTCTTGTATGAAAGGTGAGCAATTGTACAGTTATTCTTAGTACCCAAAAGCCGAACTGACTTTATGGTATCCCCTTTAAATGTATATATGAAATAGTACTATCATTACTAGCTGCCGGAATACTGTTATACTTGATTCCGAAATCCTAATTAAGATATGTAGGAGACACAATATTCCATTTGGGACCCAGTGTAATGATATTTCTTCAATACCCTGTTTTATCTTTATTAAAAACTGGCTCTGTTACCCCTAAATGTTAGAGATTTTTTATCTGAAATGGCCCTACGTTATTTTACTGAGGGAACCTTATGGCATTTGGTATGCCTCCACTGATGATGGGTTGCTTCCTTTCTTCCGGGAGAGGTTTCATGGGACTCCGATCTGCCTCTTGTGGCCAACTGTAGTTTCCTTGATCTCACAGGACTGACATGGTGAATATGCAAGGCAAGATTAAGGTCAACCCAAGCATTAATTATTAAGATACTGGAGGTTTTGTATCAATTATTTAACCATTATGGGGGGGGGGGGGGTACTTATAGGCCTATAGCTGGAGAACATGGGTCAGTTACAGTGACCTAATTTCAGGTTTTTAAGTAGATTTTTTATTGATTTCCCCGGATATTCAGTTACAGATTTATTGGTCCAACGGTGTCAAAACGTGCAAGTCAAACAGACAGAAAGAGAGACAGGCAGACCGACTGGCAGGCAGACAGACGGACGGACGACGGACGCTGACAAATCACTAAAGCTCAGTTGACTTACAGTCAGCTGTGCTAAAAAAAAATACAAAATTTTTTATATGATTTTTTATATACATTTGCATTTTAATTAAACAAAGTTATATCCTTTGGAATATAGTCTCTAGCATTAACAATTATCTTTTCAGGTGATTGAGTAAATATATTCCCGATTTTTGACAAAGTGCATTATGTGTGGGTCCACAACTTCATATATTTACGTAATATTGATCCAATTTCGGGCATGTGCATGGGAAATGCATACAGAAAAGGTTATCTTAAATATGAATAGATTAACACCAGTGGTTTTCAAAGTTGGCAGCTGGAAGGTTTTTACTGGAAAACGGATAATTTTCCTTAATTACTAAAAGGAATGAAGTCGCAGTGAAGCAATTTTCTGTTTGGCAGGTGAGCTTGCTGACATCTTACTGTGTTTAGAATTTTGGAATCGCAAATTCAAGGAATTTTAAACGTGCCTTGTTAACGGACGGACGAACAAAGGACAAAGAACCATCACTAATTCTGAAACAAGAGTCAGCGGAGTTGAAAATTATATGAACTTCTAGGAGCACAAATCTTATAATCGCAGACTATTACAACTTAGGTGACCTGTAAGACTATTACAACTTAGGTGACCTGTAATACTATTACAACTTAGGTGACCTGTAATATTATTACAACTTAGGTGACCTGTAATACTATTACAACTTAGGTGACCTGTAATACTATTACAACTTAGGTGACCTGTAATACTATTACAACTTAGGTGACCTGTAATACTATTACAACTTAGGTGACCTGTTATTGGAGGTATAACAGAAACATGTCGAGTCTGATGGTTATGATACATGCCATTAGGACAATGGACAAATTGTTTTGTGGATCTGTCTTTTATTGTCCTCCGTACAATATCTGTATTTTTAATTATTAACATAATCCATGCAGGAGGTGTGCATGAGCAGTGCAGGCAGAATTGATCTCAAGCATCCTCTTTGGACATGTATATCAGACAGGGCGAAAACTTTGCAAATGTACTTGAAAACAAATACAATACTCAATAATTTCATGCATATAATTGCACGTAACAAGAAAACATTTGAATGAACAGATAAATCATTCATGAACTCATTAGATTTAAACAACCACACTTTATAGTTATAATATTTAGATAAAAAAAACTTTTTTTTTAAATTGATATTTTTATTATTGTGAGTTAAAACTATTTTGCACACTAATTTATTTATAACTACTCGTAGGTACATTTTACACCTCCATTGAATAGGAGAATTAATTGGTTGTCGCATACTCCTTATACTGATCCGATAACAACATACATAACTGTGCAAAATCTAAATAACTGACACTCGGAGAACCACAGTAATAAGAGAGGGGTTGATTGACATCAGAAGGAACTCTAGTACAGGGCCCATGACGTAAAGAAAGAGGAGAATATATCAAGGTCGCAGGACGCTGAGCAGTCTTCACTGTTCCCTGTGGTATCTTGGCAAAGTATACTACACCTGTCATACATGTATATATGGAGAAGCCAATCATGGTGCACATTCATTCAGATACTGTACACTGCGCAAAAACACTAATTTAACAAATCATTCAGCTGCTGATACTACAGGTGCAATATGGAGTCACAGAGGTCCCACAGTAAAGCTATCATCCATATATATAACACAAGAGTACACTTTGTCGTGTATTTTGATGCCTTTCGACTATGAAAAGAGTCTCTCTATGGGCCTCCCATCCCTAAATTTGAGTAAAAAATTCATAATAATTCAAAAGTCAAACATTTACAAATAATTTCTTTTCCTGCTGTTTTGACGTTAAAGATTAAATTGAAGGTCACCGGTTTCCAAACACTTCAGATATTTTTTTCAGGAAACATTTCACATATCAAAATTCAAGGAAATATATTGAGAGGTTCAATTGTAGAGTGTGAACAAAATATTTTCTGGGTATTTGGTATAAACATTTCACGAGTCAAATTTCATCAAATATACTGAGTGATTCAAAAGTGTCAGCGCTCACAAATAAACTTCTTTTCCGACTTATTTGTCCATTAAGATCCAGGTCAAGGTCACCAGTTTGGAACTCTTACAAATTTGAGGAAAATATGTGTGATACGTAAAGGGAATAGGTTTCACCAACAACTTCTTTTTTTTGCTTTTTCTACCTTTATGATGATCAAGAGCGCCGGAATTTGAACTTGGAAGAAGAAACAATTTAAATATTTAATTTCATGAAAAAAAATCTTGTGTCGCTCAAAAGTTATTGCATTCACATAGACGTCGACTACGGACGACGATGACGCCGCCACAGGCGACAGACCAAACACCATATGTATCTCCAATGGGAGCGGAGATAAAATTTAACTGAGTGTTATATATGTTTATTAAAGTACTAAAATAAAAATTGAGCGACCCATTTGAAAAAAATATATTCATTATGTATTTGCTGAATACGAATACATTTTCTACGCATTTGAACGGTAAAATATTTTGTAAAAGTATTTGAATACAAATAATCGAAATTTTATATTCAAATACATTAAAATAGATTCAAGTACGAAAACTGCATACTAATACCCTATGTCTTGTGTATATATGATCCTTTATCTACATTAATAATTGAGATTTGAGTAAGGAAAGATGAAAAATAAATTAAATGTATTGTTTGATATTGTTTGTTATAATATCGCGGTCACACAAAAACAAAAAACAACTGGAGAAGATGAAACCCAATTATTAAAGTAATATTACAGAACATTTACACTTACGTGTCTCTGAAGTCGTGTTCAAACACTAGGAAAAAAACAATAGAAACTGAGTCCACATTAAGACGTGAATCCACACAGTAGTGTAGGTGCATATGTAGAATATTATTCTTGAGTACATTTTGTTTGTAAAAATGTGACACCCTATGCATTTTTGTTCTTCACCCTTCAAGGAAGCACATAAAACATGGTGCCAATTTTTTTTAGTCAAGCATGTTTTAAGATGGTTTTACTACATTTAAAAAGAATTGCGACCGAAACATAAAACAACGTAAACAGAGACAAGAGCACAAGAAAGTGGAATGCCTTTACATACTAAAGTCACAAATTGTTTTCTCTGAACATTTTGGGATTGTCTAAAATTATATTTTGGGTTTATATTAAAGAGACCTATTCATTAACCTGGTATGTTAAATATACACATAAAGTATTACATACTATAAACACAGTGTTTATTTCCTAAAAATATAATGATATCTGCCAATATTTTATTCTGATATTGGAATCATAATTACACTCCTGTACACACGTGGTTAAAAGTTTTCACCTGGAGAAATGAGTGGTGTAAAATACAAACATAGCGGGCACACCACCTGATGGCCATACCGCGGGAATTCACAAATAAAGCTTTTTCAAGCATTCAACCGGTATTTCTTCTGTGTTTCTTCTTTTCTGTCACTTTTTCTTGTTTGGAAGTTGTGCATGCGCAAGATCGGACCTCTGTTCATGCACTTTTGTCATGATTAACCAGGGACGGACCAAGGATTTAGGGGAAAAAAAGGGGGGGGGGGTTCCAACCCAAGAGGACTAATGAAACCCTAAAAACGGACCCCAGATCCGGAAAAGGGGGTCCAGGCAAGAGAATTTTGTCTGAACCCCTTAAAAAAGGTCGCGGCGGGTGAAAAAGAGGGGGCGGTGATCCGGACCACCCCCTCCCCCTTTATCCACTTTTGTAAACAAATGCACAGGGCCTGTGTTTACTCACAGGCCCAAAACAACGTACAGAACAGGCGAGCTGGAGATGCGTGTGAATTGATGTCTCTGAGCAGGGAGAGTTTAGCAAGAAAAAAATTATTTAGCTACAATGTACTCATTGCGTGCTATTATTGCTTATGTCTATGTAGCTATAACATTTTCGATAGGGGATAAGTGTTGATTAATCTTGACTAAAAACAACGGTAATATTTAGTCATTAGAGTTGTGGGGGTATATGAAGCGACCGCTCGTATGGGTTTATAGACACTTATGTTCTTATACCTTGACCTCTACACTTATGTTGGTTCATTTAACTCAATGCTGATTTATTATAGGAATAGCAATTAATAAATTGACTGCGCATAATTACCAAATTCTTGGAATTAGGAATCGGAAATCAAGGTATGGGCAGGATAAAACTGCCAGGTCTTGTTATCTTTACATTACTTCACAAGTGCCAATTCTTAAATGCCATGGAGAAATGATGTACGCTTGCACGAACAACAGATATGTGTTTGCAAATTAGTTATCCCAGTTTAGGGAAGTAAATGAAGTACAGAAGCCAGTAAGAATCATTTTATCAGTTGTGTCATATTTGTTTGAATTAAATGGACGAGTCCATCAGAATTACAGGGAATCCAGATGATGACCTTGAGGGCATTCATAAAACAAATGTAATTTCTTCCATAGTCATCAAAATGTTGTAAATAAAATTTTTCACATGACAGGGTATAATATTTATAATTGATATTTGCCAAATTTGAATACAGATAATAATTTAATTATACTCAAGTAAATTTTAACCATTTATATTTCATGTATTAAAATCTCCAAATCAGTTAATTTGACGAGCAGTAAAACAAAACTGATTTCAGATGGTTTGAGACTTGCTGGCAACATACATAATGCTAAGTGGATTATGACACTGACTTTTCCATCACAATGTGCCATTTAAGAAGATTTAAATGTAATTAACAGGAATTTTGCATGTGATCCTCAATCTTAATATTGACTTTCTCCATATCGACCTTCACATTATAAAGTCAACAATTTTGATGTTGTTTTTATTGCTGTTATTTATATTACAATAATAATTATATGAAGAAATATGGCTTACCCGTAACAAAAAACAATTGACTTAATAATATATACATTTACATTCAAGGCATATGTTTTGCTACAAAAGGCACATGTCATTGTGTTGGCATGTGCGCCAACTCAAAATCCATTTTGGCTCACAGTGTCAAAGAAATGAGTATTGGCTAACCAGGCCTCCAACGGTAGAGGTTTGCATACATTTATCTGGCATAAAGAAAATCAAATATAAAACAAAACTAGGCCCCAATCAATACATTTAGCTTCTGCTTATGAAATGCCCTGTATTAAATGATTCTTGGAAATAAAGCATATCCAGTGAAAGCCATTCCATATTTCATAAAATATAATACAACTATCAAAATAGTTTATCTTCATTCTAATATGGAAAAGCTTATGTTATCATATGTCAGCTTATGTTGTGCGATCACAAAAAATACATTTCTTGTGAGTTTTCTTTCCTTGGTAAAAACTAACTCATATTTGAATATACTTTTTTAGCCATTTAAAGAAAATGAAAAGTGGGACAAGAATTAAAGAGTAAGCAAAATCATTTTCATATGTTCTGTATAAATAAGGCCAAATATTTATCCACTAGGGATTCCCAGTGAACCCGGAGCGATAGTGTATGTATACGAAATAGGTTACCTGAAATCAGCAAGTGGTCAGCCTTACCCATTGTACAAATTACTACAAAATCTTTTGTTGTCTCAACACGTATTTTTATGGATTTCAATGAAAGTTTGTGGAACAATGGACCATGGGCCTAGGAACAAATGATTTGATTTTTTAATTATTTTTTTCATGGTTATATAGTCCTTTAAAAGTTGTGTATGTTGACGCGGATCCAGATGTTGGCGGAGGTATGCGCTCTATAAATTCTCGCTAAATGTGTAATAATAATTTGTAATGAGACCAGTCAAAGATAATATGAGTTAATGAACCACACTGGGCATTTTGAGGTTTTATGTTGCCAGATTTTCCTCTGAAGTACATATTTATACATATTGGGCCTCAATTTTTTCTCTAAACTAACATTTCTTTTGAAAAAAAAAGACTAAACCCCTTTAGAAAAATTGGCACCATATTTTTTGCAAAGGTTAAGGCCTAAGGATCACAAAAATGTAGGGTGTCAACATTTTAGAAAGAAACTAGATGTGGTCGGACAATGGTCCTCAGAGGGCCCCGTATTTCTGGTAGTGCAGGACTAGTTTACATGTGGGTGAAAAAATTAAGTTAAAGTTGAAAATTATGACAAACAAAAACAGATCTTTATCCATATGCATGAGGAAAAAAATCCTACTGGCTCAAATGATATTACAGAAGATATGTCTGAAATAATGTGTGCAATAGAAAATCACCGAAAGTAGTCTGTTGGCCATATTTGATATTGAGCAATTTGTAATTCAATTGGTCTGGAGCCGTCATAGTCACCAATGATCCCTGTGAAATTGGGAAAGCTGCAAAAGGTTGTTGTTGAGTTATCGCGTGTGAAAGAAAATCAACGATCAGGCTGTGGATGCCATATTGGAATTCTGACATGTCTGTAATTCAAAAGGTCTGGAGCCCTCATTGGTACCAATCATCCCTGTGAATATGGGAAAGTTGCAGTAGGTTGTTGTTGAGTTATTGCGCGCGAAAGAAATTCAGCGATCTGGCTGTAGCGGCCATATTGGAATTCCAACAGGTCTGAAATTTAACAGGTCTGGACCCCTCATAGGTACCAATCATCCTTGTGAATTTGGGAAAGCCCCAGCGGATGGACGGAAGGACGGACTGACACGGTGATCACTATAGGGCACCGCTTGTCAAGCGGGGCCCTAAAAATACTCGGTGACAACACTTAAGTCCTCTCACAACGTATCAAGATCACCCCAGGCTGCTTCGCATAATGTGACTTGCGTCACACGCCAGAGAGCTCTCGTAATCCAGCACTGTAGGCCTACACACGGTCTACTCACTTGAGAATGACTGTCTGTGAATAATCACTGTAGAATACGTCATAGCACACGACACTTCTGTACCACTCACCATCAGCGACACTATTGTACATGGGCTGTTACTGGATCCCCACCAAGGTAAAATAACTATCAGGGGCGTAGCCAGGATTGAGGGAGGGGAGGGGGCCATGATCGGTGGCGGATCCAGATTTTCGAAAACGGGGGGGGGGGGGGGGGGGGAGGCACTAATATGGATGTATAGGTACTATGAAACTGTTATATATACGTGTATATGTATATATATTTATTATTATTATTTTTATTATTACTATACGTTATATATTTTAGTGTATGAAAATATATATTTTCTTTTCTCTCAAGTATGAACCATAGTTTATTAAGGTTTGTTTTAGGTACATGGGTATGAGAGGGTATGGGAGGGGGTATCCCCCCATAATGGGAAATATTTTGAATATGCAATGTATAAAGAGGACATTTCGAGGCAATTTTTACAAAAATAAAAAATGAGGATGTACTGTTCCCGTAAAAACTATTCCCTTATGTCTTTGCGTAAGTGGTCAAACTGTAGAGAGGTTCAATATTAAATATTTATATTTCTTCAAAAATTAAGATATATAAGTTCAATCGTTTTCAACATGTTAAAGTCAATGGCGCAAAGGCGCAATTACGTTTATAACTTGCAAAATATTATCTTTTAAATGTAATCTGGGAGTGAAATTACTGTTGATGTCCTATGTTAAACTTTGTTAAACTAAATTTTACCGGGATCCGTGGTCTCGACAGCACACAGGACTCCTAAAACCACAGATCACGAGGATCGAGCCATGAGATTGTCCACGGTCAACCCCAACAAGGGCCTGGTGCTCTGCAGATGTTCTGCAAATCAAACTGCTAATTAATAAAAAGAAATATGAAAAACGAAAATTAACCACGAAAATTGGAAATGGATAAAATGAGAGATATTGCAGCTCAACAGGGGGCCGCGCGCCGAAGGCGCCCTCTTTGGATCCCCTTCTGATAGCAAAGGCAAATTAATGCATATATATATATATATATATATATATATATATATATATATATGTATATCAGTATAAGATTAAGTGAAATTCCGAAAGGACGGCGAGTACTGGATGCAATCTGGGGAGGGGCGGCCCCCCTTTGGCTACGCCCCGACTATCACCGATTTTTACCAGTCTGTCGATAATAACGATACCAAGTTCTCAAGTCCGTCAGAGAAGATCTGGGTGGTCGTAGGTGGTCCTCAGACCCTGACACGTGATATAACGTGATACTTCCCCTCGTTGACAACAGAATTTTAGAGACGAGAGTTCGGACACTCCTTCACGACAGACTGTAACGAATTTCGGCGGGGTACACTTATCAGTGCGTCGCACCCAGGAGCCCTTCACGCTGATCTCCCGTTTTCAGCTTTCATAAAGGTGCTGACGTCACATCATCCCATCAAATGAATACCAAAGCGCCGGAACGCATCTAGAGACAAAAATACAAAAAGCAAGCGTATAGGTGCGCGGTCACTAAAGGCTTCCTGTATGAGTTTCCTCACAGGAACCGGTCTGGACAAGTGTTTTCACCGACCTCAAACTGCACTGGTCTGAACCGAAAACCTAACACTGCTGTTCCCTATTCCTACGTTAACATCCTGACATAAACAAACCCCCCACTGATGAAAAATAGTCACAGTCCTCTGGTGACAATTTGCATCCGTCAAAGACCTTTCACTGGACTTAACCTTGTGCCCCCTTCTGTTTCTATCTTACTTGTATTAAGGGGACGTTATCCTAAACTAAGGAAGTCGCTGGTTATATCGTTAAAGGTGCCTATTCCCATATCTAACCCTTTTAAATTAAATGTTATCTCTTGGCTCTTTATAAAAATAGTCCAGAAAACGTAGATTTCACCGCACCCAACTTGTTTGTTATGTTTACGTTATGTTAATGTTATGTAATATGCTTGACCCCGCTAAAATAATCAAAAGACCTTAATAAGGGTATCTGGCGGCAAGTCAGATAAGCCATAGCTTTGCAATTGGCGTTTTGCAACAAGTAACTTTTAAATCTCCGTGTACAAGTAATCTGCCACCTTATGTTTTCCGTTTTCAATATTGCTGTGTTTACAAACACTTTGTTGATACAAAAAGTTCATACATCCTTTAGAGAGGCATAACAAGAACTTTTCATAACCCGAATTACCCTTAGATCAATGACATTGTTGCATGGACGTCACCCGGACATCGGAGGATGGCGCCACGAAGTGGTGTGGCCGCCCCCGTTTCCACGCTTATGGATCCATCCCCGCTATCAGTGACTACTGACGCGCTTTGAGACACATAAAAACTATTCTGGAACCATTCAGTACTGGTTTTGCAGTTCTGACGGCGCTATCGTTTCTCCCAAGCAAAACCACAAACTTCTGCGGTTTCCACCCATTGTTGAAAGCCTATAAAACGAACTCGCCTGCAGTACGAGGCGGGACTATTGACTTTGCTACGCCACGTTGCTGTTTTCCCCGGGGACCGTGACCGTGGGCTCTTGGTCCCCAAGCCCACGGAATGCCATGAATCACGCCATGAACTTTATTATTTAGGAAGAGGAGAGACTTTATGTTTTTTTGGTGCCACATGGATTAATACAGGACTTCAGTTTCGTGTGTGCCCGAACGATGTGTTGATGATGGACTTCAGTTTCTCGTATACCGGATTCAGTTAAGTATTTCGTTGCAGTTCGTTATTTAGAGACTCAGTTTTTCTTCAGAGACTTGGTTATAAATTACGTTATGTATTGACTATTATATTATTTGTGTATGAATGTAAATATTGTAATATAGGAATATAGCACTGTTTTTGCACTCATATTTTGGTTACGTATTCATTTGAAGAGAACGTGTCTGAGCATATGTGTTACGGTTCGGCCTGAGTTGTTTGGTGTGAAAAGGGACCGTAACAATATATACACACAGGAAGCCAGAAATCTCATTAATCATTTTTCGAAAGGTAGATGAATGGGCAGATTTAAGACATTGCAGTGCTCAAACAATCGGACATCAACAATCGATTGGGTCGGAAGAGAGAAAAAAATATAAAAGACTGTTTGTTCACCCGTGGCACCTTTATCAGTATTGAACCTCAGATGAACCTATCCTGGAATTCAATGAAACATTTACAATGGTGAGGCCAAGCTGGTGAGACAATCAACAGACAAAGACGAAAAGTAGGGAAAAAAAAACAATTGCAAACATAAGTACATAATTAACATTTTATTTCTATTATTGGAGTATTTTCAATCTTTATTCACACCCTTTATTTATGTTATTAAGGTTGAATGTCTGTCTAAGGTGTCTGTCAGTTTTTTAAGTTTTTATTACCTAGACTGTCTTGAAGACCATTTTAAATTCATATTATTCTGACAGATAATACATCTGTACAAGGCGGATTGTGAAAATTGTGGGATTTCTCATTTTTTTAATATATGAAAAAAATGCTGGTCATATATTTTAACTTCAAGTCAAAATTTCTGTGCCACATATCGTTCAGAACATTTACTCTTCACTAATGGAATGATATAAGAAATCCCGTGAAAGTTTAAAGGCACTTCCGGAATGGGCCAATGACCAATCGATTAGATTCTGGTCATGGTGCGGATCCAGGAAGGACTTCCATGAATATCCACAAATATGCAGTCACATATGCCCGATAAATCATGTGAATATGGGCAAAAAACACGTTGGGGGAACATGCAATTATGCCCCTGGAAATATGGACCAATAAGTGAATGAAAAGTACAGATTATGGAGTACTCCAGATTAATGTTCGCCAACATGGCGGAGGCCTGCATTCATGAGAAAGCATATTCCTAGTTTAATTTTATTGTTTGCATATCTTGAATGTGAAGCCTTTCTTAGGTGAACATCAAAACAGAAATAAGAACCCATAGGTCTCGACGCTCAGATGAAATTGTCTATATGAATATGAAATGAGCTTTTCCAAAAAGGGGTCTGTGATTAGTTTGAAACCAATCTGTCTTCTACACCCCTTCCCTGTTTACTCTATTTTAAGATATCCGACAAATTTTGACACGATTCACATTTAAATTACTGATAATCACTTTTCAGCTTTTGCTGTATCTTCACCAAATATTCAACAATTCTTACTGAGAGTTTGCTTTAGGTTATGAAGATTATTAATATGCAAATTAAATATGCAATGTGTTTGACCTGCAATGCGTTTTAGAATCTAGCTATATTACGGAGTTCCAGGTGTCCAATTGAGTACGCTTTTTTGAGCTTGTAAAATGTTAAGAGTTAATTTAAACTTGAATTATCATCCATAAACTGATTTGTAAATGGATGGGCCCTGTAATATTAACCTTTGACTAAGTGGCCCCAAATCAAAAGAAGTTTTCAACTATTGGCAGGTGACTGATACGTGAAAGACAGAAGGTTTGAAATTAAAAGTTTTGCTAAAAATGCATCGGAAGTCTTTTTAAAGAATTGGGTCATGTGACCTTTGAGCTCGTGACCCGAAAATCATTTTTTAAACCAATATGTCAGTCTAAACTTGAGTCATTATCCGGAAACAAATATGTTGACAGATGGCCCCTGTGACTTACACAATATGGGCCACACTGACCTACTTTCAGGTAGATTTTCAAAGGAGATTTGGTCAGATCCTTATTGGATGTTGTGTTATAAGATTCTAGGTCTAACAGTTACAATTTGTGTTATGTCTGTCTGTCTGATCATTCAAATTCTTGTTTATAGCCAGTTATTCGCAGAATATAGGTTTCCATAACATAATTTCAGGATTCTGACAACATTTGCCAAATCCACCTGGATGTACAGTTAGAAATATCGAGGTCTAACGGATACAATTTATGCTTTTCCTAATTGCCAAGGGTACTCAAAATCATGTTTATGGCCAGTTACTCGCAGAATATCGGTCAGTGACCGAATATCAGTTTCTTAGGAGATTCCTCGGGATGTTGCGTTAGAAGATTCTAGACTTAACGGATACAAATGGAGCCCGTGTGACGTTATGGGAGCTCAAATCATGTTTTTTTTTACTATCGCACACAGAATATAGGTCACTGTGGCCTAAGTTCATGTTTCCAAAGAGATTTATCGAGGTCCTCCCTGAATGTTACATTAAAAGATTCTAGGCCATATTGATACTTTATGTGCCCTGTCTGATGGTTATGGGTGGTCAAAATTATGTTTTTGGCCAGTAGCTCGCCAACATGACTTAATTTAATGTTTCCGAAGAGATTTTTGGCCCCAAGAATATACAATTAAATGTTTCTAGGTCAAACGGTTACGGTTTGTGCCCTGTTATCGTTCGGACTGCCAATCTGAAAGTCTCAAAATTAGAGAAAAAGATCCATAAAAGTTAGAAGTACAGATGGCTGGAACAGTCTTCAGGATATGATGAAACACTCCAAGGTCAATGTGTATCAAAATAATCATGGCAATCAATGCATTAGTTATTCAGATATTGGAACTCAATTTTTAGATTATACTGAGGTATTTTTAACCCCACACCTCGAAAGATCTAGGTCGCAGTGACCTAATTTGAGAGATCCATGGAATAAACCAGTACTTTTGAAATTTAATTACATTCTCATGTGGCGATTTTGAGTTAGCATACCAAATAAAAAAATATGGGATTCTATATATTTTAACACGATACCCAGGCATATTGTTGTACGTTTTACAAGACAAACATTTTTAGTCAAATATTTGAATATAATAAATATCTATATTAAAATCTAAATAAAATAAAACTTTCTATATGCCAACATGCATACAATATTTTCAGCGTTTAGTATATGTAAAACAATGCCTCAAATGCTCATCAGACAATGCGGACACCTTAAGCTGATTCAAGTTATGATTTGACAAAATGGGTCCCCTACCTTCATGGACTTCAACTGTTCTGGTGACAGTACACCCCTTTCAACCAGGTGATCCAGAACCAGTGTGTTGAGCAGATCTAGATGCCCGGCAAAGTAAACCCTATTGTGCTGAATCAATTCTTTGTGTGGATCTTGAGCCATTCTAAAAAACATGGAAGGATAAAAAATCTCATCTGAAACTAAGTAACATCAGTCCAATTTGTGCCTGTCAGTATCTATACATGCTTGAACACACCCACACGCACATACACACATACACATTACCCTTATATATACGAGTTGAGATTGGGGAATGATGCTTTAGCTAAATATGGACCAAATTTTAGCTGAATATGGACCAAATTTAAGGAATTATTTTGTAAAAATACTGATAAAATAGAATAAAGATGTTCTATATTATTTCGGCAGATACTATTGGACAACGTAAACACAGCACTGGTATACATTACATTGCACGGGATTATCACAAGCATTCACAAAACAATTATGCAAAGTAAATAACAATAGAAAGACTGAAGGTTAATTCAAACACGGTATTTAACAGGATCAACAGGATTTTGTTATTTTAATTATCAAAATATTGTTTGGTACTGGGCCTGAAAGGTTAACAGGTATACTTTAATCCTATAGCATCTATATAATCTGTCAAAAATCAAACTGGCCAATGGTCACATTTTAATAACATAGACTTTCGATTTTTGCTTATATATTATTTATTACCTTCTACTTATATCTACATTACAGTAGCTGTAAATTAAGTTGACAAAATAAAAGACATGGGTATAATACCAATTGTTTATTTAAATCAACAAATGTCGATTAAAATATAAAATATAACAAGTGACCCAGGGTTCATGACGCTCAAAAGGTTTTCACAAAAGGATATTTTTCATCTGAATGCCAAATTTTGTAGATGGTATCCCAATTCAACTGAAACATCCTTAGAGGATATGGGTAACAGAGACCTAAAGATCTAAAAAATAAATGAAAATGCGTAATAATTTGAAAAAAAATCCAAGTGCTACCAGTCTGCAGGAACTAATGAAACACTTTATGAAGAATGTGCGTGCAGAGAATCATGGTGATCAATGCATAGGTTGTCCAGACAATGTAGGTTTTGTATGAAATTTTTATTTAGAAAAGGAGTATTTACAAGCCATATAGCTCAATGGATATGGGTAACAGAGAAACTAATTTCAGGTTTCAAAGTAGATTTTTTCATGGGCCTCCCTGGATGTAAAGTTAGAAGTTTCTAGGTACAATGGAAACGATTTGCGCCCGGTAACGGACGTCCCTACCTTTGAAGGTCTCACAAATAGAGAGAAAATGCGTTGAATTCGAAAAACTCCAGGTGGCGCCATCAGTCTGCAGGAACTGACGAAACACTCCATGATGAATATGCATGCAAAGAATCATGATGATCGCTGATCAATGCATTAGTTGTTCAGATACCGGAGCTTTTGTATTAAATTGTTAATTATTCGGGGTGGGGGGTGGGGGGTGGGGGGTATTTCTGAGCCCCACAGCTAGGATGATATGGGTAACAAAGACCTAATTTCAGGTTCTCATGGAGATTTTTTATAGACCTCCCTGGAAGTCAAGGTAGAAGTTTTTACGCCCAATGGTTACAATTTGTGCTCTGTTAACAGGTGACCACATCTTTGATGGTCTAAAAAAGAGCAAAAAAAGCCTTTAAAATTCGAAAAAAAATCCAGGTGACGCCACCAGTCTGCAGGAAATGCTGAAACATTCCATGATCAATAAACATGCAAAGAATCACAGCGATCAATGCATAAGTTATTCCGATACTGGAGCTTTTGTGTCAAATTGTTAATTATTCTTGGGGGGGGGGATATTTTGCGTCCCATAGCTCGAAGGATATGGGTAACCGAGACCTAAATTCAGGTTTCCAAGGAGATTTTCATGGACCTCTCAGGATGTCAAGTTACAAGATTCTAGGTCCAGTGGTTATGATTTGTGCCTTGTTACTGGACGGACAGACAGACGGACAGACAAACAAACAGAAGGACAGACGGACGGACGACGGACAAAGAGTGATCACTATAGCTCAGATGACTTTCAGTCAGCTAAGCTAAAAAGTCATGATTTTTTAAAAATATATCATGATAACTATTGTAAATTTATCCCGCTATATCGTATTCATATCAGTTATAATATTTAAAACTCACTGAGTCACCAATAATAATATAATAGCCATGGTGGGGCCACCTTTACTCACTTGACATTAGACATACATATCAGTTATACACACTGTCAGTATAACAGGATCGCTCATTAAATGATGTAAGTTGTAATGAGGCGCTGCATTTGTGCGAGCTGCCCTATTATCATGTCAGAACTGTCCACAAAGTTTCTTATGATTACATAAAAGCTGGATAATCCCGGAGAATTTTTGGACAGCGTGAATATATAGTGAATAAAGCGTAAATATGTCATCCCCCCATGTGGCAAAATACGCAACCCATCAGGAATGTTGCACCTGCTGACACTTTGACGATGACATTTGCGTTCCAAGTAATAAAAGGATAAATATTAGTGATGTACCGATGAATCGATTTCCGATGTCGATTTATTCGATGACTGGTCTCTCCTTTTCAAAATCGATTGAACCGATTGCATTTTTGCATAATTGATTTAAAACGATTATAATTGCACATGGAAAGAATCTAATCCTGTTAGAGATATACGAACCGTAAATAACGAACAGCATCAAAACGAATCCTTGGACAGCCAATAATCGTCAGATGGCAAATCGACCTTGATTGCGGATGGATTGATGGTTTCATTCATTATGATTACCGACTTAAATGTCACTCTATTGACTTTGGTCAATTTTTAAGAGAATAGTATACAGCAGTTTAAGTTGTATCGACATCAGAGGGACAGAAATAGTAAATAAAGACCAATCCATATGATATTTCTCACTTTACTAATCGTTCGCTTCTAGTGATTATTTCATTTTCTAATACCACTGATAATTAAAAAAAATAATTGACCTTTGGTGACTCTACTCACCCACCTGATTAGTTGTACTGCTTTCACAAGACACTTGTTTTTCCGTTATCAGCGTCGTGGTTTAGGCATACAACAGCCCAGTAAGGGCGGGACCAGTCTATGGTCAGTGGGTGAAACGGGGTTTCAGAAATTCAGTCTGCTTATACCGGTCTAGCAAAAATGCATTTTCAAAAGACAGCAATAATAATTTTTTATAAACCATCAACACATGACATTTATCAAGCCCTGACTATAACAGTTGTTAATGATGGAAGGGCACCATGATGACTTCCTACGCAATAATAAATATGGCGTGGCTGTGCCAAATGTGTAAAATGTATACAGTGTTCCTGAAAATTGAAATGTCATAAACAAACGCCGGTCAACCTCTGTGTTGGTATGCCTAACATTTCAGGGTCGATTTTGCGCAGTGGCAGGGGATAATCTAATAAAGGCTCAGATTAGAAAAACATTTGCCACCATTCATATTCTCAAAAATAGAGGGAATAAGCATGAAAATCATAATAAATATAAATGGCACCACCAGTCTTTAGCAACATATGAACACACAGCTGAAAACTGATACGATTACTCTAATGTTACTCATGTTGCTCAGCTGAACTTTACATTTAGGGAACGAATGCATTAATTATTGATAATATGATCTGGTGAAAGGTATTTGATAAGGAACCTTGAAAAATGAGTAGAATTACCTCTAGCATGCTCAAAACATGCTTTTTGCCCATTACCCCGGGATGTCATATTGTAAAATTCTACGTCCAGCAGTAAAGTTTTGTGCAGTATCATGGTTTCGGCCAGGAATTTGCAAATATGTCTCCATGACCTAGTTTCAGGTGTCTTAGGAAATTTACCCAGAAACTCCCTGGATGTTGGGTTAGAAGATTCTAGGCCTAACGGATACATTTTGTACCAACTCCGACTCTTTGGCTTCTCCAGATCATGTTTTTGACCTGTAGTTCTCAAATCATAGAACACCATGACCTAATTTCAGGTTCCCAGGGAGATTTGCCTAGGATATCCTGGGATGTATAGTTACAATTGTCTTGGTTAAAGGTTATCATTTGTGCTCATGTTATACCGGGACTACTGCATTTGAAGGCCCCAAAACAAGCACAAAATGCGTAAAAAATAGAAATAAATAAAGGTGGTACCACCAATCTTCAAGGACGGATGAAATACTCCATTATCAATCGGCCTGAGAAGAATCGTGGCAATCGATGTATTAGTTATACAGATTCCGCTGCTTTTGCAATATTTTAATTGATTTGGGGTTACAGACCCCGCCAGATATTATAAGGTGCAGTGTCCTAATTTCATGTTTTCATAGAGATTTTTTATGGACAAGTGGATGATCAGTTAAAAGTTTCAGTGGTTACAATTAATGCTCTGTTAAAGGAAACCCGGACGAAGGTCCAACACATAAGCGCTCCGGACCGGCAGGTGAAACGGTCCACCTGGTCCTGTCCGTTCATTAAAATGAATTAAAAATTAAAATTGTAGTTTTCATTCTGCTTTTATTCCACATAATTTTACTACATATTTAATACTTTTTATTACTATTACTAGTTTTTATAAATATTATAGTTATACTATATAGTACATATAATTGTTCAAACACATATAAATTTAACAAAACCAAATATTACATATACAGCGAATCGTGCCAAAAAAATATTTTCATTATGTTAATGATATAATATATAGAGTATATATAGGCTTATGTATTTAATGTATTAATGTACAGAAATTGTTCTCATTATTCATTGACACACCATGATACAGATAAAAAGCAACAGCATTGTACAACATAGCAGGGGACAATGATGCTTACACTGAATATGGCACTTCAGTCTCAAGTTAAGAAATGATCCTTTTCACTGTTACTGAGAACAAAAGTTATAAAACAGTACACGTATATAATATTTGCATATAGAATATCATTTTTGTAGCTGCTTTCAATGCATTTTACATAGCTAGAGTCTTTCTGTTTAGCATAAACGTTAAAGAATTAGGAATTACGATCAGTCCGGTACAGGGATAGGATAAGCAGTTCCGTTTATTGTATTAGCGGTCGTACAATTGTAGACCTGATCAGCCCAAGCGGTCCAGTCCGCACCTCTTATACACTTGCATAGTTTCTTAAATACTGCATTGCCATAGCCCCTTCACAATGTTACGTATGTCTGAGGATTTGTGGGAAAACATGGGAATCATATTGATGTATAACTTAGTTTGTCCCATATCAATAAAAAAAGCCATAGTGAAATGTCTCATTGTCATATCGTGCCATCTCATCTCGTATCGGAAAATATATCAAATACTATCAGTATCATGTCAATGAAGAAATAAGCAAATTTCAGTTACCGGCCCGTGGATAATTAGCAAAATAATAAACAAACTTCATTATATTTAACAAAACTAATGCGATTTCTGTCTTCAACTGGCACAGATCGCTGTGACCGTATCATGTTTTTACAGTGTTTGCTTATACAAATACCCAATCAAAAATTAGATATAATATCTCTATGGCACATGGAACGATTCTTTCTATCCGTACATTAAAATTCTCTGGTATTCAAGTAGCTATTTTGCAAGATGCATATTTGTAAGATCAAGAATACATATAGTTTGTTCTCATTAGCATTTTATGTCCTGCTAAAAGAATGGCATACAGTGTTTCAACAATTGATAAGCCTCAGTATATGTATTATCTATTAATAGACAATGCCCCAATTTATCATATTCATCGCCTTGAATACTTGCAGGTTTTGAAAAGCCTCGTTTACGAACATACCATAGTAGTCTCCTAACGCTTCTTTTTAAAAGTTGATTTAAATAAAAAAAGGAGGGACCTGACATTCCTCTTACCCGGTACCGATTGTACATCAGAAAAAAATATGCTAGGCCATCTTGTTGTTTGAGACATGATTTTATATTGGTACACATGTACCGTCAATATATCGGTTAATTTAGCATCCCTATAGTTTAATCATACTACGATAAAGAGAGAGAACGTTCTGGTAAAATAAACAACAAATAGATTATAAATACTTTCTCCAGCTTAAGAGCTGACAAACATAAAAATCACAAGAAAACTTTAATACATTGTTCTTCAGAAAGAGGTTTCGTCCTCTGACTTCATTCTGCGGGTACTTACCTCTGGGCCTTGAAGTTTACTATCGGCTTATCGAGTATTACAAGTTGATTTGAGTTTGTTTTATCCCTATTTGCTCAGCTGTTTATGCGGCTTTAAATATGTAATGTAATTAACCGCCTTATCCGATAAAAATTAATTAGATCCAGCGAGTAATAAATGTTGTATAACTATACTACCTCATGAATTTGTTGCACCAAATTGTCAAAAGTCCAACCTTGTACAATTAATATGAAGGAACATTAAGCTTAAAACTGAAGATAAACTGAAATTGTGGAGTTTTTCTCCGTCAATTTTGTCTATTAGATATTGGAAGTTGTATTTATCAAAATATATAATTTAATTCAAGTTACATTTTAAAAACCTTATCTAGATACATAAAGTGATGTAAAAAGCTTAGTACTGGATCAAGGAGATATTCTGCATGTGCAGGCCCTGAGGGACAGAGGTAAGATGGTTACCCAAGTACCCCCCACCCCCCACAAACACATACACACAATCACACACTGACTGCCACTGTACTGGTGTCAAAATTGAGGCGGAGTGCTTAAGAAACATTTTTTGTCTGTGTTGGCCTTACATGTCTATGTTTTTACCCGAGGCCATCTCCCGTACAATAATAAGGTTTGGTCAGTATATGTATATATGTAGGCTCTGTGATTATAATTACTTGTTACCTGTACTTGTGCCGGCCCGTCTGTCTAGGTTACCTGTTCATGTCCTGTTGCGTTATAAACACAAGTGGCGTATATACTAAAAGGGCATGTAAAAAGCTCACAGGCAACAAGGAAGTCCGGGACGTGTGGCGTAGAAAAATATTGGCGTCTTGGCCCCGGAAATGTGCCAAATAGCTCGGACATATTTAATGGGAAGAAGTTACAAATGTTCATATAACAGGGGTAAATGTTCAAATTTGTCCTGTGAGGTTAAATGCTATAGCATAGCCAGTGAAGCATTATCAGGTTTGTCGAATAATAAAATAGTCGAAATTACATAATGGTATCCGTCTGAGTTATCATATGAAGTTGTTTCCACTTACTCGATACCAAGTTGGATAAAATAATGAGAATAATAATGGAAAGTATGCGATATATATATATATATATATAAATATATATATATATAATGTATATATACACTTATATACACTACTAATTAACTAGAAATCTGCATTTTAAAGAACATAGGGATGGATCCAGGAGATATGGGGGGTGGGGATGAGGGTTATCTAAGCCCTACCCCCACACTATGATCCTTCGACAGAGCCACAGGAGGACGAAGCCCCTTGAAGCTCTCGATTTTAAAACATTGATGTTTTGGAACAAGTGTGCTCTCAATGCATGATATTTTGAGAAATATTATACTAAACAGTTTTTTTTGCTTCATTTTTAATTAATCATCTTGATCATTGAGGATGTCATTGAGAACCATCTTTCTGGGTTTTCTGAGTGTGACCTATTTTACAACTTATTTTTCATATCCACTGGTACACCCCTGTGTATGTACATTAGGCCAGAGCTGCAACCTCATTTGACCCATAGCTGACGTGAGATAGGTTTTCAAAAATCTAAGTATACTAATACTTCTCTTGCACTCGCAACTGGTGACTGGAAGTATTGCAAATATTTTCAACATTGCCTCGACATTATGCTAGAATATTTTAACGACTCTTTAAAAGACTGAGCTGCATGATGCTGTATACATCCTTGAGGCCTTGGCTGGAACAGGATCTACCGATATGGGTCGTAAGTTTTTTTCATTTAATACAAGTGGCCCGTGTTCCACGACGGTCAGCTGTTTGTCCAAACAGGTGATGCATGTACTAATTATTGGTGTTATGATCTGGTAAAAATATTTGTTAAGTAACCTAGAACAATGGGTAGAATGATTTAAACAATGCCAAAAAATGCTTTTGGCCATAATTCTTGCAGGGGCATATTCCGATATATAGCGTATAGTATATATAGTAAAAATAATCATTTGAATCTTTTATAAAATTATTCATTTCAGAAAACGCCGATCCAAGTGTGCACAAGCTGTTCGTTTTATTTATATCCATGTGTTTATACTGTATTGGGGCCCGCCAAAATTATCCAAACATATACAAATAGATACATTAAAAAATCAGATTTACTGTTTTTACTAACAGATTGTGGATAAACGAACTCATGCATCGGTCACAGATCGAGGCGTTATATGACCTTTCGTAAACGGTAATTACCTACAGTTAATTTATGTTTGCAGAGTAAGCCAACAAATTACAGAAATTGCTGAGTGCTCCAAATCATGGTTTTGGCTTGGATAATATAGATCAAGATGGCCTAATTTAAGAGTTTCAAGAATATATACCTAGGACCTCTTTGGATGTATTGTAGGTCTAACGGTTACGATTTGGGCCCTGATAACTGACAGACGGACGCAGGGCAAAGCGTGATCGCTGTAAGTCACATGACTTACAGTCAGCTTAGCTAAAAGGGAACAACTGATGGAAAAAATGATATTTCGGGTCAAAGTGACCAGAATTGGTTTTAAATATTACAAATTTCGGACAGATTGATTTGAATTTTTGACATAAAATATAATTATTAGGAAGCTCTGGGGGCAGCTGCCCTCTTTGCCCCCTCTGGATCCGGCCCTGAAGTAACATTGGATGAAATCAGATTGCCATGACATCCTATTACAAAGTAGTTCAATGCATGTGTTCAAAAACCGCACGGGAAATCGTGCTTTGGCTGTCAAAAAGCAGTTGCAAATTAGTAACAGTTGAAACAGCATGCTGTCGAAGATGTAGTAAATTACTGGCCATCCGTTATACGTCATGTCGGTCACGATCACAGACTGAAAGTGATAAACTGTAAACTAAATTATATATTAGATTTATAGTAGATGGACAAATCTGCAAGTCTTACCTATGTATGTGACGGCATACAAATAGAATCCAGATGGTTTATTTGGGACTTCAGATACATCCACAATTTGATTTAAGTCCTAACTGGTTTGTCTTTTCCAAGCCCAACATGCCCAAAATGGCGACTATTTTTTGAGCGATCCACCTGACACATTACCTGACCATATGAACCAATAAAAAATTTCGAATATTGCATCACGCGAGATGTAAAAAGTACCCTTGTCATGCAAGGCGGTGATTCCACTTACGGGGATAAGGTTGGTATTTTTTATTCCATCCAATAGATTCCAGAATCCAGTGATCCATAACATGACCTGTGCTTTGCGGGGAACGGAAGCATATATAACAAACCTGTTTTCCTTTATGTGTGAAAGCACCATTCTCAGCCGCCTATTTATCTTTAATATCTTCGTGTTCCATGTGTTACTTTAAAGGATTTTCCCCGCAGGGCGGTTGGAAGTGAACATATGTACTTTACCTGGCTCATTTGATAGTATCGCACTCGTTACACTGGGAATGTGTAGATTAATAATGAAAGTATTTTCCTCCATGAGCGAAATTCCAGTATTTGTCATCTCTTTTACTCTCAAGATTTACAATAGGGCTTAGTTTTCAACACACACACTTATATAATTATATTTATATGTGTGTGTGTGTGTGTTGGACTCTGTGTGTGTGTGCTTGGGTGTGTGTGCGCATTCTGACGTACAGTATACGTATCCTTTCGCGCTGGCACTGCGAAAAAAAACCCAACTATTTAACATCGTATAAACACATGATTATTACTTGACTTTTAATATAATAAAAAACGATTTCTCAGACTTTGATTTAGTTGGTCAAAATCTACTCATTTGATTTAGCCCAATTAAAGTCTGCATGTCACGTGACCGTGCAGTTTACCAATACTGGACACGCCACCCTCACTTTATGAAAATTGATTGGGGTAATATAATATAAAGAGATAAAATCAGCTATATTGTTTATTTTTTTTACCAAGGCCAAGAAACTAGATATGCTAGTAGCCGTTTTTGGTCGCAACATATCAAAGGCCAAAGTCAAGGTCACTGTAAACCCCTAAATCTTAAATTTCTCAAAACTTCGTCACAATTGTCCTATCTTCACACACTGTAACTCATTTTGTTCGTCTTTAGCTACGTCATAACATGTTATAGTCAACTGTCAGTATGCCCGTTTGTTTGTCTGCTGTTGTTTATTGTTAATGTTGTTAAATTATATTTTCCTCATAACTTGGTTAAATTATGTAATAAGTACACAAATCATAGCTCATTTTATCCCGTTATGCATTGCCCACTAAATAGTTCAGTCACGTGCTACCCAAGTTCCATCCGTCTGGCAGTATGTCCGAAAATAGATCAAAGGCCAAGGTCATCGAAAAACCACACAATCATTTTTTATTCATACCTTCGTGAAGATTTATCGTAGCCACGAAACAAGTAGCTTATTATCCCCTCCAACGAAGTTTCAAAAGGGATATAGTAACTCCTCCGTTCGTGCGTCCTTCCGTCTGTCCGTCCTTCTTTCTGTCCGTCTGTCCGTCCGAAATTGCTTTGTGGATCAATTTCAAGCCAAACCGTTTGCCCAATACCTTTCATCTCGCACATATGGCTTACTCACCCATAGATGAAGAAACCTATTGATTTTGAGGTCACGGGGTCAAAGGTCACGGCCACAGTACCCACTTCTTGAAAAAGCCTGTAGATCAATTTCAAGCCAAACCGTTTGACCTTAACCTTTCATCTCGAACATATGGCTCACCCAACCATGGATTAAGAAACCTATCGATTTTGAGGTCACGGGGTCAAAATTCACGGCCACAGCACCCACTTCTTGAAAAAGATTGTGGATCGATTTCAAACCAAACCATTTGTCTTAAACCTTTCAACTCGCACATATGGCTCACCCACCCATAGATGAAGAAACCTGTTGTTTTTGAGGTCAAGGGGTCAATGGTCACGGCCACAGCACTTCTTGAAAACCCTTTGTGGACCCATTTTAAGCAAAACCGTTTGACCTAAACATTTCATCTTGCATATATGGCTCAACCACCCATAGATGAAGAAACCTATCGCTTTTTAGGTCACGGGGTCAAAGGTCACGGCCACAGCACCCACTCCTTGAAAAAGCTTGTGGACACATTTTAAGCAAAACCTTTTGACGTATACCTTTTATCTCGCACATATGGCTTACCCAACCATGGATGAAGAAACCTATCGATTTTGAGGTCACGGGGTCAAAGGTCACGGCCACAGCACCCACTTCTTGAAAATGCTTGTGGATCAATTTCAAGCCAAACCGTTTGACCAAAACCTTTCATCTCGCACATATGGCTTACCCAACCATGGATGAAGAAACCTATCGATTTTGAGGTCACGAGGTCAAAGTTCACGGCCACAGCACCCACTTCTTGAAAAAGCTTGTGGATCGATTTCAAGCCAAACCATTTGTCTTAAACCTTTCAACTCGCACATATGGCTCACCCACCCATAGATGATACACCGATACACATACAACATATTGAGTTTGACATCAAAGCTCAAGCTCACACACCTCCCCACCTTATTTTAACACTTGCGTAATACACCCCATATCATTATGCTCCCATGCGAGGGGATCCTCCGCTTTGCGGTGCCCTTGTTTTTTTCGTCATTTCATGTCTTTTTACTGATATGTAGCTGGCTTTGTATAATTTTACTATGTTTACTCATTTTTTTGGGGAGAAAATTCATATTTTAAAAAAATGGGTCTTAGTTTTTTTCACTTTCACATTCTTAAAGTTAGAGAGGTCTAGATTTTTTTGCATCGGGCAGCACTGAAGCAGTTTGACGAGTTTTCATTCGTCTTCTAATGTGTAACCGGCGTTTTTATCACTCTACAGGTCACAGGTCGTGAGTGAATGGTCAAAAGGTTATACAGTTAATGGAAAACAAATCATCTACAAGGTTTTGATTGGCTAAGGGTCAAGGTCACCGAAAATAAAAAAAAATCTTATTTTGTCTAATAATATCAACTATTGTTCTGTCTGCACAAACTATAGCTCACATTCAGTTCACATTGTTTTAGCCAAACGAAAGGCACACGTTTAAAAGAAACCAAAGATATATGTTTTGTCTGTTTGTCTGTCCATTAGTTTGCGTCTTTTCAATATCAGCAAAATTACATAAGGGCTATATGTTTCTGCTATCACAGAACGGTGGTTGTTCAGATGACTGTTTTCCCATGTTTCCGTCTTTCTGTCTCTCAGTCTATCTGTCTTATTTCGATTTCCTGCAAGCCTTTGACCTATGGTCGTCTAGTTATTATTATCACACAGTTTTAATATTTTAATAAATATATGTCAGACGTCCGCATTCCAAGTCCTATCTCCTAAATACTTTCCATCGACGGGATCAGTCGGCCAGCCAGGGTATGGCTTCTTTTTCATCTTGGGGTTGGTTTTACGACAGTGTCGGCTACCCAGGTGAAGAGCCACCCACTACAAAGAGCAGTCCTTTTATCTAGTCTGTAAGTATCTTTCTGTTTTATTTATAAGTTCAGATCATAATATGCAGTCCTGATAATTTGAAGGTTTAGGCTCTAAATTTTATTCCAGTTAAAAGGTGTTATTTTATCTCTTTAAATTGTGCGAGTGCATGTTGCCCAAGCCCAATTTCCTCCCAGAATAAATAAGCATCTGGCGAGCAATGCTTTTTGGCTGTTATCAGCAGCTAGGAGACGAATTCTGGTAAATAATTGCTTATTTTGAGTTAATTCTCTTTTTTTAGGATCAGTATATACTTAAGGGGCTTAGGTTGTAAAATTCTGCTAAATAAGCGATCTATTCAAATGGAAACATAGTAACAGCTTTAAAAATGCCTAGGTTTCATTTCTTAAGGAAGTTCCTTTTATTTAGTGCGTTTACTAAGTGAACTAGAATAGGGCCTGTGTACAAATGTGGGCCCGTCTCTGTTTAAAGAACAATGCGCTGTTTTCTTTTACCTGAAAAGGATAGTATAACTTTATATTCCTTTTCATAAACTATTATAGTAATTTGCTCTTCTTTGGCTCTGAAGCGGTGAATACATTATAGAACAGTGTATGCTTCAATAATCATCTTCTAAGTTCAAAACTTTGGTAGGTGTACAGTAATTCCACAGTATTGAACCTTTATCTGTACAATTTACAGTAAATACTATGGCCATAGGGAATTTTCATTGTGGATAAACATGTCATACTATTTTTACATTCTTATGAAATGAATGCCTTTATATCATTATATTTCTAATTACTTCAATCCTTATGTAAAATTAAATCCCTCAGCAAATAACTTGAATTGTGTTCTCACCAGGAGGTTATATAGAAAAATAAAAAAAGTGTCCTATAATAATGTATATAAAATATGTGTAACTAAGATGTAAAAGAAAGAGCAATAAAACGTGCTATATGTACCGTTAGGGGATGTGTAAAAACTGTAACACACATCTTCTTATTACATCGGGCATAAGTGTGATCCGCAAACATTTCATGCCTCCCATGCAAACAGCGAGGCAACTAGTGCCTGAAATTGTATACAAACCATATTTTACTTATAATGAATGACTTTTTCTTTGCAAAAATTAATATTCAGTTTATCAAATATTTTGTATATAAAAACTTTCAGGGCTTGTTCTCAATTAGCTTAATAATATTGAAATAAGAGTAACTGCTCAAAATTTTATTATGCGTAGATGTCTCTTGAATAAATGTAACATAGCTTTTATTTTGTAAATATGTATAGATGGAACCGTAGACTTGACCATATGTATACTGTTTTACCCGTGAATGTACTTTGTTAGAAACATTAGTTAAATACTTGATTATAGTCTAAACTGGATTATCAGTTAAAAATATTTTTATAAGCCTGCTCTATATTTGTGTTATTGTAAAATTCCGAAATTCAGTGATATTTATGTTGCAACCAAATGGGTTTCTTGCGTAAAATTTAGCCTACATGCTGATTTCAAACAAGGCTTTAATTCCTTTAACTTGCATAGTGGGCTGAGAAATATGTAAATTTAAAATAAATTGCTTTGCCAAGTTGACAATGAGAAATGTTACAAAATACCATTCGCCAGCTTGTTAGGCTGTTAGCCTGTGGTATATGCATCGTTCAAAATATGAACGTTCAACGGTCACTCCGACCATGGGTTTATCATGTCTCACGACATAATCCCAAGCTGGACAAACGGCATGTACCCTCATGTCAACCTCTGGTGCCTCTATATATTTCATCACGCACTGATCCCCATCTAATATTAATGGCAAAACCAAAAGGCCATGCCCAAGGGCTATTGCATCACAAAGGGCTGAACACCTATCACCCCGATGCAGGTGTTAGAGTTATCCATTGTCACAGGGCTTACCTGTCATATAACATCCCATGAGGCTGATATTTCAAACAGACCAGCACAGATTATCTTAACACCACCTGCAGGTACTTGTGTTGAGCAGATTATACACCTGGTCACAAAGTCATGTGAATGTATCAGTCCAGTCATCACCTTGTATATCCAACATGTAGACTTCAGTTTTTTTACCTTGCTCTAAATAATCATATTAATATTAATAATTATACTTATAAAATGTGAAGTCAATATAACTTAATTAGTTGGGCCTATTGTTCTGTTGGTTTCTCTTACATACCAAATTAATGCAAGCTAATAGTGTTATGGTGTTTATGGTTTGCCTTTAGGTAATCTTAATTACTCGCTACAATTAATTTTGAAATCTGATGTTTAACATATAACCAATTAAAAAGATCGATACTTAATAATTTAGATCAATCTTTTTTTTTTTATAGAAATTTAGTAATTCTCAGAGGAATACCTATGAGGTATGCTCATATTTTATTTACGCTTTGACTAAATTCATTTGTTGATTTTTAGCATTTAATTTTAATACAAATGTAGACTATTATCTCAAAGCTATTTAAACTGTTCATAAACATTTATTTATAAATTACATTTGAATTATAACATTCTTATTCTAAAATGAAACTTTTAAAAACTTAGTTATTTTCAATTATAGTGATTAACATTTATAACTCTACTTAATTAGACAAATTCAGAAGTAAATAGTATGATACTTATAAATTCAATTAAAAGAGTTTTATTCTGCTTCACATACTGCTGGACTAGATATGCATGAGTAATACTTTGAATTTCTCTGGTGAAATTAATTACCTATAGGCTGGATGTAACATGTCTGACACACCTGGAAGGTTTTTATTGGTATTCTATTTGCCTAGATCTCTGTATCTGGCGTAGTACCATTTATTCTGCCTCAACCTTGAGAGTTTTACTAGTCGCTTTTTAGGGTTCCTATCCCGGCATAGTATATGATTTTCCTGGTTGAGTTTTTTTTTAGTTTAGCATATATGGGCATAAAATATATACCAGTTGCCTTGGGTGGTACCCGGCGTGGCTGTCCCTTCTTATGCAGTGTTTTGTGCTGGCAAAGTTCCCAGTCGCTTTTTAGGAGATGTTCTCCGGCATGGAAACAATTTTCGTCAAGTGAATGTGGTGTCTGACATGGCTTCATGTTTGCCTTATAGGTATTGCATATTGCACTCCAGTGCCTTTCTGCCTAGAGAGTTCTCGAATTTGGCAGGGTACTACCTTTCACCTAGAGTATTTTGTATCTGGTATGGTGGCGCCACTTGCATACGATTGTACCTGTCATTATATCTAAACCTAGCTATAACATCAACCAGCACAAAGTTGTTTCTCTTAAGTATTGGGAATAATAAAAATAAAATAGACCAGTGTGCATACTTAACACACCAGTTAAACTGGCATCACTCATTTAGAAGCTTAACTTGTTTAATTAGGTTAATTTCAGTGAAATCCTATCAATAATATTAATAGGTTAGCAACACACCAAAATACTAAATTAATTGAATAAATACACGAATAAAATGAATAAATAAGCTGACTTCAAGTTTATGTCCACTCTATATTGCATTTGAGAGTAATGATATTTAAAATAAATAACAAACCACATATACATTGCTGGATGAGTAGAACTTTTCATATTTTAGCCCAGTGAGAAAGAATGTTTCGGCCGTGCGGGGCTTAAAATACCGTCTAGATTTTGAGGCCAAACAGGGCACAAAAAAATACTGATATTGAAAAGCATACCGGAGGGTATTGCATATATGTCTAAACACTGATCGGATGATGATACAGTGTGCGAGTGAATCTCGCAAGATTAGTCGACCAATGGTCTTACTATTTCACCCTAGTGAGAGGGCATGTTTCGGCCGTGCGGGGCTTAAAATACCGTCTATATTTAGAGGCCAAACAGGGCACAGAATAAATACTGTTTATGAAAGGCTTACCCGAGGGAAGTGCATATACGTCTTAACACTGTTCAGATGATGATGCAGTGTGCGAGTTAATCTCGTTGTATTAGTAGACCAGTGGTCGAAATATTAATTAGCCCAGGGAGGGGGCATGTTTCAGCCAGACGGGGCTTCAAATGAATACTGTTACAGTTGTGAGGCCAGACAGGGCACAAAGAAAATATGTCCATTAAATCTGATACGTTGCTTACTTTTGCCAACCTTGTACCTTTGGGCTATACACGGGTTAGGGACCATAGTTACCCCTAGTTTTAAATACTCCATATAAAACGGAGAAATGAGCCCAGATTATGCCTATTGGAGGGTCCCTTAATGTAACCGTTGTCAATTTTATTTAATCATGTATAGTTGAAAACTTAGATCAAGTGTTTAACTCTTTTAAATGTTTTACCAAGGGGCCGCTTATCAGCAATCTTTATGTTCGATTTTGTGTAAATTTTGTTGAGAGCTATTTTTTAAATAGTCATGTCTAAATAATTGTCTCAAAAATTATACTTGTGTCATAAGGACAGGTACTGCCGCTGTTGTATTTTATTTTCAGAGGCTCCATTTTCGCATGAACCAGTTGTCAGCCATCAGTGCAGCCTTCCAAGTGTGGTCCGGCTCAGCTCTTCTGCTACAGCAAGCTGCAACCTGAGCCAACATATCACTACAGCCAGATATTGGACGCTTTTAGAAATGCAGAACACCTTGAGTGAATACTGAGGCCTGTGGCGCCACCATCTGGACTGATATTTTATTATATCCTATATGGACACCTGGGTCACTCATGGCCAAAACCTGTAACAACTTATTGCACCTGGTGCATGTGGAATGTCATTAATGTGTCTTTGAATATTTTATATTGTTTTTGCATGTCTAATAAAAATTACACAATCCCTGAACTTTCAAAACAATTATCAGACTGCAAAGTCCCTAATCACTGGAGGTACTGTGTGGGGAGAGAACCGTTGTTGTAGGATTGGATAAACCTACCTCCCCCCTCCCAACATGGGAGTTAGGGGTTGGGTAGCCGGCTAACAGCCTATACACAGCCTGCCAGCCATGTTTTGGTCATATAACATACGAACAAAAACAAACCCTCCTCTCCAGAGGCTAGATAATATGACTGCTATCGCAAAATTTTCCACTGTAGTGAAAAATTTCCCTATGGGGTGAGGGATGTAACATTCTTGCCTTTTGACCTGGACCTCAGTTGTCCGGGGGTGGGGCATCAGCACTGATTGACAGTCAATATTGAGATGCCCCATAACCAATCACAATGCAGGGTTTCTACCCTGCCTTCAATATCCTGTATTAAAGGGAGAAAAACTCACCAATTCACCCTCTTTTGGACCAGACAGGTGGACCCGATAGAATTCCCGGCCAGCCAGGGTATGGCTTCTTTTTCATCTTGGGGTTGGTTTTACGACAGTGTCGGCTACCCAGGTGAAGAGCCACCCACTACAAAGAGCAGTCCTTTTATCTAGTGTGTAAGTATCTTTCTGTTTCATTTATAAGTTCAGATCATAATATGCAGTCCTGATAATTTGAAGGTTTAGGCTCTAAATTTTATTCCAGTTAAAAGGTGTTATTTTATCTCTTTAAATTGTGCGAGTGCATGTTGCCCAAGCCCAATTTCCTCCCAGAATAAATATGTTCAGACTTTATGTTCTTCAGTCTGACACCATTCAATTATTAAAAATCTGTAAAAGGCAAACATGCATGAACATTCATCAAGATTCTTTCTCTTTTCTTTCATTAAGAAATTAACAAAAGATATTGTTTTGCACATGTAAATGCTGAATGTCTTTTAATTAGAATAAATTAGAAAATAATTGTGTAACTATTCTAAACACACACATATATATATACGTGTTCTGTTAGGTTATATTAACCCTTTTAAGCAGAAATTGTTACATAAGAGACCGATAGAGTCCACTACTGTCTGTGTTACTTTAATATGATTCTGGGAATGTTCAGACCCGGGAATTAACACCCGTAAACAACTCAGTTCGTGTGTCTCTGTTGGTCTGACCAGCACCACTGTTTTCAAACAGCTTAAGCGCTTTAAGTAAGTCACCTAGATAGATCTGTATTATATCGACCTAGATCAACAAGGATCAGGCTTTTGCAGTCTAATGGTTCCTGATCGTAAAAATCAGATCATTAGTTAAGATAGGCTCTGATCAGGTTCGGTGTACGGAATATTCTCCATGAAAGTGTCCTGTCTTCACTATTTTACTATTCGGAAGAGGGGTGACTGATTCATGGAGTTCTGTCAAGTAACATGTCTGGTTAATCGGGTTCTGACGACTTACAGTTATGTGTATATCAGATTTTATTTATGTAGGTCTTATTGTTTCCCCCTATGTTAGACTGAGATGGACAAAATACGGTATAAAAAGAATCCAGGCTCGGATTTATGTTTTACCCAGGTCACGCGTCCCTCCCTTTCTCGACCAAAAACACTGAGAGGATAGAATAATGTATAATATATAATATACCCAAAAGAAACACCAGATTTTCTCCTTTTTATTCTGCATGCAAAGGTTATTTAAAAATTGTACGTCTAACCACGATATCATTGCCAAATTTATAACATGAGCTTACAATGTTTATTATAATTGATAAATAAAAATTCTATATTTTATGCTCAATGGTATATGACATGATTTAAAGGGATGCTGGAGTAGCAGTAATGTTAACAAAATAGGTGGTTAGAGGTTTTTGGACATTGTGATACGGTAATGAGCAGGTTGAACTAACTCGTCAACTGACATATACATTCTAAATTTATCCTTCATATTTTTCGCTACAATATGTAAAAGTTACATGCTCAAGGACGTAAACAACTGATAGTTCATTGTTCTAATCCCCCTACTACAGTCAGAAAGGCAACTATAACTAAAATTATATAAAAAATATCATAAACATAACCTAAGTCCAACGATAAGGACACACAGTCATTTTCTCAATCATAGTTGTCTATGAAACAACGTAAACAAGGCAAACATTACACCTGTGCCTGTGAGAAGTTAGGAAAACGCAGCGTGTATCTACCAAGAAAATATGTGTTTTAGTAACACACGGTTGTGTTCCTGTATAAAACTCATCTACAGAAGTTACTGATGTCGTTGCTTCTTTTGAAGCAAGATGTTACACCTGGAGGGGGACTCATAGTCACACCTGACAAATACAAATGACGGGACAATGCTCTCCTTAAATGCACTTGGATGAATAGATGAAACCTTATATGTGAAACCAGAGGAGTATCCGTGAAGTCTTTATCTGCCTTTAACATAGTGTTTTTTTAGGTACACAATGACTCATCGAATGCTAGCAACACATAAAGAAGACGAGCCTGAGGAGGGCCCCGATTTATCCAAACCCTGGAAGGAGAGTGACGTCACCTTTCTCGTAGAAGGAAAGGCCATTTACGCCAGCAAGGTTATTCTAGGCATTTGGTCACCAGTATTTAAAGCCATGTTTATTGGCGAATTCAAAGAAAAAGGGTCAGAAACAATCACATTGCCTGGAAAGAAATATAGCAGCATTTTGAAATTATTCAGATTCTGCCATCTACCAATGGAAGACCTAACAGGTATAGATAAGCTGAAAGTCGTTTGAAAAACTTTAAAATATAGTATTTCATATTATATTGGCATTATTGGCATACCGTATTATATGGAAAGACCTAACAGTTAATTATATATGTGTGTGTGTATATATATATATATATATATATATATATATATATATATATATATATATATATATATATACAAATTACCTGAAAGTCGTTTGAAATACTTTAAAATATAGTTATTCGTCTTATATTAGCAACACACACAAGTTCGCTCACCACACACATGATACATATTAACATTAATTATATGTATAGAACATGTATAAATTGGGGTATGTAAAATTGCAGAGGAAGCCGCAGAGTATCTGTTGCCACTGTCCAGAGAATACCAAATGAACGGCGTCAAGAAAGCTTGTGAAAAACATCTACTGGCCCAGAGAAAGTCCATCCGTCGCCTTGTATTGGCAAGAGAGTATGGTCTTAAGTCCCTTGAGACAGAATGTATGAACCACGGTTTGAGAGTTCAATTGAGTACTTTGAAAAGAGAGCCTGGATTTAATGACTTGATAACGGACCCCTGTGCCGAATTGTTTCTAAGAAAACTTGAAAACTGTAAATGTGGTAATACCTGGTGATTTGGGCACGTAAAAATGACATTTTTATTTACTGCATGTTTCGATAAAAGTACATTTTGTATTTTGGTATCAGTCGAAAACGTTAGCGTGTGGTTCGTGTTACCAGTCTGAAGTTCACAGTCTGCATTGTGAAATAGTTTTCTTTTTATCGACTATGGTTCGCTGTATTTATTTACTTGTAAAAAATAACATGCAATTAATGCATCCATTATGTATATGTATATATATGATTTGTGACACATACCTGTGTGGAAACAGCACAAATGTTAAACATTTATACGACTACCAGTTGAATAAGAACTCAGAACAGTTTATTTGACGAAAGATTTATTTACATAACGCAGATGTGAGATAAACATGTATAATATTCAAACAAAATTCACTGTGCAAAAATTCTTCGTCAGGAGACCATTACTATAGAAAAATCACTTCCGATAGCGCAGGTACCATCCGTATTATGG
This sequence comes from Sipunculus nudus, assembly GCA_026874595.1. Classification (NCBI taxonomy): domain Eukaryota; kingdom Metazoa; phylum Annelida; class Sipuncula; order Golfingiida; family Sipunculidae; genus Sipunculus; species Sipunculus nudus. The sequence continues at coordinate 59,545,680 of CM049322.1, read as the reverse complement.
TGGAGAGTCTGTTCATACTTCAATATAAACAGCTTATATTAATGCACATATAAATGAAAATACAATGCATCATGATTCTCATCTGCTGATTATAACTATGTGATTATAACGCTGTGAAAAGAAATAATAAACTAAGAAAAGATAATACATGTAATGTAAACCGAAAAGAAATGCATATTATCATAGTGTGATATTTCCACTCTATCATAACATAAAATAGTAGATTGAGAAGACTAGTAAATGATAAATTCTGTGATAAAAAATGATAATATTAATTTTTGAAAATTATACAATTAATCTAATGCGACTGCACACATATCAGTTAGGTATCTGACCCATGTTACAGAGTTAAGGAGTTATGTGCCTGAAACAATTTTTGGCAAATCTCGTCCTTGTTTTGGCGGTGCTTAAATATATTTCCTTCGTATATTGTCGGGGCGCGCTTCATTTCTTGGTATTAATTCAAAATTGAAGAAAAATAAAGGTAACTGTGAATTTACTTTTTACAATAGAACTTTAAAGATATTTAAAGTAAAAATGTCATCCACTCGCAAAGATTCGAGTGGCTTGTAAAGTGGTTCTGACTGATCATTATATTTACTCCTTGTCACCGTACACACTTCCCTCTTTGCAGCCTCACAATATTTTTGCTTTTAAACCCTGTAATTCAGGTGTGGTAAATTTAAACTATTGTATAACGTTTCTTATATATACGGGTAAGTACATTTAGAATATTTTAATGCTATCTTGAAATATTAATAATAATTTTTAATGGTTCACTGATGAGAGCTTCGAGCCTTTTCAACAACTTAGTGGACAACATGTCATAGTTAAAACTTGATTTTGTAGGAACCCTTTATTGTATCTGTAATCGCCCTCATTGTGACAGCCTTTAACACATAAAGGCGTTGTTTCACGCTGTTAAAGATAATCTGTAAAATGTACGTTTCATGTTTTAGGTATAATCTCTGCCTTTTTACAACCTATTTCGTTACAATTTACAATTGGTTCTTTGCATGAAATCATTTATTGTTTGCCAAGTTTGTCTCATATTATTTTTGCACTTATCAAATTGGGATTTATAATACATGGTTTTAGCATTGCGTATTTATCCTCTGAGTATCACATTGTATGCGCTAAGGTTATTTTCTTTTGCGGCATATTCATAAGTACATGGTTCTGTTATTTTAAGTGACTTGTACAACCTATCCCTGATCTTGATAGATCTCATAATGCCAAAAGGATGATCAATTTAGATCTTTTTATTTGTAATTACAATGTGACTTTTATTGTAGTGGCATATGTTTATCCATAGCTGTACATATTATATGTTTGATACCATCATATTCGTATTCGGATCGGCTAGATCATCAAGAGTAAATTTGCCTTCAATATCCATTGTACATAATTCATTATATAAGGACATTATTGAGCCTCCATCAATTCTACGATATTGATTGAATTCCTCTGGCTTGCAATACTTGTTATTTAATTCTATCGTAAGAAAATTAGGCAAATGGTCAGATATCTGGCTGATAAGAATGCCAGCAGAGCACAAAGACTTATCAGATATGCTGGCGAATGTGTTGTTAATCGGAGTAGCACCGAAAGTTTCGAAAGGGGGTATGACGGTAGGCATTAAATTGTATGAGAGTAAAGTTTCCAGAAACTGACCATTAATCTCCTTTTCTTAAATTGTCAATATATTGATATTGAAATCACTTGCTATGATTAAGTTCTTGTAGAATACGATGAGCGGTCTATATTTTCAATGTTTACCCTATCTGAATCAGTCTCTAAATTTGATGAGATTTAGCAAGTCATTTTTGACCAAGTCTCCAAAATTTCTTAACATTAATTCATTAAGTCAAAGTTCCATACGTGGTCCGTTAAAAGTCAATATATGAAGAAGAAAAAAAATTAGGATGCTTCACATCATCTTGTTAACCAAACTGGAACACATTTCATTGTAAAGAAAAAATGTGCAATTGTTAATAAAAAATGTCTTTTTGAAATATTGAATTCTTGGAATTATAAATTTGTTTAACTCATATTGTGGATAATATATATATAAAATTTTGATAATAAAAAGGGAAAATTGTTTAGTTTTCCTTGACCAATCTAAAGCCTTCGACAGAATCTGTATTGATGCCTTAAAAAAATAAACGGATAAATGATTATTATAGAAATACGGATAAATGGGACATTGCACAAATTACTATGCAACTATTTGGAGAACCTTAGAATTAGGGTGGTCCTTCATGGAAATAAGTGACAATCTAAGAGTCGGAAATATTCTTTTAAGCGGTTGATGCTGTCCTTATGACAAGTTTTACACCTGAAGAAGAAAGCTGTGCTTTCACCCAATTTAATAGAGGCCTAAAAGGCTCCAACTGGGCAACAAATTCCTTTATGGCTTTCAACTCTTCAAAAACGAAATACATGGTAGTAGCATCATCAAGTAGATCTAGGCAGTATCCAGCATTATATCTCAATCAGGTACAACTAGAAGAAGTAAACACCTTTCCACAACTGGGACTACATCTGAATGATAAGATGAACTGGGCAGAACAATTTAATTAAACAATTAACAAGGCGAACAAAAAAAGAAACTTGGTCTGATCTGGAAGCTAAACAGAGAGGTCCAACGCCACAGTTGAAAACATTTACACGGCCTTCATGAGGCCACAACTTGAAAATGCATGCATATTGTACAATAACTGCACCAAAGAACAAAGTGATCTGCTAGGAAAATTCCAAATTAGAGTGGCCATTGCTTGACCGGAGCATTCAATAGAACAAATACAGAGGGGGATGCACATAAAAGATATGAAACAAAAAAATATATATTCTTTTTAGTAAGAGGTATGATTAATTAAAAAATGGCATAAGAATTATAACGTGAGCTTCAAATACAATAATCAGTCTCGGCATTTTCGTAGCCATAACCGATTTCATACAAAAGCACATGGGCTGACGTTTTAGGCGTCACAGTTCGGGAACTCTATTTAATAGTACCTGTGTAGATGGTTGAATAAAATGTCAATTTGTTTATCAGGAGAGTGAAATGCCCGGCCTGTAACGGTACTGGTACAGGTGTTTGGACCAATGTTTCCCTTCACATATCAATTTATTTGGAGTTAATAGTGCCTTTGTCGATAGCTGAATGCCTTGAACCCAGGCATATCACTGCGAATGAAAGGTATGACCAGGTAGAGTAACGTGGAAGGTCCTTTCTTGGTCGAACGATATCTGATTTTAGTGTTCTTAAGCTAGGTGGTATTCCTGGGATACGTTTTAGTCTGAAGTTTTCAATTTTTTTGGCTTCGCCTAACCATTCATTGCGATCATTTAAGTCAACGAAACGCATTGTGATGCCCAATCTTTTGATAGGCGATAGGCGATGGCAGGCGGCAATGACATATGAATCCGCCCCTGTCACTTGCAGATTATCCTTGGCAGGGGACCTAACCTTTGCACTCGTATCAGATTCATTTTCACCCGCGTCACCACTCAGTCCTTTAATAATCAACGACCACATATCCATATCAAGTATCCGGATACACATCCTCTTTGTTAAGTCACATTCCTTTTCTAAGGTCTGGTACAGATTTCTCTAGGATATCTTTAACTTGGTCACCTTGGAAGGATAAAAAATGTTCATGTTCACCCAAGCGTTTCTCATGACTGTTGACGAATGTTTTTATGTTGGCAATATCCAACACCTTTTGCTCTAAAATTTCGAGTCGTGAAGCAATCTCAACACGTATAGCGTCCTTAACTACCTTGTGGATGGCGAGTAGAAACTGCTTGAGAGCACTCATTACTGCACACGGTATTAATTCTAAGACCTGGCTTTAACACAGCAATTCCGAGGACCAGCAGTTCCGCTACAGTGAGGATGAAGTGCTGCTGAGATGAAAACATTTAAAAACGAATGTTTCATCGTACACATTCTTTATAAGAAAAAGGCTGGTTAGACGTGAGAACGATGCGTTGAATTACTAAACAACCAGGCTGTCTGACTATACTAAACGACCAGGCTGTCTGACTATACTAAACCACCAGGCTGTCTGACTATACTAAACGACCAGGCTGTCTGACTATACTAAACGACCAGGCTGTCTGACTATATCAAATGATCATGATGTCTGGCTATACTTAACGGGTAGCCTGAGCTGCGTGGACGTCTTGAGGTGCTGTGTGTGTATCGTGTGGTATCATGTGACTATAGCCGAAATAGGGAGCCTCTGATTAGGAATATGGAAATATAAACCGAGGCGGTGAAAAAAAAGTAAATATAAAGAAATTGTCATCTATAAACACTTAAATACTTTAACAGAATGCTGATAATTGATAATGGTCGCTGTTCAGAATCGGTGACTTTTTTATTCAGGATCTTCAAAGGGTATAAATGAGTTTAATTTCATTGATATTTACTTCAAATTTAATATAGTATTTAAAACCCATATGAAAGAATATCTTTTTTCTCCACTAAAAGAATTTTATTAATTATACATAATTTAGTTTTGTAAACAGTAAAAATATATATGAAGCTCTTGTAATTCAGAAAAAAATGTACAAAAGAACCCGGTCTACGACTTACAAGTCCACGGAGAAAAATGATTGTATGTCCATAGGAGCAAGTAACCCGGCAAGCATGGAACCCAGTTTTGTAAAGGCCAGTTAAATGTCCCGCTGACCGACCCTCTGAAGCGTAGCAATCTCGACATGTAGAATGTCGCAGCGGGTTGTTGACAAACTAATAATCTCCGGCTACACTATCCTAGCCCGACCTATTTTATTGAAAACTCTGTATATATAAACCGACATAATTCCTCTAAAAAGGTTAAAACCATCCATGGCCTGATATCGTCAATGTCACCGTATATATATACAATATGACTTTTAATTATACAAAATGCGATTGTTTATATATATAGTATATATTATTACATATGTATATATATACATGTATGTGTGTGGACGACATACACCGTATCACTTAGGGGGCGGTTACTCGATGAACCCTCAATAAGTGTAGGCGTGTATTTGTAATATTCATTATGATACTATTTTTAAAGGGATTTTTTTTCTGTGTTACCCAAATACTGAACATCTCATTCAGATATATATATATATATATATATATATATATATATATATATATCCCAATAATTCAAAACAATTGAATTATGAGCACATTTGCAAATAGATTAGTGCAACATTTTTTCACCGGATATCTGATAAAATCGTAAAAAAAATACCTCTATGATACAAGTATACTTATGGTAGTCACATCCCTTTGGACCCTATATTAAATATGGAACAGAGTGAAGAAAATCAACTTTGATTTATATAAAACAGAGCAAAAGGGGATATCACCTTTATGGTTAAAATGGCCCAATAGGGTTAATAGTCGATTAAATTCTACATTATATTTTCATAAAAAGCAGTAGTAAACACACCTGATAAGACCGGGATCCACCTGCGCAAAAGTATTTCCCGTGAATATTCTGTTGTATCAGTATAAATTTCCGATCCAATGGAAAATGCATTATGGCTAGGTTCCGAGGCTAAAGTTAAGACAGTATGTTCTTCAGTCCGACACCATTAATATTTTTAAATTTGTCAAAGGCAAACATGCATGAACATTCATCAAGAATCTGTCTTTTCTTTCGTACAGAAATCAACAAAAGATATATTGTTTTGCACACGTAAATGCTGTCTTTTAACGAGAATGAATAAACAAATGACTGTATATATATATATATATATATATATATATATATATATATATATATATACAGAGCATATATATATATATTTATATATATATATATATATGCTCTGTTTGGTGTATATGAACCCTTGTTAACAGAAATTGTTACATAAGCGACCGATAGGGTGCACTTCTGTCTCTGATGTAATTCTTGGAATATTCAGACCCGGGGATTCCCATCCGTAATCAACTCAGTTCGGGTGTCTCTGTTGGTGTGACCTGCCAAACAGCTTACGAGTTGTCTGGTTAGCGCCTTAAGTAAGTCATTTACATGTATTATATTTACAAGGATCAGGCTTCTGCAGTTTAATCGTTCGTGATGAAAAAATTAGATCATCAGTAAAGATAGGCTCTGTTCAGGTTCGGTGTACCCAATATTCTCCAAGAAAGTGTCCTGCCTTCCCTATTTTTACTATTTGGAAGCGCGGTGACTGATTTTTGTGGTTCTGCCAAATAACATGTCATGCTGATCTTAAATACGTCTTACAGTTGTGTATATATCCCCTGTTACTTATGTATTCACAGAAATATTCAACCATTCAGTTCATGTTATCTTTTCGCCCTTTCTACTTGCTGCTTTTTGTTTACTCCTTACGTTGAAGTGAAGACTAACGTACCAAGTTTGTACTAATTCTCCCAAGGATAGTTTAGACCTAAAACACCTTATTATAGTGATGTAATATAATTCAAGACATGCAGACTGTATTTTAGACTGGATGGGTTCAGGTCAATGTATATGTAGGTAACAAGAAGCATGTTCTGCAATTGCCAGTTGCAAAAAATCGGTTGAAGGCTAGGATACTATTACATGTAGCAAAGGTCCAACCTGGGTGACATGGGAAGTCCGACAGCAGTCTTCATGAGAATACTGTCAGGACAAAGTTCAGCTCGGTCCCTGACAAAATCAATATCGAAAGTAAAGAGTCAATCTGACCAATGCATCCACTAATGGTTTTTGAACTTCAAGCAAACGATTTCCCAGCATGGAATCATACATTGCTCAGCAATTCTTTCGTCCAAACGGAATCCTACGGACACTAAAATGGACTGGATTTAATGAGCCATAAACTTATATTATATTGCGTGTTGTTTGAACTTCTATGTAAAAGTATATATATATGCAAATACATATATATCAACTGCCATGTATTTCGAAACATATACTCCTAAAAACATATGAGACCATAGAAAACGGAGCTGTCCCCTTGGCTATATCTTTCATAAATCGCACCGAATACCATACACGTTCAGTTTGTACATATAGTTTTTAGACACGCATATATTTTATGAGTGCTAAAGCCACGATTCAGTAGGTATTAAGCGTGTCAACACCTCAACACGTACATAGTGCCGGCGTATGTCGTACGGTGAGTGGCATTTACATCTCCTCGCCTTTAATTTATGGATGATATAGTTAACATATAATTATTACCATGTGATAAATATAAACATGGTGTAAGTGTGTGACGTCAGTGTATGACGCTATAGTTTGCTTCATAGAAATATTATGGTATAGTAGGAAGTGTTTTGTGCTTCTCATTCATGTTAGTATTAAAGTCATTTTGGCTTGATGATTTTGTTTATCTTTTATAAAGCGTATTACAATTATCATATAACTGTGATGGCCGGTCTGGCGGAAAATTCAGAGGGGATAAGAAAAGAAACAGGCGAGCCAGACTTGTCGGAACCCTGGGACGAAAGCGACGTGGTATTTTCGGTAGAGGACAAGAACATCTATGCCAACAAGACAGTCCTCGGACTCTGGTCCCCGGTTTTTAAGGCCATGTTTAAAGGTAACTTCAGGGAAAAAGCTTTGGATGTCATTCCGCTGCCGGGAAAGAAGCACAGAAGTGTCCAGAGACTTTTACAGATCTGCCATGGCCAATCCGAAGATATTACAGGTATACTTAGTTTAGATACATGATGGTTCGGGCGTTAGTCGTTCATTGATCAAATAAAAATTATCCGAGAGAATCGATCATACATTGTTCTTACAAACAATGTATTTAATGTGATTTAAATGCAAAGATTTGAAGATTTCAGTCACAATTTCATATATAATATAGAGCTTTTTTAATACTTACCTATTTCTTATCCCTATGATATATTATATACCTATTATCTATTCAAGGCTGACTGACATATCTAATATCAGAGTTTCAAATTATTTCTGATGAAAACGTCTCTTTCCTCTCCTGTCTCCATACACAAACCAGTAACACAACTTCAGATTATACATGCATTCAAAAATCTATCGATTAAGATTTCGTATCTCATAATTTAAGAGATTAGAAAAACATAACTCCCCTCTGTCTTCATTTTTTCCCAGATATGCAAAACTATATATTAATTAAAAGACCAGTTTGATGATGTGATACGAGTCATAGGAGCAGTGATCGCAAAGCAACTGCTCCTTTCGTTTCAGATGATTCCGTGGATGAATTACTGCCGCTTGCAGGAGAATATCAGATGAAAAACGTGTTGTGCATATGTGAAAAATATCTTTTGGCTGGGACAAAGACCATGAAAAAGTTAGTTTTGGCAAAGGAATATGGCCTTCAACGTTTAGAGGATGAATGTATGAAGTATGTCAGAGAAACTCCACTGGCCAAACTAAAGGCTGAAGCCTGTTTTGGTAAACTGATTACTGATCCCTGGGTAAAATATTTGTCTGAGAAGGCTGAGCGCTATGAACATCTTGCTGAAATTGTTAAAAAATTAAAAGAAATATCGCAATTTACCTGTTCCGGATATACTACCAAAAATTGTGTGAAATGTAAAGCGTACTATGGCGATTCTTACAGCTGTAACCCTAACCCTACTAATCCAGGTGTTATAATACAATATAAACGCAGAAACTGGGAGCACCAACGTTTGTGCAGTCATTGTTCACTTGCACTCTGTCAGGACATGTATAGCATTGTAAAAAATATTGACATTTAATGCAAACTGATAAACATTTCCTGAATATTTAGCTACAGCTTTTTGCTTCATTTGCTGCTGTGCACTTGTCAATTTCAATTTTACTTAATGATCTCAATTCTGTGGCATGCTTCGAGGGAGATCATGGGTAGCTAAATAGACTCTTCTCCACTAACCTTCAGAGAGAGTTTTACTATTCGTTATATGTGTGATAACCATTTATTCATCATTAGTTCAATGGATAACCGTTTATTCATCAAAAGTTCAATGATAACAGACCTACCGTTGTTCGGATTTTCTTATGTTAGGTTTCCGAGAGATATATTTCCTAAATGGCAGTAGTAATTTTTAGAGAAAGCGAGTGGAAAGTATTTCGAACGTGAATAATAACATTTACACGTCATTGCAATATGTTCTACTTGTATTGCTGTTACACATGCAGCCTATAAATTTTTTATTGTCTTTATTACTATAATTATTTTTGTGGACAATACATGAAAATTGCATCATTTTGGTTATACGTTATTATAAACCCGTTTTTATTCATATTGTGTTCATTGTGTTAGTTTTAGCTTAATTGTACCAGAACATGCTAATATAGATGCTATTCTTTTTCGTCTTGGTCACATGAAATGTTTTGTTCGTGATTTTTAAATGTTATTTTTCCAGGTGACTAGACCTGATAAAGTGTGAAAAAGGTATTAATATAAAGCTAAGTGAAGTTGCAAGTGACCTTGTCTTATTTCACTTACATCATGATAAACCAAACGATCATATCGTTACACGAGTGTCAAGAAAGAGTTGAGAGTATCCTTATCCCTTTTCACGAATGTGTATGTGTCTCAACAATATACTCAGTATTAAATAGTGTGTGTGCCTACCAGTTGACTATTTGAATAAACAAATCAACACTTATGTGAGTTAAATCTACAGATGGTGTTTAATTTATAAATGTATGTTATTAATTTATATAATAACATACTCATTTGACACCCTCTGGTGGAATCTTGACTTAACGCAACCTGATATTATAAAGTTGAAAATTACTTTGTTTGACATGGATGAAAAGTAAAACATACTTTTAACTTTGACTTTTTACCGCTTCCTAAAATCTCATATACAAATGTATGTCTGTGTATGAAATTTAAAATGTTTATGGACGGAACACAGGTACGGACAACAATTATTTGAGTCAAACCATGGTCTAGTACTTGACGATATACTGAAAGACAACCTCATTGTGACCTTCCTTTCTCCTGAAAACCAAATTGAAATTTTATATGAATATTTTCATTCCTATGTACAATTCCCTGTGCACTACTGTTCGTGTGAATAACAATTAAACACCTATTAAGGATAATGTCTCTTTCAATTTCCCTGTCAAATCCTGCAGTAAATATTGATGGTGACCGTAGCACATTGTTTTCCTTTACTTCAAAAATATTAAAAAAGTGTATTGCATGCAATATGACAATTATATGTATTGATTTTAGGACATCCTTGTAAATTAGTGAATATCCTAATACAGTACATTACTTTAGGCGTCAGTCCACATTCTTTTCCGGACAATGATTACAACAAGTCTATATTGATATCAGTGCGTTTATTATATTAATAACTTTATTTTTATTATTTGAAACCATTTCAATAAATAATTTCAAATATTCCTTTTGGATAGGAACAAACCAGGATGATAAGTATTAAAATAAAAGCCTTAAATGTTGATGAGCAGAACTTACTTTGCAGTATAATGTAACAGTAATGATATTTTTAAATAATGAGAATTAACGCTAGAAAGATAGGCAACCGCGCAAATTTACTGCTTTCGCGTGGGGGGGGGGGGGGAGGGGGCAAACATTTGATGGTGTATCACTGCCCAAATTGGATATTGTTTGGTTTTGATATAAATCAGTATCCTTTATATAAGGAAAGGATACCATTTCTCATAATATTATATCAAGTAGAAAGCACATTGTATATTCGTCTCGGAATCTAAAAGCATCAACATATTTGGCGAAATTCATCAATAGTCAAATAAGAAATAAGCAGATGTATCCACAAAAACATTTCATGAACAGCAAAATACCAGTGAGAGCTGTGTGAATTGACTTCCTGCCCAAAAATCTATGGAGTTTAGATAATTCTGTCTCGGGGATACAATTACTGGTCTGTTCCGCCAGCCCGAGACGGTTTGTAAGGGCTCGTCTTTTACAATATATGTGAGTATGCATACATATAGGTATTCGGAAGAAAGGTGTATACTGGGATTCTCAAAGTCGAGGCTGCGGCTATGCAAACAATTCACTCAAAGAAAACATACCACACGCATGGTTATAAAATAGGTGGGTAATCACTGGGCATGAAAGCTAAGTACTCTTGACCTGAAGACAAATTCACCTAGATATTTTTTTCTTAATCTTCAGATGCATTGCTTTATTTTGTAAAGTTGTCTAGTGTCATCAAACAAATGTGTATTTACTTTGTATCTGAGAGATTAAGATGAAAGATTGTATAATGCTCACTGACTATTCTTCATGGAGAATAAGGTTTCGCATTGGTTCACTGAACCAGTAGGATAACTCAACCCGAGTACCGAATTGACATATCCTGATTGTAGCAGACAGTAAGGAGCATGACTGTATAACACATACATGTACAAGAATTTTAGGTAAATACTCTTGAGGGGAGGAATAAAAATTGCTGCAATGATAATGAGACATGTATGTGGTGTTACCAGAAATGTTAATTATAGATCATACTTTAGCAATATATATTCTTTTTTTTTTGGGTTGCTCAAATTTTGTCAAACAAATGTTCGGCAGATAACTCTCATCCCGTACCAATCACAATCATTTAAAACTGTTGTGAATATGCATCATGCAAGATAGAGAAAAAATCTGGTTCGGCAGATTTAATGTCAGTTTATGCCCAGTCTTTTTTTAAATATTCATTAATATATCAAAATATGGTTGCCATCAGATCAAATCTTTGTTGCTAGGCGTCGTGGAAAAATTTTCCAAGTGCTCAGGCTTTTTATATTCTGTTTCTCTCATCCCTCTTCCTATCGGACCAAATCCATAATTACGTAGTTCTTCATAATATTGTATTACAAATTCTTGTTTACGTATAAGATAAATAAAATGCGGTTTTCTAAAATAAATCATTAGCCCAGTTATCACGTAACCCGCCATAGTCCATGGGCTAGTAGGGGTCACCGTGCACCCCCTCTGGGATTTTATGACATATTTATTTTTTTATCCCCAGGTATGTCCGATTAATGAACTAAGATGTTAACATTGATTATTTTGGGATACACTACCTTTTTAGGCCATTTAAAGACAACCGCGTCTTTACGCATGGCACCCGCGGACAGGAAGCCTTGATAAGGGGCAAGGTGTATGTAAATACTTATAGCTCGCTTAATATTTGACATATCCACTTCAAATAAACTGCATTGTCTGCGTACGTAGTAGGGCAAAAGTCACTAACAACAATCATCATATGAATGTATTTTGTGTTCTTGTTGATTAAGCAATTATTAATTTACATATAAAATATCCAAAAAAGAAATTGAATTTATCAGTTTTTTCTTTAATTTTTTTACAACAGTAGTTTATGGACACCCTTCCTTGAGCCATTTTTACATATAACAATCATACAAAAATAACCATATTTAGACCATAATATAGGAAGGGTCACTGTGCACCCCTTCTGGAATTTTATGAGATAGGTATTTTAGATCCCTAAATATATCAAATTAATGAATTAAGATGTTAAAATTGATTATTTTAGGATATACTACCCTTTTATGGAACTGAGAGAAAGACAACCGCGTAATTACGCACAACAACCGCGGATAGGTAGCCTTGATTAGGGTTTGGTGTATGGAGATGCTTATAGCTCGCTTAATATTTGACATATTTACTTCAAATAACTATATTGTATTTGCAAATAATCGGAAAAAGTCACTGATATATATATAATTGTATTTATGTATATATACATGTTTTTGGTGTTTTTGGAAGCATTAAATATGATATTAATAAAACATCCTGAAGAAATTTCACATTTTTTTTCACTTTTCGCTCTTGATGATTTTACAAGATAATGTTGACATTTCTGAAGTTCTAGTTTATAAATATGTTAGCTCTTGTCAATCTTTTTAAATAAATTATTTAGACATCAATGAATGATAAAATGTTCATTCTGTTTTGATCACCCTTTTTATAACATGTATACGAGGTGTTCGGTGTTCTTCTCTCGATGTACCTCATCGTGACGCTTCCCTAATACCATAAATAGTCATTGTTTTGAAACTAAGGGTATAAACACTAGTAAACTCCAGATCATTTTTTTTATATAAGTGTATAAGGATATTAAACTTTATCCAAGTATAAGCACCAACCCGTGTTATATTAACCCTTTCGAAATGTTGTGAGGTTTTTGTCCTCACGACCTTATATGTCCTTTATAACCAGATAATTCTAATACCTGTTTGTAAAGGACATATAATTCAGGCCTGTAAAGTGACAAGGAAAAGTAACCACTACAATTTTTAGGCAAGATTCAATTATCGTGCATAATTATTAATCTAGCTTCTACTGCTTTATTGTTTTATTTTATTTTAGTTGACGTTCCCTTGTCCGTTTTTATAGTTAATTTTTATTTATGTTGTTATTACCTACATAGTATGACCGAGCAACATATTCTCGAGCAACACTTTCCTAGTTGTGTTCTCGAAGGAGACATTTCAGTGTTAATTTATAAAAACGAGTAAATATATCTGTTAGATTATTTGGTGGGAGTAAGTTTGCTTTTTTTCTGTAATGCATATGTCGAAGGTGGACTGAATGTTTTCTAGTGACATCTCTTGGGGTCCTAGGCTATTTTTTCCATGGATTAATAATGTAAAAGTTGAATACCTTGTAAATCCTTTCTGTCATATAGTCTCATCCTTTGGCCAAATTCAAATGGGATAATTTACATTGTGAAATACCTAATATGGAAGCGTCCGTCTCTATTGCACATTGTCTATTCGTTTACTATTTTTAAGTATCAATTTATATAAAGTGTGTATAAATAGCACTGAAATAACACGCATACCTCGGCCAATAACAAGAATCACCAGTAATGGATCCTGGTCAAAATTTGATTTGTGGTCCGTGGAACAGGAACTATATTAATTTTAGCTGAAAGTAATGGTTCAAGATTCACCAACTGGATGCTTGCATCACAGGTGCACTCAGATTACCAGAACATAAGCGGCTAATATAAGTCACAGCTGTGCATGCGAGTTGGATAAACTTTCTCCATATTAAGAAATTTGTACTTTCCTCTTAGTACTATTGACTGACGATGGTCTCTTCCCCACCTAGGACAATCATATTATCTCCTAATACCGTATATTCCTTCAAACAATATCATATAATGTTGATCACGGTTACCGGGTAATATTTCTGGCGGAAATCAAATAGAGACATATACTGGGGTTGTCACGATGAAGAGGATGAAAAACCACTTGTGAACAAACGTCATTCAAGTAAACTATGGTGATTCTCGAATGATAAATACATTTAATATCATAATAGACATAGACCACTGTGACACCTCGATTTTGGTACATGGATCGAGCTGAGACCTAATGTAGCATTAAAGCTGCCAGAAATACAAAGTAGAAAGACTACCTTAATATTTTGGAAAATTTTAATTCCCATTTAAGAAACAAACCTAACTGAATGTTTCAGCGTGTTAGCATTAAAAGACAGTCCTGACCTGATGGTAACATTTTACCGATAAGCCAAAGATGAATTAAAACCCGACGTTGATCATTTATTTGATTTAAGTAATTTTATCAGCACTGAATATTATTTTGAATGAAAAATTGTAATGATAATTCAGGAGAGGACCTACATATATAGTACTCCCCAGAAGCCATTGTGTTCATATTAGCGGATATTTATGCAGGGACTGTAAAGAAATATTGGCATTTTTTATGTATTAAACTACAGAATAAACTAGGGAACGGATTTTCAACAATGTCTCCTGACAGTCGAACGGAATGCTTTAAAAATGATAGGCTTTTAATTTCCTGCTTGTATACACAACAAGCCTTGAATGATTGAGCATTGAATTTGAGATTGGGAGTTCCTTGACCTCGACCTCTCCCTGAGAAATAAGGGGTCCATTTTTCAATAACTTGACAAAAAAATGTATAGTCGCTGAATTTTTATAATTCCAGAAGTAAGGACCGAAATGTAATTGATTCTTCATAAAACACGTATTTTGAGGACTGGCATAGGAAGGCGGGTGTACATGATTGATTGAGCAAAATCAATTTGTGTCATGCTCACGCTTATTTTGTACTTTTAATGATAAGGATATATTAACAAATTGTTAGCAGAAATTTTAATCTCGCTACATGAATCCAATGACAACTCCGCCATTCATGTTGAATCATTCTGAGGTTATATAAACTGTCTTGAGTATAAACGCGAATGACTGATTTTTCTTAATCTATCTTCTAAAGTCTATAAAATATTCATGGTCTTCCGTTATTATAATTTCAGAAGTAAGCATTGAAATTGAAGAATGCCTCATCATACATTACGAATAATTGAAGACTAAAATGTATATGACTAAATAGGACTAAATACATTTATGTTGGAAATATATAAAACCCATTTCTTTTGAAAAGGTGCCACATACAGGTGAAATCAAATGCCAATTTTATATGTCTACAACATCATTTTACAGAAGCTAAGTTATTCCGAAATAAAATAAAATATATATAAAAAAAACACATATACTACACTTGCATGCATATATAAAAAATTGTATATTTAGCGGTAATCTAAATGGTATCTGTGCCCTTATACTGTGTCCGGTATAAGGGCACCGGCTTTGTCTGTTTCTGTTTAGAACCCATAGTTTCTATCTGTTTACTCCGTCGGTTTCTTAATTTTTACAATCAGAAATCATACGTATGTTTTATTTTTTATCGAATAGCACGGATATGATCCCCTCCCTGTATGGTACTGTCACTGTGAAACCCCCGCTCCTCTGCTTTCTCTGCTGTTAATACATGTATTCCTGTACCATGTCCTTCCATTACTTACAATCGCATTGAAAAGAAATAATAAAAAGTGCTCACTCTAATCCATCAATTTAGTTTTAGATTAGAATCTGTGATTTGTTTACAATTTAAACTATCAAGTACGTTTTCTTGCAAGAAAATCTAAAAGCGACATGGTAAGGCATTTAAATATATAACAAGGCAACTTATGACTCATTAATAATATAATTGTAACAAAAATATGAAAATCAATAAATACATAAAAAACATTAAGCAACACCAAATAATGTTATTAAGCTGTATACGCCGTAATTATAAATTTTGTATGATAATTGAAACTGTTGTACATGCCTTCCTGTTCTTTCTCCTTTTGACACGACTTTAAAGCTGGTGTTGATAAGGTGGTACAGGACGCTACTTATACTGTATACAGGTCTAATGCCCTAAGCTTTACAGTAAGTAAATTTTTAATATTTGGTTTTCCATTTTTTTTGGGACAAATTCATCACAATATTTCAGATGGATCAGCATAACGGATTGATTTTCTATGTTTTAGAAATTTTATATAATTATTATTTGTGATTATTATGTGTTCATATTTTGTTCCAGAGAGTGCTCTTATTATAATTAAAACTAATAAACACCTTCAGGTTCAGGAAAATAACTACTTAGAGTATTAGGGAAGCATCACAATAAAAATCAAGTACATCTCGACACGAACATGGGACACCACATTCTTCTTATAAACAAGGGATACCATAAAATAGAATTAACAATGGGTCATTCATTGCAGGTGTATATGATCAAATATTCATAATTTTATCAAAAGTGTCTGTAAAAGTGTCAAGAACTAATGCATTTATGCACTAGAATTTTAGAAATGACAACATCATCTCGAACTATTGTTGGGAAAAATAAAGAAAACCCTGTTTAAATCAATATTCTCTCCCGATATTTAAATAATATAAAAAATAATTGCTTAATCAACCAATATATATATCAAATACTGACAATGTATTTTCATCATTGCATTTCCTAAGTATTTGCAGATACAATGCACTTTATTGAAGTGATTATGTCAAATATTAAGCGAGCTATAAGCATATACATACCCCTACCCCTTTATTAAGACAAGCTGTCCACGGGTGCCGTGCGTAATGACATGGTTGTCTCTAAATGGCCTAAAGTGTGGTGTTTCCCAAAAAAATCAGTGTGAATGTATAGTAATTAATTGCTTAATTAACAAAAATAAATAATACATTCATATGATGATTGTTATTAGTGACTTTTTGCTACTGTTTGTGAAGACAATGCAGTTTATTTGAAGTAAATATGACAAATATTAAGCGAGCTATAAGCATTTACATACACCTACCACTTTATCAAGGCTACCTGTCCGTGGGTGCCGTGCGTAAAGACGCGGTTGTCTTTAAATGGTCTAAAAGGGTAGTGTATCTCAAAATAAACAATGTTATCATCTTAATTCATTAATTGGACATACTTGGGGATCTAAAAATACCTATGTCATAAAATTCCAGAGGGGGTGCACGGTGATCCCTCCTAACCCATAGACTAGCAAGAGAAGTCACTGGCCTCCTATGTTATTGTAAAGGTCCTAATCCGGAAAGGCAGCCCGCTTTGTTTACAAATGTGAAAACATATGTGAAAGCAAAATCACATGCATAACTTTAACTTTATTGGTCCTGAACCAACCGAACTGAAAAAGATGAACGGTTTCCAACGAGAAAATGTTTCTGTTGATAGCAATTGTATTGGGGAATGTTCTTTGGTTACAAAATCCTTTTTCGACAACGGCGTTGTCTGTGAAACCTAAAGGTAAAATGAAATATAAATGTAAAATGTTGGACCAGATATTGGTTTTTGGTTATGGCTAAACTAACTTGAATATGTTTCTTATACCTTTGAGCTGGCGTCAAATATCCCATCATGTTAAAGACACTGAATTATGAGGTCAATCAAGGAATGAGATATATTTGACTGAAATGTAAGCTCAACAGTACTTAAGATAAATCCATCAAACTTAACGGCAGAAATGCAACATAGATACACAAAAAGTTAAATATAAGGTTTGGTCAAACAAACTATGCAAGGAAATGCCCAAGTAATCAATTCAATATGATATGATATAAAAAAAATCGGCCAACACATGTTCTGACCACATGTACATTTATTACCTAAGAAGAATCTTCAAATAAGCGAGTTTCGAGAAAAATAAACAGTTCAAAGACCAATATTACATTCAAGAGTTCTATGATGAATAATTGATAAATTGGATGTAATGGCTCGCTGTGCTGGGACATGATTTGGAGTACGCAAAGGTAAGTGTGTTTAAGCTCCTTGTATTAGTTGAGCACTTTAAAATCCCATGGTTTTGCAACAATCTAGACACACACACACACACACACATATATATATATATATATATATATATATATAATTTGAATTTTTAACACAACAGGAATTCAATGCATCCAGATGATAGTGCTCTACAGTGTGGGATCGTTTTATAGTTAATCAAAGTTCAGTTAGTTTGACTTCATCTGTTTGTAATACAGAACGGTTTCATCTGTACAATGTTAAGGATGCTCTCACTCGTCACATACATATCTCGATTGGAATGGTAGCATGTATATAGGAGTTTTGGTATCGCATGACTGGTTTGATAGACGATGAATTGGGGTTGCTTGCTTATTGTTACTGTATTCGGACTATTGGGAAGCGCTCAAGGACCTGTTGGCTTGTTTAAAGTTATTAAGTCCCCAGGTGTTTTTCGGTCAGGGGACCGGCGGAATATGCATGAATGCTTTAGACTGGAGAACAAACTTCTATCTAAACCCAAAACAGACCGAATCTCAAAAGAATCCACCGGCGTTTTTTTTTCTGGAGAACTCCCCTAAGACCTCTGGACCGATCTTTCAGAAACATGGCGAAAACACCGAGTCACATGTGAACTTGTGGCTAAGAAAGACTGGTAACTTCACCTTTTGTTCTTGTGGCGTTTTGTCTTGTGTGTATGTTTTTTTTAGTTATATTAACTCATATCTCCGGAGTGCTTCAACGTATTGGGCTGATATTGTGCATATCCATAGATCTCGCATACTTCCATCTTATAATTAAGACCTTGGATCTTTGATACTTTTATCTTGTACACAAGCCTACAATCGTTTTACGTATCGTTCATCAATAAATCTGTTTTTGGTAAAAATTGCACATAACCTAAGAGGCGGAATTTATTCCTTATTTATTTCTAGAATGAAGCAATACCCCGAGATTTTGAAATTGTCTTAAGATATCGAAAATTAATGTCTCCAGATCTTGAGATCTTGAGCTTATTAATAAAGAGATCTCGAAATAATACTGATCTCGTATGTGTTTCTACAAAAATTTGATGTATTAAGGTCTCTCTACACCGAAAGTTTCGCTTCGCTGCAAAGGTGTTCAGTGCATTCAAATAGGGTTAACTGTTCAAAATTACACACCGACGTGTTTACGTGGAATTGGTTGATCTGGATTCACAAAGTTTAGTTTTTTGACAGATGGCGCTGTAACAGACCATTGATTAATTAATGCCGAATTACTCGTAGTTGATCAGAAAATATGAAAAAAAAATCTCCCCTAAGACACACTTGCCATTGTTCACATTACCCAAGGTCAAGTATGTTTGTACTAAAACTATCTTGGATGACCTTGTGTAGTTTGGTATGTGCGTTGCATTCACGCCTATGGGAAAATGAAGTGAAATAACATAGTGTTCAGTTTAAACACGGGAATGACCCCCTTAGGACTTAAACTTTGCATCATTTCCGACAGTTCAAGGCCAAAAGATGTATATCTGAGGTGTGGAGGAGATACGTGACAAAAAATCTCGTCAGTTATATTAATGATAAATACAAAGGCGTGGGAACATTTTTCTTGGGGGTGGGGGGTGGGGGGTGGGATGGTGGTGCAAAGTCAATATTTTGGGGGATTTAGGAGCAGAGGGAGGTATGAAAGATAAGGGTTTATATATATATACCTCCATATGGAAGATCCGCTATTAATGTTAATGTATGCGTTATAATCTTAAAAAGTATGACTGTCATATGACAAACCTATCACTCTGGATCAAAACCAATCAGCAAAGCTGGTGCACGACCTTAACTTATAATAACATAACGATAGTTTAAGGATTATTAATGGCACATTTAATAAGACAAACATTTAAAACATATGAAAAACTGCTAGTCATACATTTTAACTTTCAGTCAATATGTCTTTGCCACTTCTCATTCAAAACAATTACTTTTCAGTATTTGAAATTGTATATATGAATTCTAAAATGTTTATTTTTATTGCTTCCTTCAGGTATGCGTTCGTTCCCGCCCGTGCGTGTGTGTTTGTTTACAACATGAATGGAATGAGAAACGAAATCCCATGAAAGTTTAAAGGCACTTCCGGAATGGGCCATTGACGAATCGATAAGATGTCGGTGTTTGGTCCGGCTCATGATGCGGATCCAGTAATGACTTCCTTGAATATTCACAAATGTGCAGCCATATATGAAAAAGGATAGGTGAATAAAACACGTTTGAAGGAATATATGCAACAATACACCTGGAGATATGGACCAATATGTAAAGGAAAAGACAGGTTGCGGAGTACCTCATATTAAGGAGTGCTAACATTGCGGAGGCCTGCATTCATGAGAATGCACATTTCTAGTTAAATATTGAGTATTTCCTTATCGTGAATATTAAAAAAATAGAGTATAACATGTACTTTCAAAACAATCAGACACTATCAGATTATCACTGTAAATAAAAAACAAGGGACCCATAGTCACGTAGCTCAGCTGAAAAATTTGTAAATTTTAGCGAATGCAAAATATACTTATTTCTTTTGGTTTTTCGTATATTAGTATTTAATTGCTAAGAGGAAATGGACCTGCTAAAATGAAACCCTGTAAGTTAAAGAATAATAGATTTGAGCCAAAGTATAATACTAAGCATTGCTTTATCAACTAAAACAAAATTTGTAAAAATATCAAATGAGCAAAAAAAAAAAAAAAAAAAAAAAATCAGTACATTAAACAAACCAATTAGGTATAAATCGCATTTTCATTGTGTAATAAACAAAACTTGTGGCCTGAAATCATTTAAAAACCTAATAAAGAAAAAATGGGCCGAAGTGTTATATGAAAGAATGCAATTCATTATTAAACAAGGACCTGTGGGTCATGGCGTTCAGCTGAAAATATCAGAATATTTTATATTCAGCTGAATTTGTTTATAAGGATTTATGTGCTTTTCCATATTTGGGTCCTGTGAGCCTTGAGCCAATCTGTATATCCAAATTGGAGTTATCATCCGTTAACTAATTAGTGAATGGATGGGCCCTGTGACCTTGACCTTTCAGCTTGTGACCCAAACATACATATGTTTCTTCCAGTATTGTCAGGGGAGGAAAAAATGTGGCAGATTGAGGGTTAGGGATGAAACGTTTGGCTTAAAAAGCATTTATAGTCTTTCTAAAGAAGTGGATCCTATGACCTTGACCTTTCCCCTCATGACCCCAAAATCAAAAAGGTGTTTACTTTAGTGGTGGGACAAATTTTAGTTAAGTTTGAAACAAATATGTTGATCCAACCTGGGGTTATCACCTGGAATCAAATATGTGGACAGGTGACTCCTGTGACCATGACCTCATGACCCCAAAATAAAAAGGATAACTGATTGTACGTTGGCAGTAAACCGAGAACACAATTTAGTTGGTAAGAAACAATAAAGACACGCAGATCAAAAAGAAAAATGGCATTATAATGATTTATATTATTAGGATATAAATCATTCGTAACCAGTGTAGTCACCTTGTTCCAAAAAAAAAAGGCTAAGATCACTTGCGTGAGGCTTCAGGTCTGAGGATGAGTGATTTGTTATGTGCACCACTGCACGGAAAGCATTTCCTGTCATCCATAATGCGGGCGGAAGTCGCTTGGTTTAGTCAACTCACCGTGAACTGCCTCCACGGTACTTGGTGATATTAAGCAGTTTACAATCCGGTGTCAAGTGTAAGGTCCCACACGCATCGATACGCAAGAGTTCCATTCAGCTACACTATTAGATATCAATTGCACATTAATACGGCTTAAAAATCCTGTATTACATGATAATATGGTGGATTGTCCTGCGTTATACCAATTTACCACAGGGGTTCCTATGTAATTGGTAGGTTACGTATGGTAAATATATATATCAAAGTAAAATATATCTCAGTCCAAATATGAATGCGTAGCGAGTCATGCATGTATTCATGGTTTCAGCAGCACCAACATACTCGATCTGTACTTGAACAGCTCGACCGAGATATGTGATTAATTTTGGAGTATAATTAATCTGTGTATAGTTTGTGATGCCTTAAAATAGATACACACTGATCATATCAGTAAGGTATAACTAAACTAAGTAAACCAAGAATTTCCTACTATATCTTACAATACCTTAAGGCCAGATGTAACCAGCATGCAGCTTTTTGCAAGCGTAATTATGGATTAATCAAATGTTTGTGTCGTATATTGCCTGACGTAATAGCAAATTGCCACATGAGACATCGGCATTATATGCGAATATTTACCAACAACAAACTGGACGTCACGACGGGGAAAGGAGGACCGGTGACCTTTTGAAGAATCATTTTTGTGCAGTTTAACAGAAGTTGAAACATCAGTTTTGCAGAAGAAGACTCTTGCCGTCGTAAGTTTGAAATAGGCTTTATTATGGCCACAAGACCAATTTTATGCAGCTTTCTTTGATTCTACAAAAAATAAAATAACCAAATCTATTCTTATACAATTGAAAGAATCCTATCCTAAGGTAATGCCAGTGAAACATAAAATGATACAGCTTGACAGTTTAATCGTTAACCATTTTTAACCCGAAAGAGGCTAAAATTATGGGGTTTTTGTACTTTTTTTTAAGCTCCTGTTTTTTTTAATTCTGAGACTCTTATGTCAGTATGCTTAATTGGCCAAATAAATAAGTTCAAATTCCTCCGCCAAAATTCATCATACCTAAATCATATGAACAAACTTTAAAGAGCTTATCTCTGGAATTATTTCTATGAAATATTGTACCATTTGGCTAAATGATTTCAGAGAAGAAGATTTTCAAAGTTTTTTTGGCTTTTTCTCCGGGAAATGTAAGTTAACGCAGGTGGCTTAACAAATACCACAACGCTCAATCCCACAATATTTGATATGTGACAGATTTTTGCATAAATTTTGTGTTCCTGAGATATCACGGGTTAATGTACCCTTGCACAGAAAAGGTTAATGCAAGTGGTGCCACCTATACCTCAAATTCATATATGAGTCATGATATAACCTTTATTTATTTAACGTGGATAACACACGGTACACATGGACCACTAGGTGATCTCCACGGACATATATAAATAAGATACTAATAGTAATGATAGTAATAATAATATATATGAATGAATTTAAACTCAAACATACAATGGTAAACGATAATGCAAAATAATATGCACACATAGTACGCTGAGAACCTTAGTAAACATATTGATCACAATAACAATTGTTCAATAAATATGAAAAACCTGGCATATTAGTTCTGTATATCAGCATAAAATCTCTTCGTATCAACAATAAAGTTACATGTTTCAGTTAACATTTTTCTATTCACAGAGTATTTGCCACCATCAAACCCTCTCAGGAGCCATGTAACTTTTGTTTGGTCGTCAACTTGCTCCAGGTTTACAATATCTTTAATGGAAGACATGAGCTTAATGCGCTGGGACGTGTAGGTCGGGCAGTGTAGAAGAAAATGAGCTGAGTCTTCTTCCTTTTTTTTACAGGCAGGACAGATTGGGTCATCGCTTAGCCCGTATGCTCTAAGGTGTTTTTTAAGAGGACTCAAACCAAGACGTAACCTAGTCAAATGAACTGATGCAGTTCCTAAATTTAACGAAAACAATGGATTCTTCCTAACAAAAAACATAGCATTGATCTTATTTATGAAAGCTTTGGGGTCATCGACGTTTGTGACTTCGGCTGGCAAAGAGTTCCAGTCTGGTTTTCAGTATAAATGAATTATAATATTTTACTGATTTGTGACGAGGATTACATAACTGCGCCGAGTTTCTCGAAGAATATGATGTTTTTTCTTCAACTCTTTCAGGGAGAAGTGACACTAGGTAATCAGGAGCCTGGTTATTTATCATTCTGTGAAATAGTGTAAGTCGATTACGTTTCCTACGATCACTAAGGGAACACCAGCCAACTTCGTCAAATATTTTTTTTGTGCTTGTAACTTTGAACGCACCTGTGCAAAGTACAGCTGCCCTCCTCTGAATGGATTCTAATTTTTTTTCGTTTCAAATACATTGACATGTTGTCAAAAAACAACCTTACAATATTCTAATATAGGACGAATCATAGATATATAAATTTGTTCCAGAGTTTTCCTGGGCAGTAAGTGCTTTACTCTGAAGAGAGATGACACTCGCTTCTGGGCTTGCAGGGTTATATTACTGATGTGAGAATCCCAGGTCATGTTATCTGTAAGCTCAAGACCAAGATGCTTATGAGAATTAACTCGCCTTAAGCATTTGTTATCAAAATATAATTTTATATCCGAATAATCGTTTTTATATCCGGTAGATATTATCATATACTCCGTTTTTCGGCACTGAATGTAACCCTCCATTGTTTGGCCCACTGGTGTATTTTATTAAGATCACTGTTAATTTGTTTAGTGCAACAATGCATGTCACGGAATGGCCGTAGTATCGAAGTATCATCAGCGTACAGATATATCTCAGAATCAAATATCGTCAACTATATCGTTAATAAATATTAAGAAAAGGACTGGCCCAAGGATGGAGCCTTGAGGAACACCTGCCGGTACTTCAACCCAACTGGAAACCGCACCTTCTAAGCATACCCGTTGTTTCCTCTGTGCCAGGTATGATTTAAACCATTGCAATAACATTCCTTGTTTACCAAATTGATGCAACTTAAACAATAACCCATTATGAAATACTCTATCGAAAGCTTTACTTATGTCGAGATAATCTATAGAAATACTATTACCATCGTCCATTTCTTTATAGATCCTGTTGGTTATATATGTTAATTGGTTTGTTGTACTATCAGACGTTCGGAACCCGGAGTTCCTCTCAGTTAACAAATGATTCCTCATACAGAAGGAATATAGTACTCTATGGACTATTTTTTCAAAAACCTTAGCTACACAGTTCAAAAGTGATATAGCCTATAATTATTAACATCGTGTTTGTTACCCTTCTTATGTACAGGAGTAACGTTAGCCCTTTTCCATTCATCTGGATAAACTCCAGTCTTAAGTGATTCGTTAAAGATAATTCTGAGTGGTATATATACGGAAAAGGCAGTCTCTTTCAACAGCCTATTACTTATGCCGTCTGGACCAGTAGCTTTCTTTACGTTAAGTGACCTTAGAGTAGAAATGACCTCCTCATTAGTAATTTCTAATGATTCTAATCTAGAAGAAGTTTTAAATTTAAATTGTGGAAGAGTGAAGTTGTCCGTAAGAGCAGGCAGCGTGGATTGGTTTTTAAAATGATCATTAAATATTTCGGCCTTTGCAAAATTTGAGTTAAGTGAAGCTCCATTTTCTAAGATCGGAGGTATAAGTACATGGCGTTTGCCTCCATACAATGACTTCAAAATCGACCAATATCGTTTTTTGTTACAAGGTTTTGACAAAGTTTCAGCTTGTTTTTCGTAATGTACTTTCTTTCTTAGGCGGATTTCTGATTTAACCCAACTCCGATATAGGTTTCGTGTATCCTTATTCAGTTTCGTTTGGTTTTTTGCATAGCGCGCACACCACCTATTTCTTAGTCTTATCAGTTTTAATATGCGGCGTGTCATCCATGGTTTATCTTTTTCACGAACAATTACTGTTCTACATGGTATGTACACCTTAGCTAATGACAGAAATTTTAAGTTAAAATAATTTACTCTCTGGGTTAAACCTGGTAAAGATTCAAAGATATCAGACCATGGGGTATTCAGTAAAGCATGCCGCAATCCATTCAAATCGGCATTATTATAATGCCACACCTCCCGACTGACTGACTGCTTTTTAGGAACCATAAACTTAAGGAACCCGTATACAGTGCTGTGATCCAGATCACTGAATGGGGACAAGGTGCCGATATCTAACACACTATCTAGGTTGTCAATAATAAGTAAATCAAGTATGTTAGCAGTAGTATCAGACACACGTGTTGGTTCATCAACAATTTGATACAGGTTATTTTCCGCTTTGAGATCCCTAAATCGTGTACCCAAACGGCTACGACAATGATTGTCCTTCCAATTAGTGCATGGATCATTAAAATCACCTGTACATATAATACTCGTTGGACTGACATCGCTGGCACTGTCAAAAATATTCTGAAAATTTGAAAGAAAACTGTTAATCTCTACAGAATTTTGTCCCGGTGGTCTGTACGAAACAGACAAAATAATTATTTGTCCATTCAAGTCTAGTTGTACACATAATGTTTCTTGTTCTTTACATTCAAACTCTATTCTTTAATGTACACTAATAGCCCTCCTCCATGTCGATTTCGGTCACGTCTAAATATTTGATAAATAGGCAGACGAATATCTTCATCCGAGATATAGTGGTCCAACCAAGTTTCGGTTAACGTGATTACGTCAAAATCCATATCTTTTATGAATATTTGCTCTATTTCATCTAATCTAGAATACTGTGAGGGAATATGAAGTCTTGTATTCACACCCGCTAACAAACTTCTGACATTGCATGTACAAATAGCTAAACCCTGGTCAGGGCCAGGATTAAGGTGGATATCGCCTGATTTTAGTAACATCTGTGATATAATTATTTCCAAATGAAGGGCACCAAGTCTCTTACATAAACACGACTTACAATATACAAGTGAAATGCCAGTAGAGACGACCTTTACCCAGCAGAAGTACACATTCATTATGTAATGGCCGAACGTGGTGAACTTGTAAGAATGCAATGTCTACCCATTTAGAAATTGTAAGACATGATCATATAGGTTTGATTTGTAGTAATATAATAGAAAATATCATAAAGAAAATATGTGCATTCATATTGTGCAACAAAATTGATAAAGAAGTTATAAGTAGAATACTCAAAACATTGTTTGCCAGGCACAGACAACATTAGGTGTAGTGGTTTTCAGACATTTTTGCTCTATGATTCACGATCAAACTTCCATGGCTTCATTAAACATTTCCAGATTTGTGTAGACACTGATATGATTTTGTTTGTTCTTTACAAATATTTTACCGTCCTTGACCCAGGTATCATTGATCTGTCCAGACGTCTTCAGACCTCTGGCTTTAGCCGCAAGCGCTTCCCGGGGTTTGATCAGATCTTCATTAATGAAGGTATCTTTTGCCTGTGGTCCGCCTTTCCTAAGTTTAGTGCGAGCCATGTAGACCTGGTTCTTTGCTTTGTGAGTAGTGAATTTTATTAGGATCGGACGAGGATGGTCTCCTAGTTTCCCAATTCGGTGTACACGATCTATGTGCTGACTGTTAATCTGAAGACCCAGCTGCGTATTGGTCATTTCAGTTACAAGAGACTCAGTGTCTTTATTCTCCGTTTCGGTCCAATTATTTATAATTCTGAGATTGTTACGACGTGAGTACTGAGCCTGATCGTCAGCTGCTACTTTCATTTGCTCGATAGTACTCTCAAGTTCTGACACTTTAGACCCCAAGTTAACCTGTTCATCAATTACGTTTTTCGTTTGTTCAATTTTAGCCTGTAGGTCTGCCATCTTAGCTTCCATCTGAGCGACGCGGTTCTCGTAAACTTTAAATTGTTCATTTATTACCGACTGAAACATACCAATCAGTTTGTCCTGTACCTCCCGAGTGGAAAGGGCAGTCGACAGGTACCCCGCAAACTGATCACAAGAGATGAACACAGACGTATCTTCTGTTTCAGCCATTGCCATGCCAGGTTCGGGACTGCTTTGTTGGTTCTGGCGTTTTGGGTCACGTTTTTGTGGACTAGGAGTTTCACTTATTCTACTTTTCTCAGTGAAGTCTCTAATGTCTTTCTGCTTTTGTGTACTTTGCATTATCCTAGTGTTTAATGAAAATTTTCTGTACGTAAGTGTATTTTAGGTGTGTCAGCTTCTGTGAATTTTACAAACTGGGCGCTAGTTTGAGAAATACACAGGAGTGTGCACAGACACAATAGCGCGGGGACCGTTGTTATTGGTGCCATGCACTACTGATTTTCACCTTACTGTTTGAGTGGAGTGCTCTCCAACACAGGGCTCGGGCCACTGTAGAGCAAGGAGATACAAACTAAAGTTTACAAAAAGTCCAGCCAATTTTCTTCACTATTTTTTCACAGTTCTCTCATGAGTATGTTATACACCCGCACCAAACAGTTTACCTCACAAAAAATCTCTTGAACTCACATTCTAAGGGCTATCCCATTGAGCTCCGTCAACAACACATCCTGCCTCTGCGACACCTGGTGTGAAGAGATCGTCATGAGACCAACAATTGTATAAAATTTGGTGAAGATAGCTTCAGTCGTTTCTAAAATTATTAGTTTAGAATCCTTTTTTGACCAAATGACTAAGTTCAGCTTCCTGTAACACGGCCAAATTCACCAGGGGGTCCTGACTGCCTCTTTTTCAGCCGGCGGGGCACACCTTTTATGTTACAGACATTTATTTAACACATTTATGTTTCAAAAATACACATTTTTCAGTTAGCATAAGCATAGGCTACAATTTTTTAATTAACCAGATAAAAAACTAAAAAAAAAATAATTAATTCAATAAAGCAAGTCCACATCGGTAAGTCTGGTCTACTCTTTCCTTTTAAAAGTAAAAATAATTAGATGGTAAAAATGACAACAGTTCAGTTTTTAAAATGTACGGATTTTAACCATCGGGGTTATTGTCCAGGAAGTTACTTTGGTTGCCTTTCTTTCTTTTAATTTGGCGATAGTCGCGAATTAGAAATAATCGGGAATATGTTAGCCTTGTGAATAAAATATCCATCAACGAAGTTACACAACATGTTTGTGTCATTATGTCTTCTTTTTCAGTGATAAAAATAAATAAGGACAGACTGACCTACTTAGGCCTAACAATGTGTGAAAAATAAGCCTTTACATGTAAATTGGTTTATATATACCCATACTAACACACTTTACCCTTCTATTTTGCCGGAAGTATAGATATTTTGTATATCCTGACACATTTATTCTCATATCAATGAAATTAAACAATGTCTGTTTTTAGATAAATGAGATTTTCTCTCCGGTTTTTCAAGTACACTAAAACAACGATCTGACTTATTCTAACCATTTGCTGATGTACTGAAATTTATGTAAACAATCAAGGCCCGTTCACACCGAACGCTGCGCTGCACCGCGCTTCAGAAAATGCTGAGTACATGCAAATACACAAAAAACATATATATAGTCAGCTGTGTCAAGTGTAATGCAAGCGTAGCAGCGCAGTGAACACATGCTTAATATTTCCATAATCAAATAAGCCGTTGCAGGCCGAGCAGTATAATTCAATATAAGCTGTGTTGAGCCTTTTAAATATTCGCATAGTGTCACCCGACCGATAAAAAATATTCAAAGTTTTGTCAAAAGGGCATTTGTATCAAGTGACCCATGTGTCATGACGCTCAGCCGACTGACATGATGACAAAATGTCCTGCAAGGGCACCAAATTAAGATTAATAATAATAATAATAATAATAATAATATAGTATTTATATAGCGCCAATTCTCCGATGGTCGGACTCACAGCGCGATTTACATACACACACCCACATACAATTTTACTTAAATCTGCTCACTGTGCCTGATCCCGTAAAAATGCATTTTAATTACCAGGAGAGATACGTTTTCAAATTTGTTTTAAATGATACAAGAATCGGAGATTTTAATAGGAAGTGAATTCGAGACATTTGGGGCCATGAAACGGAAGAAACGATTTTCATTTTACCCTTTGGTACCTTAAGAAGATTTCCGCCAGCCGAGCGTAGCGTAAGGAAATGCCGATAGGTTATTATTTTTTTTTCAGACAAGTATGATACAAGTGAGCCATCAAATGGCGGTTAACAAAAAAAAAAAAAAAAAAGAAGAAAAAAAAAAAAAAAGAAGAAAAAAAAAAAAAGAAAAAAAAAAAAAACGCAAATGTGTATTGTAGGCGGTCATTGACGGGAAGCCAATGGAGCTGATGAGCACCAGTGTGACGTGGTCGGTCTCACGTTTCAATATTCTGCATTATTCTTGACCATATGTAGCCCCGAGACTTGCTCCGCCGATAACCTAGCAAGAACTGAATTACATTTATCCAGACGAGATATTACTGTGGTGCAAATGAAAAGAAAAGCATATGGAAAACAGGTAAAGCAAATTAATATTTGAATAAAAAATAAGTAGCGCAATTCAATGTGTACTGCATACATAAGAGCCTACGTGACTAAAAGCAAAACAGGCCATATTTTAGCTGTAGAACACGTAATCTAACAGGACGAATTTGGTTACATCAGTAACTTCTTATCTAATACTTATAAAGAGTATTTGGTCCATATTAGTCTTCAATGTTCTCTAAAACCGCTTAGTATATGGGTATACCACACTTATTGTTTTCACAGAGACCCCGTCGAGTATATATTTTTAATGTACACATCATTTGAGTGATTTTTGCATCGTTTTAAAATTGCGTAGAGGGTACATCCAAAAACAGTCGAACTGCCTTTGGCAAAGATTGTTATCTACACAACGTAATTGGTTATCTACACAACCCAATTAAATTTAAGTAGGGGTGTGACACAGTCGAAGGAATACGGTCTACTGTACATATGAAGAATCCCTGCTGTCCAGGACGGAAAAATAGCCTGAAAAAAGTGGGGGGGGGGGGGGGGGACGAAATGGGAGGGGTAGGGGATTCTCCATATCCTTGAGCCAAAAATTCCTCATCTCATTTAATACATCCCCACAAGCAGGGCTTTATATCCAGCTGGCAGATTATTTAATGGATTTGTATTAATAATATATGCTCAGACATTTATACATGAGAAGTACTGTGATGAACATAAATGAACAATTATTTTTACGTTAAGCGCTTCAGTTGATCAGGACTTCTAAAATACAACTGTCATTGCTTTCCCAGATGGAAAACTTTAAATGTGTGATTCAATGGCGCCTTCATGATCGATCGTCTTGTTTATAATGGATGTTTTGCAGTTAATTCATATGTTGGGAATATTGACCCAGAAGTAAGAATTGCCAAACTAGTACAAAACTATCATCGCAGTCGTATGCATTTACTTCTCTAGTGCATTAAATTCGAAATATCTTGCAAAATAATAATTCATATGTTCTTAGTACCATATTAACAAAATGAATATATGGACCGATGGAATGTAGGACTCAAAACCATATAATATTTTAATCAGAAGAGATATCTTTACCCATGTACAGTCACATATTCAATATAGTTGCCCTTCTTTACATATATGAATAAAAATATAGACATTAGATCAGTTAGT
The DNA here is from genome assembly GCA_026874595.1 of Sipunculus nudus. NCBI lineage: Eukaryota > Metazoa > Annelida > Sipuncula > Golfingiida > Sipunculidae > Sipunculus > Sipunculus nudus. Next base: position 59,514,294 of record CM049322.1, on the reverse strand, counting down.
CGGCAGATATAGAACATAAAACGCAAAACACATGAGCAAACGGGCTAATATATAAAAGCCTCAAAATAACTGCAACAACTATGTAATAGGATTAAATTTTGTTTTGTCACATAGGACCAAGATTCCACAGTAGTGTTGTGCGGAACGAAGGATACTGCATAATCAAGAAAAAAAACACCTTTTAAAAAAATGTAAGGCCCCAGTAAACTTTTCAATCAGGGTATCAACATTGATAAAATATTGTAAACATTGATCAATCATGATTTATGAACATAAGTGGGAGATCACAATTTTTTTTTTCATTTATTATGATCAATCTTATGATCTTATCTTGTCACTATGGTGTGCCACGCTAACATAAAAGCTGGGCAGCCCATATAACAGCTGTATAATTAAGCAACTGTTTGATCATGCCTGTTTTATAATCGGTCAGATAAATGGGACATTGCATTTGGCAATGAGGTTTGTATAGATACATGTATCACCAATAACTCAAATTGATGTTGTAGGCCCAGCAGTCATATAAATCTGACGTTTTGCAAAAACAAGGGAGGGAATTTATCTTTACATCAGTCCACAGGGACTAAACAGTATAGCTGTTGTTTGCTGGAGTCACTGTTCTATCTCTCCCGAATATAGATTTTTTTAAAAATTGACTGTGTTGCTTATTTTATTTTTCTCCATGAAACATAAATGGCCGTGCATAGCTACAATTATCTGGGAGAATCAATCTGGGAGAATCCATCGACAGGGTCACTAGATGATACATCTGGGATTTCCATTAAACCCTAAGGTAAGTTATTCATGTACAGGTACAAACAGAGAAATGCACGATTATAAATACACTTTTTTCTGTAGAAAAAAAAATCTGACATGAGAGGACCGTCTTTACAACTGAGATGTCTGCAGACCACACAAAGATTTAACTGACTTGACGCAGACAGCAGTCATCTGGAAATAGTGTTACATTAGGGAAATGTAAGATGAGCAGATATACCCTAAATTTGAACCGTAACAAGACATAATGAACCGAAATTTCAACATAAACGATGGAAAGCAAACTAGCACCACCTAGCCATTATATTGGCAACTAGCCGTTTTACCCTTATATTCGCGTCCGAAATATTGATTATTCTAATGCATTGATGGTTGCCCATGTGTGATTGGTGTGTCATATTCATTGCAAATGCGGTATATAAGCATAATACAGAAATATTTGTTTGTCGTCTTTTTTCCGTCACTTAACCATGTTTTTCACCAGTGGCTGGGCAGACACTCCACATTTGTTGTTTTTTTTGGTTAAGGGAACATTGGTGAAAGTAGGTGAAACATCCACTCCACTCAAAGGTTTAGTAATATATGCCGATTTTGTGTGTGTGTATACCTTTAAGTTTTACAGAGTACTTCACAATGGGTATTAATATTTTTTTCATATGTATATGGTCTTAACCTTTGATCATCTGACACCAAATTTGACACCGACATACTTGTCCGTCATCAACATTGATATACTTGTCCGTCATCAACATTGATATACTTGTCCGTCATCAACATTGATATACTTGTCCGTCATCAACATTGATATACTTGTCCGTCATCAACATTGATATACTTGTCCGTCATCAACATTAACATGCTTATCCGTCATCAACATTAACATGCTTGTCCGTCATCAACATTGATATACTTGTCCGTCATCAACATTGATATACTTGTCCGTCATCAACATTGACATACTTGTCCGTCATCAACATCAACATACTTGTCCGTCATCAACATTGATATACTTGTCCGTCATCAACATTAACATACTTGTCCGTCATCAACATTGATATACTTGTCCGTCATCAACATTAACATGCTTATCCGTCATCAACATTAATATACTTGTTCGTCATCAACATAAACAAACAGAAGAATCTCGAATTCCCGTATCTCTTTTCAGTTATGTCGTTTTCCCAAAATTCAAACTCTGAACCGAAAATAACCTCTATCAAGCGCAAATTAGAACCAAGACATTCGGAAATATATACAGTGGAACCCCACACTTACGACCACCTGGGGGACTGACCAAAGTGGTCGTAATTTGTGAAACTCTAAGTTACCTGGATCGTGTATTTGGGACCGAAAATAGTGGTCGTAGTTGTTGGGTGGTCGCAATTGCGGGGTGGTCGCAAGGCGGGGTTCCACTCTATCTCCGAAAGTGCTTTGGGTGTTAACTGGATAATTAGTGGTCACATGCCAGTGAATAATAATAAAATGTCCGAGTCAGCGCGTTTAATTAAACGTAATGGATTATTTAGGACTATAGTTGCTAACCTGTTACGGTATTCATTCGATCACCTGTAAGTGGGACATGGTCAGTGTACTACCTCAAGATCAGTGTGCTAGATCATGACCAATGTGATAGCTAATGATCAATATGCTAGCTTATGATCAATGCACTGGCTCATGGTCACGTTACTGGCAGCAGCTGATGATCAATGTCCTATAGCTCATGATCATTTTTACTAGACCATTGCAATTCTACTTGCTAATGACCAGTGTCCTTGCTTATGATGATTGTACTTGCTTACATTTTATGTACTGACGCTTGTTAAATGTACATGCTTATGATGCATGTTATGCATGTGTTGATTGGTCGATGTGCTAGATTATGATCAATACAGCTCCTTGCTTTTTTTTTACATGTCAGTCCAGTGATGTCAGTCAAGATGTCGCTTCTCTTGTCTCTGTGTCACTAATTCTAACTGTCAGGGATTTGCTGTTTAAGGGCTTAGTTGGTGAACACGTGTAACATTTTTTGTCTATATTTTATGAAATTAGGATCTATAGACCGTTTTACTTGCTGTCCACCTGCTTTTTGGATATGATTGTCTTAAAAGTTTGAAATTTTCAATAATTTCTTAGAAAACTACATGTGGAAGTGACAATAATAATATGGCAATTAAGAATTGTACAATATATCCCAAGTTTATGTTTCACAATTTTTTAGTCTCTTTACAATGATCTGGCAGATATGATGTGTCCCTGCATGAGTAACCATCCTTGTTTTAGCTGTTTAATTTTGTACATGACAGTGTTTACATGACAACATCCAATCACCAGCTGTCAATTAAGGATCTTTTTGCATTTGACTAATGACCATAACGGCCCTAAGTGGGTCTGATGTGTTGTAAAATTTAGACTGATTTCTCATATTTTTGAATAATTATGTTTTTTAAATAAGGTGTAAGGTAGATATTTATTCACCTTGTTAAAAATAAGGTCGCTTAATCATCTGCTCTACACTCTAATTGTTTCCCCTTGCAAAAACAGGTGGTCAATGTCGGTAATAGAATAAGGGGGGGGGGGGGGGATATCGGACATTTTTGGTTCGTCGGCTTACCGCTCCGTGACTAATCAAAACAACGCCGGTTTCTGGGTAGGCCTTTCATGTCTAACCGCATGAACAGGAGATTTTTAAGACCAAACACGCATAGATCACGCGCCCTCTAGAACGAAAGAATTAGCAAGAGACGCCGGGGAGGTTCACCTGGGTCATCTCGGACACTCCGATAAACGGCGATACCTTGCTCCGGGACTGAGAGTCATATAATTGAAAACTGATGTTGACAGCTGGCACAGATGCCATTAAAAGAACAAAATCAAAGGTTTTAAGTTGATTTTCGTATGTAAAAACAATAAATACCAACAGATGACATAACGCGTTCTGTTATAACAATAGTCTGATTAATGGGAAAATGCCGGCACGTATAGTTTTACTTTTAGTGAATAACAAGTGACCAATGGATCATGACGCTCAGCTTATTGACTAGTTGTTACCGTTACCGCTATAGTGTGATACTACATGGACTTACATGTTTGTTTCTGGTTGTCCTAAGGGACTGTACAGAAGCCTGTAATTTATGCAAATGAGGTCATGTTGACGAATTATATGATGTGGAGTTATATGATGGGTAGGGGTCACCAGGTGGAAAATTGGCAAGATTCAGCACCAGTGATGATAATACTAGTCATGACTGAACATTTGCTACTGGATTATATAAATAGAATTTTTTGCTAACACTCAGAAACAGCTTGAAGAAAATAGGTCACTGTGACCTTATAAAATATTAACATAGAGATTTCTCCAGGACTTCCCTCGTTATGTCAGAAGTATCTTGCTCCAATGATTACGAATTGTGCTTTGTAGCAAATCTAAGTTTCAGACCACTACAATGTATGAAACTGTGCACAGGGAGAAACTGATTGGAAACGCCATTGAAATCATTTTGCAGTCCCAAAATTCAACCTATAGGTAAAAATGTCATTTAAAGGTCTCAAAAGACAAAAAAGGGTTAAAGTAATAAAACAAAATTACAGGGAGCGCCACCAGTCTTCATGAACTGATAAAACACTCCATGGTCAATATGTATGCAAAGAATCATGGCGATCAATGATTAGTTATTCAGAAAATGGAGATTTGTATTAAATTTTTAATTATTCTGGAGTTCATTTTAGCCCCATAGCACGGAGGATATTTGTAACAGAGACCTAATTTAAGGTTTCCATGGCAATTTTGCATTTACCTCCAAAGATGTCAAGTAAGAAGATTCTAGCTCCTACGGTTACGATTTGTTCCCTGTTAACGGACGACTGCTACTTTGAAAGACGGAATAATGAAAAAAAAAAAAATGCGTAAAAAATAATAAAAATATAGGCGGCGCCACCAGTCAACAGGAACTTTTGAAAACATTACAGGATCAATAAACATGCCAAGATTCATTTGTACCAAAGCAATTTTATAGACCTGTCTGGATCTTTAGTAACAGGTTTCCAGCCGTAGAGGTTAAGATCTGTGTCCTGTTAACGGACACCTAGGCAGCCGGGAAGGATGACGGACAAAGCCCCTTCCTATACCTAAGTTGACTTTCTGTCAGCTGAGCAATTTTTATCCCTCTGCTTCACATGTTGAAGATTGCTTAAATTGTAAAGTTTTTTTAAGTAATAAGTTTTCAATGTATCCATCACAAAACCTCTGTGTGCATAAGAGATTGGTAGCCTGAGTCTAGTGTAAGGTTATACAGTGTATACAGTGTATATAGTGTGTCAGGCAATCAGTGATTCCCGGTGTAACATGTCGTGACTTATGTAAAATTAACAAAGTTACTAGAAAGCAATCTGAATGACCCAAGCCACACATCATTACATATAGAAATATGGTTTCTCTTTCGTCCTGAGGGTCCTGTGATCTTGACCTTTCACCATGTGACTTCAAAAGGAAAAGCACCCTTACTTTATTGTTCGCTAGTCTATATGAGAAAGATTGTAGGCCGGAATTATAACTTTGGCTTATAACTTGTTCAAAATTTTCAGCTGGTCCTGTGATCTTGACCTTTGACCATGTGACCTTGTGAGGCAAAAGTGTTCCTTCCCATTTGCAAAGTAACTTGCACGTGAAAGATGGAAGATTTGAGATGAAAATTTTTTCTTCAAATACAACAAAATTTCTGGAAGAGTGGGTTCCGTGATCTTGAACCCACTGATTAATAAAAATGGGTTTCGTCAGTGAACCTGATTAAACTAGTTTTATCAATATATTTACGAAATTTCAGGTAACTAGATGGAATGATAGATCAGAAACTTACAATATTGCTGTCATTTAAATAATCGTAAAATTGAGAAAAAATATATTGGCACCACAAGTCTCAATCAGCTGGTGAAACTGTTCATAATCAATAAACTAAGCAAAAAATCATAGTATTTCATGGATTAATTACCGAATTACTGGATAATTTGTATCAAATTTACAATCGAGCCTCATAGTCTAAAGGGAATACTTCGCAGAGACCTAATTTCAAATTTCCGATTACGATTTTATTAACCTCCCTGGTTGCACAATTAAAAGTTTCTAGATCCAGCAGATTAACAAACCTTAACAATATCCTTCCCCATAAATAAGTCGGGAAAACTATCAAAACTGGGTCTTAATATTAACTTGTGTAACTGGATCTTAAACTCAATTGGTTAAGATTGGTAACATTATTTCCGAAGAATTGGTCTTAAACACTGGAGCATCCCAAGGTTGGGTGCTTTCACCAAAATTTTACTCTCTATTCACCTATGACTGTGTCTCTACTTCTGATGATTGCCTCATTGTAATATTTGCAGATGACACAACAGTTTCTGGGCTCATCCGGGGAAATAACGAAAGTGTTTACCGCAATGAAATTAAAACTTTAACTTCATGGCGCTCTGAAAATAATCTTGAGTCAAATGTTAAGAAAACCAAAAAGATGTTAATTGATTTTAGACGGAAGAAAACTGAAATAATACCCTTAGTAACTGAAGGCTCCGAGGTTGAAATCGTTGACTCTTTTAAATTTTTAGGAATTTTTATTTTTTCTGATTTGAAGTGGGCCTAAAATGTTAATTACTGCGTAAAGAAGGCACAACAACGTTTATTCTTTCTAAGGAACCTAAAAGATTTCGGGCTTAGTCAACCGATTTTATTTAAGTTTTATCGGGCGGTAATTCAGGTTAAATATATCACTTGCAGCACACTAATCTAGTCAAACATTCTTAGTCCACAATCACTGCGCAGAAGTTATCAGGGGGAGGGGTCTGCTTACGCGACTTTAAGCACAACAGATCATTTATTTTAGCTGTGGCACATATAATCCATAAGACAAATAAGGGGATGGGTTATTCAGAAAATTAATGCATAACTATCAAGATGGTAGATTATATGATGGATTTTATGCATTATATATGTATGCTCAGACGTTCATCGACGGAATAAGTATGTACGTGTTATGCATAAATAAACATATGGGTTTACGTTAAGCGCTTCAATTGCAACTTGGCGTAAACTATACAGCTATCATTAATTACTTTCAATATCGGCTGGCGCTAGCATAATACATTCTCTTTTTTTAAAGCATATATTTCAAGGTTAGGGTCTCTGTTGGGCAGTAAGAAATGCTATCAACACATTTTTAAGCATAAATCCTCGAGTGCTGATAAATTCCAGATACCTTGATAAAGAATAATTTATATGTTCATAGTACCATGTCACTTAACTGGATGTGTGGACCAATGGAAAACATTAACTTTTAATGAGGAGAGAAATCTTGACACATATGAACTCAAAGATATAATGTAGGTTTCAAGCAGAATTGCATTTTTAATCAGATGAATAAAAATCAGACATGTAAAAAGCAGACAATTCACATAAATAGGCCATTAAAAAGAAACAGACGACAGAAATAGAATATAAAAAACAGGCAACCAACAGAAATAGAACATAAAAAATAAAGTCGACAGAAATAGAACATAAAAAACAAACAATAGGAAAAGCAAGTTCTCTTGCCACCCTATATATCATAGGCTCGATCAAATTAACTATAACCACTTTGCAATCAGTTCAAATTTTCGGAATGACAAATAGGACGGAAAGTCCACATCGGTGTTATTTTGGGACATGAAAGATACTGCATAGGAAAAAAAAGAAACATCCGTGTTTATAGACCTCTAATCTGTATGTGCCTACCACGCACAGAGCACAATAATATTATCTGGGAACTTTGCTATGTCACACTGACAAAAGAGTTGGGCAGCATAATCAACAGCTGTATATAATTTAGCAACTGTTTAGCACAGTTTGACCATGTATTTTTTATAATCAGTCAGATAACTGAGACATTGCATTTGGCAAAAGGGTTTGTCCAGATATGTGTATCACCAGAAAGTAGGAGTGTTGTTGTAGGTCCAGCAGTCAAATAAGCCTGATGTTGTACTGAATCAAAAAGTTAAATAGTTTTGTAAACATATGAGAAGGAAGGGAATTTATCTCTACATCAGTCCATAGGGACTAAACAGGAAGGCTCTTATTTGCTGATGTCACTGTTACTTGGTATCATTACCTTGGATCCTGAACCCGGGGTTCTATGGTATAGTTTTATGGGACGGCCTGACTGTATCTGCGAATCAGCGTCCGCTTCACATGCATTTAGTAAATTTACATCCAATGTATTAAGTATTTTCTCTCCAAAATATATACTTCTTGTAATTAACTGTGTCATTTTAATTTCTCCATTAACATAAATAGTTGTACATAGTTACAATTATATGGGAGAAACCTTCGATATGGTCACTAAAAATACATTTTGTTGTTTCCATCATGCTAAGGCACTTTCTAAACAGAAAAATACAAACAGACAATGAAACATAAATACACTTTTTTTCTGTCGAAAACAACATTTCTCTGACGATGTATTAGCTCCTGATCAATGCGCTAGTTCATGCTTATTGTACTAGCTTCTCATCAATGTACCAGTTCATGATCACTGTATAAGGTCATGATTGCAACTGTAACGTGTACAACTGGTGATTTTTACAACAATCCGAGCTATTTGATAAAATAGTTTGAGAGGAGTATAATTATCAGCGTTCTCATGTGCTGGCTGAGTGGTATACAACAGAGGTGGTTGCTGGACCAGCAATCATGTGAATGTAGGTTTGCTTCCCCGACAAGTCTCATGTTACAACCGGAATAAAAAAGATATTCTGCTACACTCAGTGATCCTTGACTTGAACAGACTCTTCAATTCGGCAAGCAAATTGGTCAGTTCCGTATGTTTGATTATCTGTGCGCGCTTTAAAAAGACCATATTTGTTCCGTATGTCTGTTTGTTGCTTGCCTGAAATCTCCTTTGCTTGTCTACCAGCTGTGTAAGTTTAAATGCAATTGCTGCAAAATTGTTGCCTGTAGAGAGTACAAAAACAAACAAACAGACTAGACGTTAGGTGGCATGCAATGAGTTCTTCAAGGTTCTTGTAAAAATCTCGCAATATCCCACACAATATCTCGCCAAACGAGATTTTGCGAGATATCAATAAGTGATACCCTAGAAGCCACTGTTTTGCAGGAATCCTTTTGAAACTGGTCCATCATATGTCTTACACTCATATCTCGAAACTGATTTTCATTTTCCGGAAATATCCGCAAGGGGGCAAAGCACTCGAACCTCTTCAACATATATTTTTTTAGCAATGTCTGTCTATTTGTCAGCTGTCTCAATTTCGACTGCTAGCTGGTTCTTGCGTCTTACGCGTAGCATTCTACAGGCCACAGTTTTGCAGGAATACTTCTTAAACTGGTACATCTTATAACCTAAACTTATAGCTCGAAAACGATTTTTCATATTTAGGATATGGCTGTTAAGGAGCGCTGAACTCAAACCTCTACAACATATCATTTTTTGGCAAGATCTAAAAAATTATAAACCTCAATAACATAAATTATAACTTATTTTCTTCCTCTGGGTCTTCTTTCAAACCTGATTAAGTCATCTGGTCTCAGCCTTGTGTCACTTAGTATGTCTATCTGTCTGTCAGTTGTCCTCAATTTCGCCTGCTTGCTGGTTCTTGCGTCTCACATTTAGCAGTCTACAGGCCACAGCCTGCATGAATCGCTTTGTAACTTACAGTTGTCATATATCGTAACGAAATCTGGACATCCTATATGAATATTCAAATAAGTCAAAGGTCAAGTTCAAGGTGATTAAAACATATCAAAATCTTATTTTCTTTATAACTTTGTTAATATTTGTCCTATCTTCACAAACTACGGCTTAGCTTCTTCCACTTTTGCCTTGCACATTCATCTGTATAACTTTACGTCCTTTCCGGCAAGCGCATGGTTCCTAAACAAACATTTCGTGTTGGTTCATAAAATTGAAATAAAATGTGATTTTCAAATTTGAGTGATATTTTATTCATTTTTAAGTTCTCCCTTTCTCTCTCTTCCTTCTCCCTCTCTCTCTCTCTCTCTCTCTCTTTTTCTCTGTCTCTATATATTTTGAGGAAAAATAAACAAAAAAAGAGGGAGCGATTTATATATTTTTATATACATATGCTACATAGGTTATTTTAGATATATAGTGATGCTTGATTATGCCATATCCAAATAGAAGATGCAGACATTTTCATGTCCGATATAACACATAACTTTATAAAGCAAATAAGATCACTGTATATGCATGTCATTTTTTAAAATCAATTTTCAAATTTTATGACTCATTTATGTTGGATGGATGGGGTTTATTTTTTTGGTAAGGGTCTGCATATCGATTATTTAGTGAAGTTTAAACGTGGGGCATTACGATAGATTACCGGTTAGATTCACCTGTACGCTGATCACACAATGTTAGTACTTAACCGTATGTCAATAATACATTGACATGTATAAATAACAGTGTACCGCTGATGGTATCAAGGTAGGGACCAGTAGCGAGCTCACCTGCTTGGAAAATTGATTTTAATAATTGAATCACACCTAACACCTCTCATTACTTCCAACATACACTGCATATCTTGCCTGAGTAAATATAAAAATCTTGAACAGAAATTATTTCCATTGTTTCACCTGAAAGAATACACACGTGCATGTTTTAACTGGCTAATAGTGTTCGGGTTTAGATGGGATTTGGTTTAATTAATGACACACCTGTACCGGCTTGAGAAGGTATTTAAAGCCAAGACGTCAAGCGGTCTACATCACTTTTGCGCACGTCAGTTCGTTGCCGTGTCAACATGAAGTGTCTCCTGGCAACCTGCCTCGTTCTGGTAGCCAGGCACGTCGCGTGTCAGGTGAAAGCTGAAGGGTAAGGCCAAGGAGTCTGTCTGTATGGGGGCGGGGGGGGGGGGGGGTGTAATTCTACTGTACATCTCAACACAGTTTTTAATTAAGTGTTATGATAATAATTATGCAAGTATTATTGGAACCTGCAGAGTTGAAGGGTAAAACGCTCGGCTGTCTACCCTGGCCACCCGGAGTCGTTCCAAGGCTTGGCTAGGAGAGTGGCTGTAGTCGGGTGATTTCTCCGGGTTCTCTAGTTTCCTCCGTCTCTAGAACTACAGAGCAAAGGAGAGTGTCAAATCAAATTCTTTTTTTTTCACGTGGTCTGTCACTAGATCTTGTAATTTCCCCGCCTGTAAACGTAACCGCAGTTCTATGATAAACCTTTAATGCCGCGTTTTGCTCGCGCGCTCGGATAGCACTTTTTTCTTACGAGTGTTTTTTTAATAAGCTTGCCTGAGCAATTCACTTCGGCATTGTATTACGCATGCCCGGTATGGACTTTTTTACCGCAAGTGCAAAATGAATAGTTATGAGTCGGTACATTATTTTTACTATGTGTTAAGGGGTAAAGCTTTTTTTATCTGATCAGGTGTTGTAAAACGCGATGAGATACGATAAGTTTCTTATGGTGTAATAAATAAGGTTTATATTATTTTCACAACTGATTTTGTCCGTGGGATGTTGTTATATACTCGCTTGAACAGTTTTCATATCTTAACCCGATATCACGGAATACACTCGTTCCGGTAGATTTTGTTTTTGCTTTAGAGTGCTGTAAATCACGTGGCGATGCGACAGATCCTCGCAGATATGTATGTATATAATTCACATGTCGTATTCTTGTCAGTACGGTGCATAGTTTGATACAAGGCTCTCGTAATATATTGACCCAATATCCGGTATTTTGTTCTATTCACGATTGCTATGGCCACTAGAACAGTTTTTTAATGACTGTATCATGGTGGGATCTGTACGGTATCAGGCCAGTACTGATTGTGACTTCTTTTTGCGGTGACCTTTCCACGTGAAATACAACCTCAATGCCGATTAGAACCACCGGGATATCAGCAATGTTGCCTTTTTTTAAATACCGGTCCCGATTTCCACCCTCTTGTTACGAAAATTTCCCGTTATCATAAATAGACGGTAACTCTCCGCCTTGAGTTGAAATGTATAATGGCCGGCATGGAAGTATTTCTGAAACGGGTCTTGTTTTGCACCTTAACCAATTGAGGGAAATTTCATTAGTTGTCTATTTCAAATATTAAGGGTATATCAATTTGTACTTTGTAACCGACGTTATAAAATATTAAGGGCTTATCCGTTTGTACTATGTAACCGGCGTTATAATATATAAAGGGCATATCCGTTTGTACTGTGTTACGGCTTTATAATATATTAAGGGCTTATCCGTTTGTACTGTAAACCGGGGTTATATTATAAATTTAGGATTTATCGTTTTATGCAATGTAACCGGCGCTATGATATTTTACGGGTTTATCCTGTTGTACTGTGTAACCGGCGCTATGATATTTTATGGGTTTATCTGGATGAACTTTGTAACCGGTGCTATATTATGTTAAGGGCGTATCCGTTTGTACTATGTAACCGGCATTGTAATTTATTAAGGGCTTATCCGTTTGTACTGTGTAACCGGCGTTGTAAAACATTAAGGGTTTATCTTGGACTCAGAATAATCTGCTGGATATTATGTTTTTTTTGTGTGTCAAATGTCTCGTTGGATCCGCCAAAACGAAGTTTTGCGGATACTATGTTTTTGATCGGCTTCCGCCGCCGCGTTCGTTTCCGGAGAACTGCTCTGAGACTACTGGACTGATTTTTCCGAAACTTACACCAATTATCGGGTCACATATGAACTGGTGCCTAACCAATTGGCGTTAACCTCTGACCTTTCCTCTCTGCCCAGGGTCCCTTTGTGCGTCTGTTTCCACACATAAACCCACATATCTCGGGAACCGTTTGACCGACCAGGAAATTTTTGTTGGTACAAATATAGCCCTTGAGCAGCTTTATAATATACACAAAATGGTGGCGCCATTGGTGTACATCCTGGACAGCTTTCTTGATTTTATGACAGGTGGCGCCACTTACATTCTAGTTTACGATGCAGACTTCCTAGCTCATATCTCGGAAACCGTTTGACCGATTGGGCCAACATTTTGCATATGTATAGATTTCGCATAGCTCTTTAACTGGAGGGGCCACTTGCACAGCGTCCGTCTGTTTGTCTGCCATGTGCTAAAATAACTCATATCTCAGTAGTGGTTTGACTTATCTGCCTAAAATATTGCGTGTTTATACATCTTGCATTGCTTTCTCGAATTTTTTGGCAGGTGTGCCATTTACATTTATGCTAACGCTGCAGACATTCAGAGGACTGGTTGGACATATCTCCCTGAAATTTTGCATGTGTATAGATCTCACATAGCTCTTAATCATACACAAAATTTGTGGCGCCACCTGCCACCATTTTTGCACAAGTCCTTCTGTTTGTCTGCTGTGGGATAAAATCACCCATATACATGTAGTGGTTTGACTTTTCTGCCAAAAATGTTGCATACGTATACAATTTGGACTGCTTTCTGTATTTTGTGGTAGGTGGCGCAACCTACATACACCTTTCGGCTGCAGACATCCATGCTTATATGCAACACACCTCACTCTATTTCGTTTGCCACTCAATCCATGCCTCACTTCACCCGTTCCACTCTGATTTTGGCAGATACACATAGTCGCTTGTCGACTTCCCGTATTCTAGTCTTTTAATACATATACACTTTATATACTTTTATAAACATTTTTTATTGAATAAGACAAGAATATATGCTTTGTCAGGCTTACGTTTATTGTTATAGCTACGGTAAGACCAGTACAACTAATAATATAAAGCAAAAGTATAGATCTCGCTATATGAACTTTGGTTCATACTTGAAGTTTACGTAAGAGGTTTTCGTAAGAGCTAATTTCTGCCGAAATATTTTATTTTTTCAAATGTTTCAATTAAAGAAACATAACAAATAAATGTAGAAAGAAAAAACGTGTATAAAATTAAAAAAAAAAAAGAATCTGAAACATGAGCATGTACAAATTGTTCTTTCTTATTTCGATTACAGAAATAAAACTGCATTCTATTATCAAGTGAATACCAGACTGTGTGACCATTATGAGCAATGAATAGTTATTAAAAGTGTCAGCCGAACTTCATGTGCCTTCAGCTTGTCATGTACCTTCTGGAAACGCGAAACTGTGCAGGTTTTGCAGAGATAAATATCAGGAGCCTTAACTGAGTAAGGCTTTTTTCTGTCGACGATGATCACAAAAAAAAATTGGCCTTGACGATGACTCTGGGTCTGTTGTAGGAGAGAAACTTGACTAGCAAGCTTTACTAGCTGTGTCGATCACAGAGACCGACTTTATATGGATATTTAAGCATTGACGCATAAATGTGGGTGTGTGTAAGAGACTGAGGAAATGCCCATAATCAAATAACCATGAACTATCATCTCATGACCCTAAAATTCGTGAAAAACTTTTGACATTATGTTACATTACCATCAGCTTCCATCTCTTGATTATGACATATCTGGAAAAGCTTTAGCATGTTCTCGTATGTCTTCGCAGGTATTTTCTTCCACAAGAAATACGATGTCGCTTTCATCCATTGGTTTTAACAAATCATTCTCCGTATCCGCTTCAGTGTCACTTCCGGTTGGCTTGGCTATTCCGGGCTCCTGAATATCCGACATACCTGTACTGTAAGCAATACATTTAAATGGTTGGACTGAACGCTATATAAGGTAAAGCCTATCTTGATTCAGACCATGTCTCGGACATAGGTATGTGCTATCTTAGTGTTTCCTATAGAAAACGAACTATAAAAATCAAGGAAGGAACTTGGCAGGACTGATGTCACATCATTTTGCTTTAGAATCCTCAAGTAGTGCGGCTACACTGAGAAAACTGGTAGCCAAAACAAAATATATTTATGCTTCTGTATCTAAATTCAATGAATGACCAAGTTTCATTTTACTTAAAGAAGACCGATTTTTGAAAAACGGTCATTATGAACAGTGAGTATAGGTTGCATACTTGGCATATTTCCAGCTAGCTATGTACAAACGTGTCTTTATCCGTAAATCACAAAATTAAACATGTCAAGTAAACCACCTTTTTACCCCTTGATTGGCGTCATAAGCCAATTGTTTTCATATGGTTTGATACCTGACGCCAATACAAAAGCATCGATAACAGATGTTCAAGTTTGTTTAGTGATAACCAACATCAAGTATTTCGTTCAAAATTTGGTCCTGATTTGGATTTCACTGATTACGACAAATGATCAATGCCATTGTATGAGATGTAATGAATTAGCAGAAAATAAATAAAAAAATATACAAAATTATTCCTACAAACCGAAACATTTTCTGTGATTCTTGTTTGGGTGGCATCCATTCTGTATATATGATAACAACAATCATAAAACGGAATATAGAAAGCAGGGAAGATAAATGGTTGAACTTATTTTCAGCATCTTAGGTTCAATCTTATAATAAAATAATTTATAACATTTACATAAGTGTAAAACATTTTCATTCTTTTTAATAGTAGCAAAAAAGGGATGCTTGTTTTAATTTTCGGATATCACAGTAACATTAATCTAAAATATGACTATCGCATATGTTTAAGGGGGCAGAGCAAATATCTACGTGTCTGGAGCCGATGCTTCTTGATCTTGATGACGTAAATATAGGTCCGTCTATAATCAATGATCTGTATTTATTTATGAACGCATAACAGCTGTGAGGTTTGTTGATCACATATAGTAGGGGAGAGAGATACAGTGAGAGAAGGCCATGTGAGTTATGATCTAATTGTTCTTATATTTCAGAAAAACTTATCAATGTTGAATTTAACTATGTAGAATGTGTAATTAGTGTAAGCTATCGAACAATAACATAAATATGATCTACATAAATTTTCTGACAGGCAAGTTATGGATGGTTCAAGTAAAATTAACAGTTATATTATAAAATTCAAATGACATTTCAAATGTAAAGCTTAAGTAATCATTCTGTTTATTACGAAAATGCTTTATAACTGAATCTAGGGGCAAATTAAGTATCACTGTTGAATATTGTAACATATTAATTTTTACCTATTTGTAAGTCTAATTAGATTAATATCATACTGGACGTATACTTAATGCCCGTAATATGGTCATTTTAGGATGAACTGTTGAACTGACAACGGAATATGTTTATCCATGGAGCGTCATCCAGTTTTAAGCTTCAGCACTGCAGCTGTACCAATTCTGAGATACCTTAAACATTGGTACAAGCTGGTAGCAGCATTTCAGCTCTTTATTATAGTTTCCATAGTTTTGTATAATTACCAATCTGGGCTTTCCAAAGTAAAGGAGAAGGCGGAAAAACAAGAAATCACATGCAAAAAACTACCAAGCTTAAACGTCAATGGCAGTTCACTTTCGACATATCATTACCAAACTGAAGTCCAATGTGGAGAATTCTTTAATTTGAACAGGACGGATGATTTCCAAGCAGGACAATGCAAAGATTGTTTCAAGAGAAATCGTAATTTTGAGGATAATTTGTTCAACCTGTCTAAAAGTTGCACCGAGTTTTACTTCCATTTTACCCGATGCCATTTTAAAGTAACAGAAACAGAATTAAGTTTTCCCATCGCCTTTGGGATATTAGTGTATAAAGATATAGAGCAAGTTATAAGGTTACTTCGGGCTGTCTATAGACCTCATAACTATTACTGTTTTCATATCGATAGGAAAGCCTCGAACATTTTCAAGGGAACTTTACACAATATCGTAAAATGTTATTCCAATGTTTTCGTATCTTCCAAATCTGCGGACGTACGTTGGGGTACGTTCTCTGTGTTACAGGCAGAACTGCACTGTTTAAAGGATCTTTGGAAGTTTAAAAAGTGGAAATATTTTATCAACCTCACGGGACAAGATTTTCCTTTGAAAACCAATTTGGAGCTGGTACATATATTAAAGGCATTCAACGGGTCAAACGACATAGAGGGGACACTTCGCAAGTATGAACCCTTTATATTTTTATCATTTCTGTCATAACACATTTTGGATAAAATATTTGAGGGTATTGTCTATTTAACTGTGCAAGAAATAAAGAGTACAATGTCTATACAACACATGTTAAAGTAACACATTCTTGAGAGTCATAATAAAAACCAAACACTTCGGAAATTTAAGTTAATTGAAGAATTACGTGCTATATTTTACTACCAGGGATTGGCCTTGATGAGTTAAAGGCGAAAAATGCGTCTTCCATAGACGTAAGAAAGAGGCGATTAAATAATATTAAATATCAACTGTATGTTATGTATTTTAGAAAATGCCAATATTGTGCAAATGTAGAATGTTATACAGAGAGCAAAGAATCAACTTGTCTAAGGAATGATCTTAAATATTATAATTGTGTAAAATGGAATAATATCTAACGAAATTAAAAGAATACTTTGAGCTTTTATGTAAACCTTTAAGAAGAAAAAGATGTTAGTTCATCTTTAAGGAAGTGTTTGCATGTTTGTATGTATATATATATATATATATATAATATATATATATATATATATATATATATATATATATATATATATATATAGAGAGAGAGAGAGAGAGAGAGAAGGTAAAGATAAAGAGTGACGCCTTTTCAATAGACTAACCAGTTAATTTACACACGAATTTCGAAGCACACTGGCTTCTTCGTCAGGTGGTAATTAAGTGGAAACGTTGCGAGAGACGTTATGTATGATAGAAGGACAATGTATAGAGTCCATATAATGCCAGAAACAGTGTTTTTACATTCTTATTGGATATTTAGTAATATTATAACTGTGAAGCCCTGGGTGAGCGTGGTACAGTGAGTACACATTGCCTCACTCGGGAATTCCGCGAAACCGAATGACATATTATGACATCACGTCGAAGGGTCGCCTATCCAAAGTACGCATATATGTCTAAATATATATATATATATATATATATATATATATATATTTATATATATATATAAAAGGCAGTGTTACCCTCCGATGTAAAGTGCTCTATGGCCTACAGACTAGGCCAGAGCGGTATAACTCTGAAGAAAAACAACACTGTTAATTCACAACAGTCTCTTTCACGGGATGCGACCCGATCATCAGGTGAGTGTGGTTAGCCCGTGAAACAGACTGTTGTGAATTAACAGTGTTGTTTTCCTTCAGAGTTATATATATATGTATATATATATATATATATATATATATATATATATATATATATATATATATATATGCCATTCTTCAGTTACTTACCCGCTACCGTAATTCCTGTGTTCAGAAGATTCCGAAATTGGTAACAGTTTTAATGAGTGATACCGACAAATGGACAATGACAAGATAGTCGTCTGTACATAATGATGGTGATCTGCTGGTACACAATCCTTTCTCTTTTCAGGAGACTATTAAACTGGTTTCAATATCGCTGGCCGCCGGAACTTGGGCGACCTACAGTTTTAAAGTCCTCACCACCAGATGGGATCACAGTCGTTAAAGGATCGACGCACATTGCTGCTTCAAGAGGCTTTGTTGAATACATTTTGTTCAATAAAACAGCTCTGCGCTTTTTGGAATGGGTAAAGGATATCCACATTCCAGACGAACACTACTTCTCAACATTAAATCATAACCCACAGCTGGGGGTTCCCGGTGCCTATAAAGGTATGCTTATGAAAATATATTATACACACACACAACACTGGGAGATTTTTATAACTTGAATCAAATATAGACATACCAGTATGTACATAAGTCTCACAATTTATCAAAGAAATAATATGGGAAACATTGTTGTACCTTGCATAAATAGGAAAGATATTTGTTCAATTACATAATTTATATGAAAACATGATCCATTTCCTTTAAAACCTTGTATAATGTTATATATGATTATTAAGAAGAAATTATACGTTTTTGTTTTCTTAGATAATTATTTTAAAAGCTTCCCGCTTGTATCTTATTTGATATGTTATATATTTATCAAATGATCTGTTTTGAACATCATACATTTATTTCCTGTTTTCTTTTCAAATATAAGCAAATTCTCAATAGCTATAATCATTACATCATCGTGTGGTGATACGATGCCATTTAAACATGTGAACAATGTTACATGTAGGTGACCCGGACGATAAACTGACCTATACCCGGCTCAAAATGTGGATCTTCGAAGGGAATCAAAACTGTCATGGACACTGGATCAGACAGATTTGTAACTTCGGGGTCGGAGACTTGTACCGGTTTGCAAACTCAAAGAATCTTTTCCTCAACAAGATAGATTTTCATCTTGATCCAGTTGCATTTGAATGTGCTGAACAGTGGTATGTAAATCGTACACTTCAGGAAACGAACCCCGACTTTGATATTAATTTTTATCGGAACCTTACGTTTGTCAATAATCATTTTTGAAGCCTAAATGATTATTCGTACATGGAGCTGAAACAGCTGTAGACCCTTTGCTAATATGAACTTGTCTCTCATGCATGCATAGTCGCCGTTATTTATGTCACTGTTCCCTTCCATTTGATTATCAGCCTCGGAACACATTATGATAAATATTTAACAAAGAATAATATGTTGTCATTCAATGAGACAATATATACAGTAATACCTCTCTTATTCGACAACTTCCCTGGTCGGGCAAAGGGATAATGTTTTTTGTAATGGTATCTGAAAGGTATTGGTTATGAATATCCTAGATCGAACAACCAAAATATTTTGAACCAGGTAAAATATTACATTGTGGAGTTTATTTGGTATGTTCTGATACATGGTAGTGAAAACGGTGGTTTAAAGGCCTACTTCCACCCTCAGGGTGTTTTTGCATATATGAAAGGTATGAACCTACAAATAGAACTGATGTAAAAATTACTGACATTGGGGAGCTACTATCCGTGATAGGAACGAATATGTGAACAGAGTCCTGGGAGCCCCCTACAAAAGTTGAGACAGCCCTTGGGACGTGTGTGACGTCACAACCAGAACCCTGGTTGCGCGTCCACGTGGTTTCAGCAAGGCCGACGGGTCGATCTGATCAAGCGAGGCGGAGGAATCATCGTAAGATGACACTGTCTGAGACCCGTTAAAGGAGAATAAAGCGGCGAATTTAGATCTGTAGATTTATGGCAACTTCGCCATTAAGCCTCATGTAATTTTTTGCCATGTATAAGTTGTTAGAAACAGAAGTCGGTGACACAGACAGCGGCCGCTGCAAGCCAACACGCCAACACTGGGAACAGGTTTGATTCCTGTGACGAAGTAACAGGCTGTACAAAATCGAGGATGGAGTCTGTGGGAATTTTAAGGGATATTCTCAATCTGGTGATTATTATCAAAATAACGAGAATATTCATTGATATAATATTTATAGCAAGAAAATGTAGAGTAGTCAAAATGCCAATGGTGATTCTTGACTTGGTCGGGTTTGTTCAATATCGCTCGCGACGCTTTGCAACAAAGTTTGTTGTTGTGATAATATTAACTGTTACAATGTTGTGACTGGTGCCGTGGTGATTCTGCAAAAATCAGCTGATAAGCAACTTGGTTTGTCGTATGAATAAAGCGCTGGTCCTTTCTTTTTATCATAATTTATACATACATGCTTCATAATCAGAAATGCAAAATTGTTGTTTTGACATTGATAAGCGCTTTTTTGTTTAGCAGTAGTATAACTATATATACTTTTCGTAAAGCGAGTTTTTACTTGGCAGGCCTTACCTCATAAATACATGTAACCTTATAGTACCACACACAGGGCTAGTCTTAAATGAAGCTGTATACGTACCACAACCATCCCGATGGAGGGTGGTACTAATTTTAAGTACTCCCCCCCCTTCGACCCATCATCATGGAAATGATACATACATTTATTTATATAATTTACACTCTTTCCTTTTATAATTTAATATATATATATATATATATATATATATATATATATATATAGAGAGAGAGAGATTTAATGAATTTGAAATATATAATACAAAGCATGAAATTCACATTTTTAGATGAATTATGAGAGAGCCATGTTTCATAAAAAAAAAAACACACAGTGACATTATAATTATACACAGTATATATATGTATGATACAGTTCTGTATATAACACTCCACCAGACGGAAAGCCCCGTGACTATTAATAATCTGTTTTATGTTGGCAATGTTATAGGTAAAGTTCTTGCCATACTGCCTCAGCTAGGCTTTACTTGTGCAAATAAAAATTTACAAGCAAGATTTTAAGAATAATTGCTCTGTTTTTGTTTGGGCTGATATAATACCGTTTATCTGGATTTCAGGGGTACTTTTAGTATCCTCCAATTTAAGAATTGTGTTATATTAAAAAAAAATGTGTCCAGAAACCATACATTCCAGTTATAATACTCTGCATGATAGCAGATTTGATTCCAAGAAACGTATACATTTACAATAAATTATTATTTAAAATTATTTAAAACAGCTATATGTTGGTTGTCATTTAACATGTCGCTTGAAATCCTGATCCGGCGTCTGCTAGTGTGCAGACTGCGTGGTGCCAGCTCCCAGCGTGTCAAGGCCAAGTCGCGGAATAACAGGTGCAAAGTTGAAGACTAAGAGATACAGGAGTCGTAAAGATGAAAAGCAGCATCATTTCCTAGTTAGCAGCCTACGCATGTAAGGGATATAGAGTGGCAACAAAGTGGCAACAAAGGTGTCTAAATGTCAGGAAAAGTCCGTCCGCACCCTCATGTCAGTATAGCCAAACCTGGGGAATCCCCTTCCCAGATCATGCCCGGCCGGGTCCAGTTCGGCCTCTTCTGGAAATCCTGTCCATTTGGCACGAACATGTGGCTTATACACTTGTTAAAATATTATTAAGCTCACACCATCACCCTTGATGTTACTGCTCAACCCGACGACGCAATACTTTGGGATATTTTCCCCAGATCGTGTTAAACTCAACTGATGCCATACAATACCGCCCGGTGTGTTCTGGTTGTGACGTCACAATCGCCTTGGCCAGGACGCTTCTGTTTGGCTTCGGGCCCCTGAGTGGGGTGGATTACGGGTCTTTCGATTTAAATTTTTACGGTTAAGTGCGCAAAGCTTGATTTTATTATACCATAATTTATACATATACATGTAAATGAATAAACCTTCAGTAGTATTTCATTTTATTTTTTTCATGGAAGTAGGCCTTTAAAACTGCCGGATATTGATTTTGTTAGAAAGTCAGCATAATATGTGGAAAATAAAGATGAAAATGGTGATACGAAACTTGTGTTTTTATATTCGTGGATTTGATAACAGCCATGCAAATTTATACACTTGCACATAAATGAAAAAGCTAACAGGATTCTATGTGAATATATATAGCCTAGAATCACGTGCAAGGTTTATCTCTAGAATACTGGTGTAATTATAATGGGGATGGTGGCCTAGCTGTTCTTGTTGCGTTGCTTGTGCTGACTTCTGTAGCCTAAAAGTCTAGGGGAAGGTCGTGCTGGTTGTGTTGCTTGTGCTGTCTTCTGTAGCGGAATAATCTGACTAAGGGGAGGTCGTGCTGATTGTGATGCTGGTGCTGCCTTCTGTAGCGGAATAGTCTGACTAAGTAGAGGTCGTGATGGTTGTGTTGCTTGTGCTGTCTTCTGTAGCGGAATAATCTGACTAAGGGGAGGTCGTGCTGATTGTGTAGCTTGCATTGTCTTCTGTTGCCTAAAAGTCTGACTAAGTGGAGAGTGTACTGATTGTGTTGCTTGTGCTGTCTTCGGTAGCTTAATAGTCTGTATAAGTGGAGGTCGTGCTGGTTGTTTTGCTTGTGCTGTCTTCTGTAGCTTAATAGTCTGACTAAGTGGAGGTCGTGCTGGTTGTGTTGCTTGTGCTGTCTTCTGTAGCGGAATAGTCTGACTAAGTGGAGGTTGTGCTGGTTGTGTTGCTGTGCTGTCTTCTGTAGCGGAATAGTCTGACTAAGTGGAGGTCGTGCTGGGTGTGTTGCTTGTGCTGTCTTCTGTACCTTAACAGTCTGACTAAGTGGAGGTTGTGCTGGTTGTGTTGCTTGTGCTGTCTTCTGTAGCGGAATAGTCTGACTAAGTTGAGGTTGTGCTGGTTGTGTTGCTGTGCTGTCTTCTGTAGCGGAATAGTCTGACTAAGTGGAGGTCGTGCTGGGTGTGTTGCTTGTGCTGTCTTCTGTACCTTAATAGTCTGACTAAGTGGAGGTCGTGCTGGTTGTGTTGCTTGTGCTGTCTTCTGTAGCGGAATAGTCTGACTTAGTGGAGGTCGTGCTGGTTGTGTTGCTTTAGCTGTCTTCAAAGTTCACAAGGTCCGGAAGGAGGGGGGTCCAAGTGGCAAAAAAGAGGTGTGAAACCCTTAAAAAAAGGCTGCAGTGTCCGAAAAAGGTCCGCCTTCTATTTTGGATCCTTTTCTGCTGCTAGGCATGCGGATTCCCGTGTTTCTTTTGGAACATATTCCTTGCCTTAAAACATACATTTGATTCATATTTCATATTTTTATACTTTACACGTCTAACAATAATAAAATATGTAACCAGTCAGTGATTTTCTAGAATCGGAATGCCCAAGCGTCCCATCTAGATTTGTTAATGTAAACATTTTCACTTACCAGGTTTTCAAGATAAACATAATTCGCCGACGAGGACTGTTTTTTTTATACAGGACCCTGGCTGTGGTTACACCCCAACAGCATAACATGTGGACTAAGTTATCCGTCTGCAGACCTGCCACGAACTTTTTTGAGCTACCATAAACTTTGGTCTAACTTTGAACCGGACGTTTAGCTGTAAACTGGGAATTGCCACGAACATCTTGTGCTAGCCGAATGGGACAAGACTTTAATTTAATATTTAATTGTGTTACAGGACATACCAGAGACTTTGTTTAGCTTACATTACGCGTTAATCTTATAATTTTGTTTGTTATTGTACATATTGTATATAAAAATTGAGTACATTTAGCACATATAATGATGTTGATTCAGAAACATGTAACATTAAGTAAAGAAAATCTTCCTCTATACGTTTTATTTCTTTTTTAGACATTTAACTCCGTGATTAATGAACTATGTGCTCCCAACCCACGCATACTGACTGAAGACCCGGCCCGACGCGGCACCGCAGTTGGTGTTTACAGTCTAGCGTATTTAAATGTGGACAGGTCTTCATACATTGAATTGTTGATACAACAAAAATGAGGTCAATATTATTTGGAGAACTCCTCATTTATCTAGTTACATTTCATGTGAACCTGTTCGGGGAATAAGTTGAATGTTCTTACGCCATGTCTATATGATTATTAATACAAGTGATATTGTTTCTGATTGCATGTAATTCTTTCAATAAAACAATTTAAAAACTGTTACACGCAGCTAAAATAACCGACGTGTGTTGCCCTGGCAAACGCAGATTATCTCCATTTTGCGTTTTCGGTTTTCTAAAAATTGCTTTTCATGAAAGGCACTTGATACAAAATGTCTCTCGCTTTTGTGTCGTTAATGCAATGAAACAATTCGAATAAACGTTATAATTCTTGTACAATTTCACTACAGTATAAAGGTACGGTTTATATATTGATCATTATGAGATGTATATATTTTTTTTCCAAATGTGCTGACTCATAATGAGCACAGCAAGTATAAACGGAATGTTAAAATGATTGATAAAATGTCTCTTAGTGTTCAGAGGGGGCGCCACAGCCGAATGTAAGAGTGCACTAACAGCTGTCACTCTGCTCTCATTTTGTCCATTATGATTAACTGAAAATATAAAAAACACATATTTGTTAGAACCCTCGATCAATGTATGGGCCTTTAAAATCATCCTCCACTTGTTACATTGTGGTCATAGCAGCCGTCACCGGTAACGTGACACTCCCGTGGATGCTTGATTGCTTCGCTTCACACGTGTACGTTCTACAATTTCTTGAGCAACAGTCCACATGTCGACGACACTGGGATGAACAGAATATATATACATATATATATATAACCAGTCTTACAATTACGATCATAAACTATATATACTTACTTTCATTTGTATGGTACTTCCAGACCGTCGGGAAATATTGTGTAAAGGTACCCTGAATGATTACTAGTGTCATCGTGCTGGTTTTCCTCTAAAAGATCACTGAAAAGAATTTATTCCAGATTTAATGGCTTTTCACAAGTATGGAACCTGTCACGAGTAACCTGATTACAATACAATTGTAATTGTATTGCCCTTGTGTTTCTATGATATACAGCTCTGGTACTCACCTTTTTCCTTTGAGGTCGGCACAGTCATTTTCGGGCTGACATCTACCGTAATAACACATCTTGGAGCAGCAGTCAGCGCTGTACTCACACTGCAACGATAAAACATAGACCATCAACAGTCAGCGCTGTACTCACACTGCAACGATAAAACATAGACCATCAACAGTCAGCGCTGTACTCATACTGCAATGATAAAACATAGACCATCAAGAGTCAGCGCTGTACTCACACTGCAATGATAAAACATAGACCAACAGCAGTCAGCGCTGTTCTCACACCGCAATGATAAAACATAAATCATCAACAGTCAACACTGAACTCACGCTGAAATGATAAAACATAGACTAGCAGAAGTCAGCGCTGTACTCACACTGCAATGATAAAACATAGACCATCAACGGTCAGTGCTGTACTCACACTGCAATGATAAAACATAGACCAACAGCAGTCAGCGCTGTACTCACACTGCAATGATAAAACATAGACCATCGACAGTCAGTGCTGTACTCACACTGCAATGATAAAACACAGACCGGCCTCAGCCAGGTCTCTACCAGCACAGCAATGAGAAAACACAGACCAACAACAGTCACTGCTGTACTCACTCTGCAATGATAAAATATATACAAACAGCAGTCAGTGCTGTACTCACACTGTCATAATAATACAAAGACCGGCAGCAGTCAGCGCTGTACTCACACTGCAAGGAAAAAATATAGACCAACAGCAGTCAGTGTTTTACTCACACTGTAATGATAAAACATAGACCAACAGCAGTCAGCGCTGTACTCACACTGCAATGATAAATCATAGACCATTAACAGTCAGTGCTGTACTCACACTGCAATGATAAAACATAGACCGGCAGCAGTCAGTGCTGTACTCACACTGCAATGATAAAACATAGACCAACAGCAGTCAGCGCTGTACTCACACTGCAATGATAAAACATAAATCATCAACAGTCAACACTGAACTCACGCTGAAATGATAAAACATAGACTAACAGAAGTCAGCGCTGTACTTACACTGCAATGATAAAACATAGACCATCAACGGTCAGTGCTGTACTCACACTGCAATGATAAAACATAGACCAACAGCAGTCAGTGCTGTACTCACACTGCAATGATAAAACATAGACCATCAACAGTCAGTGCTGTACTCACACTGCAATGATAAAACATAGACCGGCGGCAGTCAGTGCTGTACTCACACTGAAATAATAATACGCAGACCGGCCGCAGCCAGGTCTCTACTAACAATGCAATGATAAAACACAGACCAACAACAGTCACTGCTTGTACTCACTATGCAATGATAAAATATATAAAAACAGCAGTCAGTGCTGTACTCACACTGTCATAATAATACAAAGACCGGCAGCAGTCAGCGCTGTACTCACACTGCAAGGAAAAAATATAGACCAACAGCAGTCAGTGTTGTACTCACACTGCAATGATAAAACATAGACCAACAGCAGTCAGCGCTGAACTCACACTGCAATGATAAAACATAGACCATCATCAGTCAGTGCTGTACTCACACTGTTATAATAATACAAAGACCGGCAGCAGTCAGCGCTGTACTCACACTGCAAGGAAAAAATATATACCAACAGCAGTCAGTGCTGTACTCACACTGCAATGGTAAAAAATTGACCAGCAGCAGTCAATGCTGTACTCACACTGCAATGATAAAAAATAGACCAGCAGCAGTCAGTGCTGTACTCACACTATAATAATAATACACAGACCGGCAGCAGTCAGCGCTGTACTCCAAAGCAATGACAAAAAATAGACCAACAGGAGTCAGTGTTGTACTCACACTGCAATGATAAAACATAGACCAGCAGCAGTCAGCGCTGTACTCACACTCTAATAATAATACACAGACCGGCAGCAGTGCTGCTGCCGGTCTATGTTTGATCATTGCAGTGTGAGTACAACACTGACTGCTGTTGGTCTATTTTTTGTCATTGCCAGTGCTGTACTCACACTGCAATGGTAAAAAATTGACCAGCAGCAGTCAGTGCTGTGCTCAAACTGCAGTGATAAAACAAAGACCAACAGAAGTCAGCGCTGTACTCACACTGTAATAATAATATACAGACCGGGAGCAGCCAGTGCTGTACTCACACTGCAATGGTAAAAAATGACCAGCAGCAGTCAGTGCTGTACTAAAACTGTCATAATAAAACACAGAACGGCAGCAGCCAGTACTGTAATCACACTGCAATGATAAAAAATAGACCGGCAGCAGTCAGTGCTGTACTCACACTGCAACGAGAAAACATAGACCAACAGCAGTCAGCGCTGTACTCACACTGCAATGATAAAACATAGATCATCAACAGTCAACACTGAACTCACGCTGAAATGATAAAACATAGACTAGCAGAAGTCAGCGCTGTACTCACACTGCAATGATAAAACATAGACCATCAACGGTCAGTGCTGTACTCACACTGCAATGATAAAACATAGACCGGCAGCAGTCAGTGCTGTACTCACACTGTAATAATAATACACAGACCGACAGCAGTCAGTACTGTACTGACACTGCAATGATAAAACACAGACCAACAACAGTCACTGCTGTTCTCACTCTGCAAAGATAAAATATATACAAACAGCAGTCAGTGCTGTACTCATACAGTTATAATAATACAAAGACCGGCAGCAGTCAGCGCTGTACTCACACTGCAAGGAAAAAATATATACCAACAGCAGTCAGTGCTGTACTCACACTGCAATGGTAAAAAATTGACCAGCAGCAGTCAGTGCTCTACTCACACTGCAATGATAAAAAATAGACCAGCAGCAGTCAGTGCTGTACTCACACTCTAATAATAATACACAGACCGGCAGCAGTCAGCGCTGTACTCCACAGCAATGACAAAAAATAGACCAACAGGAGTCAGTGTTGTACTCACACTGCGATGATTAAACATAGACCAGCAGCAGTCAGCGCTTTACTCACACTGCAATGATAAAACAGACCGGCAGCAGTCAGCGCTGTACTCACACTCTAATAATTATACACAGACCGGCAGCCTATGTTTTATAATTGCAGTGTGAGTACAACACTGACTGCTGTTGGTCTAATTTTTGTCATTGCCAGTGCTGTACTCACACTGCAATGGTAAAAAATTGACCAGCAGCAGTCAGTGCAGTGCTCAAACTGCAATGATAAAACAAAGACCAACAGAAGTCAGCGCTGTACTCACACTGTAATAATAATACACAGACCGGGAGCAGCCAGTGCTGTACTCACACTGCAATGGTAAAAAAAAATGACCAGCAGCAGTCAGTGCTGTACTAACACTGTCATAATAATACACAGAACGGCAGCAGCCAGTACTGTAATCACACTGCAATGATAAAAAATAGACCGGCAGCAGTCAGTGCTGTACTCACACTGTTATAATAATACACAGACCGACAGAAGTCAGTACTGTACCCACACTG
Source organism: Sipunculus nudus (assembly GCA_026874595.1). Lineage (NCBI taxonomy): Eukaryota > Metazoa > Annelida > Sipuncula > Golfingiida > Sipunculidae > Sipunculus > Sipunculus nudus. The sequence continues at coordinate 59,485,842 of CM049322.1, read as the reverse complement.
CAATGATAAAACACAGACCAACAACAATCAGTGTTGTCTTATTTCCAGTTCACGCTTGTCCAATTTACTTGGCATGAGTACTCCCTCGTTACGAAAATTATTATTCTATGTTTTGTAAAAGTATATTCTTTCAAATAAAATTTATGGAGTATTTTTACTGGAATATGGATTTCGAGAAAATGATGTAAAAATAGAAAGATGTTCTGTCTTTATGTCTTTTGCTTAACACCTGACAAAGAAAAACAAACAAACAACAAAGAAGAAGTAAACGTTTTTACTGTTCTCTACCGGCAGTGCAATTCTTGCCTTGTCCAAGCACCACCTGGACACCCCCGTCATATGACGGGAGTATGATGGTATACCCACCGTCCGTCGGTAATTTTTTAGTGTCGATGGAATAACTTATTGGTTCACGAAACTAGTACCAACAGAATATCTCACCCGAGGTCGATTATATATCAACATCCACGCATATTTAATAAGGTCACGGCACGAGTCACTAGTGACTAGTGTCGTGGTATTGCCGCTATAACTTATGAAGAATATGAAGGATTTTGATATTCTCATCAGAAATATTAATCAATAAAATATCTCGCCTTAGTATTATTTTTATTTTATTTAATGAGGTCAAAGGTCATCGCACTTTGGAGGCACCTTGATGACTTTCGAAAATTCCTATGGATTTCCATGAAACTCATTATACATGTTTACCAATAGGGTTTCTCACTTAAATTACCTTCTCATTAAACTTCACGCATATTTAATGGGGACATAGGTCACCAGATACACGACGGGCGTTTGTGGTGTTCTTGTTACTTTTAGTGATTTTATTGTTTGCAGGGAGGAGTGAAGAGGCAATTAAATCGGCAAAACCAGAAAATCGGTCGCCAGTTTTCTGTACAAGATGACACAATTAATCACATTAATTAAAAAAAACCGAACAATTGGCCCATTTATTAAAAAGAAAATCCAATGAATTAATAATGTTGACATAATTTGGAATTATTCAAGGTCAAGGCCACTATCATGGTAAATATTTATATATCTTTTATATATAACCTATATCTTTTTTTAACGATTATAATTATAATAGTTTTTTGCTGTCTAGTGGCAGTGATTGGGTATTAAACGGTACAAAACAGAAGAAAACCATTATATGTAGTACCTCTTTCTGCAGGACGTTTTCTGTAGGACAAGCCTATGCAAGATCTCAGGTCCTAACGAGTTTAAGAATAGTTCATTCGCCCTTTATTTGAAAGGCTAATGTTTTGTGTATATTTTTCAATTAAATGTCACTTTTCACCACACCCATCTCTATGCACAAGGAAAGTTTACATTACGCGAGTGTGTGCCGAGTTATTGTAGCAAAAGATTTGTCTATAGGAGAGATGCGGCGCTTCAACCATACTTTCCCCGTCTTATTACGCGTGTGATACAATAACGACAACCGTTACTTACCTGTCGTTTTTTTCGTTTTTTTTCTTTAATTCCAGAAAACTGACATCTGCCTCTGCCCAAGTACGTGGTAATTATTGCTGAATTTACTTACTCGAATCCTCGGATCATTACTCCTCTGATCTTTACTTCTCGGATCTTCACTACACGAGTACTTGGATCTGAGTACTTCTATATATCAGCGTGAGAGGGGTTTAACTGCACATTACGTGTTTACGAAATAAAGGTGTAGCAATGGAAAACAGTCTGCTCTTTTTAATCCTCGGCAAATTTTATCTCTGTACATTCCAGTGGTTTGCAACTATTTAAAGTCTGTCGTGTAAATCACCCCGTAACGAAGAAGAATTTGACGTTCGATTTCTACTGTTTCATCTGGAAGGGTGCAAGGCATTAGCCAAAATACGTGGAAAAGCAGGATGGGTGGATGTGGCAACATGGAACATGGTGGAAACTTGGACATTTTTAAGTTTAACGTAATTTGCAGGCAACATTATTCATTGCGCTTGTATGTATATATAAAACAAACAAAAATTAATATCCCCGTTATTTTTGCATTTTAAATCTCCCTTCGGAACCAGTGAGGGTAAATGTGTATCATATACCTGATTTTAACATAAATGTTTCCAACTCATAAAAAAGATGGCTTGGCGCCTGAAGCAGGATCACTGGTTAAATTTTAACAGTACCGGAATAACACTGTGTATTCTGAAACGATGGTTTACAGTTTTAGAAACATGAGAAACGACGACAGATAAGACGAAACAAGCCTGCGGTTATTGGTAAGAAGGATAACGACACAATACAAGGTCTCCTTGTGAATAGAGTCAGTCATGACGCAGATGATAGTGAATTGAAGGATTTTATCCTTAACGAAGGAGTAAATGTGATGGGTATTGAGAAAGTTTCTCATGAAGATTCATTGATTAAATCGTATTAGATTAAGATGCACGTAAATGATATAGATAAAGTAATGGATGAGGCATTTTGGCCGACTGGAATTGGGGGCAGAAAATTTTTATAAGGAGAGAGTACCCATATAAGACATCTACAAATGAAAACCACTATTAATTTTATTGCTATGCCAATAAACAATCTGAAAAACTTGAAACTGGTATAGTAAATGATATGAAAAGGTACTATGTCAAAACACTTATCGATGCACATCGTGCAGATTTATTATTTTTACAGGAGACATGGTTGATTAAGGAACGAGAATCATTTCTAGTTTCTATTCATGATAAGTATATGTTTACAGCTCAAACAGGCATTCATAGCTCTAGAGATATATTCTATGGTCGGCCACATGGAGGAGTGGCCATACCAAGGCACCAATCACTTTCTGCCTATGTCCAGGCAGTAAACCTAGGGGCAAATCGCTTATGCGTAGTATCTCTGAGACTGTCGGATGATTCTACTGTTATATTAATTTGTTTATACTTACCGTGTGATAATCGTTCCATAATTGATGTTAATGAGGAATTTTTTGACACCTTAAATAAGCTTCAGCAAGCACTCGAAATTTACGATGCAAATCCCATTTTTATTGGCGTTGACGGGTAATGTGGACTTATGCAGGCATAATAGTCATACAAGGTACTTAAACCACTTCTGTTCTAATAGCAATCTATATTCTGTTTGTCACAGCCCGCAGGCTCTGCCTGATCAGACTTACAGGAATTGTACTTCCACTCTTGATCACTTTATCTGCTCAGGTGATATTTATAAATCAATTTGTCATGTGGAAATTATAGATGACTCATTGAATGCCTATAATCATAATCCGGTGCTCATGAAATGTGATATTCGTGTAGATAAATACAGAGTTAATTATGATACATACTAGTCCATGGGCTAGGAGGGGTCACCGTGCACCCCCTCTGGGATTTTATGACATAGGTATTTTTAGATCTCAAAGTATGTCCAGTTAACGAAATAAGATGTTAACATTGATTATTTTGGGTTACACTACCCTTTTAGGCCAATTAAAGACAACCGCGTCTTTACGCACGGCACTGGCGGACAGGTAGCCTTGATAAGTGGGTAGGGGTATGTAAATGCTTATTGCTCGCTTAATATTTGACATATTCACTTCAAATAAACTGCATTGTGTGTGCAGATAGTGGGGAAAAGTCAATGATAACAATAATCATATGCATGTATAATGTATTTTTTTGTTGATAAAGCAATGAAGTACTATATATATATAATAATCTAAAAGAAAATTGAATTTAACAGCGTTTCTTTAATTGTTCCCAACAATGGTTTATATTCGAGATAATGTTGCATTTCTGAATTTCTGGGGCAGTTATTCATTAGTTCCTGACATTCTTACAAATCCTGGTGATAAAATTATGAATGATTCTCTAATGATAAATACATTTAATATCATGGAAGACAGAGACCACTGTGACACCTGGATTCTGGAACATGGATCGAGCTCAGACCTAATGCAGAATTAAAGCTGCCTGTATTTCAAAGAAGAAAGCCAATCTTAATATTCAGGAAAATTTCAAATTCCCATTAAAAAATAAAACTAACTGAATGTCTAAGCGTGAATGCATTGAATAAAAAATGTCCTCACCTGTTGGTAGCATTTTACTGATTAGCGAAATATGAATTCCCGGCAGTGGTCGTATATATTATTTGATTTAAGTAATTTTATCAGAATTTAATATTACTTTGAATAACAAATGGTAATGATACTTCAGGAGAGGATCTAAAAATATAAGTTTGAGTACTCCCCAGAGGCCATGGTGTGCATATTACCGGATTTTTTTGCAGGGGCTGTAAAGAAACATTGGCTTTTTTATATCACATATCTGTTAAATAAAATAAAAAACACCATAAACTAGTTAGCGGTTTCTCAACAATGTCTCCTGACAGTCGAATGGAATGCTTTAAATGTTAGACTTTAACTCCCTGCTTGTATACATAGCCTTGAATGATTGAGGATTGAATTTGTAAAAATAGGTGGTCCATTTTTCATTAACTTGACAAAATAAATATTAATTTTTATAATTCCAGAAGTAAGGACTGGATTCCAATGACATCTCCGCAATTCATGTTGAATCGTTTTCAGGTTATAGGCCTTAAAGTCTGTCTTGAGTATAAACACAAATTACGGATTTTTCTTAATCTATCTTCTGAAGGCAATATGATATCTACGGTCTTCCGTTTTATAATTTCAGACGTAAACATCGGAATTGCAGAATGCCTCATCATAAATAACGAATTATTGAAGACTACAATGCATTGGAGCTAGAGGAAGAATCCTCTCGAATTTTTATGGGGGGTATATATAATACTCATTTCTTTTGAAAAGGTGCCATAAACAGGTGAAATCAAATGCCAATTTTTATGTCTACAATACCATTTTACAGAAGCTGAGTTGTACTGAAATAAAATAAAAGATATATGACAAAAATACATACTACACTTGGACGCAGAGGTGAAAGATTGTATATTTAGTTGTAATATTAATGCTACCTGTGCTCTTATACTGTGTCCGTTATAAGGGCACAGGCTTTGTTCATTTCTGTTTAGAACCAATAGCTTCTCTCTCTGTTTACTCCGTCAATTTCTGTAATTTTTACAATCAGAAAGCATACGTATGTTTTCAAATTAGATCTTCCCAATTAACAATACAGATATGATCCCTCCCTGTATGGTACTGTCACTGTGAAGCCTCCGCTCCTCTGCTTTCTTGTTGCTGCTAATACATGTACTCCTATACCATGTCCTTCCATAAATGACGATCGCTTTGAACATTAATCATAATAAGTGTTCACTCTGATCCATCAATATACATTTAGAATAGAACCTGTGATTTGTTTACGATTCAACTATCAAGTACGTTTCCTTGCAAGAAAAAACTGAAAGAGACATTGTAAGGCATTTAAATATAATAAGGCAACCAATGACTCAGTCATAATACAGTTGTAATAAAAAAGATGAAATTCAAATAAATAAATACATAAAAAAATCAAGCTACTCCAAATAACGTTATTAAGCTGTATACGCCGTAATCATTAATTTTGTATAATAATTGAAACTGTTGCACATGCCTTCTTGTTCTGTCTCCTTTTGACATGACCTGAATCTTTGTGATGATATTGTGGTACAAGACGCTACTTATACTGAATACTGAATATACTGAATCTAATGCACTAAGCTTCACAGTGAGTTAATTTTTATATTTGGTCTTCCAGTTTGTGGACAAATTCATCACAATATTTCAGACGGATCAACATAACAGATTGATTTCATATCTATTAGAAATTTCATATAACTATTATTTGTGATTATTATTGTGTTCATATATTGTTCCAGAGAGGGCTTTTATTATTATCTATAATGTTATTGTTAATATTTGGTCTTCCAGTTTGTGGACAAATTCATCACAATATTTCAGACGGATCAACATAACGGGTTGATTTCATATCTATTAGAAATTTCATATAACTATTATTTGTGATTATTATTGTGTTCATATATTGTTACAGAGAGGGCTCCTATTATTATTTAAGCCAATTAAAACATTCAGGTTCAGGCAAATAACTACTTATAGTATTAGGTAAGCATCACAGTGAAAATCAAGTACATCTCGACAGGAACATGGAACATCACATTCATCTTATTATATACAAAGGGTACCATAGAATGGACGGGTCATTCAATGCATATGGCCAAATAATGATATTTTTATCAAAAGCATCTGCAAAAGTGTCAAGAACTAATGTATTTATGCACTAGAATTCTAGAAATGTCAAGATCATCTCTAATTAAATTATTGTTTGGAAAAAAAAGAAAATGCTGTTAAATTCAATATTCTTTCACGATATTTTATTAATATAGTAATTAATTGCTTAATCAACATATATATATATATATATATATATACATATATATATATATTTATATATATAACACTGAAGAAAAACAACACTGTAAATTCACAACAGTCTGTTTCACGGGATGTCACCCGATTATCAGGAGAATGTGGTTAGAATGAAGCTAACGGCGTGGTTAGAAAAGCTGAGACTTTACGAGATTATGCTTTGTGCGTATCAGGAGGAACTTGTAAAAGACTGATAGTGATCATATTGTCCTCGGGGGCACAATAGGATTGGTCGGGGTACACGTGCGGTACTGGAACATAACAGGGCAAAGAGGTTTGTTGTTGTTTAAATGTTTATATTTAATACAAAGATATTTTACCGGGATGCCCAATTAGCATAGTAAGCTGATTTTTAATAGGGTCCTGGGTACAGTGAACATTTCATTAGTGTACACATATAATATGAAATAAACATATACTTTGAAAATATATACTTTGAGTGACCAAATGTGTCTAGTCAGTTCAGTGTTTTACAAGTGGGATCTGTTACGAAAGGATTGCTTGTGGTTATTGTATCTGGTCTTGAAATCACCTTCAGTACACCCTAAGTATTGTATCTCGTCATTGTCTGATCTAACTGTTGCCCTTTAGACAATGCATCTCAGCTGACACTGAGCATTCATAGGACATACATCTTTTAGGACATTTTTACGGCAGTTACTTTTTTAGGTACATTCACAGTTTTGTCAGTATTTAGGACCTTCATATCATGTTTGGTGATAAGGTTAGACTTGTTTGGTAAAAAGCTATAGCTGATTTCACATTGTTCCTGTTGAATAACTTGTGGTACCTGTGATGTTTTGGGAAGTGCTTTTCAACTATTTTCATGCATTGTCTGCCAATGTTGGTTTTTATATGACGGCTGTAGGGGGTTTTGAACCATATTATTTTCCTTTTCTTGTTTCTTTTGCATTTCACTGCGGGTTCAACATATTTTAGGCTTTCTGAAAAACCGCTTTTCGCTTAAGCTTTGTCATACATGGGTTTGGCTTTCATAAATAGCTCTTCATTGCAAGAGGTGTCAGATACACGCTTGCTGATCCTCATAGGTATCTGCCTGATAATAGATGGGGGGTGATTGGATTGTGCGTGGATATAGAGCGGATCATTGTTTGGTTTTCTGTAAGGGTAGAAATTAACATTTTGGAGGTCAAGTGTTATGTCTAAGAATTATGTGCAGGTCAGGTTATTCTCAATGGTAATTTTTAATCTAACATGGGAAAAAGTTTGATCATTTTCTAATGGGTGCTGTCTGCTTTGGGCTGCCCATGGTGACGTCAAAACTAGTTTGATCTTTTTTCACCCAGATGTTACCGTTGCTAAACAGTAAGCTTTTCCTGCTGTGCAGGATGATTTTAATAACACCATCTGGAATAGAGACCATAGTTTTGGCAAATTTGAGGGCTTTCATAAGTAGATCTTCTGTGATCGAGGGGTAAAAATCAACGATATCAAACTTTATGAACATTGATTTCTGATTCAGCTTCAATTTCTTGAACAAAGATATTACCTTTGCGGTATTTTGCCACTGATTGAGTCTGGTCTCAGTGGGCTATTATGTTTTTCCAAGTGCTTTTTGCTAATGATACCTATTTCAGATTTTGCTGGATTTTTCAGTCTGCACTTGGTTTTTTTCCCAACAATTTTCCTCATGGTCTTTCAAAGTAATGTAAGCATTGCGCTCGGCCATGAATTCGATGCGGTCCGCTAGGTTAAGAGAACAGGCTATTTCGTTGGCTTCTGTATTGATATTTTTACAGATATTTTTGTCTGCTTTTTTGTATGTCTTAGTAATGTTTTCTGTTATGATTTAATTGTAGTATTCTTTCGGCATGCTGTACAGGTTGATGGTCTTATCTGCCTGTACTAGGAGATTGTCAGATTGTCTGATTGTCTTGATGTCATCAGCCATTTGTCTCTGGAATGTATTGTGTGAGTACAGGAATTCAATGTTCCGGACCATTTCATTGATATCGCTTTCAAATGCCCTGAGGTGTTCGCCATTGGGGGTGGGGGGGGGGGGGGGTTTGAATATGTGGTTTTGAAGCCATAGTTTTGTTTAGCTGAAATTTGACCTGGGTTTTCGTTATGGAATGCCTTCCATCGCATTCTCCGGAGTAGGCTTTCAACTTTACTTATCAGGCATTTGGTATACGACAGATTACTAGGGATGGGAATGTTTTTCAGAGAATAGTCGAAGTTAGCTTTGTTCATTCTATAGATGTTACAAGTTGATTTTCTGGACAGGGTGGGTTAACAAAAGTGCTCGACAATGTACCTGTCGCTGGAGCTGGTGTAGAAGGTAGAGTTACCCTCCGTATTATGTAACACCGATCAAACTATTTTCATCAATGAATTTTAAAAGTATTTGCAGACACAATGCAGTTAATTGGAAGTGAATATGTCAAATATTAAGCGAGCAATAAGCATTTACATACCCCTACCCCCTTATCGAGGCTATCTGTCCGCCAGTGCCGTGAGTAAAGACGCGGTTGTTTTAAAGGGTAGTATATCCCAAAATAATCAATGTTAACATCTTAATTCATTAATTGGACATACTTGGGGATCTAAAAATACCTATGTAATAAAATCAAAGAGGGGATGCATGGTTACCCTTCTTATATTATGGCTGAAATATGATTATTTTTGTATAATTGTTATAAATAAAAAATGACTTAAGAAAGGGTTTCATTTCCTATTTCTATTGATTGTATATAATATGCTGTACTTACTTGTACAAATAAAGATATATATATATATATATATATATATATATTTAAATGAATTAAAGATATACAGAAAGAAGGAAGGAAAATGAAAGTTCAGTCCATACCTATTACAAAATCGGTTGATAATAAATCAATCAGCGTTTTAACCTCATCGGAGGTCAAATGTGAGATACATATACCATCGTTGCATTCTATCGATTTTGACAGTTTTACAAATTAATGGATGTTGTTACCATCATCAACTGTCACTTAAGCATCTTTATATTTTTAATGTCGCGTTATATCCCATGATTGTCCATCTGACTTTCCAGGTATCGTAAGTTGCCTCCAAGAACACCAATTGAGGTATAATGAGCTCTCTTTGTCAAAAATTTACAAAGTCATTTGCATCACCCTGCATGTTCAGATATGAATTAATAAAGCGTGAGCTGATTATATTTATTAGAGCCATAGAGCCCGCCAATCAATGTACAATATTCTTGTGTGAGTTATATGGTAAGTGCATTAGGTGACGCAGAGCCTTATTAAATGATGTACTTAGTCGATCAATTGACTTAACAACCAGGTTTGGCAGACGTAAAAGGAACAAAAATAAGAGTGAAAAAGTCTGTTCTAAGTCTAGCCGGACAGACATTCGAAATTCACCTTTAAGGTGTTACAGCTTACAATAAACATGACTCTTTTACCGAAGACGTCATTGTTATCTGACAATTTCCAAGTTACTGTATTCCCCAAGAACTGTACAGAATCCTGCCGTCCCAGGGAAACAACATTTAAAACGATTTTATCTGATCTACCTGGATATACCCTGTTAAAAATAACACATTTTGTTTTCTTTGCGGTATATAACGTATCACATTCTTCGGCAAACGTTTCACACTCTTTAACCATCTGTTTAAGTCCCGTCCGATTCGGGCATAAGAGCGTAAGATCGTTGGCATAGCTAACAATACCAGCAAAATAATTTCCAATATAACATTCCCTTATTTGTGAGACGTTTTAAAAGCTCTTCCATATAATTATCAAACAGAAGGGAAAATAATACAGCGCCTGTGCGTACACCATTATTAGCATCAAACTGTTCAGATTCAACATTATTCCATTTTGTCTTAATAACATCTAGTAGATATCTGCTAGCATTCTAATGACACTAAGTGACACATTGCGCTTCTTGAGTAAATGGAACAAATTTGAATAATGTCTGCCTTAAACTAATTTATATTTTTTTTTGCGTGTCTGTAATAAACAGATTTTTAAATTTATATCGACTGTGTTTTTGTTTCCCTGAATCGCATCCTCAGTTGCATTAAACCATTCAAACTGATCACGTTTAGGGTAAAGTCCAGGGGCTAAGAGGGGTCACCGTGCACTCCCTCTGGGATTTTATGACATGGTATTTTTAGATCCCCAAGTATGTCCTAATAATGAATTAAGATGTTAACATTTATTATTTTGGGATACACTATCCTTTTAGGCCATATAAAGACAACTGCGTCATTATGCACGGCACTGGCGTATAGGTAGCCTTGATAAGGGGGGGGGGGAGGGGTATGTAAATGCTCGATTAATATTTGACATATTCACTTCAAACAAACTGTAATATATTTGCAAACAGTCGAAAAAGGTACGTTTTTGGTGACGAAGCAATCAATTATGATATGAATAAAACATACCGAAGAAATTTTACAGATTTTATTCAAACTTTTCGCTGTAATTGATTTTACAATAAATTTTGACATTTCTAAAGTTCTAGTTTATGAATATATTATCCCTTGTCAATCCTGAAAACATTAAAACAATAAAATTATATAGACATCAATGAATAATATAGTGTTACTCTGTGGTGATCACTTTTTTATAACCTGTAAACGATGTTCGGTGTTCCCTTCTTGATGTACGCTTCCCTAATACCATAAAAAGTTATTTTGAAACTTATGTTATAAACGCTAGTAAACTCTTTATCAAGATTATTTTGAATATAAGTGTATAGGAATATTAAACTTTCTCCAAGTATAGCACTAACCCGTGTTATGTTAACCATTTCGTAAAGTCGTGAGGTTTTTGTCCTCATGACCCTATTTTTCCTTTATAACCAGATAATTCATTTCCTGAAAAGCTTAGGCCAAGTGCACCAGGCCTGTAAAGAAAGTAATAAGGAAAGTGTCCACCACATTTTTTAGACAGGTTGCAATTATCAAAGACACTTATTAATGTGGCTTCTACTGCTTTATTATTTTATTTTACTTTGGTTGACGTTCTCTTGTCCGTTTTTATACTTTATTTTTATTTATGTTGTCATTACATACATAGTATGACCGAATACTATCATCGAGCAACATTTTCCCGAACAACACTTTCCCAGTCGTGTTCTCAAAAGGAGATATTCAATTTTAATTTATAAAATCCGTTTATGTGGTGGTGGTAAGTTTAATTTTAGCTGGGAGTAATGATTCACGTTTCACCAACTGGATGCTTGCATCACAGATGAGCTTAGATTACCAGAACATAAGCGGCTAAAATAAGTCACAACTGTGCATGCGAGTGGGATAAACTTACTCCATGTTCAGAAATTTGCACTTTTCTCTTAGTACCTTTGACCGACATAGTCTCTTCCCCTCCTAGGACAAAAATATTACCTCTGAATACTGAATATTCCTTCAATCAAAATCATATTATGTTGATCTCGGTTACCGGTTAATATTCCTGGCGGACATCAAACAAAGACATATATTGGGCTTGTCACGATGAAAAGGGGGAATAACCACTTGTGAACAAACGTCATTCTAGTAAAATATGGTGATTCTCTAATGATAAATAATGTAAGGGCTGGGCCTGCGTCCTTGTGTGGTACAGTGTTGGTAAAATGAAAGGGCTAGGCCTGCGTTCGTTTGTATTATAATGTTTGTTCATTGTAAGGGCTAGGCCTGCGTCCTTTTTGTAGGTTATTGTTTGGTAAAGTGTAAGGGCTTGACCTGCGTCCATGTATGGTACAGTGTTGTTAAAGTGTAGAGGCTAGGCCTGCGTTCATTTTGTAGTATAGTGTTTGGTAAAGTGTAAGGGCTAGACCTGCGTCCATGTATGGTACAGTGTTGTTAAAGTGTATGGGCTAAGCCTGCGTCAATGTTGTAGTATAGTGTTTGGTAAAGTGTAAGGGCTATGCCTTATTCCATATTGTAGTATCATGTGTATAAAGTGTAAGGGCTAGGCCTGCGTCCATTTAGTAGTATAATGTTGGTAAAGTGTAAGGGCTAGGCCTGCGTACATTTTGTAGTGTAGTGTTTGGTAAAGTGTAAGGGCTAGGCCTGCGTACATTTTGTAGTATAGTGTTTGGTAAAGTGTAAGGGCTAGGCCTGCGTACATTTTGTAGTATAGTGTTTGGTAGAGTGTAAGGGCTTGGCCTTATTCCATGATGTAGTATTGTGTTGGTAAACTGTAAGGGGCTAGGCCTGCGTCCATTTTACAATGTGTTAGTGCTTCCCTTTGCTTTTAGAAAAGAGGGTCCTGTGACCTTTACGTTTCACCTTGTGAGTCAAAAATGAAAAGGAACCTTACTTTTTTATCGCTATTTCATATGTAAAATATCGTAGGCTTGCATAATAACTTTGGCTTATAACATATTAAGGATTTATCCGTTTGTACTGTGTAACCGGCGCTATAATATATTAAGCGCTTATCCGTTTCTACTGTGAAGCGGGCATTATTTTAAGGGCTTATCTGTTTGTACCGTGTTACCGGTGTTATAATATATTAAGGGTCTATCCTTTTGTACTGTGCAACCGGCGTTATAATATATTAATGTCTTATTCGTTTGTACTAAGTATTCGGCGTTATAATATATTAATGGCTTATCCGTTTGTTTTGTGTAACCGGTGTTATAATATATAAAGGGCTTATCCGTTTATACTGTGTAACCGATGTTATAATATATTAAGGGCTAATCCGTTTGTACTGTGTAACCGGTGCTATAAAATATTAAGGGTCTATCTGTTTGTACTGTGTATCCAGCGATATAATTTAAAAAGGGCATATCCGTTTGTACTGTGTAACCGGCGTTATAACATATTAAGGGTTTATCCGTTTGTACTGTGAAACCGGCGTTATAATATATTAAGGCATATCCATTTGTAATGTGAAACCGGGCTAATATATATTAAAGGCTTATCCGTTTGTAATGTGTTACCGGCTTTATAAAATATTGGGGCTTATCTGTTTTTAACGTGTTACTGGCGCTATAATATATTTAAGGTTTATCGTGTTATACCATGTATCCGACGTTAAAATATATTTGGTCTTATCCGTTTGCACTTGGTTACCGGCGCTGTAAAGCATAAAGGATTACACTTGGACTCGGAGCAATCTGCTGTGTATAATGGCATTTTTGGTGTCAAATGTCTTACATATACACGAGAAACATTTGTCATTGAATGAGACAATAATACATGCGTTTCAGGCTTACGTTTATTGTAATGGCTACAGTATGACTAGTTCAACTAATAATATTTAGCAAAAGTAAAGATCTAGCTTTATGAATTTAAGTTCATACTTGACGTTTACATAAACTTTTCGTTATAGCTTATTTCTGCTTCAATATCTTTCTTATAAATGTGTCAATAAAAGAAACATAACAAATCTATGTAGAAAGAAAATACGTGTATATATTAAGAAAAAAAAGAATCTAAAACATGAGCATTTATAAATTGTTCTTTCTTATTTCGATTACAGAGATAAAACTGCGTTTTATTATCAACTGAATACCAGACTGTATGATAATTAAGCGCGATGAATAGTTAATAAAGTGTCAGTCGAATGTCATGTCCTTCAGCTTGTCATGTATCTTCTGGAAACGCGAAACTGTGCAGGTTTTGCAGAGATAAATATCAGGAGCTTTAACTGAGTAAGACGTTCTTCTGTCGTATCTTATTTCTGTCCTAAAGACAGCAGCTCCGTGGTCGTCTCTGTGATCCTGTCCGCATTGTATACAGGTGTTCTTACATCGACCGCATTCAAGTTTGAGTTTCATTTCATCACATAATTGTTTCAAAGTGTTCACCAACGGCTCATAACGTTCAGCTTTATCAAGCAGAAACTCTGCACAAACATCTGTTATCAGGTTATCAAAATTATAATTTTTTTTTAAATCTGCAAGTGGGGACCGCTTGGCGTACTCCATACATTTTCTTTCCAGTTCTTTCAGACCATATTCTCTCGCTAATATGAGGTTACAGATAGAAGCAGACTTGGTGAGTAAAAGCTTCTCACACATCTTCATCATTCCCTTCATCTGGTATTCCCTCGCGAGCGGCAACATGTCTGCTACACAGCTTTCTGCAAAGTTACAAACTTGAGTAAACATAATCTTTTATGAAACATATTTTATGCGGTTACTACTGCAGATAAAACTGTTATCTGCAGTTTCTTTGATCCAATTGTGACTCGTGTAAAATTTGAAAGCGAATGCTTTGAATACATATATATATATATATATGTGTGTGTTAAATTTGCCAATAACCTATAATTTTTTTGAGTTTATTATTGTATTTTAAAAAAGTGCCTGAATAAAGGTTTTGCTTAATCAGTAGAGTCTTATATGTAAGGATTATATCAAGCATATTCTCAAAAAACTTTCTCATACTTTTTTATCTTAAGTAGAGGATGTACACATAAGCATTTTCAATGGCCCTACTGCTGAATCTAGGTACGTTTTTGAAGCGGTAGAAGATTAAAGTGGACTTGTGAGCGATCAAAGAAGCCGGAGTTTGTATCAGTTTTCACACATGCATTCAAATAAGCGTGTATGTATGCGCCTAAGAGAGAGAGAGAGAGAGAGAGAGAGAGAGAGAGAGAGAGAGAGAGAGAGAGGGGGTTATCTTAATTATATAACTGTTAACTACCATCTCTAGACCCTGCAAGGTCCTGAAAATTGTTACCATTGTATAACATTACCGTCAACATCCACCTCTGGATTATGAAATATCTGGAAAAGCTTTAGCATGCTGTCGTATGTCTTCCCAGGTAACCGTATGGCTTTTGAATTCCTTTCCTTGAAGTCTCCACGGAGCATGGCCTTGAACACTGGGGACTGGATACACAACACCTGACTGCAAACATGAATTTCTTTTTCTTCCACAAGAAATACGATGTCGCTTTCATCCCATGGTTTTGACAAATCTTTCCCCGTCTCCGCTTCAGTGTCAATTCCGGTTGGCTTGGCTATCCTGGGCTCCTGGATATCCGTCATACCTGCACTGAAAGCAATATATTTAAATGGTTGGACTGAACGCTATATAAGGTAAGACCTATCTTGATTCAGGCCATGACTCGGACATAGGTAAATGGTAACTAAGACTTTTCTTTAGGTAACGAACATTCGCGGGCATTCGCGGACTGATTGTAAACCATTTTGCTTGGCATACGGAGGATCCATAAGTAGTGCGGTTACGGGGAAACAATACGGAAACAAAACCAAATATATTTATTCTTCTGCATCTCTACTCAGTGAAGGAACAAGCTTCATTTTACTTAAAGAACAAAGAGTGTAGTTTGTTTAAAAAATGGAAATTATGAGCAGTGAGTATAGGTTTCATATAGGCTTAGCTAGCTGGCTACAAAAAGGTTTTGGTGATACAGGTTTTTCCCTTGATTCCTTATAACTGCCATAAAAAAACAATGAAAAGGCTCTTAAATGTCCTTTAATGCTCACTTCTGCCACTATAAAAAATATATCAAGGATTTACAACTTAAAAGTGCTTTCCCTTTCGGTCAAATTTGAATACGTCTTTGATTTATTTAACTGACTTTAGGTACATTATATAATGTGCTTTTATAAATTATAATTAATAATTGTCAAACCTGGCTGGTCTATGATTTTTTTTTCACCTCTAGATGTTACATACACTGGTCATGAACTAGCAATGGTACGTCCCCTTATTATTTTTATATATTGAGAAAAAAATATTTGTTTTGCTGAAATTTAAAACTCATACTAAAAAAAAAAAAAACAAGTGCGCATCGGCGACGGATGGAATACACGATGTTAATGATGATCTATACATCGAAGCTCAGCGAAACACATTGAAAGTGGTATACAGCGCGGTGGTCAGAAATAGATCTCCAGGAAAAACTGGAGGTACAGCTGGCGTTCGCGGAGAACTTTACCGAAAAAAATAATTTTTGACGACGTCGTGAATGTTATTGCAAGAGCACCGAGAACAGGATTCCGCGCGCTCTCCGCGTTCGCTCTATTTACCTCCATTTATTCAAGTGTGCCGACCCGCTTTCTGGGCGGCTTTTAAATATGTTTCTTAAGTATAAGAGTAAAGCGGCTATGAAAAGGCATAAACAATCAAACTTTTCACTGATGTAAAGCTGAACCAAGGCTGTGAATGTAAATATTCATTTACCATTTGTTAACTCTTTATCCTGTTACACATGACCAATCATGATTAATAAAAAATGTTATTGCCATGTTATGGCAAGAATATTATATTATATTAATGCAGAGGAAGAGGGTTTAGCCTGCGGAATGGTCGACATTAAGGGACGCCACATTCGGTAGCTATACTCATAAACTAAATCCTGGTGAAAACTCTGGAGAGAAACATTTCGTTTCAAGTGAGATATATTTTTTAAAGTGTTCATAAAATTTGAAATATATTTATATATACATTGAACATACTGTCATGTTGTGCCTCATCTCCTTCTGGATGGGCAAAAGTAAACCACACCTCAATCTGTTGATAACTTCCTTAGCTACATGATACTGATAATTCTGGAGAGATATCTTTTTTTCTCCGTGTGTATGCTATTTTCAATAAATAAATATTTTTATAAAACAAAATATCTGGTTCTGCGTAATCCCATACGGGATGGGTGAAATTAAACCACACCTCAGGCTGTAGATATTTTCCATTGCTACAGGATGATTAAAACTCTGGAGAGGTACATTTCAAGTGAGATATCTTTTAACAAAGTGTGCAAATTATTTGAAATATATATATATAGTAATGCATTGAACAAATTATCAGGCTTTGCCCAATCCCCTTCGGGATGGTAAACAATAAGTGAAAACTCATTCTTTATACATTTACTCATTAGCTAAATCGTGGTGAAAGTTTTTGAGAGATACATTTCGTTTCAAGTGAGATATCTTTTTTAAAGTGTTCATATTATTTGAAATATATATATATATATATTAACACATTGAACAAATTTTCAGGCTGTGCCTCATCCCCTACAGGTTTTTGCGAAATTATACCATACCTCAGTCTGTAGATAACTGCCTGGGCTACAGGATGATGAAAACCCTGGACTGTTATATTTCGTTTCAAGTGAGATATCTTTTTTCAAAGTGTGCATATCATTTGAAATATGTTTATCATTATATTGAACACTTTGAAGATATCTCACTTGAGAGATTCAGCTCTCAGAATAAGGCGTCACTTTTTGTCAACCATCCCGTAGCGGACGAAGCACAGCCTAATAATTTGTTCAATATATTAATATATATATCTTAAATTATATGCAAACTTAAAAAAATATCTCACATAAAACAAAATGTATCTCTCCAATTTTCACCGTCTTTTGGCCCATGAAGTTATCTACAGAATGAGTTGTGGTTTAACTTCGCCCCTCCCGTAGAATAATTTGATCCCGATGATTTGTATACAAAAATACATATTTTGCTTAAATCGCATGCACACTTAAAAAATCTCACTTCTCGAGAGTATTCACCATCCTGTATCCGAATATTAAAAAAATTGATATCTTGATATCTTGGTTTAAATTTTATCCATCTTCTAAGGAAAATTCCCATTTCACTTTTGTTTTGTTTTCATATTTTTTCTGATATTTCGATTGTTTAATTTATATGTGTGTATATATTTCTTCTGAAGTATTATTATAATATAATATTTTTACCTTTACATGGTTATTATATTATTATTCATGATGTGGTACATAATAAAACAATTAATGTAAAGCCTTATGTTTTCTAAACGTACTCATATGCCGCCCAGCCTGCGGGTAGACACACTCTTATATACGGAGGTAAATGGAGCGAAAACGGAGAACGCCCAGAATCTGGTTGTCGGTTCTCTTGCTAAGACTTCCACGACGTCTTTTGACTGCCCTCAAACTTTACCGTAACACGTTGTTACGTATAAACCTGGTCTCACCCTACTGTTTAGTATTG
Organism: Sipunculus nudus; assembly: GCA_026874595.1. Classification (NCBI taxonomy): domain Eukaryota; kingdom Metazoa; phylum Annelida; class Sipuncula; order Golfingiida; family Sipunculidae; genus Sipunculus; species Sipunculus nudus. The sequence continues at coordinate 59,467,571 of CM049322.1, read as the reverse complement.
GATGGTCTCACATCATAAAGCCATGCCTATCTCAGTAAGTGGTGGATTGGGTTCGAGTGCTCTGCAAGGAAGGGTCTTGGCTAAGGGGGGGGGGACGAGGCGCTGCATGACTATAAATGTTTACTCCCTGGCTAACTTATATACTTACTGTTATTCTGTTAAAAATTGCGCCTGTGATACATCAGTCCGTGAGAATTGCATCCACTTGTCTTCTACGTCTGTGTGATGTGATCACGAGTCTGCTGGGGAATCCCCTTTCGCTGGACTCATTTCCCAGAATGAAAGACGACAGGCCGGGCTTACAGCGACTTCTGGGGGAACCCATAAACATGATTATGACAAGCCTAAGTTTTCAGAGACTGGTCTTTATTTTCTGAGAGCTACGGGCCTGAATTATGTCGTGTTTTCCCCGAAAATTCTTAAATAAATAGAGAGATGAGATTTTTGCAATCAGGAGTGTCCGACTTAGGTAGCGACTTGCCGTTTTTGAACCGGCTCTAGAAATTGGATCGAAAATACAGAGAAATTCTACAGTTTGGATTACACTCCAAAACATATCACCGTGCTTTCTTCGGGTTGATGTTAAACTATAATGACCAGTCCTTGATGTTCACTTAGAAATAACACTTTGTCCTTTATCCCCAAATCACAAAATTAAGCAAAACACCTTTTGTCTCCTTGATTGTTTTTATATGGTTTGATACTTGACGCCAATACAAAAGCATCGATAACAGATGTTCATGTTTGTTAAGTAATAACCAACAACAAGTATATTGTTCAACATTGGTCTGGCTTGGATTTCACTGATTACAACAAATGATCAATGCCAGTGTATGAGATATAATGAATTTATAGTGATGGAAATTTTTTTTTTACAAAAATATACAATATAATATTTACTAACAGAAACATTTTCTGTGATTGTTGTTTGGGTGGCAACCATTCTATATTTATGATAATTACAAGCTTGAAAAGGAATATAGAAAGCAGGGAAGATAAACTATTGAACACATTTTCAGCATCATAAGTTTAATCTCATAATAAATTAATTTATAAACTATATATATATACGTGTAAAATATTTTTCGTATTTTTTTAATAGTAGCAAAAAGGGATGCTTGATGTTATAATTTCCGGATATCAAATAAACATTTTTTTCCATGTTGATTCTAATAAGCATTAGGCTGAGATGATTCGCTATCACGGTTTAAAGGGCCCAGGTAATAGATGTGTTTTTATGAGCTTTTCAAGAGTCCCCGCCACGGCACCCATCGTGTTTGGACTAACACAGGCAATAATGGAATATGGAGTTTTCCTGACAAATGTGCACACACAAAATGAGCACTTATCAACTTATTATAATATTCACGCATATTCCATTTTTGTATCATTGATTACTATTCCAAGTAAACGCTTCAATAAAACAACATCAAATAGTTGGTTCACTTTTGATGAAAATGGTTATTTACAATGAGGACATGTTTTTTTTATAAAAATCATTTCTTTATGAACAGTTGATGAAAATATAAATTTATGCATTAAGTAAGCAGGTAGAGCCGTGTATCCCTTGCGAGAGAAAGGAAGTTTTAATTTTATTATTTTTATTTTAATTTTATTATTTGAAAACAATAAAGTCTATATTATACCCAATGTTATCTCGACAGGTAAATAATATCTCAACCGCCTGATTGTTATAAATCAAATTGCAGAAATATATTGTCACTCAACGTTATCTCGACAAAGCTATAACATATCTCAAAGTCAGCCTATTTATTTCATTTTCAGGCGTTAGTCAGAGCTTTTTTCAAACTATCATCTTATAAAAGACGACAGGAGAACGGATACATTGTACAAACTGTTACAATAGACGTCTTGTTTCCGAATGTCGAATTTCCGAAATTCGTTTTTCGTAAAATTAAGCTAAGGAACCAAAAATGTATTCATATATATATTTTTAAGCATGTAAATACCTTAAATAAACATTTGTAATTACGAGTCATAAAGTGGTGACACTTATTAGTTAGTTTATAAGTTTATCAGTTAATAAGTTTATAACCTGGCCAATGCGGCCAGGGCAAAGTTGTGAACACTAAAGATAGCCCTGCAATGCTAGGATCCCTATAACTCTATATCTATATACCATATCTCGTTTGTACTCAAGAAAGCATAGTTCGTCGGCTTGGGCTAGGTTTTACTCGCCCTTGCATTGCAATTTACTCGTTTTGCGTTTGCGGCACCGGCGTCGCCAGTTTGCTGTTAAAATTTATCGAGCTTTAGCAACGGCGATGTCATTTGACATTTCCCTCCGGTGAATTGGTTAAAAAAGGGACACGCACGAATCCATAAAACAGATCAGACTAATTTTACCGATCAAGCTCTGCAATAAACTCAATATTTTTAATGTCCCAATTGTAAATTATGTAGGTCGAAAAGAAACACGGTGTTCCCTCAGTAAAATGTTTTTGAATGTTTGTCCCCAACGCTTTCGGAAAAATTGGGCTTAGCTGTACTTATATTAGCTCATATGGTAGACGGAGAATATGAGTAAGGTCAGGTGGAATATTGACCAGGAGGGCAGTTCAGGGTATGTTTCTTTTAACAATCAGTGTATCTTGTTAAGTATGTTTGTATGTATATAGCTCGGTTTTACGAAATGATTAAGTTTTTACACAAAGCTTCCATTGAAAGCACGGATAAAGTAGAGTTTTGCGATTCGTTTACATTGTAGGTAAATGATAACACATCGAGCGAAAAGAACATACATTATCATTAATAAAATCAACTTATCAAGATTAATTCATATTCTTATTTCAATTTGACGGTTACATTGATCTAAAACATCTCCATCGCAGATTTTATAAGGGGTAGAGAAAATATCTACATGACAAGAGCAGATGCTTCTTGATGTTTATGACGTACATATGGGCCTGTCTATAATCAATGCTTTTCATGTATTTATGAATGCATTAAAGCTGTGAGGTTTGTTGATCAAAAAGAGTAGGAGAGACAGAGATGCGGTTAGAGCAGGCCATGTGAGCCATAATCTAATTGTACTTATATACCAGTAAAACTCAACGTCGAAGTTACCTATGTGGAATATGTAATAAGTGTAAGATCTCGTACAATAAAATAGATATGACCTTTATAAATTTCTTTTTTTTTATTATACAATATTACACTCAATTACAACAAATTCTCAAGAATACACATAACATCAAACAAACAAAAAAAGCCACAAATAACAAATATTAATACAACTATCAGGCAAAAAACATTAAATAAATGGTGTCTAACAAAGGTAACTTATTAACTATATGTACCAGCAGTTCTGTATGTATATGCACATATATACATGCATATACATATATACATATACATATATATATATATATTGAAACGACAGTGGTACATGATTTTACATTTATCTTTAAAACTTTTCACGGAATGTGGCTCGTTTTTAATTATGTCCCTTTCAAGATGATATACATTTTTTAATTCTTGCTTTATCTGTACCCAGTCAATTTTGTTTTCAGTGAAGCGTGTAGTATATGTAATATATTTCACTGATATGATCAACAAGTAATTTGTAAAAGTAATCCATCTATCTTTCCCAGGAGGACATCCTCCTCACTAAGCTGAATGTCCTGTCCAGTTTTCTCCTTAAACCATACAAGAAACGATTTCCATACTGGAATTAAGTGAGTGCAGGACTAGTACAGATGGTCAATGGTCTCAATATCATTGTTACAAAATGTGCATTTATTATCCGTTTTAATCTTCCATTTATGTAACCAATAGTTGTTTACTAAAGAGTCATGCAACATCCTATATTTAAAAAACCTATGCTTAACATTCAAACATACATGGAAAGGAATGCGAAATATAGTCTTCCAATTTAAAGTCACACTGTCAATATATCTACTAACCTTTGGGGGTTGTATAGAGTTATGTTTCTTCTTCACATAAAGTTAATACTGACAATTTGTTTTTCTTCTGACAAAAGGTATGTTATCTTCAGTTAATATTCCAATTTTTGGAGCCTCTAATTTTATTTTTTCATGAGAGTTAATCTATGTATATAGATATTTCTGTAAAACACTTATAATTCCTCCCCACTGCATATCAAATTTTGGTAAAACCCTACGTTTCTGCCATACACTAAATGGAATAATTTTACCTTTTCCATCTAACAAATCCCTCACATACCATGTACCAGCATAGAAAAGTTTTTGATTAAAATGAAATAGCCATTTTTTCATAAGAACAATAAAAAACCAGATGTGGTAGTGAGCAAGATTTCCCCATATTATCATCCCACAAAAGTTTCCATGCACTCCCAGTTCCACAAATATATATTTTTTATTCCTCTATAACCTGCATGTGTTGATAATAGATTCTAAATATGGGGCTTTTAATCCACCAAGCTTTATATCCGGAATAAGATTTTTTTTAACTTTCTCGCTCCTTCTATTCCAGATAGACCTAAATATTATATTATTTAAACTTTTAATGACCTCTTCTGGGATTGAGAGGCTTGAAATCTCTAACAGGCATGTTATGGATGGTCCAGGTAAAATAAACAGTTGTATTATATATTTTAAATAACAAATGTACAGCGGAAGTAATCATTCCGTTAATAACGAAAATGCTTTATAACTGAATCTAGGTGCAAGTTAAATATCACAGTCGAATATTGTAACATATTAATTAATACTTGACTGTAAATCTAATTGGATTAGCATTACTTACGGTTTATACTTTATGTCCGTAATATGGTCATTTTAAGATGAACTGTTGAACTATAACAATAACGGACAACTATTATCCATGGAGCGTCGTCCAGTTTTGCGCTTCTGCTCTGCAGCTGTACTAGTTCTGAGATACCTTAAACATTGGTACAAGCTGGTGGCAACATTCCAGGTCTTTATTATATTTACTTTATGTATAATTACCTATCTGAGTTAAAAGTAAAGGAGCAGAAGAAAAAAAAACCAAAAAAAAACATGCAAACAACTACAAAGCTTAAACGTCAATGGAGGATCACTTTCGAAATATTATTACCATACTGAAGTAAAAAAATGTGAAGCATTCTTCGAACTGAACAAGACGGATGGTATACCAGCAAGGCAGTGTATAGTTTGTTACAAGAAAAATCATAATTTTGAGGAGATTTTGTTCAACTTTTCAAAAAGTTGCACCGAGGTCCACTTCCATTTTAGCCAATGAAAAGTATAAAACATTTGGAAGGATAAAAAGTGGAAATATTTATTAAATCTCATGGGTCAAGATTTTCCTTTGAAAACCGATTTGGAGCTGGTACATATATTAAAAGCATTTAATGGATCAAACGACATAGACGGGACACTTCGCAAGTAAGAACCCTTTATTTTATTGACAGTTTTGTCCTATCATTGTTTCAGTGAAATGAGAACCAAAAACTATGGAAATGTTAATATATAAATACCTGCTGTATTTTTATTACCAGGGACGGACCTTGATGAGTTAAAGGCGAACATTGCGTCTTTCCATAGACGTGAGATAAATTCGATTAAAAATGATCAAATAATAACTGTATTTTATGTATTTTTAAAAAATCAAATATTGTGCACATATTGAATATTGCACTGCGAGCAAAGGATTAATTTGTCTGAGGAATGTTCTTAAATATTATAAAAGTGTGAAAAGTACACATTTTTTTGAATTCCCAAACACATTTTTGGTTGACAGGTATACTTTAGATGTCACATGAAATCCATTTTGTTTTAAAAAGACGCCAAGAAAGCCATTAATTGTCCATCACCTATAATAATATAAAACCTTTTCACTTTTTATGATTCAGTCAGGCAGCTCAGGTCATTTGACCAAGGACTTTAAGTGGTTTCTAAGGCACGAAGTGAGAAGTGTCGTTTAAGAGCCTTCACAGATGTGGCACCAAGGCTAAAGACTGAACAACCACAGTCAGAGTTTCACCATCTCTATCTTCTTAATAAATAAATCTTAAACTTACCTCTTTATGTCAGATTCCTTGAACTCAGGGTCCACAGAGGTTTTACACGATTATACGGTGGACTTTTGTGTGTGCTGACGAGACATGATGTTATTGAGTCTTTACTCAGGGCGGGGCTTGCAATAAGTGAACCAGCACTAATGTAATAAAACCGATGTTATTCTAAATATATCAGTTGAGCTGTGTATATGTAACACCCGTGTAAAACTAACTGAACGGGGACAAAATGTAACTGTCAGATTTGTTAAGAAACGTAATATACAAAGTGACAGCTCTATAAATTTGTTATTTTATCATTTACATACAGTAAGTATGTTAGATATGCTAAGGTAAATGCACACGTATGTTTTAAGGCAAGGGTTTTGTTCGATTATAAGGAATCGGTATACCTAGCGGAAAAAGTGGATCAAAAGGGCAAGGTGGATACCATGTTTTATTCAACGCAGCCTTTTTTGGGGTTTAGGCATTTTTTGGCACTGGGCCCCCCACCTCCCACCCCGTTCGGACCTTTTGAACCAAATACAGCACAAACAACTGAAACTGGCACGACCTCCCATTTGTCAGACTATTAGGCTACAGAAGACAGCACAACGAACAAACCCGGCACTTCCCTTAGTCCGACCATTGGGTTACAGAAGACAGCACAAACAACACAACTATGTGCTGGCGGGTGTAATTGGGGTAAAGCTTGCCGATGATTCTAGACTATATGTATGCATATAAAATTTTGGTAGCTTTTTCATTTACGTGCGTGTGTAAAAATTTGCATGGATGTTTTCAATTTCACGAAAATTTAAAAAAATAATTTTGGTAGAGTTTTCATCTTTATAATCCACATAATATGCTGACTTTCTAACAAAAATCAGAATCTTATCATACCACTGTTTTCACTACCACTTATCAGAACATACAAAATGAACTCCAATATGCAATATTTAACCTGCAAACTAATATTTTCGTTGTTCGATCTTGGATATTCAGAACAGACAATACCTTTCAGATACACAAACATTATTTCTTTGTCCGACCAGTCAATTTGTCGGATCAGAGGGGTATTACTATAAATTGTCCCAATGAATGCTAAAATGTTATTCTTTGTTACATATTTCTCATAATGTGTTTGGAGGCTAATAATTAAATGAAAGGGAACAGTAACATAATAAAACGGCAATTATGCATGCATTAGAGCACTGATGAGAAACAAATTATTGGCAAATTGTCTACAGCTGTTACCACTCCATGTTCGAATAATCATTGAGGCTTCAACTGTGATTATTGACAAACGTAAGGTTCCGGTAAAAATTAATATCAAAATCGGAGTTCTTTTCCTGAAGTGTACGATTCACATACCTCTGTTCAGCACATTTAACTGCGACTGGAGCAAGTTAAATTCCCTTCAAACACCTTATTTGGAGCAATATATGCAATATATAAGGGAAACACATTTAATGTGTATGATAAATTCAATATGTTCTGTAACCCACCAAAATGTATTTGGGAAACACATAGAAATGTTTGGGAACACATATAGATGTGTTTTATCTAGGACGTGGCATTAAATATGTAGAGAAACACAGGAATTGTGTATGATAAACGTAATGTGTTTGAAAAGCATTTGATGTATTCTGCAAACTTTCCATATAACTTGCATGGTCTTAAGACTGGAATAAAAAAATTACGTAGTAAAGAATAAAGTATCTAATCCATATTATGCAGCTGCATTTGCACCTGTAACACAGAAAACATGTAACAAAGGCATTAACAAAAATTTGAACCATTTATTATAATATTTTCACTTATTTTTACCAAGTTTATGAGCAAATAGATTATAGCCATTGTCCTTATCGCATCCTACAATATACAAAGAGATACATGGGGGTATATGTGTAGAGTGCATGCTGCCGAAATGTCAGTTCAATGCGTCTGCAATAATTATACAGTCAGCTACGATGTAGCTCTCTGGGATCACCAGCAGTCTTGAGACCGCTTAATTCCGCACCTTTTCTTGAAGAGCATAAAAACTTGGATGGGCTTTATTCCTATAAAAGGAGAAAAGGAACGTATGAAAAAACCAAAAACAATCAGGCATGAAATATTTTGGAGTTGTATATTAGCATTCAATGTGACATATTCTCTGATAATTATCTATGTGTGTGTGTGTTTGTGGATGTATATATTTATATGGATGTGTATGTACGGTATGAAATGTATAAATAACCCATGAGTTTTAAAACGAATGTTGAGTTTAGAAACAAAGAGTAAACTTCCTATGAGTTTCTACAAAAGTTTAAAAACTGTTTATCGGGATCAACAGTAAAACGCTTCCTATCTCATCTTATTTCCTCTGGAAAAGTTCCAAGAACTGTACAAAGCTGATGTCAGACAACTCAACCTTAAAAAATATTCGATTTATTTAAAAAATAATATTAATTCAATTTTAAATTTTCGCTATGGTGACTTATATTCAATTGAGCTAAAAATATGAAGATGTACAAATCTCTCTACCAATTGTTTAGAAATATTTTAATATGAATATTGTTAACCCAATTTGTGACACAAGAGCATCACAGAAAGGATCATTAGTCATATTAAATATAAATTATTCAATCTTGTCAATACTGGTCAGTTCATGTGGAGATTATATTTTATACAAAAAGAAACAGAAGCAAGGATATTCATCTAATTAAATACAAGAATACAAAATATTTTCCTTGTTTCCGATCATCTTCTTTTGGGGAAGCATCTCTAAAAGTATTAATGTAGTAGTATTTGAAAAGTCCTCAAAAACAGCAGTTCTGTCCAGTGATTCTGTGAAGTACACAACGTAATTAAACCAATTAGATATTTTCATCACCTTGACATACTCGCTGGACCGGCACTGATTACCCCGGCATTATATATATATATATATATATATATATATATATATATATATATATATATATATATATATATATATATATTTCTGACACATACTTACATGGCACGCATACACCTGTGTATAAAATTGTGCGCGTATTCGTGTGTGAGAATAGTAAAAAAGTCAGATAACAGTCATACAAACCTAGTGGGGGGGCACATATGTAGTTAAATCACCAACATAACAAACGTGTTGCTGTATATAAGCACGCTGTGACGGTGACAACGACCTTATAGGGTACATACCTGACCCCGTATTCCCAAACAATTATTATTCTGCCAGTTCTGCCAGTTCAGGCATATACGCATAAACACGCAAATAGAAACCGTTACGTATGCGTGATGAACACAAATTTTGTAATAGAGATTAAAAAAAAAAAAAAAAAAACAGATTCTGTAATACAAGGCAGCGGGAAATGTCTAGGGGAATAAATAAAGAAGTCAGTGTTCTTTGTTAACAAATAACTATAATTTATTCCTATAACAGCCCTAACAATACAATACACTAAATCAATACAGTAACACAGCGTTATAGCAACAAGTCAATACAATCACACAGAAACATAATAGTACAGTACCTCGATACCAACAGTGTCACCAAGATAAGTCCTTTGAATGTGAACTCTCGGAGAATGACAGTCCAGTGGAAAGTTCTTGCAACAACACAGAAAGTAAACTGAAGTCCAAATGTATAAAATCAAGGAAAGTTCTTGAAAAAATCTATAATTGCCGCATTCGTCGAATAAGGTCCTGACACACGCTTCTGCGTCCGCTGGAATCTGCTCTGCTGTCTGCCCTCTTGTTCTAAAAAAGCCCTTATATACCTTCACACCCTAAGCCGGGAACCTTCCACTTCTCGAACAGTCTATAAGGACCCTACTCAACAGTAAACACGCGTTTCAGGAATTCGATAGAAAGACATCGCTGTGTATCTACACATACTAGGCTCATCACGTGACTCACGACCAAGCGTGAAAACTCAAGGCCAACATGACGAGAGCTCAATCAGTACGGAATGTAACAACAACACGAGTTACGCCCGTGACACATAATAGAGCACCTGTAACAAAACACAACTATTTTTTTCACGAATATACGCAAATACGCATAAACACCCACATAGAAACATCCCTTAAAGATACATCCTATATCAGAATATCAAGCTTTCAATCCCTCTTGGCTTTGTGTAAACGTGATTATACCATTTTACATGACAACCTACACGCACACTTGCATCCAAAAGGACCGGATGTTTTACACTGTTATATCTGAAACACGATTGTGTAGTCAAAACAGGATATTCAGGGAGACGAAGACATAAATGCCTAGAAATGTATGAGATAATAGACAATTTTATAGGAATTTATAGGGGGACCACTTGTAAAATATTCGTTTTCGTGTCATGTTGTTTACTACTTATCTGCTGGCAATGGGAAAAACATCCGGGTGTTCTTCTTCCTAACGGATTGGTTTACAAAATGGAAAGTGTCTTTCCGTACACGTACGCTTTGCCTGAACAGCGTTATTACGACCATTGTATAAATATATGTATATGTGTTTACAACAAAGCTGTCTGATTAATATTGATGGCAAAAGTGATCAAAAATACTTTAATTTTATAGCTTATAGAGGAAACAACTTTTAGTGTCATTTTACCCATTTCCTTTCCTGTAACCGGCATAACAATAAATTCCAAAAGTAGCTCGTGGAACACGAATATATTAAAGATAAATTGGCGCGTGAGAACTGGTGATTTACAGATCAGGGAAAATACTTAGTTATTGTTGCCTCCGTTCCAGTCAAACCACAGGTCATTTTACGGATCACTTACATCTAGAATCTACTGGAGGAAACAAAAAAATACCGACCTAATTCATATTTATTGAAACTCCGCCTGGCTTGACAAGGACACTTCCAACATATGGCGTAATGAAAAATTACAGATAGTTGATTGGTTTATTTGGTCACATGATAAGTGTTAGATGTATCGCTCCTGGAATTTCATACATGTTGGTCTTGTTGTGTTTGGCATTTTGAAGCAAATACGAACCAGACCGGTTAAGGCGTAACTAAAATTGCGCATGACCAAGATGACGTACATTGAATGACAAGTAATTAACTGCTCCTTCGACAGTATGCTGTTTCGACTGTTACTAATGTTCAATTGCTTTTGGACAGCTAAAGCACTATTTTCGAATCGCATGCAATGGCACGAAGACCGATATCCATTTCATATTATCGTGGCTTCATTTGAACTCCAACAATTATCCTTGTGGGTTTTATGTGCCATGCATTGACCTATCTTGGTTACGTGTCCATCTTGGTATCCAATAAGTGGAAACAGCTCAGATGCGTTGCAGTTTAGGTGGACACTGTTGTTATCTCCACTTTTTTATTACTATAAAGCTGATAATGCTTCACATGGCTATGCGATAGCATTTAACATCACATGACATATATGACTTCCCTGTTGCATGTGAGCCATTTGCGTCCTTTTACTATACTAAGCACTCTTGTTTGAAAAGATTACACGACATGAACACGTAACCTAGATAACAGAACGCAGGCAGGCCAGCACAAGAACAGGTAACAACTCATTATCGATTACTACCTACATATAAACGTAGACTGAATAAACCTAATCATTGTATGGGAGACGGCAATAAAAAACGCATAAATGTCAGGACAACACACACAAAATATGTTGCTTAGGCACCCGGACACCAGTTGCAGTGTGTGTGTGTGTCGGGGAGTGCTTTTGTGTCGGGGCGTAGGTAACTTTCTAACCTCTGACCAAGCCCCCCTCCTCCCCCCGCCCCCCCCGCAAAAATATCTTGGATCAGGCCCTGCACTTTGTATCTTATTTTATGTATCTAGGTAAGGTATTTTAAAATGTAACTTGAATAAAATATTTATATTTTGAGAAAACAACTTCAAATATTTGATAGACGAAAAGGACAGAGAAAAGCTCCGCCATTTCAGTTGATTACATGATTTAAGCTTATGAAGCCTTCACATTAATTGTACAAGGTATGACTTTTGACAATTTTGTGTAACCAAATCATGCGTTACTATAGTTAAATTACATTATTAATCGCCGAATCTAATCTCCTGTCTCTGTGGAGATTATTTACATGCTGAGCAATTAGGGATAAAACAAACTCGTAATAAGTCGAAAGCAGACTTCATGACCCATAGGTAATTACGCTCAGAATGCTGTCATGGCAAGGAACCTCTATCTAAAGAACAATGAATTCATGCTTTTTGTGAATTTACATGTTTGCCAGCTCTACCTAAAGCAAGTATTAAGAATCAATCTGTTGTTTATTGAACACAAAGTTTTCTCTCCTTGCCGTTATATGACTGAACAAGATCAATGCTTAAGTTACCGCTGATTTGACAGTAAATTTGTGCCAATAAAAAAGAATTTCCTTGAACAAAAAGAGTGACTAAAATATTTTCTATGAAGTATTACAGAAACCAGGCAAGGATGCATCTGAAGTTCCTCTCTATAGACAGTGCGGGCTGTTGTGAGATACACTACACAGCTGTAACAGGTATTATACAAGCGTAGCAGCGCATTGAACACATGCTCATTATGCCCGTTATCCAATTAGCCCTTGCAGGCTGAGCAGTTTAATTCAACATGAACTGTGTTGAGCCTTGTAAATAAATGCACAATGTCACCCGACCGATGAATAATTCAATTCTTTTGTTAAAAGGGCATTTGTATCAAGTGACCAATGGGCCATGACGCTCAGCCGACTGGCATGTTGTCAATATGTCGCTCACAGGCACCAAATTAAGATAATAATAATAATAATATAGTATTTATACAGCGCCTTTTCTTCGATGGTCGGACTCAAAGCGCAATTCACACATACACATACCCACATACAATTTCTTGGAAATCTACTCAGTGTGCCTGACCAAAGAAAAAAAAATTATGCATATTAATTACCAGAAGAGATACAGGAGTCGGAGCTTTCCCTAGTGTATTTGGAAGTGAATTCTAGACATTTGGGGCCATTAAACGGAAGGAACGTTTTTCATATTACCCTTTGGTACTTTAAGAAGATTTCCTCCAGCCGAGCGCAAGGTACGCAAATGCCGATAGGTTATAAATCTATTATAGACAAATATGATAGAAGTGAGCCATAAAAATGGCTGTAGACTAAACAGCAAATTTGTATTGTACGCCACATTATTCCTGACCATCTGTATCCGCGAGACTTGCTCGCGATGGACGACCGCAATTTAAAAGGTCTCAAAAAAGAGATAAAAATGCGTAAAAATTCGTAAAGAAAAACAGGTTACACCACCAGTCTGCAGGAACTGATTAAATACTCAATATGCATGCTAAGAATGGTGGTGATCAGTGTGTTGGTTGTTCATATCCAGGAGCTTTTGTAGCCAATTTCTAATTATTCTGGGGTGTAATTCTGAACCCATTTGCTCGGAGGATATTGATAACAGAGGCCTAATATCAGGTTTTCGAGAAGACCTTTTATAGACCTCCCTGGATATCAAGTAAGAAGTCCAGTGGTTGCGATTTATACCTGGTTAATGGACAGACGGGCAGACTGACGACGGACAAAGAGTAATCGCATTAGCTCAGATGACTTTCAGTCAGTTAAGACATAAAAGGATGGAATTTTTGTTGGCACGATTAACATTTATTACATAGGCGAAATACAGGAAATATAAAACGCGATTGTTTTCAGTTGTCAGTACTGGTTGCAATATTTGATAGATTATATATTTTAAATTGCACTTATATGCCACTCCCGTGTTGCAGGTTTTTCAGGGAGATTGCCCTTGAATTGAATGGTCATGGAATATCAGTTTAATCGATCCTTGCTCCAACAATATTTTTATTTGGGAAAATTTATTAGATACTCGTAAGTCCCCATCTTGCTCCCTCTCTGTCTTTCTTTCTCTCTATCAGCTAACATGTTCCAGTGTTTCTTTGTATCAGCTTCAATTATGTGAAGGACAGAATCGGAAAATCAACTGCAGTTGGCACATAGTATATAAATTAAATAGATAATAGATCAAATACATCTTACTAATACCAGGAGTGACTGACTCTTACTAATATGCCACGTTATGAATGTCCCTTTGGAAGATATTATGCGTAGGTTGTATTATTTGTTATTATTTGTAATTTGTAATGTTTATGAAAGAATATTTGTTGCTGTTGTTTTCAAACTGAGATTTCACTAAATACACAGCATTGTCTTAAACTGACATGCCATTGTCACTATATACACAGCACTGTTACAGCAAACAATCCCCAGTTCGCTCATCAGCATATCACGTTTATAGTTATCGGATGGTTTTACACATTATGCTAGTAAATAAAGATACAATAGGGTACACTTTTTTTACATAAACTCATTAAAAACGACATACTGTGGTTCAGCTGTTCGAATATGGTATCTCTCTATTTCAGACATTTTACAAATGAACTTAAAATGTTAATTAATGTTTATTAGTATCGGATGGATAATGGATAATCCCGAATACATATATGTAATTTTATGCACACCATACAAATATTTAACTGACTTAACGCAGCCAAGAGTCATCTGGAAATAGTGTTACATTAGGGAAATGTAAGATGAGCAGATATACCCTAAATTTGAACCGTAACAAGACATAATGAACCAAAATTTCAACATTAACTATGGGAAGCAAACTAGTACCATCTAGCCGTTCCATTGGCAAATGGCCGTTTTACCCTTATATTACCGTCCGAAATATTGATATTAACTCTAATGCATTGATTGGTGCCAATGTCTTATTGATGTGTCGTATAAATTGAAAATGCGGAATATAAGCAAAATACAGAAATAATTGTCTGTCGTATGTTCTTGTCATTTAACCAGGTTTCTCGCCAGTGGCACGGCAGATACTCCATATTTGTTTTTTGTTGTTGAGGGAATATTGCTGAAAGTAGGTGAAACAGAATCTGCTTCAGGGGTTAACTAGATAATTAGTGTTTACTTACCAGTATGGAATAATGAAAGGCGCGTTTAATTAAACAAAATGGATAATTGAGGGCTATATTTGCTAACCTGTCACGCAATTCATCTGTTCACCTGTAGGTGAGACATGGTCAGTGTACTACCTCAAGATCAGTGTGCCAGTTTATGACCAATGCATTAATTCATGACAAATGTGATAGCTAATGATCAATATGCTAGCTTATGATCAATACACTGGCCCTTGATCAATTTACTGGCAGCAGCTGACGATCAATGTCCTAGCTCATGATCCTTTTTACTAGACCATTGAAATTCTACTTGCTAAATTTGTGACCGACATGTACAAATAGTGACTTTTACAATATTACAAACTAAATTAAAAATAGTTTAGGGAAGTATATTTATCAGGGTTATCATGTGCATGCCTGCTGCGTGGTTATACAGAAGAGTTCATTATCCTAGGCCAGAATATGTTTGCTTTTCTTATTTTATGGACAATCATGCACCAGTGTCACTTGCTGTAAACAACAAGACCGTGATCTTATTATCTCAATAACCCTCATAAATCCACGTCGGGCCTGACGAGTTTACTACCACAACAAGTCTCTGTTACAACCGAAATAAAACTGTGCAGTATCCTGCTACACTCAGTAATCCTTGACTTGAACAAGCTCTTTCTGTCTTTTTGTCTGTCTAGCTGTTTATTTTTCGCCAGAATCACAAGCATGTTGATCGGTCCCGTATATTTGATTGTTTGCTTGTAAGTACTCTAAAGATTCCCATTTTTAAACAATTGCTGTGGAATGTAAAAAAATCAAGAAAGATTTTTAATTTTGTAAAACTGGGTCAAAGCCTAGGGTCATAAATTGACGTCAACTTTTATTTCCCTCAAAACTAGGTTAAAATGGTCTTATCTTCAATAACCATAGCTGATTTTATTCCTCTACGAATAACCCGTATCAAGCTTATATATCTGTGTAATATTGGGTCAGTCTGTCAGTATATCTGCACATTGTCAATTTCTGCTGTATGGCAATGTGGTCACATTGATATTAGCCAGGTTTTAAAGGAGTATATGAGTCTTTTAAAGGAACGTTTTCATATAGTAAAGTAATAATATATATCAACATGCTCATGATTCTGAGTTTATTTTGAGCATGGTTTCCTGAGAGATTATATTATATATGTGATTAGGCAGATATAATGTCAAGTTCTATCATATATGTGTAGGTTGTGTGAAAAATGGTAATTATGAGCAGCGAGTATAGGTCGCATACGCGGCATAATTTTAGCTAGCTGGGTGCAAACGTGCTTTGGCGTAAAGGTTTTTCCCTTAATTACTCTTAAAACAACTATTAAAATAAATATTGAAAAAATTGTCAGTCTTTAACATTCCCTTAAATGTTCACTTCTGCAATTATAAAAAATATATCAGGGATTGACCATTTAAAGTTGCTTTCTTTATGTCAAATTTAAACATTTCTTTAAATTAATTAACTGGCTTAAACTACATTTTATAATTTGGTTTTATAAATTATAAATAATAATTGTCACACCAGCTGGTCTATGATGTTCTTTTTCACCTGTTGGAAAAAAATAATTATTTGTTTTGCTGTAATTTTAAACTTAAAAAAAAAAACAAGCGCGTATTGGCGACAAGTGAAATACAAGATGTTGATGATGACATGTCCATCGATGCTCATCGAAACACATTGAAGAGCTGAACAGCGCGGTGGTCAGAGAAATAGATCTCCAGATAAAACTGGAGGTACAGCTGGCGTTCGCTGAGAAATTTACCGAAGATGTAACCTTTTACGACGTCTTGGAAGTTTGTACAAGAGATAAGAGAACTGGATTCTGTGCGCACTCTGCTTTCGGTCCATTTGCCTCCGTTTATTCAAGTGTGTCGTCCCGCTTCCTGGACGGCTTAAAAATACGTTTAATAAGCGTAAGAGTTAAGCCGTTATGAAAAGGCATAAACAATCAAACTTTTCACTGATGTTAAACTTAACCAAGGCTGTGAATGTAATTTTTAATTTGTTAACTATTTATAATGTAACATATGATCAATCATGATTATAAAACAATGTTATTGCCATGTTATGGCAAGAATATTATATTATAATATCGCAGAAGAAGTAAGCCTACGCCTGCAGGATGGTCGACATTTAGGGACGCGCTGCACTCGAACCTCTACAACATATCATTTTTTGGCCATATATCAAAAAGTATAAATTTCCGTTATATAAATAATAGCTTATTTTCTTACTCTTGGTCGTCTTCATAATCTGTTCAAGGCATGTCGTCTTAACTTTGTGTCACTTTGTCAGTATGTCTGTCTGTTTGTTAGGAGTCCTAAATTTCACCTGCTTCCTGGTTCTTGCGTTTCACATTTAGCATTCTACAAGCCACAGTTTTGCAGGAATCGCTCTGTAACTTACACTTATCATAGGTCGTAACGATATCTGGAAGTCTTATGTGTATTATTGAAAAAATAAAGGTCAAGGTCAAGGTGATAAAAACATCTCAAAATTATATTTTTTTAATAACCTTGTTAATATTGGTTCTATCTTAACAAAGGTTTGCCTATTTTCTTTCAATTTGGCATTGCACGCTCATCTGACTAACTTAACGTCATTTCCGGCAAGCACGTGAATCCTGGTCATCTAGTTTGTTTGTCTCTTTGTTTTTCTGTCCCCCTTCTACAGGTCCCAATTTAGCAGCAATCACATTCAAACTTACACAGTTGATAGACACTCATAAATCCTTCCAGGCTATTTTGTTTGGTTATTATAGGTCAAAGGTCATTGAAAAACGACGAAATATTATTTTCGTCATAACTTCGTCATTATTGGTCCTATCTTCACAAACTTAAGCTCATTATCTTTCCCTGGGCCTTCTCCAGAATCTGGTCAAGTCGACTAGTCTCAAACATGTGCAACTATATTAGTATGTCTGTCTTTTTGTCACTTGTCCTCAATTTCGCTTGCTTGCTGGTTCTTGAGTCTTACATATAGCATTCTATAGGCCACAGTTTTGCGGGAATGTTCTTTAAACTGGTACATCTTATAACCTACACTAATATTTCAAAGGAGATTTTTTTCATGTTAGGGATATGGCTGTTTGGAACGCTGCACTCAAACCTTTAAAACATACATTTTTATGACCAAATCTCAAAACTAAAACCTCAATTACATCAATTATAATTTAGTTTCTTCCACGGTTCTTCTTTAAAACCTGGTTAAATCCTCTGGTCTCAACCTTGTGTCACTTTGTCAGTATGTCTGTCTGCTTGTCAGTTGTCCACAATTTCACCTGCTTTATGTCCTTGCGTCTTAATTATAGCATTCTACAGGCGACGGTTTTGCCGGAATCGCTTTGTAACTTACACTTGTCATTTATTGTTACGATATCTCGACGTCCTATATGTAATGTTCAAATAGGAGAAAGGTCATGGTAAGGGTGACAAAAAAATATCAAAATCTTATTTTTTTTATAACTGTGTGAATAATGGTCCTATCTTCACAAACTACTTCTTATTTTCTACCACTTTGGCATTTCACATTCATCTGTATAGCTTTACGTCATTTCCGGCAAGCGCGTGACCTCTAGTCTTCTAGTTTAGAAACTGAAAAATAGGTCACGATGTTATACCTTACGCAAAAAAAAAAAATTACTTACAACACCCTCGAAGTCTCTTGTTTCTGTCATGGGTTCCTTAACAAACATTTTGTGTCGGTTCATACAATTGAAATAAAATGCAATTTTAAAATTTGAGTGAAATTTAATTAATTTGTAAATTCTCTCTTTCTTCCTTCCTCCTTCTCTCTCTTTCTTTCTCTTTCTCTCTCTATATATATTGAGAGAAAAAAAAACAAAAGTGAAAGAGGGAGAGATTTATACATTTTATATACATATGCTGCATAGGTAATTTAGCTATATAATGGGGCGTGATTATACATAAAGCAATTGAGATCACTGTATATGCGTGTCATTTTTTAAAATCAATTTTTAAGTTTAATGAAAACAACTCACTTAGGCACTCCTGGATTGATGGGATTTATTTATTTATTTTTTTGTAAGTGTCTGCATATCGGTTATTCGGTGATGCTTTAATCTGGGGCATTACGATAGATTTCCGGTTATAATCACATGTATGCTTATTACACAGTGTAAGTGCATAACTATACGTCAATAATACAGTTACATCTATATGTAACAGTGTACCGCTGATGGTATCAAGGTAGGGGTCACCTGCAGAAATTTATTTTAATAATGGAATCACACCAAACTGTCATAACATCAACCAAACATATCATATCTTTCCTGGGTAAATATTAAAACCTTGAACAGTAAAATTATTTCCATTGTTTCACCTGGAAGAAAACAGATGTGCATGTTTGACCTGGCTTCAGGTGTTAGGATTGGGATATGAATTTGTTTAATTTTTGGCACACCTGTACCGGCTTGAGAACGTATTTAAAGCCAAGACGTCAAGCGGTCTACATCACTTGTGTGAACGTCAGTTCGTTGCCGTGTCAACAAGAAGTGTCTCATAGCAACCTGCCTCCTTCTGGTAGCAAGAGACGTCGCGTGTCAGGTGATTGCCGAAGAGTAAGGCTAAGGCTAAGGCTAATGGGGTTGTTATTCTACTTGACAGCTCAACACATTTTTTTATGCAGGTATTATTTGGACCTGGAGTGTCGATGGTAAAAGGCTCGACTGTCTATCCTGGCCACCCGGAGTCGATCCAAGGCTTGGCTGCGAGAATGGGTCTTAATCGGTGGTTTTCTCCGGTTTCTCCGGTATTCTCTGCCTCTAGAACTACAGAGCTATGGAGAGTGCCTTCATTGGTTAAAATAAATATTTGTACCATCCATGTAAAATAAATAAAGTTTATAATCAAAAACAAAATTTTGTTTCATGTGGTCTGGTAGTGGATGTTGTAATTTCCCACCTGTAAACGTACACGCATTTCTACGATAAACCACTAATGTCTCGTTGTACTGGCGCGCTCGGATAGCACTTTTATCTGGAGAGGCTTTCTAAATAAACTGGCCTGCGCAGTTCCCTTCGGTATTGTATTACGCATGCGCGGTATAGACTTTTTTTAATGCAAGTGCAAAATGAATCGATATGTGTCGGTTCATCAGTTTTACTATGCGTTATGGTAGAACTTTTTTATCTGATCAGGTTTTGTAATACGCGATGAGATACAATAAGTTTCTTAAGGTGTAATACATGAGGCGAATATTAATTTTAAAGCTGATTTTGTCCGCGGGATGTTTTTATATACTCGTTTGAACAGTTTTCTTATCTGATCCCGAAATCACGTAATACACACGTTCCGGTAGAGATTTTTCTTTAGATTGATGAAATTCACGTGGCTATGCGACAGGTCCACGGAGGTATATATGTATATATTTCACATTGAGCGTTTTTACCAGTACGTTGCATAGTTTGCTATAAGGCTCTCGTAATATATACACCCGATATCCGGTATTTTTTCCATTCCAAGTGAAACCGCTGGCTGTTCCATGCGGGTTACCCTTTTCTGTGTTGACAGACTTTGACGTGTTGAGGCATACGATGGCCACTAGAACAGTTTTTTATGACTGTATCATGCTGGGATCAAAATTCAGAGTCAGGCCACTGCTGACTGCGACTTCTTTGTGCAGTGTCCTGTCCACGTGATTAGGATATCGGGATATCAGAATTGTCGCCTTTTTAAAATACCGGTCCCGATATCCACCCTCTGTGTTTATAATCTTTCACGTTATCATAAATAGACGGTAACTCTCCGCCTCGAGTTGTAATGTATAATTGCCGGAAAGGAAGTGTTTCTGAAGCAGGTATTGTTTTGCACTTTAACCAATTGAGGTGAATTTCAGAGGTTGTATATAATATATTAAAGGCTTATCCGTTTGTACTGTGTAACCGAGGTTATAATATATTAAGAACTTATCCGTTTATACTATGTAGCCGGCGTTATAATATATTAAGGGCTTATCTGTTTGTACTGTGTAACCGGCGTTATAATATATTAAGGGCTTATCCGTTTGTACTGTGTAACCGTCGTTATAATTAATATATTTAGGGCTTATCCGTTTGTACAGTGTAAACGGCGTTATAATATATTAAGGGTTTATCCGTTTGTACTTTGTAACGGGTGCTGTAGTACATTATCTTGGCTTATCTTGGACTCAGAATAATCTACTGTGTATTATGTCTTTTTTTGTGTGTCAAATGTCTCTTCTTTATTACATATACCCGCTATATAACGATACACATTTGTCATTGAATAAGACAAGACTGATTGCGTATCAGGCTTACGTTTATTGTAAAAGCTACAGTAAGACCAGTACAACTAATAATATATAGAACTTAGGTCCATACTTGACGTTTACGTAAGAGCTTTTCGTAAGCGCGAATGTCTGCCTAATTTTTTTTAATGTGTCAGTATAGGAAACATAACAAATAAATGTAGAAAGAAAAAAACGTGAATAAAATTAAAAGAAAGAATCTGAAACATGTGCCTTTATACATTGTTCTTTCTTATTTCGATTACTGAACTGGATTCATTTCTCAACTGAGTACCAGACTGTATGACATTATGCGCAATGTATAGTTCATAAAAATGTCAGTCGAATGCCATGTCCTTTAGCTTGTCATGTATCTTCTGGAAACGCGAAACTGTGCAGGTTTTGCACAGATAAACATCAGGGACCTTAAATGTGTAAGGTATTCTTCTGTCATATTTCATTTCTGTCCTAAAGACGGCAGCTCCGGGGCTGTCTCTATGATCCTGTCCGCATTGTATACAGTTATTCTTACATCGACCGCATTCAAGTTTGAGTTTCATTTCGTCACATACATGTTTCAAAGTGTTCACTAACTGCTCATAACGTTCAACTCCATCAAGCAAAAACTCCGCACAAACATCTGTTGTCAGGTTATCAAAATTATCATTCGTTTTTAAATCTGCAAGAGAGGATCGCTTGGCGTACTGCATCACATTTTCTTTCGAGTTCTTTCAGACCATATTCTCTCGCCAATATGTGGTTAGAGATAGAAGCAGACTTGGTGAGTAAAAGCTCACAAATCTTAATTATTTCCTTCATCTGGTATTCCCTGGCAAGCGACAACATGTCTGCTACACAGCTTTCTGAAAAATATTAAACTTGAGTAAACTTAATGTTTTATGAAACATTTTTTAGGCCATTACTCCTGCAGATAAAACTGTTCTCTTCAGTTTCTTTGGTCCAACTGTGGCTCGTTCAAAAATTGAAAATGAATGCTTAAAAATATATATGTGTGTGTGTGTGTAAAATCAGGCAATAACCTATAATTTTTCTGAGCGTATTATCGTAATTAAAAAAGTGCCTGAATATAGAATTTGCTTAATCAGTACAGTCTTGAATGTAAGAATTTTCATTGGTCCTTCTGTTGAATCTAGGTACGTTTTTGAAGCGGTAGAAGATTAAACTGGACTCGTAAGCGATCACAGAGACTGATTTTGTATCGATTTCACACATGCATTTCAATTAGTGTGTATGTATGTGCGCAAGAGAGAGAGCGAGAGAGAGAGAGATAGAGAGAGAGAGAGAGAGAGAGAGAGAGAGAGAGAGAGAGAAGTTATCTGAATCATATAACTATGAACTTCCCATCTCTAGACCCTGCAAGGTCCTGAAAAACGTTAACATTGTATTACATTACCATCAACTTCCAACTTTTGGTCATGGCAGATCTGGAAAAGCTTTAGCATGCTCTCGTATGTCTTCCCAGGTACCCGTATGGCTTTTTAATTCCTTTCCTGCAGTCTTCACGGAGCATGACCTTGAATACTGGCGAATACACAACACCTGACTGCATACATGAATTTCTTTTTCTTCCACAAGAAAAAGGATGTCGCTTTCATCCCATGATTTTGCCAAATCACTGTCTGTATTCGCTTTAGTGTCACTTCCGGAACGCTTTATAAGGTAAAGCCTATTTTTATTCGCGGACGGATTTTACATCATTTTTCTTGGTATACGGGGGCCTTTAGGTAGTAGTGCGGTTTCGGGGAAACAATAGGGAGACAAAACCAAATATATTTATTCTTGTGTAACTATATTCATTTTACATAAAGAAGACAGATTAATTAATAATAATCAAACCTGGCTGGTCTGTGATGTTCTTTCTTACCTCTAGATTGTACATACACTAGTCATGAGCTTGTGGTGGTATGTCCCCTTATTAATTTGTCCTTACAAATGAAAACAAGTGACCCACGAGTCATGACGCTCAGCTGCCAAGCATGACCTGCGACATCATGGGCTGCGTTTCACAACTTCCAGTCAAATTGTTGAAGAACCTATATGCCAATTTTGTTGAAACTTTCTATGTTGACATAAATTTATATCACATATGTCTGGTTAAAACAGAGTGAATTGATAGTCAGAGGCAAAATGTATGGTAGTTGAGCTATCTGGAACCAATCGCACAGCTTGTTTGATACCTGTCAGTCTCAAAAGGAATACCACACAGGCCAAATATAAGATCAAAATATATAGCAAAAAATCAAGGAAATCCATGCAAGAATTATTGTTAAACGGTGCTTCTGTATTAATTTTTATTTAATACAAGCCAACTGTACTGAACTTTCATAAATAGTCATATTTATTCAGATATCTTTGACCCAATGCAAGATTACATTAATATACGTCCTACTGCATACACTTTAACAGTTCTTTAGATAATATGTTCTAAAGCAATTTAAGGATGGCTTCCCGGTGGCAATATTGGATTTCTGACAGGTCGGAAATTGAACAAAAAACATCCTTTTAAAGGGACTAAACATTAAAAAAATAATCACAGAAACTGCACTGGCAAAAGGATTTCTAAGCTGGCTACCTGGCAGAGATAATCGATTTCTGACAAGTCTGACATTTGATATCACACATGAACCAATAAGAGACCACACTTGTGGCAATTGCTCCAAAGAATGTTAGAGTTATGAATGTTCAAAACAATTCAAAAGACTTGATCAGGTTTTAGAGCTCTCATATCAAATTTATGAACATGCAAATGAAAAAAAGTGTAGGTCCAATATTTTTTAATTTTCACCTTGCTTTTGATGGGGTCAAAAGGGTAGGTAAACTGCAAAACCTGATAGAAAAGAAATGCAGAGGGCAACACTAAGAGTCTTGTGATCAAATAAAGCCATCCTTAATCCAGGTACAGACCCACATATTATCAGAACAAACACTTGCTGGTATATCTGATTATTTGTATAATAATATTCAGATATCTAGAAAACTAAGTTAATGAAATAAACTGCAAAATGTTCTCATCATCTTATAAACCTTAACACTTTACTCTCTTCGTCTTAATGCCTTTCCAAAGCTTTCTGGCAACATTGTTTTTGTTATGCACTAATGATGTGTCCTTATCACTCCATGGGCTGATACAAAAGGGAGTCATATATCACAAGTATCACTGACAATTACGGTCATACGGTCTACGAAGTAAGTTTTTGCTGTGAACATCCCTGACATATGACCTTGGCCTTTTGCCCACATATGAATTGGATTCTTTTCAAAGCGATGGGTAATAACTAACCACTTAAAACTGGAGTAAACTTGACCCCAAAATCAATAAGTAATTTCTTCAAGCAAAAGACCCATGAATATGTTTGAATCAAATTGAGTGATGCATAGATGAGGCATATGTGAAAGACTGAAGGTTTTGGATAATCAGTTTAGTTTGAAATGTTCACAAGCATTTTGAAAAATTTAGTATTGTGACCTTGACCTCTGACCTCTTGAACGCAACATCAATAGGGTTCTTTCCCTATAGGAAGGATAGCCATACGTGACAGATAGAAGTTATAGGTTGAAAAGTTTGCCTTAAAATGACTCCATGCAAGACGTGGGTGCTGTGAACTTGACCTTTGACCTCAAAATCAACAGGTCTTTTTCCCTGTTGGCAGAGATGGATTATGTCAGTGCAGGAAGGTTTGGAATAAAAATTCTAGCTTGAAATGAGTCCACAACCTTTTTAAAGAAGTTGGTCCCGTGACCTTGACCTTTGATCTTGTGACCTCAAAATAATTATGGTTCTTTCCCTGTTGGTAGGTGAGCTGTATCTGAATGATTGAAGGTTTGGGATAAAAATTTTGGCTATAAGAATTAATTCATGGAGATGCAAACACACCCCCTAACTCGGATAATATAGGTCGCAGTGAACTAATTTCAGGTTTGCAAGGAGATCTTTTTAGAACCTCTAAGACTGCATAGGGTTCATGATCCTAGCCCTTAAGGTTACGATTTAAGCCCTGCTAACGGACGGACGGCCGGCCGGACGGACAGACGGCAGAACGACGGACAAAGACCGATAGCTATAGCACTGCATGACTGAAAGTCAGCTGAGCTAAAATAATTATTTGTTTTGCTGTAATTTAAAGCTTAAAGAAAAACAAAGTGCGTATTGGCGACGGATGGAATACAGGATGTTGACGATGATCTATGCATCGATGCTCAGCGAAACACATTGGAAGCGGTGACCAGCGCGATGGTCAGAGAAATAGAATTCCTGGTAAAACTGGATGGACAGCCGGCGTTCGTGGAGAACTTTACCTAAAAAGTAACCTTTTACGACGTCGTGGAAGTTAGTGCAAGAAAACGGAGAACAGTATTCCGCGCGCTTTCAGCTTTCGCTTCATTTACATTCGTTTATTCAAGTGTGCCGACCCGCTACCCGGGCGGCTTATAAATACGTTTGATAAGCACAAGAGTAAAGCGGTTATGAAACGGCATAAACAATCAAACTTTTCACTGAAGTAAAACTTAACCAAGGCGGTGAATGTAATTGTTTATTTAGCATTTAATAACTCTTTTTATGTAACACATAATCAATCATGATTAATAAACAATGTTATTGCCATGTGGCAAGAATATCATATTGTGATAATGAAGAAGAAGTAAGCCTACGCCTGCGGGATGGTCGACATTAAGGGCTGTAGCCATACTCATAAGCTGAGCCCTGGTGAAAACTCTGGAGAGATACATTTCGTTTCAAGTGAGATATCTTTTCATAAAGTGTTCATATTATTTGAAATATTTATAGTAATAAATTGAAAAAAATATCAGGCTGTGCCTCATCCCAACCTTAGGCTGTAGACAACTTCCTGGGCTACAGGATGGTGAAAAGCCTAGAGAGGTACATTTCGTTTCAAGTGAGATATCTGTTTTCCACCGTGTGTATAATATTTTAAATAAATATATATATTTTTTAAAACAAAATATCTGGTTCGGCGTCATCCCATAGGGGATAGGCGAAATTTAACCATACCCCAGTCTGTAGATATGTTTCTGGGCTACACGATGATGAAAACTCTGGAGAGGTACATTTCGTTTCAAGTGAGATTTTTATTTTCAAAGTGTGCAAATTATTTGAAATATATATAGTAATACTTTAAACAAATTATCAGGCGGTGCCTCATTCCCTGTGGGATGATCAAGATTAAGTGAAAACTCATTCTATAGCTATACTTATCAGCTAAATCGTGGTGAAAACTCTGGAGATGAACATTTCGTTTCAAATGAGATATCTCTCTTCAAAGTGTGCATGCAATTTTTAAACAAAAATTATATATTTCTGTTGAACAAATTATCAGACTGTGCCTCATCCCCTACAGGGGGTCTCACTTTAAATGAAATGTACATCTCCAGAGTATTCACCATCCTGTAGCCATATATATTAAAAAAATGTTGTTAGCTTGATATGTTGGTTTTAATTTATTTATTCTCTAAGGAACATTCACATTTTACTTTTGTTTAGTTTTCATATTTTTTTCCGATATTTCGATTGTCTAATATATGTGTGCGTGTATATATTTCTTCTGAAGCATTATTATAATATAATATTTTTGCCATAACATGGTAATTACATTATTAATCATGATGTGTTATGTGTTACATAATATACAGTTAATAATAACTCTTATGCTAATTAAACGTATTTATAAGCCGCCCAGCATGCGGGTAGACACACTATAATAAACGGAGGTAAATGGAGCGAAAACGGAGTACGCCCAGAATCTTGTTGTCGGTTCTCTTGCACTAACTTCCACGACGTCCTTTGACGGCCCTCAAACTTTACCGTAACGCGTTGTTACATATAAACTTGGCCTCGCCCTACTGTTTAGTATGGGATGGCCTCACATCATACAGGTAAGCATATCTAAGTGAGGGGTGGATGGGGTTCGAGTGCTCTGCAGGGAAGGGGCTTTGACTAAGAGGGGGTGGGGGCGAGGCGCTGCATGAACATAATTGTTTACTCCCTGGCTAAATTATATACTTACTGTTATTCTGATAAAAGTCCCGCCTGCGATACATAAATACATTAGAAGTGCAGTCACTTGGTCTTCTTTGTAAAGTCTGTTGAGATCACGAGTGCTTGGGAATCCCCGCAGGCGTGAATCATTTCCCAAAATAAAAAAGGACAGGCTAGGCTTACAGCGACATCTGGGGGAAACCAAAAACATGATTATGACAAGCCTATGTTTTGAATGACCGGTCTTTATTTTCTCTCAGTTCAGGGCCTGAATTATGTCGTGGTTTCCCCGAAAGTTTCAAAATTAAAAAGGAGAGATGGGATTTTTGCAATCAGGCGTGTCCGATTTAGGTAGCGAGATGTCGTTTGTGAACCGGCTCTAGAGGACTGGATCGGAAATACGGAGAACTTTTTTAATTTGGATTACACTCCAAAACATTACACCGTGCCTTTTTTTCGAGTTGACTGTTCAACTCTAATGACCAGTTCTTAATGTTCACTTAGAAATAACAATTTGTCCTTTATCCCTAAATCAAAAAATCAAACATGTCAAGCAATCCACCTTTTTACATCTTGATTTGCGTCATAAGCCAATTGTTAGCAATTGGTTTGATACTTGACGACAGTAGAAAAGCATCGGTAACAGAGTTTCAAGTTTGTTTAGTGATAACCACAACACGTATTTGTTTAAACATTGGTCCACCTGATTTCACTGATTACGACAAACAAGCAATGCCATGGTATGAGATATAATGAATTCATAGCAGAAAAAAGTATACATTATTATTCCTACAAACAGAAACATTTTCTGTGGTTGTTGTTTGGGTGGCATCCATTCTTTATTTATGATAACTATAAGCGTGAAGCGGAATATAGAAAGCAGGGAAAATAAACGATTGAACATATTTTCAGCATCATAAGTTCAATCTAATAATATAATAATTTATAACATATACATACGTGTAAAATATTTTTCGTATTTTGTAATGGTAGCAAAAAAAAAAAAAAAGATTGCTTGTTGTAATAATTTCTAGATATCTAAATAAACAATTCTGTCTCTGTTGATTCTAATGAACAATACGTTAAGATGATTCTGATATGAGTGTTTAGATGGCCCAGGTAATAGATGTGTGTTTAGGAGCTTTTCAGGAGTCCCCGCTCGGCACCCCAGCGTGTTTGGACTAACACAGGCAGTAATGGAATATGATTTTTTCCTGACAAATGTGGTCTCGTAAAATGAGCACTTTTCAACTTTTTATAATGTTCTCGCATATTCCATTTCTGAAAAAAATAAATAACTGTTCCAAATAAACGCTTCAGTAAAACAGCATCAAATAGTTGGTTATGATTATATACTTATGATAACATGTTAGTCAGCTGATAGAAATCATTTCTGAATGGACCGCTGATGAAAATATAAATACATGCCTCAGGTAAGCAGGTAGAGCTGCGTATTGACAACTGGCGAGATATTTGAAGTCTTAGTTTCATTAACTTAAAGCCATGGATTCTATATTATCCCCAACGTTATCCCGACATAGGCAAATAATTTCTTAACCGCCTGATGACTTTTATAAATCAAATGAAAGAAATATATTGTCCCTCAACGATATCCCGACAAAGTGATAAAATCCCCCAGCCTTAGCGTATTTATTTCAATTTGATGTCTTAGTTAATTTGGAGCTTTGTCAATATATCCTCTAATAAAAGACGACAGGAGAACGCATACATTGTACAAACTGGACAGTGGACGCCTTCTTTCCGAATGTCGAATTTCCAAAAATTCGTTTTTCCTTAATTCAAAATGGGGAACCAAAAATGTATTCTTATTTTTGGAATTTTTTTCAAGCATGTAAATACCTCGAATACATATTTGTAATTACGAGTCACAAGGGCCTGCAGTCATGTGTTTAAGCCAAGTGGTGACCCTAATTAATTAGTTCTTGGCCTATGTCGCCGGGGCAAATTTGTTAACTCTAGAGCTAGCCCCGCAACGCTAGGATCCCTATATCCCTAGAAAGCGGCTGAGCATTTTAATCCAAGAGCAATTGTGTGTTATCAACCATATCTAAGGGGCAGAGAAAATATCTACATGTCAAGAGCAGATGCTTCTTGATGTTTATCACGTACATATAGGCCTGTCTATAATCAATGCTTTTCATTTATTTATGAACGAATAAAATCTGTGAGGTTTGTTGATAAAAAAGAAAAGGAGAGACAGAGATAGGATGAGCGAAGGCCATGTGAGTTATGATCTAATTGTACTTATATTTCAGTAAAACTTATCAGTGTCGAATTTACCTATGTGGAATGTGTAATTTGTATAAGATATCTACAATAACATAGATTTGACCTATATTAATTTTCTAACAGGCATGTTATGGATGGTTCAGGTGAAATAAACATTTATATTATATAATTCAAAACACAAATGTACAGCGGAAGTAATCATTCCGTTAATTATGAAAATGCTTAATAACTGAATCTGGTGCAAATTAAGTATCACTTTATCCCGATCAGTTTCGCATAAAATATTTCGAGATCTCGGTACTAATGACATCGAGATCTCGAAACAATACTGACCTCGCTTTTTTTGTTACATCAGTTTCATATTTAAGGCCCGTCCATATTCAAATACACTGGATTCTTTAAATAAACCAAATACTGCGGAGAGCCGCAAAATGCCCGACTTTATTTAATGTATATAGCAAAGTGGTCCCCTTAACACTCTAAGAAAATTGCGTTCCAGTTAAAACCCAAAAGGGTTCTTCACAGTTGACTGTAATGGGAACCATTAAAGGTTACAGCTGTAACCTTAAAGACGGGGTTCTTTTTGGATACTCCCGAAGCTTTAATAATGGAACCTTTAAGGTTCCACGTAGAACCTCTTAAAAGGTTCTGAGAGTAACCCCCCAAAGTTCTTCATGATGGACTGATCTGGGAACCCTGAATTGTTCTTGGTGGGATCCATGTGTATGCTTCTTTATAGAACCTCAGTACAGGTTTATTTTAGAAAAGAGCCAAGGATGTAACATCATATGTTTAGGAAACAGTTTCGATGAATAATATGAAAAATTATAAAAGCATTTCTCAAAGAAAGTTTGGTAACTGCAAGGATTATATCCGAATTTCTAAATTATATGAAAAATTATAAAAGCATTTCTCAAAAAAAGTTTGGTAACTGCAAGGATTATACCCGAAAATCTAAATTATACCTGTATCTTGTCAATATGACGAACCCTCCCCCCAGTTTAAATGAAAACATGCTGTTAAGGAACGCATTTTATTTAGATGTAAAGATCCACCTGTGAAAAATGTGCAACAGCAAATAAGCATAAGCCATGTATTCACCTAAATAATATGACTTGGCATTTGCGATACAGAGATCCAAGTCGTTTCTCAAAATTAATACTTATATATTCAATTATTTTGGAATCGTTCAGCGTAGAGTCTCCGATACATCAGGTAAACGTTATGTTTCACTGCTAGAATTTCAGTTCTGAATGAAAGTACACAAGTCCCTTGGGCCAATGTATTGCTCTTATATATATATATATATATATATATATATATATATATATATATATATACATATATATATAAGGTAGAGTTACCCTTAGGTTTAAAGTGCTCTATGGCCTTTAGACAAGATCAGAGCGATATAACACTGAAGAAAAACAACACTGTAAATTCATGACAGACTGTTTCACGGGTTACGACCCGTTACGATCGGATCGCATTCTCTGAAACAGTCTGTTTCGGCATTCTTCCGGAAAGATAGGTAATTTTACCCTTTTTAGAGAAATTAGGGAAATTTCTGGGAATAAAAAGAAGTTAGGATAGAAACTGTTGACCTTTCCCACAATTTTTATTAAACATATACAATCATTTCACAGAGAAGCAACAAAATGTATTACAATTAATATTTTTTTACCCTGATATTATTCAGAAGATAAATTCATACAATTTTGATAAAATTTCCTTTTTTATGTAGTTCCTTTACTGGTTTAGCAGAATAAATTTGTTACTATTATGCTTTTTACTTATCATTTGACATTTTTTATCAAAACATACAAGAAAAATAAAAATAAGAAAACCGCCCGTCCGCATTGATTTCTGAATAAAAGTGGCGGAGAAACAATCCTTATTTTTTTTGGCCTTATTTGATTTAATTTAATGCATAATTATTCAGGCACTCTACTGACAAAACACCCCTGGAGTGTATATGCTTTTGTTTAGATTACTTTCAATACTCAATCCTGTGAAAATAGAGGTGATACCAAATCTTGTTGTAATAAAAGCTATGCAAAAAAGAAATATATAGAATTTTTTTAAATATTAAAATAAAATGTAAAACACTAGAGCTCAAATGGTTAATTTAAAATTCAATACTATGTACAGGTGCAGTATATGCAGAATCTGTTGTTTTAGAGCCGAGGTCAGTGTTCTTTATAGTTCAAATCATAGTGGGTATATTTGTGTCGAAAAATCATGCAAAAGTCTGTACTAACTAAAGTATTAACTTTTAATAAAAGCCTTAGCTGGTTAACACAAAATTAGATTTTTAGAAGCTATACACAGAATAGTATAGATTAAATAAACATGTCTAGTTCTCTCTGAGATACAATTAAGATATATTCCGTTTTGCCTAATATAAACTAACAGTTCCTATTTAACACCTTCGGCAAATGAAAAAGGTTAACGCAAAGTTGTAATTAGCTCAGCTAAATTAAGGGAATCTATTGCATGCCCAGTCAAATGAGGATAACAAAAGAGGATAAAGTCACAAAAGTTTCTGATGATATAAATTGGCATTGTCGTCCACAACAGCCTAGAAAATTTCAAACGGTCTGACAACAAACAGCTAACTCTTGTGTTATTTAAACATTGCAGATCCTTTCTACACACAATAGGGATGCCCTTCACAATGGTTTACACTGTATCCACGTTAAGATTAAGTGAATGTAAATTTGTACGCAGACAGAGATTAATTGGGTAAATTAAGTCGCTGAACAGTTAATCTCTTGGCAGATAACTTTGATATTCTTCACATGAAAACATATATAAAGAGAGGTCTTCCTAACCTCGTTATGAGTTATGGTCATGGCACGAACCTTCAAATGCTAGATGGGAAAAGAGTTCCAGAAAGAATTAAGGTTCCATCCAGAACCAGGGGGAGTTCTTAAAAGAACGCTCAAGAACCCTTTTTTTTCTTAGAGTAAATTTTAAGCATTTGCAGTACAACGCAGCGCTTCCCATGCAGCCTTCGATGTGGCCGTGACCTTTGTTTGTATGCGTAGAAATGAAGCGCTACATTCATAAAAATGAGTTAAAAAAGAGAGCTAAACTTATAAAGGCATATTTTCATTTCTTTCCTTTTCGCTGAAAGAATATATGTAAAAGGAATCTTGATAATGCAGATAATTCGGTAGAGCATTACGCACACACCTACACAACACACAGACCATCACACCATCTCATACACACCCACTAACACACACGTATATATAACATGAATATATATATATATATATATATATATATATATATATACACATTTCAATTATATATACTTAATCACATTTTAAATATTTACAATGAATTATTAAGTTTTAGAGAATGAGGTATTATGTTTCGTGTATAAATCAATGAGCTTGCTGGTCCTTGTGTCTTACATTTAGCAATCCACAGTCCACAGTTTTGCAAGAATCCTTTTGAAAAACCTAGATGTAATGTCTAACACTAATATCTGGAATAATTTTATGGCCACCAGGGGGCGTGGTACTTTAAACACTGTAACATTTATTTTTCCGCAATATCAATGTGTAAGAAGACATCTGAGCGTAAAAACAGCCCACCGGCAGCTCCCCAAGAGTAGAAATCAGGTTTCTGGGGGTTTGAAGTTATTGTTTGTGGGAGCAGGTTAATATTATCTGGTTTCCCTGTTTATAGACCCTAAACTGGGCCTTATGACACCAGAACCATTTTTGTGGGACAAATAGGACAGATTTAAGGTAAAAAATAAAAAAAAAATATCTGCTTCTGCCGCAAATTTGGCCAACTTGAAAAATTCAAGTCGTTGAGAAAATGTTTTGTTTTCGAAAGGAGAACAAGTGCACATAGGGAACTGCTCTTAGACATTTTTTGGACGTAGACCACTTCCATTGGACATTAATTGCACATAGAGAGACAACTAGTAAGACAACAAGGGGACATAGACAACTTCCTTTCGACAACAATTGCACATAGAGAGACAACTTGCATTAGACAACAAGTGCATATAGATAACTGCTCTTTGAAAACTTTTCGACAAAGACAACGGCTCGTAGACAACTTGTGAACATAGACAAATCACATTACATAAAAGGTGCACATGGATAACTTTGCGAAGTGAACTAATACACATAGACCACTGCTCTTAGGCAACCTGTGCACATAGACAACTTCTCGTAGACAACAATTGCTCATAGAGAGAAAACTTGCATTAGACAACACGTGCACATAGACAACTGCTCTTAGAGAACTTGTGCATAATAGACAACCGATCGTTGACAATACTTGCACATAGACAACTTCTGTTGGACTAAATGTTAACATAGCTGCTCATAGGCTACTTGTGGACATAGTCAACTTAAATTGGACAGGCAACAAAACCAGCACGATCTCCTTGGTAAGACGTTTAGGCTACAGAAGGCAGGACAAGCAACATAACCAGCACGACCTCTTCTTTGTCAGACTATTAGCCTCGGGAAGACAGCACAAGCAACATCACCAGCACGACCTCCACTTAGTTACATTTCTAACCTAAAGAAGACAGAACAAGAAACATCACTAGCACGACCTCCCCTTAGTCAGACTTTTAGGCTACAGGTGGCAGTAAAGCAACACAACCAGCACGACGTTCCCTTGGTCGGACTTTTGGACTACGGAAGACAGCAGAAGCAACACAACCAGCACGACCTCCCCTTAGTCAGACTATTCCGCTACAGAAGACAGCACAAGCAACACAACCAGCACGACCTCCCCTTAGTCAGTTTTAGGCTACAGAAGGCAGTAAAACAACGCAACCAGCACTCTCTCCGTTAGTCAGAAAGTCTTTTGTTACAGAAAGCAGCACAAGCAACACAACATTCACGACTTGTCCTTAGTCAGAGCGTTCCGCTACAGAAGGCAACACAACAATGACGACCTCTACTAGGACTATTCCCCTACGAAAGACAGCAAAGGTCCACACAACAAACACGACCTCCCCTTAGTCAGAGTATTCAGCTACAGAAGACGGCACGAGCAACAAAACCTACTTGCCCTTCCCTTAGTCACACTGTTAGCCTACAGAAGACAGTACAAGCAACATCAACAGCACAAAATCCCCTTAGTCAGACTATTACGCTGCAGAAGACAGCACAAACAACACAACCAGCACCACCCCCACCCCCCCCCCCCACCCCAGTGTTAGGTTATTCCGTGACAGAAGACAGAACAAGCAACACAACCAACACGACCTCCCCTTAGACAGACTGTTAGTCTACAGAAGACAGCACAAGCAACACAACCAACACGACCTCTACTTATTCAGGCTATTAGGCTACAGAAGAAAGCACAAGCAACATAAACAGCACGACGTTCCCTTGGTAATTTTATAGGCTACAGAAAGCAACACATGCAACACAACCAGCAAGACCTCTGCTTAGTCACAGTATTCTGCTACAGAAGGCAAAACAAGCAACACAACCAGCAAGATCTCTAATAGGTTTATACTGCAGAAGACAGCAGAGGCAGCATAAACAGCACGACCTCCTCTTAATCAGACCTTTAGGCTATAGAACATAGCACAAGCAACACAACCAGCACGAACTCCCCTTAGCCAGATTTTTAGGCTACAGAAGACAGCAATGTAATACAACCTGGACGACCTCCCTCAGTAAGACTATTAGGCTACGGAAGGCAACACAAGGGACACAACCAGCACGACCTCCCCTTAGTCAGAGTATTCCGCTACAGAAGACATCACATGCACCACAACCAGGACGATCTCTACTAGGACTAGGACTATTCCGCTACAGAAGACAACACAAGCAGCATAACCAGCATGACCTCATCTTAGTCAGACTTTTAGACTCCAGAAGAAAGCACAAGCAACATAACCATAATGACCTCTCCTAGGTCAGACTATTAGCCTAGAGAAGATAACACAAACAACATCACAAACACGACATCCCCTTAGTGACACTATTAGCCTTCAGAAGACAGCACAAGCAATATCGCTTGTAGGACATCTCCCTAGCCACAGTATTCTGCTACAGAAGGCAAAACAAGCAACACAACTAGCACCATCTCTAATAGGACTATACTGCTACAAAAGACAGCACAGGCAGCATAAACAGCACGATCTCCCTTAGTCAGAGTATTCCGCTACAGAAGACAGCACAAGCAACACAACCAGCACGAACTTCATTTAGTCGGATTTTTATTCTACAGAAGGCAGCACAAGCAACAAAACTACCAGAGAACACCAGTCCCATTATTATTACACCAGAATCTTAGAGATGACAATACAAGTAACACAACAACTGTTGGCTTCTAGCCTCATTATCACCAAGAATTGGTAAATCTGTTTCGTGGTAATTACTAGGTCTTTAGCTGCGGTTAGATTGTACTCGGGTTTGGAAATTTTGTCTGCAAATTCAGATTCAACCCTGCTCTCTGAGGCGTAAATAAAAACAATTTGTATCTTATTCAATATTGTTTGCAGTCCTACACATGGTGCTGGCGGGTGTACTTGAAGTAAACCTTGCCCATGATTCAAGACAATGCATATAGAATCCTGGTAGCTTTTTACTATCGTGCGTATGTAAAAATTTTCATGGATGTTTTCAATTACACAAATATTAAAAAAAATGTTTGGTATCACCGTACTTGGTAGAGTTTTCATCTTTATTATACATATAATCTGCTGACTTTCTAACAAAATTTAATACCTGACAGTTTAAACCACCGTTTTTAGTACCACTTATAAGAACCTCATACTAAATCATCCGTTTTCTACTATACTTAATAAACTCAACCATGCAAAATGTAACCGGATAAAACAAAATATTTTGGTGCTTTAGGATATCATTACAAACAATACCTTTCAGATACCCAAACATTATTCCTTTGTCTGACCATGTAAAGTTGTCGAACAAGAGGGGTATTACTGTATATATTTTTTTCAATGAATGCTTCAATATATAAAATATTTATCTGCTTATAAAGTTTAGTGTAATTAAAATACCAGCCATTGTCAATCAACATTTTGTTTTCGACAATTTTGTATAATAGGCACATATTACATACTGATCAATGCCATAAATGTACAATGAAGATACTCTTTAATGTAATACTGTTTTTATATGTTTTTATTTTTGTTTATATAGGCCATTCTATTAATATAAAAAAACAACTATATACATATATAATATTGCATAGTCTATAACTGCATAGGAAAAGATTAACTTAATATTCCAAGACCATTCAAAATGTCAGTATATATAAATAAAATATGTATAAAGATAGGATCTATCAATATTTAAACTAAAATATTTAACTATTCCTTAGAGCCAATATTAGCACGTTTACATAAGAGTCGTTGAATATCCTTGTTTAAAAGTGTAACGTTTGAATGAAGCATTTTTGCATGAAGTAATAATTTAAGAATCCGTCACAACTATTATATATATATATATATATATATATATATATATATATATATATATATATATAAAACATTCTTCAGAAGTTTAAAATTTGTTTTCAGGAATTCTTCACGCAGAAATTTAAAATGAGCTAGATGTTTAAGGTAACATAAAAAATCTCTGTCGATATTATTTAAGAGAAGCAAGATCGTATTGGAAAATGGTCTACAGCTGTTTTCCACTCTATTTACGAATAATCATTGAGGATTTAATTGTGCTTCTTGACAAACGTAAGGTTCCGATAAAAATTAATATCGAAGTCGGGGTTCGTTTCCTGAAGTGTACGATTTACATACCACTGTTCAGCACATTCAAATGCGACTGGATCAAGATGAAAATCTATTTTGTTGAGGAAAAGTTTCGTTGAGTTTACAAACCGGTACAAGTCTCCTACCCCGAAGTTACAAATTTGTCTGATCCAGTGTCCATAACAGTTTTGATTCCCTTCGAACCTCCACATTTTGAGCCGGGTATAGGTCAGTTTATCGTCCGGGTCACCTACATGTAACATTGTTCACATGTTTAAATGGCATCGTAATCACCACACGATTATGTAATGATTAAATGTTATTGAGAATTTGATTATGTTAAAAAATTACTGGGAATAAAAAAAAAAATGGAAATTAATTTATGATGATCAAAAAAGATCAATTTATAAATATATTAAATATCAAATAAGATACGACCGGGGAAGCTATTGAAATAATTATCGGACATAACAGAAAACCTAGAATTTTCTATTTATATTTGTGTATATTCATTTTATACATTATACAACGTTTTAAAGGAAATTGATCATCTTTTCATGTAAATGATGTAATTGAACAAATATCGTCATTATTTATGCAATGTACAACAATGTTTCTTGTAGTATTTCTGTTTTGGGTTGTGTAACTAATGTACATACTGTTATATCTATACTTGATATAATTTTGAAAAACCTCCTGTTAGGTGTATATTTATTATCATAAGCATACCTTTAAAGGCACCTGGAACCCGAAGCTGTGGATTATGATTTAATGTTGAGAAGTAGTGTTCGTCTGGTATGCGGATATCCTTTACCCATTTAAGAAAGCGCAGAGCTGTTTTATTGAACAAAATGTACTCCACGAAGCCTCTGGAAGCAGCAATGTGCATCGATCCTTTTACAACTGTAATTCCATCCGGTGGCGGAGACTTTGGACCTGTATGTCTCCTAAGTTTCGGCCAGCGGTATTTAAACCATTTTATGCATCGTCTGAAAAGAGGAATTATGAGAGCAAGTAAGTAACAGAAGAATGGCATATATATAATTATATATATGTACACATCTATATAGGCTTCCATGAAGATGAACTAACTAAAATTTTTTTCTTAAAGTTTCATATATCAGGTCAAAGTAATTTTTTTTCAATTTCCGTTAGATTGTATTTGATTTCACATGTTAATAATATTTTAGAACTTTTCTTAGACAAGTTGATTCTTTACTCTCTGTTAAGCACAACATTTGCATGTTCAAAAATACATAAAACCGTTTTAATATTTATCAATGGAAGACGCTTTTTTTCGCCTTTAAGACCAATTATTTAATAAACTTACATTTCCTTAGTGTTTGGTATTCATTTTGGCTAACAGAAATATGTTACTTTAACGGGTATTTCAAACACATTGTATTTTTTATTTCTTGTACAGTTAGACAATACCATCAGATTTCATTTAAACTGTGTTAAGACAAAACTTATTAAAAAATGTAACGGGTTCTTACTTGCGAAGTGTGCCGTCTATGTCGTTTGATCCATTGAATGATTTTAATATTTGCACAAGCTCAAAATTGGTTTTCAAAGGAAAATCTTGTCCCGTGAGATTGATAAAATATTTCCACTTTTTAAACTTCCAAAGGTCCTTTAAACAGTGCAATTCTGCTTGTAACACAGAGAACTTACCCCAACGTACGTCTGCAGATTGTGAAGATGCGAAAACATTGGGATAACATTTTATGATATTCTGTAAAGTTCCCTTGAATATGTTCGAAGCTTTTGTATCGATATGAAAACAGTAATAGTTATGAGGTCGATAGATAGCCCGAAGTAACCTTAATACTTGCTCTATGTCTTTATACACTAATATCCCAAAGGCGATGGGGAAACTTAGTTCTGTATCTGTTACCTTAAAATTGCATCGGGTAAAATGGAAGTGGAACTCGGTACAACTTTTAGACAGACTGAACAAAATATCCTCAAAATTACGATTTTTCTTGTAACAATCTTTGCATTGCCTTGCTGGTATATCATCCGTCTTGTTCAGCTTGAAGAATGCTTCACATTTTACTTCAGTATCGGAGTAATATGTCGAAAGTGATCTTCCATTGACGTTTATGTTTTGTAGTTTTTTGCATGTGGTTTCTTCTTTTTCCTTCCGTTCCTTTACTTTGGAAAACTCAGATTGGTATTTATACAAAACTATGGAAACTATAATAAAGAGCTGGAGTGCAGTTATCGGCTTGTACCAATATTTAGGGTTTCTCAGAATTGGTACAGCTGCAGTGCAAAAGCGCAAAACCGGATGTCGTTCCATGGATAATAGTCTTCCGTTGTCAGTTCAACAGTTCCTCCTTAAAAGATTACAATACGGAAATTAGTACAAACCAAATGTAATACCAACACAATTAGATTTACAGTCAAGTAAAAATTTAATTTTACAATATTCAACAGGGATATTTAAATTGCATCTAAATTCAGGTATAAAGCATTTTCGTAATTAAAGGAATGATTACGTCAGCTGTACATTTGTCATTTAAAATATACAATATACCTTTTTATTTTACCTGTACCATCCATAACTTGCCGATAGAAATTTTTATTTAGATCATATATTGGTTATTGTACGTGATCTCACACAAATTACAAATTCCACATGGGTAAATTTGACAATGATAACTCACTTGGCCTTCTCTAATCGTATATCTGTCTCTCCTACTATTTTATGATCAACTAACCTGACAGCTTTTATTCGTTCATAAATACATGAAAAGCATTGATTATAGACAGGCCTATATATACGTAATAAACATCAAGAAGCATCTGCTCTTGACATGTAGATATTTCTCTGCCCTTTATAAACATCTGCGATAGTCACATTTAAGATGAATGTAATTGTCAAATAAAAAAAAATTGAATTATTTTGATTAGTTTGTTTTATTAATGATATAGCGTTATGTTCTTTTTGCTCGATGTGTTATCATTCATCTACAATGTAAACAAATCGCAAAACTCTACTTTATCTGTTCCTTCATGGAGCTATGTGTAAAAACTTAATCATCACATGAAACAGAGCTGTCTACAAATAAACATACTTAACAAGACATGCTGATTGTTTAAAGAAACATACTCTTATCGGCTCTAATTGTCCATCTTCCACCAGACCTTACTCATATTCTCTGTCTACCATATGAGCTAACAAAAGTACAGTAAAGCACTCTTTTTCCGAAAGTGTTGGGGACAAACTTTTCTTTCGGAAAAGCGAATTTTCGGAAAATCAGTTAGGAGTTCAGCGTTTGGCAGTTTATGAACAACTTTACGTTATATTACTGAGGGAACTCCGTGTTTCTCTTCGACCTACATAATTTACAATCGGGATATACTACAAATATTGGATTTATTACAGAGCTGGATTGGTAAAATTAGTCTTATCTGTTTAATGGATACTTGCGTGTCATTTTTTAACCAGTTCACCGGAGGGAAATGTCAAATGACATCGCCATTGCTGAAGCTCGGATCAGTCTTTAACAGCCAACTAGCGACGCAATTGCTGCCAACGCAAAACAAGTAAATGGCAAGACAAGGGCGAGTAAACTGGTCAGTTGTTTGGCCTGCAATCCTAGCTCAAGCCGACGAACTATGCTTTCTTGAGTTCAAACGAGATATGGTTGATAACACGCACGTGCTCAGCCGCTTTCCAGAGGTATAGAGATCCTAGCATTGCGGGGCTATCTTTAGTGTACACAACTTTTCCTTGGCGATATTGGCCAAGTTATAAAGTAATTAACTTATAAACTCATAAACTAATTTATAAGTGTCACCACCTGGCTTTAACACATGACTGCAGGCCCTTGTGACTAATAATTACAAACATATTTTTTATTTATTTAAATGCTTGAAAATTATGCCGTAAATACAAATAAATTTTTGGTCCTCAGTTTAAAATTACGAAAAACGAATTTTTGGGAATTCGACATTCGGAAACAAGGCGTCTACTTTACCAGTTTGTACAATGTATCCGCTCTCCTGTCGTATTTTATAAGAGGATAACTTGACAAAGATCCATATTAACTAGGACCTAAAAATAAAATAAATAGGCTGAGATTGAGATATCTTATTGCTTTTTCGATATAACGTGGTGGAACAATATATTTCCGTAATTTGATTTATGAAATTCATTAGGCGGTTGAGAAATTATTTACCTGTCTAGATAACGTTGGGTATAATATACACTTTATGTTTTTCAATAAATAAAATTAAGACTTCATTTCTCTCGCAAATTGTTATACACGGCTCAACCTGCTTAATGCATCTATTAATATTTTCATCAACGGTTCATTAAGAAAATATTTCTATAAAAAATAACATTTTGTCATTGTTAATAACCATTTCCATCAACAGTTAACCAACCATTTGATGTTGTTTTGGTGAAGTGTTAAGTTGGAAAAGTTATCTATGATACATTAATGAATTTTGCGAGAATATTATAATAAATTGATAAGTGCTTTTCTTATGTGTCCACGTTTGTCAGGAAACTCAATATTCCATTACTGCCTGTTTTAGTCCGAACACGCTGGGTGCCGTTCCGGGGACTCCTGTAAAGCTCGCAAATAAAACATCTATTACCTGGGCCATCTAAACACTCATTGCAGGATCATCTCAACGTAATGCTCATTATAATCAACATAGAAAGAATTGTTTAATTGATATCCGGAAATTAGAACAAGCATCCCTTTTTTGCTTCCATTAAGAAAATATGAAAAATATTTTACACATATGTATATGTTATAAATTATTCTATTAATAGATTGAACATGAGCTGCTGAAAATATGTTCAATCGTTTATTTTCCCTGCTTTCTATATTCCTCTTCAAGCATATAGTTATCATAAATAGAGAATGGGTGCCACCATAACAAAAATCACAGAAAATTTTTCAGTTTGCAGGAATAATATTGTATATTTTTTTAATTTATTTTCTGCTATGAATTCATTATCTTTCATTCAATGGCATTGATCATTTGTCGTTATCAGTGAAATCCAAAGATGGAACTATGTTAAACCAAATACTTGTTGTTGGTTATAAGTAAACATAATTGAAAATCTTTTATCGTTGCTTTTGTACTGGCGTCAAATATCAATCCACATGAAAAGAATTGGCGTATGTCGCCAATGAAGGAGTAAAAATGTGTTTTGCTTGAAATGTTTTTTTTTATTTATTTATTGATTAAGGACAAAGTGTTATTTCTAAGTGAACATTTAGGCCTGATCATAAGAGTTGAACCGTCAACTCGAAAAAGCACGGTGTGATGTTTTGGAGTGAAATCCAAACTATGGAAGTTATCTGTATTTTCGATCCAGTGCTCTCGAGCCAATCCACACACGGCATGTCGCTACCTTAGTCGGACACGCCTGATTGCAAAAATC
The DNA here is from genome assembly GCA_026874595.1 of Sipunculus nudus. Taxonomy (NCBI): domain Eukaryota; kingdom Metazoa; phylum Annelida; class Sipuncula; order Golfingiida; family Sipunculidae; genus Sipunculus; species Sipunculus nudus. Next base: position 59,424,942 of record CM049322.1, on the reverse strand, counting down.
CCCTCTCTCCATTTATTTAAGAGTTTTCGGGGGGACCACGACGCAATTCAGCCCTGAGCTGACAGAAAAAGAAGAACGGTCACTGAAAACGTAGGCTTGTCATTATCATGTTTTTGGTTTGTTCCCCCCTGATGTCGCTGTAAGCCCGGCCTGTCCTTTTACATTCTGGGAAATGATTCCAGCGGGAAGGGATTCCCCAGCAGACCCGTGATCACATCAGACCATCAGACACCAAGAAGACATGTAACTGCACTCCTGATGCATTGATGTATCGCAGGCGCGACTTTAAACATATTATCAGTAAGTATATAATTTAGCTAGGGAGTAAACATATATACTCATGCAGCGCTCCCCCCACCCCTTAGTCAAAGATCCTTCCCTGCAGAGCACTCGAACCCAATCCACCACTCCCTGAGATAAGCATGGCTGCATGATGTATGATGATCCAATACCAAGCCGTAAGCGAGACAAGGTTCATATGTAACAACGTGTTACGGTAAAGTTGGACGGACGTCAAAGGACGTCGTGGAAGTTAATGCAAGAGAACCGACAACCGGATTCTGGGCGTTAAGCCCTTAATATATTACAACGCCGGTTACACAGTTCAACAGGGTGAACCTTATTTATTATAACGCCGGTTACACAGTACAGACGGATAAGCACTTAATATATTGTAACGCCGAATAAACAGCGCAAACGGATAAGCACTCAATATATTAAAACGCCGGATACATAGTGCAAACGGATAAGCCCTTAATATATTATAACGCCGGTAACACAGAACAAACGGATAAGCCCTTAATATATTACAACGCCGGTTACATAGTACAAACGGATAAGCCCTTAAAATTTTATAACGCCATTTACACAGAACAAACGGATATACACTTTTTATATTAAAACACCGGTTACAGACTACAAAAGGATAAGTCCTTAATATTTTATAACGCCGGTTACATATTCCAAACGGATAAGTCCTTAATATTTTATAACGCCGGTTACATAGTCCAAACGGATAAGTACTTAATATTTTATAACGCCGGTTACACATTACAAACGGACACGGCCTTAAAATTTTATAACGCCGGTTACACAGAACAAACGGATATACACTTAATATATTATAACACCGGTTACAGAGTACAAAAGAATAAGTCCTTAATATTTTATAACGCCGGTTACATAGTCCAAACAGATAAGTCCTTGATATTTTATAACGCCGGTTACATAGTCCAAACGGATAAGTCCTTAATATTTTATAATGCTGGTTACACAGTACAAACGGATACGCCCTAAATGTATTACAGCGCCGGTTACACAGTACAAACGGATAGGCCCTTAATATTTTACAACGCCGGTTACACAGTACAAACGGATAAGCCCTAGATGTATTATAATGTCCGTTACTCAGTACAAACCGATGAGCCCTTAATATATTATAAAGCCGGTTACACAGTACAAATGGATATACGATATATATGTGAAATAGAAAACTTCTGAAATTCACCTCAATAGGTTAAAGTGCAAAACAAGACCCGTTTCAGAAATACTTTCCTGCTGGCCGTTATACATTTCAACTCGAGAAAGAGAGTTACCGTCTATTTATGATAACGTGAAAGTTTCAAAACACAGAGGATGGATATCGGGATCGGTATTAAAAAAAGACGACCTTTCTGATATCCCGATGGTTCTAATCGGCATTGCGGTTGTACTTAACTTGGATGGGACAAGGCAAAAAGAAGTCGCAGTCAGCACTGGCCTGATAGCGTACAGAATTTTGATCCCACCATGATACAGTCATAAAAAACTGTTCTAGTGGCCATAATATGCCTGACCGGACGTCAACACGTCAAAGTCTGTCAACACAAAAAGGGGTAACCCGCATGGATCAGCCGGCGGTTTCACCTGTAATAGAAAAAAATACCGGATATCGGGTGTATATATTTCCAGAGCCTTGTAGCAAACTATGCACTGTACTAGCAAAAACACTAGATGTGAAATATATACATACATACCTGCGCGGATCTGTCGCATAGCCACGTGAATTACAGCACTCTAAAGATAAACACTCTACCGGAACGTTTGAATTACACGATTTCGGGATCAGTAAAGAAAACTGTTCAAGCGATCATATTACAACATCCAACGGACAAAATCAGCTGTAAAATTTATATAAGCCACTTGTATTACACCGTAAGAAACTTATTGTATCTCATCGCGTATTACAACACCTCATCATTGATCAGATAAAAAAAAAAAACTTTACCGCGTATCGTATAGTAAAACTAATGTACCGACTCGTAGCTATTCATTTTGCACTTGTGGTAAAAAATAACATACCGCGCATGCGAAATACAATACCAAAGGGAACCGCGCAGGCCAGCTGATTAAAAAAGCCTATTAAGAAAAAAGTGCTTTCCGAGCACGCGAGTAAAACGTGGCATTAGAGGTTTATCGTAGAACTGCGTGCACGTTTATAGGCGGGGAAAATTATAACATCCAGTAAGACTACATGAAAGAAAATGATGTATTTGATTATAAATTTTTACATGGATGGTACAAATATTTATTTTTACTAATGGGGGCACTCTCCTTGGCTCTGAAGTTCTAGAGGCGGAGGAAACTAGAGAACCCGGAGTGAACATCCGACTAGAAACACTCTCCTAGCCATGGATCGACTCCGGGTGGCCACGGTAGACAGCCGAGCGTTTTACCCTTCGACACTCCAAGTTCAAATATTAATTGTAATAAATATTACAACAGCACTTCAGAAAAAAATGTGTTGAGCTATACAGTAGAATAACACCCCCCCCCCCCCCGCTATACAAACAGACTCCTTACCCTTCGGCACACACCTGACCAGCGACGTGGCTGGCTACTAGAACGAGGCAGGTTGCTAGGAGACACGTCATGTTGACACGACAACGAACTGAAGTGCACACGAGTGATGTAGACCGTTGGACATCTTGGCTTTAAATACCTTAAGCCGGTACAGGTGTGCCATTTATTAAACCTACTCAAACCCAACCCTTACACCGTAGCCAGTTCAAACATGCGCACGTGTTTTCTTCCAGGTGAAACAAGGGAAATAATTTCTGTTCAATGTTTTACTATTTACCCAGGTAAGATATATGATGTATGTTTGAAGTTATGACAAGTGTTCGGTGTGATTCCATTACTGAAATAAATTTATGCAGGTGAGCTCGCTTCTGGTCCCTACCTTGATACCAAAAGCGGTACACTGTTATTTATACATGTAACTGTATTGTTGACGTACAGTTATGTACTTACATTGTGTGACCTGTGTACAGGTGACTCTAACCGGTAATCTATCGTAATGCCCCATACTAAAAACTCACCAAATAACCGATATGCAGACCATTACATAAATAGACCTCATCCATCCAGGAGTGCCAAATTGAGTTGTTTTCATAAAACTTAAAAATTGATTTTTTAAAATAACACGCATATATAGTGATCTCAATTGCTCTATGATGTTATAAGTTACATCAGACATACAATGTCTGTATCTTTTTATTAGAAGAGGCATAATCAAGCCCCTTATATATCTCAAATAACCCATGCAGCATATGTATATATAAATCTCTCCCTCTTTTAATTTTGTTTTTCCCCTCAATATATATAGAGAGAGAGAGAGAGAAAGAAAGAGAAAGAAAGAGAGAGAAAGGGAGGAAGGAAGAGAGAGAGAGAGAGACAGAGAGAATTTACAAATTAATAAAATTTCACACAAATTTGAAAACCACATTTTATTTTGATTTTATGAACCAACACAAAATGTTTGTTTAGGAACCTATGACAGAAACAAGACACTTCGAAGGTGTTGTTATAAATCGTGTTTACGCGCTTGCCGGAAATGACGTAAAGTTATACAGATTAATGTGCAATACCAAAGTGGAAGAATATATGTCGTAGTTTGTGAAGATAGGACAAATATTAACAAAGTCATGAAGAAAATAAGAATTTAATATGTTTTGATCACCATTACCTTGACCTTTGACCTATTTGACTAATACATATAGGACTTCAAGATATCGTTACGGCTTATGACAAGTGTAAGTTACAAAACGATTCCTGCAAAACTGTGGCCTGTGGAAAGTTATAATTAAGACGCAAGAACCAGTAAGCAGGCGAAATTGAGGACAACTGACAAACAGACAGACATACTGACCAAGTGTCACAAGTTTGAGACGAGATTATTTAACCAGGTTTTAAAGAAGACCCAGAAAGAGAAAAAAAGTTTTAATTTATGTAATTGAGGCTTATAGATTTTTAAATAAGGCAAAAAATGATAGTTGTAAAGGTTTGAGTGCGGCGCCCCCAACAGCCAAATCCCGAACATAAAAACCTCTTTCGAGATATTAGTGTAGGTTATAAGATGTACAAGTTTTTAAAACATTCCCGCAAAACTGTGGCATATAGAATGCTATATGTAAGACGCAAGAACCAGCAAGCAAGCGAAATTGAGGACAAGTGACAAACAGACAGACGTGCTGACAAAGTGACACAGGTTGGAGACTAGTCGACTGGACCAGATTCTGGAAAAGACCATGTGAAGATAGTTTGTGAAGATAGGACCAATAGTGACGAAGTAATGACGAGAATAATATTTCGTCGTTTTTTAATGACCTTTGACCTATATTAACAAAAAATAATATTCGGCTAGGATTTATGAATGTCTATCAACTTTGTATGTTTGAATGTGATTGCTGCAAAATTGTGACCTGTAGAGAAGAAGACAGAAAAACAAACAGACAAATAAACTAGATGACCAAAGGTCACGCGCATGCCAGAAATGACGTATAAAGTTAGTCAGATGAATGAGCAATGCCAAAGTGAAAGAAAATAAGCCAAAGTTTGTGAAGATATGACCAATATAAACAAAGTTAAGAAGAAATTAAGATTTTATATGTTACGACCACCTTGACCTTGACCTTTCCTTACTGGAAAAATACACATAGGACTTCAAGATATCGTTACGACTTATCTCAAGTGTTAGTTACAAAGCGATTCCTGCAAAACTGGGGCCTATAGAATGCTAAATCAGAGACACAAGAACCATGGAGCATGTGAAATTGAGGACACCTGACAAACAGACAGACACACTGAGATCAGAGCTCGAAAATAAGCTATAGTTTATGTTACTGAAATTTATACTTTTGGGGATATGGCCAAAAAATGATATGTTGCAGAGGTTCGAGTGCAGCGCGTCCCTTAATGTCGACCATCCCGTAGGCGTAGGCTTACTTCTTTTGCATTATTATAATATAATATTCTTGCCATAACATGGCAATAATATTGTATAATAGTCATGATTGAGCATGTGTTACATTAAAAAGATTTAACAAATAGTAAAAATTTACATTCACAGCCTTGGTTAAGTTTTACATCAGTAAAAAGTTTGCTTGTTTATGCCTTTTCATAACCGCTTAACCCTTATGCTTATTAAACGTATTTATAAGCCGCCCAGGAAGCGGTACAACACAATTAAATAAACGGAGGTAAATGGAGCGAAAGTAGAGAGCGCGCGGGATCCAGTTCTCGGTTCTTTTGCACTAACTTTCAAGACGTCGTAAAAGGTTACTTCTTCGGTAAATTTCTCCGCGAACGCCAGCTGTACCTCCAGTTTTACCTGGAGATCTATTTCTCTGACCACCGCGCTGTTCACCACTTTCAATGTGTTTCGCTGATCATCGATGCACAGGTCATCATCAACATCTTGTATTCCACCCGTCGCCAATACGCACTTGGTTTTTTTAGTTTTAAATTACAGCAAAACAAATATTTATTTTTTTCCAACATATGCGGACAAATTTTTAAGGTGACGTGTCTCCATAAGCTCGTATACCATATAGAGGTAAAAAAATCATAGACCAGCAGGTGTGACATTTATTAATTATAATTTATCAAACCAAATTATTAAATGTAGTTTAACCTAGTTAATTAATTTAAAGACCAGTTCAAATTTGACATAAAGGGAAAGTAATTTTAAATGGTCAATCCCTGATATAATTTTTATAATGGCAGAAGTGAACATTTAAGGGCATGTAAGAGACCGACAATTTTTTCATTTTTAATTTTAATAGTAGTTTTAAGAGTAGTCAAGGGAGAACCCTTTACAGCCAAAGCACGTTTGCATCCATCTAGCTGGAAATATGTCACGTTTGCAAACTTATCGCTGCTCATAATTACCATTTTCACACAACCTACACATATATGATAGAACTTGACATTATATCTGCCTAATCACATATATAATATAATCTCTAATGAAACCATGCTCAAAATAAACTCAGAATCATAAGGGGAATATAAGGGTAAAACGGCCATTTGCCAATGTAACGGCTAGATGGTGCTAGTTTGCTTCCCATCGTTAATGTTAAATTTTGGTTCATTATGTCTTGAACTTGACATTATATCTGCCTAATCACATATATAATAGAATCTCTGATAAAACCATGCTCATAATAAATTCAGAATAATAAGCATGTTGATATGTATAATTACTTTACCATATAAAAACGTTACTTTAAACGACTCATATTTTCTTATAAAACCTGGCTAATATCAATGTGACCACACTGCCATACAGGAGAAATTGAGAATGTGCAGATATACTGACATACTGACCCAGTATTACACAGATATATAAGCTTGTTACCGGTTATTCGTAGAGGAATAAAATTACTTATAGTTATTGAAGATAAGACCATTTTTAGGTAATTATGAGGGAAATAAAAGTCGAGGTCAATTTATGACCTAGGGCTTTGACCCTGTTTTGCACAATTAAAAATCTTTCTTGCCTTTTTTTTAACATTTCACAGCAATTGTTTGAAAATGGGAATCATTAGAGTACGTACAGGCAAACAATTAAATATACGGAACTGATCAATATGCTTGAGATTCTGACGAGCAATAAACAGCTAGACAGACAAATAGACAGAAAGAGCTTGTTCAAGTCACGGATTACTGAGTGCAGCAGGATACTGCACAGTTTTATTTCGGTTGTAACAGAGACTTGTTGGGGTAGTTAACTTGTCAGGCCCGACGTGGATTTATGAGGGTTATTGAGATAATAAGATCACGGTCTTGTTGTTTACAGCAAGTGACACTGGTGCATGATTGTCCATAAAAAATAAGACCAGCAAACACATGCTGGCCCAGCACAATGACCTCTTCAGTATAACCACGCAGCAAGCATTCACATGATAACCCTGATAGATATACTTCCCCAAACTATTTTTAAAATAGTTTGTATTATTGTTAAAGTCACTATTTTACATGTCTGTCACAAATTTAGCAAGTAGAATTACAATGGTCTACTAAAAATGATCATGAGCCAGGACATTGATCGTCAGCTGCCAGGAAATTGATCATGAGCAAATGCATTGATCATAAGCTAGCATATTGATTATAAGCTATCACATTGGTCATGAATTAATACATTGGTCATAAACTGGCACAGTGATCTTGAGGTAGTACAATGACCATGTCTCACTTACAGGTGATCAGATGAATTGCGTGACAGGTTAGCAAATATAGCCCTAAATTATCCATTTTGTTTAATTAAACGCGCCTTTTATTATTCCATACTGGTAAGTAAACACTTATTATCTAGTTAACCCCTGAAGCAGATTCTGTTTCACCTACTTTCAGCAATATTCCCTCAACAACAAAAAACAAATATGGAGTATCTGCCGTGCCACTGGCGAGAAACCTGGTTAAATGACAAGAACATGCGACAGACAAATATTTCTCTATTATGCTTATATTCCGCATTTTCAATTAAAATGACACATCAATAAGACATGCATTAGAATTAATATCAATATTTCGGACGGTAATATAAGGGTAAAACGGCCAGTTGCCAATTTAACGGCTAGATGGTGTTAATTTGCTTCCTATCGTTAATGTTGAAATTTCGGTTCATTATGTCTTGTTACGGTTCAAATTTAGGGTATGTCTTCTCATCTTACATTTCTATAATGCAACACTATTTCCAGATGACTGTTGGCTACGTCAAGTCAGTTAAATCTTTGTATGGTGTGCATAAAATTACATATATGTATTCGGGGTTTTCTATTTTGCAACTGATACTCATCAACATTAATTAACATTTTCATTCATTTGTAAAATGTCTGAAATAGAGAGATACTCTTTTCGAACAGCTAAACAACAATATGTCGGTTTAATGAGTTATGTAAAAAAGTGTACCCTATTGTATCTTTATTTACTAGCATAACGTGTAAAACCATCCGATAACTATAAACGTGATATGCTGATGAGCGAACTGGGTATTGTTTGCTGAAACAGTACTGTGTATATAGTGACAATGGCATCTCAGTTTCAGACAATGCTGTGTATTTAGTGAAATCTCAGATTAAAAACAACAGCAAGAAATATTCTTTCATGAGCATCACAAATTACAAAGAATTACAATAAAACAACCTACGCATAAAATCTTCCTAAGTGACATTCATAACGTGGCATATTAGTAAGAGTCAGTCACTCCTGGTATTAGTAAGGCGGATTTGATGTATTATCTATTTAATTTATATACTATGTACTAACTGCAGTTGATTTTCTGATTCTCTCCTTCACATAATGGAAGCTAATACAAAGAAACACAGGAACATGATAGCTGATAGAGAGAAAGAAAGACAGAGAGAGAGTAGGATGGGGACTTACGAGTATCTAATAAATTATCCCAAATAAGAATATTGTTGGAGCAATGATCGATTTCACTGATATTCCAAGACCATTCAATCCAAGTGTAATCTCCTTGAAAACCTGCAACACGGGAGTGGCACATAAGTGCAATTTAAAAAAATATAATCTATCAAATATTGCAACCAGTACTGACAACTGAAAACAATCGCGTTTTATTTTAATCGTGCCAACAAAAATTCCTTCCTTTTATATCTTAACTGACTGAAAGTCATCTGAGCTAATGCGATTACTCTTTGTCCGTCGTCAGTCTGCCCGTCCGTCCGTTAACCAGGCATAAATCGCAACCACTGGACCTAAATTATTCCTAATTGATATCCAGGGAGGTCTATAAAACGTCTCCTTGAAATCATGTTGCCTCTGTAACCAATATCCTCCGAGCTATGGGCTCAGAATTACTCCCCAGAATAATTAGAAATTGGCTACAAAAGCTCCAGGATATAAACAACCAATACACTGATCACCACCATTCCTAGCATGCATATTGAGTATTTTATCAGTTCATGCAGACTCGTGGTGCCGTGTGCTTTGCTTTATGAATTTTTACGCATGTTTCTCTGTTTTTTTGAGACCTCTAAAATTGGGGTCGTCCATCGCGAGAAAGTCTCGCGGATACAGATGGTCAGGAATAATGTGGCGTACAATACAAATTTGCTGTTTAGTCTACTGCATTTTTATGGCTCACTTCTATCATATTTGTCTGAAATAAATTTATAACCTATCGGCATTTGTGACCCTGCGCTCGGCTGGAGGATTCTTCTGAAAGTACCAAAGGGTAATATGAAAAGGTTCCTTCCGTTTCATAGCCCAACATTCACTTCCTATTACACTTGGGAAAGCTCCGATTCTTGTATATCTGCTGGTATTTAATATGCATATTTTTTTTTTTTGGTCAGCCACAGGGAGTAGATTTCCAAGAAATTGTATGTGGGTATGTGTATGTGTGAATTGCGCTGTGAGTCCGATCAATGGTGAATAGGCGCTGTATAAATACTATATTATTATTATTATTATTATTTATTGGCACACATTTACTGTCAAAACAACGGTAACTTAAGCATTGATCTTGTTCAGTCATATAACGGCAAGGAGAAAAAAAGTTATGTGTACAATAAACAACAGGTTGATTCTAAATACTTGCTTTAGCTAAAGAGCTGGCAAACGTAAATTCACAAGAAAACATGAATTCATTGTTCTTTAGATAGAGGTTTCTTGCTATGACAGCATTCTGAGCGTAATTACCTCTTGGCTATAAAGTCTGCTTTCGACTTATTGCGAGTTTGTTGTATCCCTAATTGCTCAGCGTTTTATATACCATGTAGATTCGGCGAATAATAATGTAATTTAACTATACTAACACATGATTGGTTACACAAAATTTTCAAAAGTCATACCTTGTACAATTAATGTAAAGGCATAATGAGCTTAAATCTGATAATAAAGTGAAATGGCGGAGCTTTTCTCTGTCCTTTTCGTCTATTAAATATTTGAAGTTGTTTTATCAAAATATAAATATTTTAGTTCCAGTTACATTTTAAAATACCTTATCTAGATACATAAAATAAGTTACAAACTGCAAGGCCGGATCCAAGATATTTTTGCCGGGGGGGGGGGGCTTGGCCAGAGGTAAGAAAGTTACCTAAGCCCCGACACAAAAGCACTCCCAGACACACACACACACACACACACACACACACACTGCAACTGGTGTCCGAGTGCCTAAGCAACATATTTTGTGTGTGTTGTCCCGACATTTATGCGTTTTATTGCCATACAATGATTAGGTTTATTCAGTGTACGTTTATATGTAGGTACTGAGTTGATAATGAGTTTTTACCTGTTCTTGTGCTGGCCTGCCTGCGTTCTGTTATCTAGGTAACGTGTTCATGTCGTGTTTGCTTTTCAAACAAGAGTGGTTAGTATAGTAAAAGGACGCAAATAGCTCGCATGTAACAGGCAAGTCATATATGTCATATGATGTTAAATGCTATTGCATGGCCATGTGAAGTATTATCAACTTTATAGTAATAAGAAAAGTAGAGATAACAACAGTGTCGACCTAAACTGCAACGCATCTGAGCTGTTTCTACTTATTGGATACCAAGTTGGACAATATAATGGGAATAATAATGGAAATTATGATATATATATATATATATATATATATATATATATATATATATATGTTTATATATATATAAAGTAAAAATGTTCGTTAAATAACCTAGAATAATAGGTAGAATGCCTTCACAGTGCCCCAAATCATGCTTTTTGCTGATAGTCCTTAAAAGGTTATAATCCCATATCTAGCGTCCATTAACTTAAGATAATTATTTGAATGTTTTATAAAATTAGGCCAGAAATTGCCGATCCACTACGCATAAACTGCTCGTTTTATTTATATCTATTTTTATCAGATGAACCAATTGTTTTAACGGTTCTTTGTAACGAATAATCTTACAAAACATATGAAACCAAACACCGATTACGTGATTTTTTCTTTTTGTTAACAGTTGCACATTCACTGTTTTTACTAACATTCTGGAGAAAAGAACTCATATATCGGTCACAGATCGAGGCGTTATATGACATTTCTTTAACGGGAATTACCTACAATTAATTTATATGTTTGTAGGATAAGATAAGCCAAACTTTACAGAAAGTGACTGCCTTGGTGCTCAAAATCATGGTTTCGGTGTTAAAGTGTTCACTATAGATAAGACGACTTACAGTCAGCTGAGCTAAAGAAGAGAACGGTAGGTGGGAATGAATGATAATTAGGCTAAAAGTAATCAGAATTAATTACAATTATTACAAAAAAGGGGCCTGAATTTGTATGAATTTTGAACATAAAAAATCCTGTTTGGAAAACTTCGTGGTGCAGCTGCCCCCCCCCCCCCGGGACCTGGTCAGGGTTAATTTACATTGGATGAACCGGGAATGCCATGCCATTCTATTGCAAGATAGGTCAATGCATGGCACATAAAACCTACAAGGATAATCGTTGGAGTTAACGTGGAGCCACGATAATGTGAAATGGATATTGGTCCTGGTGCCATTGCATGCGATTCGAATTTAGTGCTTTAGCTGTCCAAAAGCAATTGAACATTAGTAACAGTCGAAACAGCATACTGTCGAAGGAGCAGTTAATTACTTGTCATTGGTTGTACGTCATCTTGGTCACGATCACAGACTTAAATCTATGAACTAAATAAAAATCCTGCAACTATATTATATTCGTAGCAGATAGAGAAATTGCAAGTCTTACCTGTATATTTTGCGGCAGCATATAAATAGAACTCAGATGGTCTTTCTTGCATCCGAAATTTGAGTTACGCCTTAAGCGGTCTGGTTTGTATTTGCTTCAAAATGTCAAACACAACAAGACCAACATGGTTGAAATTCCAGAAGCGATACATCTAACACTTATCATGTGACCAAATGAACCAATCAACTATCTGTAATTTTCCATTCCATTACGCCATATGTTAAAAGTGTCCTTGTCAAGCCAGGCGGAGTTTCAATAAATATGAATTAGGTCGGTATTTTCTGTTTCCATTAGTAGATTCTAGAGGTAAGTGATCCGTAAAATGACCTGTGCTTTGACTGGAACGAACGCAGCAATAACCAAGTATTTTCCCTTATCTGTAAAATTTCAGTTCTCAGGCGCCAATTTATCATTAATATATTCCTGTTCAACGTATTACTTTTAGGGAATATATTGGCAAGGCGAGTTAAACATTAGATAGTATAGTATAGTTCTTGTTACAGATGTGGAAATGAGTAGAATGACAGTAAAAATCCTTTCCTCTATAAGCTAAATTAAAGTATTTGAGATCTCTTTTGCCATCAATATTAATAAACAAAAAATTTGTTGTTAACACATATACATATATTTATACAGTGGTCGAAATAACGCGGTTCAGGAGAAAACATACGTGTACGGAAAGACACTTTACATTTTGTTTACCAATCCGTTAGGCAGAAGAACACCTAGATGTTTTTTTCCCATTGGTAGCTGATAAGTGGTAAAAAACATGACACAGAAACGAATATTTTACAAGTGGTCCTTCCTATAATTTCCTAAAAAAAATGGTTAATATTTCATAAACTTCCAGGCATTTATGTCTTCGTCTCCCTGAATATCCTGTTTTGACTGCACAATCGTGTTTCCGATATAACGGTGTAAAACATCCAGTCCTTTTGGATGCAAGTTCGCATGTAGGATGGCATGTAAGATGGCAGAATCACATTGACAAAGGGTGAAGTGGTATTGAAAGTTTGATATTTTGATATAGGGTGTATCTTTAAGGGGTGTATCTATGTGCGTGTATATGCGTATTAGTGTATATGCGTGAAAAAAGGTGTATTTCGATTTGCGCGTCTATACGTATATGCCTGAACTGGCAGAACATGCAATATAATACAGTGAAACTTCCCTGAGCTAGACACTCAGGATTTTGTCTGTATTAGTGAGTTGTACTGTTAAGAGGAGTTTGGCATATTGCGTCATTTGGCCATTGAATGTTTTGATATCCTATGTTTTCATTAAATGCACGTCTACTTTGAAATAGGCTATATAGATTTGATTTAAATCATTTTCAAAATAGCTTAAATGTGCCCTTACAATTTATAAAATATAATTATAAAAAAAAAAACAAAGACAAACATCAGCTAGGCCTCGCAAACTAATCTTGGCAGTTTCACTTCGACGTACCATGCTTCCTCCTCTAAGCAAGCGGCAGCTCATGGACAGTTGCACTAGAAGATTATTTGTAAGGATAAAGTCTTCACCATGCATTCACCTTCACAAACTATAAATTGGGTTCCGCGGGCCAGACGCCGAAATCAAAGCACGAACGGCAGTCTTTGTTGGTGCTCTTGTCGAATGAAAAGCTGTTTCAATTTGAAAGCTTTTTTTTCCATATTGACCTGCCAATCTTAATTTAAAAATGATTGTGTCATCAACACAATTATAGAAATAAACAACAATTTCGATACTCTATATTTACATATAATTTCCAATGGTTCACCAAATTACGCTTGTCCCAGGACTTTCGTTTTGACTAGAACAGGTCATACGAGGTCATGACCTCGGACCGCCATCTTCCCGCAAAAATATGAATAATAAATAACTCGCGATATCTGTCCACTTTGGAGGGTCGCAATATGTACTGTATATGCTCGCGGGACGGGAAATGTTGTCTGTTGTCCGGGATAGTGAGCTGTCTGCTTTACTGAATTTACGTTAAACATATTATAAAGGCAAAATTGAAGGGACTGAGATTTAGTGTCCGCATTAGTGAGGTGTCCGCAAGAAGGAATTTCACTGTAATTTTTTGGAACATATCCACTGTGTTTGAGTATGTGTTTCAGAACACATGAAATGTGTATGAGCCTTTCCTTAAGAGGGAAATGGTTGTCATGTGACACATAACCGCCAAATTTAAGAACTGTCTAGTCTTTGTACGTGTAGCCCATCATCTCGGCAGACATAGCTGGCGGAGTGTATGCAGCAAGTTCTAAGTTATGGTAAGTTAAGAATGTATTGTTTTATCAAAATTGGCTATTTGTGGAATGTCTTAATTATATATACAGCCAGTAAGAGCACCGAGTGTTAATTATCCAGATTTAGATGATGGTGTAAGGCTACCTGACTACCATTGCTCCTAAAATAATGTACATACAGTCTTGTAGTTACCAACGAACGTGCATAGAGTTTTATATTATGCATATATATATATATATATATATATATATATATATATAAAATTCTGTTGTCGTATTTATCAACTTTACATTACCAGTGACGTTTTCGTAACATGATTCCACCTGTTCACTTTATGTGTATGCATTATACAGAACTAACTTAACAAGGCCATGCACAAAGTTCAGCTTCGCTCAGTACAGGGCACAGTAACAACTGCTGATAAGACAGCAGACAGCTTGATGCAGAACGGGGTCGATATGTTTAACTTGTTAGGTCATTGTCACAGTCACAGCGTGCTTATATACAGCAACAGGTTTGTTATGTTGGTAATTTAGCTACATATGTGGCCCCCCATAGGTTTGTATGACTGTTATCTTTAATTATTCATACAGACACATACGCGCACAAATTTATACAAAGGTGTATGCGTGCCATGTAAATATGTTTCAGAAATATATATATATATATATATATATATATATATATATATATATATATATATATATATATAAAGCCGGGTTAACCAGTACTGGTCCAGCGAGTATGTTAACGTGATGAAAATCTAATTGTTCTTATTACATTGTGAACTGCTGACATTGAGGACTTTTCAAATACTACTACATTAATACATTCAGAGATGATATATACATTTAAGTTTTGGAATCATGAATTATCAAGATCTTGTTAACACATCATGATCAATTTCCACGTATAGGACATGATCATTCTTAGCATATATGTCTTGAATTTTTAAAATAAATACCCTTACTTCTCTTTCCTTTTGTATAAAATATAAGCTCCATTGACTAAAACAGCTTATTAACAAGACTGATTAATTTATATTTAATATGACTATTTATCCTTTCTGGGATGCTCTTGTGTCACAAATTGGGTAAACAATATTCGTATTAAAATATTTAAAAATAGATATAGAGATTTGTTCATCTTCATATTTTTAGCTCAGTTGAATACAAGTTACGGTAGCTAAAATTTAAACTTGCACTAATATTATTTTTCTAAGTAAATCGAATAGTTTTTTTTTTCAGGATGACTTGTCTGACATCAGCTTTGAACAGTACTTGGGACTTCTCCAGAGAAAATAGGATAAGCTGGGAACCGTTTTACTGTTCATACCGATAAACACAGTTTTTGTAACTATTGTAGAAACTCGCCGAAAGTTTACACATTTTTTTTTCAACTCAACATTCGTTTTAAAACTTATAGGTAATTTATATATATTTCATACCATACACACACCCATATATGCATATACACACATATATATGTATATATAATTATCAGAGAATATATCACATTCAATGCTAATATACAACTGCACAATATTTCATGCCTGTTGGTTTTTGGTTTTTCTCATACGTTCGTTTTCTTCTTTTTTATAGGAATTAAGCGGACCCAAGTTTTTATGCTCTCCAAGAAAAGGAGCGGAATGAGCCGGTGATCCCAGAGAGCTACAACGTAGCTGAGTGTATAATGACTGCAGACACATTGAACTTATTTTTACCCTATGTTCTGACATGCAGCATGCACTCTACATATATACCCATACATATCTTCGTATATTATAGTGTGTGCATCACTTAGTTAAGTTATAATATGGGATGTTATTGTGAGTGTTTGGCCTGCATGCTACAGAAAAACATCACTGCGGACCCATGTATCTGTATTCAATAAGAACAATGACTATAATCTATTTGTTCATAAACTGGATAAAATTTGGTAAAAGTCTTATAATAAATGGTTCAAATCTTTGTTAATGGCTTTGTTATATGTTTTCAGTGTATTAGGTGAAAATGCAGCTGCATAATAGGGATTAGATACTTTTATTCCTGACTACGTACATTTTGTATTCCAGTCTTAAGATGATGCAAGTTTTTTGGAACTTTTGCAGAACACATTTTATCACAATCGGAATACATCAAATGCGTTTCATCACACATTAGGTTTACAATACACATTTACTATGTTTCTGTATATATTTAATACCTCGTCCCAGTACAACTCTCAAACACATCTATATGAGTTCCCAAACACATCTACGTGTGTTCCTTAACACTTTTTAATGCGTTACAGAACACATTACATTTATCATACACATTAAACGTGATTCCGTACACCTTTTAATGCCTCATCTCAAATACATATCTCGTACACATTTTTATGTGTTCCCAAACACATTTTTGGTTGACAGGTATACTTAGAAGCCACATGAAATCCATTTTGCTTTACCCAGACTTCCTGAGTGAGAAGCCACGGAAGCCATTAACGGTCTATAACCTTTTTATATTAGAAACCTTTTAATATTCTATGATTCAGTCTGGTCATTTAACCAAGGACATTTAGTGGTTTCTTAGGCACGAAGTGAGATGTGTCGTTTGAGAGTCTTCACAGATGTGGCACCAAGGCTATAGAACGAACAACCACATTCAGTCAGAGTTTCACCATCTCTATCTTCTTTATAAATAAATCTTAAACTTACCTCTTTATATAAGATTTTGGTAGTTCTTAGAAATCAGGGTCCATAGAGGTTTCACACGATTACGCCATGGACTGTTGTGTGTGCTGACGAAACATGATGTTATGGGGGAGTCTTTACTGGGGAAGCGACACAACAGGCCGGGACGGGGGTCGCAATAAGTGAACCAGCGCTAATGTTATAAAACACCCGTGTAAAATCAACTGAACGAGGACAAATGTAGCTGTCAGATTCGTTAAGAAACGTTTAATTTAATATACAATGTGACAGCTCTATAAATTCGTAATATTATCATTTACATTAAGTAGGTATGTTAATTATGAAAGCGTAAATGCGATATGTAAACATCACTATTATATATGTTTTATGGCAAGGATTTTGTTCCATCATAAATAAACGGTAATCGGCATGCCTAGCAGAAGAAGTGGATCCAAAGGGCAAGGCGGACCCCGTTTTTGGTCACCACAGCCTTTATTTAAGGGTTTCAGACCCATTTTTGCTACTTGGACGCCTCACCCCTTTCCGGACCTTTGGAATGAAATCTGCACAAGCAACACAACCAGCACGAACTCCCTTTAGTCAGACTACAAGTCTACAGAAGACAGCACAGGCAACACAACTAGGTGCTGGCGGATGTACTTGAAGTAAAACTCCCCCATGCATCTAGACTATATATGCATATAAAATCCTGGTAGCTTTTCATTTACGTGCGTGTGTCAAAATTCGCATGGATGTTCTCAATTCCACAAATATTAAAAATAGTTTTTGTAGAGTTTTCATCTTTATTATTCACGTAATATGCTGACTTTCTATCAAAATTCAATATCTGGCAGTTTTGTACCACCGTTTTTACAACCACTTATGAGAACATATAAAATGAACCCCACCATACAATATCTAACCTGTAACAAAGTTTTTTGGTTGTTCAATCTAGGGTATTCATAACAAACAATACCTTTCAGATACACAAAAAGTATTCCTTTGTCCGACCAGGGAATTTGCCGGATTAGACGGGTATTACTTTATATACTGTCTCAATGAATGCTTAAATTTTATTCTTTGTTACTTATTTATCATAATGTGTTTCGAGGCTGATAATCAAAGGAAAGGGAACAGTAAAATTAAAAAAAAGGTATGATTATGCACGCATGGGAGCACACATGAGAGACAAGTTCATATTGGCAAATAGTCTACAGCTGTTACCACTCCATGCACGAATCATCATTGAGGCTTTAGTTGTGGTTATTGACAAACGTAAGGTTCCGATAAAAATAAATATCGAAGTCGGGGTTTGTTTCCTGAAGTGTACGATTTACCTACCACAATTCAGCACATTCAAATGCGACTGGATCAAGATGAAAATCTATCTGGTTGAGGAAAAGAGTCTTTGAGTTTACAAACCGGTACAAGTCTCCGACACCAAAGTTACAAATATATCTGGTCCAATGACTATGATATTTTGGATTTCCTTCGAACATCCATATTTTGAGCCGGGTATAGGTTAGTTTATCGTCCGGGTCACATACATGTAAAATTGTACACATCGTTATGAGGTTTTGTTTGCAGCTCACAATTATGTAATGATTAAATGCTATTTACAATTTACTTAAAGTTAAAATGAAACAGGATATAAAATGTGTTGCATGATGATCATAGGTCAGTTGATATATATATTAAATATCCAATGAGATACAAGCGGGGGATATATAAAAATAATCAGTTATCGAACATATCACAAACCTAGAATTCTATCTTGTTACTGATTTTTTTTTACAAAAAAAAAATGATCGTATTAAACATTATACACCGTTTAAGGAATTGATCATTTTTCCATGTAAATGATGTAATTGAGCAAATTCACAATTTATGCAATGTTCGAAAATGTTTCATTAATTATTTCTTTTACAGATTATGCAACTCATTTGCATACTCGTTTAACAATATTTGATATCATTCAACTTTTAAAAATCTTCCAATGTTGTGTGGATATAAAATATTATCATAAGCATCCCTTTATAGACACCGGGAACCCCCAGCTATGATTTAATGTTGAGAAGTAGTGTTCGTCTGGTATGTAGATATCCTTTACCCATTCCAAAAAGCTCAGAGCTGTATCATTGAACAACATGTACTCAACGAAGCCTCTGGAATTAGCAATGTGCGTCGATCCTTTTACGACTGTGAACCTATCCGGTGGCTGGGACTTTGGAACTGTAGGTCTACCAAGTTCCGGTGGCCAGCGATATTTAAACCAATTTAAAAATCATCTGAAAATAGGAATTTGAGAGCGGGTAAGTAAGTGAAGATTTACTTTAATTATATATGGAGTGAAACCTCGTAAGTCGAACTCGGTTAAGTCGAATTCCCGCAAAGGAAAAGGCGATAAAGCAAATAAGAGTAATTACAGACCCATATCAATAATACCTCACGTTGCGAAACTATTTGAAAAAGCTGTACAAAGGCAACTAATCAGGTTTATCACAAATAGCAATAGAATTTCAGAAAGTCAGCACGCATATCTGCCCGGAAAATCTACTGTAACGGCTCTTAGTAAATTTTCAAATGACGTATATAAAACTATGGATCAGGGTAAAGTTACTGCTGCTTGTTTTTTCGACCTAACCAAAGGATTTGATACCATAAATCATAAAAGATTATTGGAAAAGTTGTTCGTTTTTGGTTTTGATAAGAAAACAGTTGCCTGGTTTCAATCTTACCTCCATGATCGCCTACAGATCGTAAAATACAACAACAATCTATCCAATGCTGCTGTTGTTAATGTAGGTGTTCCTCAGGGTACAGTTCTCGGCCCTATTTTATTTTTGATATACATAAATGATCTTCCAAATGTGCTAAATACTGATGGTATTGTAATGTACGCTGATGATGTCACTGTATATTGCCATGGTAAAAATGCTGTAGAAGCTGAGATTAAATTACAGCGAGTAGTAAATCATGTGACCACCTGGTACGACGAAAACCTGCTCACTCTGAATTATAATAAATCTAATGTTATGCTACTTGGAAATCTTCATAGAATTGCTGATCACAAACTCAAGATATCAATATTAGATACAACATTACTTTGTTCTAATAAGATTAATCTACTTGGCGTTATAATAGATGCTAATTTATCCTGGAAACCACATGTTCACTCTCTATCCAAAAAACTATCTCAAAAGATAGGAGTTCTTTACCGAATATCAAGCTATCTGTCTATGCAATCTCTTACTAAGGTTTATGCAACTATAATTCAGCCTCATATTGACTATGCCCTAAGCATTTGGGGTTGTTCATTATTGTCTACCAATGATACGGTACAGAAAATACAAAACAGAGCTGCCCGCATTATATCCAAAAACTATGACAGAAATGTTGATTCTATAACCATAGTAAATGAACTGGGTTGGTTGAATATACGTCAACGCTATATGTATTCTGTTGCAGTACTTATGTATAAATGTGTTTGTTCCCGGTTTACAAGAGAATAATTTTCACTTTGTCAATGAAGCTCACAATCATCAAACCCGAGCTGCTGTGAGCTATGATTTAGTCGTTCCTAAACCTAGAACAAACTATCTGAAAAAATCTTTACTATATATGGGGCCAAAAGTATGGAATAGTTTATCCAATGAATCTAAGTCAGCCATAACTTGTGCATCTTTTAAGAAACGAATCAAATTGGAAATTTTAGCAACTGTATGTTCTATATGACACATGTTATATTTGCATAAATTTGCGTTTTATACATGTAGCACTCATTCTTTTATCATTTCATAGATCATACAACAACTGTTAATTAATTTCATACGTATTTAACTGAATCTAACAATGATCAGGTCCATAAATGCTAGAGATTATTGTAATATTATTGGTTCGTACGCCTCGCATATTTGCATGTATATATATACTGATTAAATGTGATATTTTAGTTTACTCCTTCTGTCTATAGATGTATATATTGATATACTTTCTTAACTCTTAATATGCTTTTATGATTTGAGTCCATATGTTCATGTTTATATTTTTAGTCAAGGTATTATTTTATGCATTGTATTGATAGTTTAGTCATTGTATGTTTTATTTGTACTGATACAGGGCACCAAGTAAGACCAGTTTAATTTAAACTGATTGGTTTTTCCTGTATAAACATTATGTAAATAAAATAAATAAATAAATAAATGTGTCGAAGTCTAATGTGAAGTCCCTGCAAAAACAGTTAAAACCTTACCAATTTAACTCCTTTTGTGTCGAATTCGGATGTGTCGAAAAACTTGATGTGTCGAAGTGTTTTACTGGTCCCAAGCTAATATTTCTATCGCTCAACTCGAAGTCATGTCGCTAGAATGTTTAGATAACAATCGTGATTGTGCCCTGATGACCTGATGAGTTTTAAGTAATTAATACCGCCACGGCTCTTACTCACCAAGCGCGACGGCTCTGTCGCTCGACTCGAGGTCATGCCGCTTTAATGTTTGGATAACAGTTGTGCACGTTGCATCAATTGAATCATATCTACGGCCGTGATGACCAGTTATAAAATTAATTCCGGCAATGATCTTACCCATTATGCGCGATGATTGACATACCTGGACCGTTGTTTGGCCAGTTAGTCACTCATAATCATGCCTTTCTTCCCTCGCGACAAAGCATTAATTCAAAATAAGAAGTTATTAATAAACCAAACATAATGGAATCCTTACCTTCGATGTGTTTAGGATAAACATACATGACTCTCTCTCTGTCTCTCTCTCTCTCTCACTCTCTCTCTCTCTCTCTATATATATATATATATATATACATATATATATATATATATATATATATATATATATGTAGGAAGATGAAACCTTTCAGACTCTTTTTTTTACCATAGAGCATGTTATACTGCTTAACTGCTTTACTTTTTTATTTACCTAATCCTATTTTGGTGGAACTTATGTTTTTTTTAATTACAAATAAATTAGTTATATCATTTATGTTGTTCTTTCATGCAAACATTTGTTATAACTATATTATATAGGCCATAAACATGGTGCATGATTTATTGATAATTATCAAGGCTGAAGGAGATTATATATGATGAATATCGGTTGTCTCGAACTCCGGTTGTGTCGAAGTAAATTCACCAGTCCCTTCGACTTCGACACAACGAGTTTTACTGTATTTAAAAAGTATTGATTTGCTTCGGTATTCATGTTTTGGTCTTATCATTAGATGATTGAGTTTTTTTTAACTCATGGTGCTGTTAATATCAAAATTCAAGAACAAAACATTAGACACTGCATGAAGCATTCCTTTTATCAGTTTTAATAGTATCATAGAACAGACAGCAGCATTTCTTCATCATCCATTATCAGATTTTCAAGGTCCATCACAGCATCTTGCTCGTCTACCTTTCAGATGTTAATTAAAATTAGTATCATTATTAACGATATAATCCTCAGCGCTCGCCATGGCTTGATTGTATGTAGAGGTGTGTTGTCAAGGATTCCGACACCGTCTCCCGGTAGTTTTGTGGTGATCAACCAGATCAGAGGAGACGTACCTAGTTTCTGACACAGTCCCTGTGCCTGTGAATATATCTACAGGTGATACTGTTTCTGATAACACGTTTAACAAAAATTTCTGCTACTAAATTCTTTTTAACAAACACGCAGCTAAAATAACCGATATGCAGCGCCCTTGCAAACGTAGTTTTTTTCCAATTCTGCTCGTTTCTTAGGCATTGTTGAATTACCTTTTTAATATAAAGTCTCATGCTTTGTCATAAATGCAATGAAATGTTTTATTTTAAAATGAAGGTTATAGTTCTAGTATATATTAACTTAAGTGTATAAGTACGGCTCATATACGTATTAGCTCTATGTTTCTTTTTTATTTCAAATGTGCTGACTCATGATAAGCACAGAGAGATTAAATGGAATGTAAAAAGATTGATGTAATGTCTCGTAGAGTTTACAGAGGGCGCCACAGCCAAATGTATATGTGCCCTTAGGGTTGTTATCCTGCTATCACATCCTGCACATTATGTCCATCAAATATAAATGATATAAACAAGTCCATGTTAAAACAAGTGACCAATGTATGTTCCTTCAGTATTCCATTGTGGTTATACATTGTTCTACACTGCGCCTCTTATCATTGTTGTTGTCATAGCAGCCGTCACCAGGAACGTTACACTCCCGTGAATGCTTGAACCCTTCGCTTCACACGTGTTCCTTCTACAATTTCTTGAGCAACAGTCATCATGTCGACGACACTGGGGAGGAAAGAATAAATTATATATATATATATATATATATATATATATATATATATATATATATAGTGTGTGTTTGTGCGTATAAAGCTCTTCGAAAATGCAGTCTTTCTCACGCTCTAAGTTGATCAACAGAGCAAGCTGATGAGGCGAAAACGGCGGTAGTGACTCAGACCCATCATTTACCTTTGATATACACATACACACACACACATATATATATATATTAGTTATCTTTGTTTTATGTGAGTATATGATGCAATATTGAAGAAAAGATGGTAAGGAATCTTGGAATTCTATAAATTAACAACACAAATTGATTTTTGTTTACCTAAAAACCGCCACGAAATGTATAATATAAGGTACCTGAGTGATCGCCAGTGTCATAATCAAAAAAGTTTTCATTAATGAGTGACTTTTTAAAGTACGCAAACTATCACATAACAGTTGGGTATGTTATAATGGATGTGTATTATCGTGTTATTTTGATATAAAGCTCTGGTACTGACATTTGCTTTGAGGTCGGCACAGCTATTTCCGGGCTGACATGTATAGTAATAACACGTCTTGGAGCAGCAGTCAGCGCTGTAGTCACACTGCAATGATAAAACATAGACCAGCGACGGTCAGCGCTGTACTCACAATGTAATGATAAAACATACGCGAACAATAGTCAGCGCTGTCCTCACACTGCAATGACAAAACATAGACCGGCAACAGTCAGCGCTGTAGTCACACTGCAATGAAAAAACATACACCAACAACATTCTGTGCTGTACTCACACTGCAACGATAAAACATACACCAACAACAGTCAGTGCTGTACTCACGATGCAATGATATAACATAGACCAACAGAAGTCAGCGCTGTACTCAGACTGTCATGATAAAACATAGACCAACAGCAGTCAGCGCTGTACTCACACTGCAATGATAAAATATACACCAACAACGGTCAGTTCTGTACTCACACTGCAATGATAAAACATAGACCGGCAACAGTCAACGCTGTACTCACACTGCAATGATAAAAACATACACCAACAACAGTCTGTGCTATACTCACACTGCATTGATAAAACATACAACAACAACATTCATTGCTGTACTCACACTGCAATGATAAAACATATACCAACAAGGTCAGTGCTGTACTCACACTGCAATGATAAAACAGAGACCAGCAGCAGTCAGCGCAGTACTGATACTGCAATGATTAAACATAGACCAGCAGCAGTCAGCGCTGTAATCACAATGCAGTGATTAAGCATTGAGCGCTGTACTCACACTGCAATGATAAAACATAGACCAGCAGCAGCCAGCGCAGTACTGATACTGCAATGATAAAACATAGACCAACGCAGCCAGCGCAGTACTGATACTGCAATGATAAAACATAGACCAGCAGCAGCCAGCGCAGTACTGATACTGCAATGATAAAACATAGACCAGCAGCAGTCAGTGCTGTACTCACACTGCAATGATAAAACATAGACCAACAACAGTCAGTGCGGTACTTACACTGCAATAATAAAATATAGACCAGAAGCAGTCAGCGCTGTAATCACACTTCAATGATAAAACAGAGACAACTAGCCAGTCAGCGCTGTACTCACACTGCAATGATAAAACATAGACCGACAGCAGTCAGCGCTATTCACACACTGCAATGATAAATCATAGACCGTCAGCAGTCAGGCCTGTACTCACAATGCAATGATAAAACCTAGATCAACAGCAGTGAGCGCTGTACTGACACTGCAGTGATAAATTAGAGACCCTCAGCAGTCAGCGCTGTACTCACATTGAAGTGATAAAACATAGACCAAAAGCAGTCAGGGCTGTACTCACACTGCAATAAAAAGAAAAATAGGCCAACGAGAGTCAATGTTGTACTCACACGGCAATGATAAAACATAAACCAGCAGCAGTCAGCGATACACTCACACGGCAATGATAAAACACAGACTAACAGCAGTCAGCGCTGTACTCACACTGTAATGAAAAAACAGCCTAGCAGCAGTCAGCGCTGTACTGACACTGCAATGATAAAACCTAGACCATCAGCAGTCAGCGCTGTAATTACACTGCAATGATAAAACATAGACCATCAGCAGTAAGCGCTGTACTCACACTGTAATGATTACACAAAGACCAACAGCAGTCAGCACTGTATTTACACTGCAATGACAAAAAAATAGACCAACAACATTCAGAGCTGTACTCACACTGCAGTGATAAAAAACATAGACCGGTAACAGGCAGCGCTGTACTCACACTGCAATGATAAAAAATACACAACAACGGTCTGTGCTGTACTCACACTGCAATGATAAAACATAGACCAACAAGAGCCAGTATTGTACTGACACTGCAATGATAAAACATAGACCAGCAGCAGTCAGCGCTGTACTCACACTGTAATGATAAAACATAGACCATCAGCAGTCAGGGCTGTACTCACACTATAATAAAAAGAAGCAAAGACCAACAAGATTCAATGTTGTACTCACACTGCAATGATTAAACATAGACCAGCAGCAGTCAGCCCTGTACTCACACTGTAATGATAAAACATAGACCAACATCAGTCAGGGCTGTACTCACACTGTAATAAAAAAGAAGCATAGACCAACAGGAGTCAATGTTGTACTGACACTCCAGTGATTAAACATAGACCAACAGCAGTCAGGGCTGTACTCACACTGTAATAAAGAGAAGCATAGACCAACAAGAGTCAATGTTGTACTGACACTGCAATGATAAAACATAAACCAACAGCAGTCATGGCTGTACTCACACTGTAATAAAAAGAAGCATAGACCAACAAGAGTCAATGTTGTACTGACACTGCAATGATAAAACATAGACCAGCAGCAGTCAGCGCTGAACTCACACTGTAATGATAAAACATAGACCAACAGCAGTCAGGGCTGTACTTGCAATGCAATGATAAAACATAGATCAGCAGCAGTCAGTGTTGTACTCACACTGCAATGATAAAACATAGACCAGCAGCAGTCAGTGTTGTACTCACACTGTAATGATAAAACATAGACCAGCAGCAGTCAGTGTTGTACTCACACTGTAATGATAAAACATAGATCAGCAGCAGTCAGTGTTGTACTCACACTGTAATGATAAAACATAGACCAGCAGCAGTCAGCGCTGTACTTAGACTGTAATGATAAAACATAGATCAGCAGCAGTCAGGGCTGTACTCACACTGTAATAAAAAAGAAGCATAGACCAACAGGAGTCAATGTTGTACTGACACTGCAATGATAAAACATAAACCAACAGCAGTCATGGCTGTACTCACACTGTAATAAAAAGAAGCATAGACCAACAAGAGTCAATGTTGTACTGACACTGCAATGATAAAACATAGACCAGCAGCAGTCAGCGCTGAACTCACACTGTAATGATAAAACATAGACCAACAGCAGTCAGTGTTGTACTCACACTGCAATGATAAAACATAGACCAGCAGCAGTCAGTGTTGTACTCACACTGTAATGATAAAACATAGACCAGCAGCAGTCAGCGCTGTACTTACACTGTAATGATAAAACATAGACCAGCAGCAGTCAGTGTTGTACTCACACTGTAATGATAAAACATAGACCAGCAGCAGTCAGCGCTGTACTTAGACTGTAATGATAAAACATAGACCAGCAGCAGTCAGTGTTGTACTCACACTGTAATGATAAAACATAGACCAGCAGCAGTCAGCGCTGTACTTACACTGTAATGATAAAACATAGACCAGCAGCAGTCAGTGTTGTACTCACACTGTAATGATAAAACATAGACCAGCAGCAGTCAGTGTTGTACTTACACTGTAATGATAAAACCTAGACCAGCAGCAGTCAGGGCTGTACTCACACTGTAATGATAAAACATAGACCAGCAGCAGTCAGTGTTGTACTCACACTGTAATGATAAAACATAGACCAGCAGCAGTCAGCGCTGTACTTACACTGTAATGATAAAACATAGACCAGCAGCAGTCAGTGTTGTACTCACACTGTAATGATCAAACATAGACCAGCAGCAGTCAGTGTTGTACTCACACTGTAATGATAAAACATAGACCAGCAGCAGTCAGCGCTGTACTTAGACTGTAATGATAAAACATAGACCAGTAGCAGTCAGTGTTGTACTCACACTGTAATGATAAAACATAGATCAGCAGCAGTCAGTGTTGTACTCACACTGTAATGATAAAACATAGATCAGCAGCAGTCAGTGTTGTACTCACACTGTAATGATAAAACATAGATCAGCAGCAGTCAGCGCTGTACTTAGACTGTAATGATAAAACATAGATCAGCAGCAGTCAGCGCTGTACTTACACTGTAATGATAAAACATAGATCAGCAGCAGTCAGTGTTGTACTCACACTGTAATGATAAAACATAGACCAGCAGCAGTCAGTGTTGTACTCACACTGTAATGATAAAACATAGACCAGCAGCAGTCAGCGCTGTACTTACACTGTAATGATAAAACATAGACCAGCAGCAGTCAGTGTTGTACTCACACTGTAATGATAAAACATAGACCAGCAGCAGTCAGCGCTGTACTTACACTGTAATGATAAAACATAGACCAGCAGCAGTCAGCGCTGTACTCACACTGTAATGATAAAACATAGACCAGCAGCAGTCAGGGCTGTACTTACACTGTAATGATAAAACATAGATCAGCAGCAGTCAGCGATGTACTTACACTGTAATGATAAAACATAGATCAGCAGCAGTCAGCGCTGTACTTACACTGTAATGATAAAACATAGACCAGCAGCAGTCAGTGTTGTACTCACACTGTAATGATAAAACATAGATCAGCAGCAGTCAGTGTTGTACTCACACTGTAATGATAAAACATAGATCAGCAGCAGTCAGCGCTGTACTTAGACTGTAATGATAAAACATAGATCAGCAGCAGTCAGCGCTGTACTTACACTGTAATGATAAAACATAGATCAGCAGCAGTCAGCGCTGTACTTACACTGTAATGATAAAACATAGATCAGCAGCAGTCAGCGCTGTACTTACACTGTAATGATAAAACATAGACCAGCAGCAGTCAGTGTTGTACTCACACTGTAATGATAAAACATAGACCAGCAGCAGTCAGCGCTGTACTTACACTGTAATGATAAAACATAGATCAGCAGCAGTCAGCGCTGTACTTACACTGTAATGATAAAACATAGACCAGCAGCAGTCAGTGTTGTACTCACACTGTAATGATAAAACATAGATCAGCAGCAGTCAGTGTTGTACTCACACTGTAATGATAAAACATAGATCAGCAGCAGTCAGCGCTGTACTTACACTGTAATGATAAAACATAGACCAGCAGCAGTCAGTGTTGTACTCACACTGTAATGATAAAACATAGATCAGCAGCAGTCAGTGTTGTACTCACACTGTAATGATAAAACATAGACCAGCAGCAGTCAGCGCTGTACTCACACTGTAATGATAAAACATAGATCAGCAGCAGTCAGCGCTGTACTTACACTGTAATGATAAAACATAGACCAGCAGCAGTCAGTGTTGTACTCACACTGTAATGATAAAACATAGACCAGCAGCAGTCAGTGTTGTACTCACACTGTAATGATAAAACATAGATCAGCAGCAGTCAGCGCTGTACTTACACTGTAATGATAAAACATAGATCAGCAGCATTCAGCGCTGTAGTTACACTGTAATGATAAAACATAGACCAGCAGCAGTCAGTGTTGTACTTACACTGTAATGATAAAACATAGACCAGCAGCAGTCAGCGCTGTACTTACACTGTAATGATAAAACATAGATCAGCAGCAGTCAGTGTTGTACTCACACTGTAATGATAAAACATAGACCAGCAGCAGTCAGTGTTGTACTCACACTGTAATGATAAAACATAGACCAGCAGCAGTCAGCGCTGTACTTAGACTGTAATGATAAAACATAGACCAGCAGCAGTCAGCGCTGTACTTACACTGCAATGATAAAACATAGACCAGCAGCAGTCAGCGCTGTACTTACACTGTAATGATAAAACATAGACCAGCAGCAGTCAGTGTTGTACTCACACTGTAATGATAAAACATAGACCAGCAGCAGTCAGCGCTGTACTTACACTGTAATGATAAAACATAGACCAGCAGCAGTCAGCGCTGTACTTACACTGTAATGATAAAACATAGACCAGCAGCAGTCAGCGCTGTACTCACACTGTAATGATAAAACATAGATC
This sequence comes from Sipunculus nudus, assembly GCA_026874595.1. Classification (NCBI taxonomy): domain Eukaryota; kingdom Metazoa; phylum Annelida; class Sipuncula; order Golfingiida; family Sipunculidae; genus Sipunculus; species Sipunculus nudus. The sequence goes on along the minus strand of CM049322.1, from coordinate 59,395,470 downwards.
AGCAGCAGTCAGCGCTGTACTTACACTGTAATGATAAAACATAGACCAGCAGCAGTCAGTGTTGTACTCACACTGTAATGATAAAACATAGACCAGCAGCAGTCAGTGTTGTACTCACACTGTAATGATAAAACATAGATCAGCAGCAGTCAGCGCTGTACTTACACTGTAATGATAAAACATAGATCAGCAGCATTCAGCGCTGTAGTTACACTGTAATGATAAAACATAGACCAGCAGCAGTCAGTGTTGTACTTACACTGTAATGATAAAACATAGACCAGCAGCAGTCAGCGCTGTACTTACACTGTAATGATAAAACATAGATCAGCAGCAGTCAGTGTTGTACTCACACTGTAATGATAAAACATAGACCAGCAGCAGTCAGTGTTGTACTCACACTGTAATGATAAAACATAGACCAGCAGCAGTCAGTGTTGTACTCACACTGTAATGATAAAACATAGACCAGCAGCAGTCAGCGCTGTACTTAGACTGTAATGATAAAACATAGATCAGCAGCAGTCAGTGTTGTACTCACACTGTAATGATAAAACATAGACCAGCAGCAGTCAGTGTTGTACTCACACTGTTATGATAAAACATAGACCAGCAGCAGTCAGCGCTGTACTTAGACTGTAATGATAAAACATAGACCAGCAGCAGTCAGGGCTGTACTTACACTGTAATGATAAAACATAGATCAGCAGCAGTCAGTGTTGTACTCACACTGTAATGATAAAACATAGACCAGCAGCAGTCAGTGTTGTACTCACACTGTAATGATAAAACATAGACCAGCAGCAGTCAGCGCTGTACTTAGACTGTAATGATAAAACATAGACCAGTAGCAGTCAGCGCTGTACTTACACTGTAATGATAAAACATAGATCAGCAGCAGTCAGTGTTGTACTCACACTGTAATGATAAAACATAGACCAGCAGCAGTCAGTGTTGTACTCACACTGTAATGATAAAACATAGATCAGCAGCAGTCAGTGTTGTACTCACACTGTAATGATAAAACATAGACCAGCAGCAGTCAGTGTTGTACTCACACTGTAATGATAAAACATAGACCAGCAGCAGTCAGCGCTGTACTTACACTGTAATGACAAAACATAGATCAGCAGCAGTCAGTTTTGTACTCACACTGTAATGATAAAACATAGACCAGCAGCAGTCAGTGTTGTACTCACACTGTAATGATAAAACATAGATCAGCAGCAGTCAGTGTTGTACTCACACTGTAATGATAAAACATAGACCAGCAGCAGTCAGTGTTGTACTCACACTGTAATGATAAAACATAGACCAGCAGCAGTCAGCGCTGTACTTAGACTGTAATGATAAAACATAGATCAGCAGCAGTCAGTGTTGTACTCACACTGTAATGATAAAACATAGACCAGCAGCAGTCAGTGTTGTACTCACACTGTAATGATAAAACATAGACCAGCAGCAGTCAGCGCTGTACTTAGACTGTAATGATAAAACATAGACCAGCAGCAGTCATTGTTGTACTCACACTGTAATGATAAAACATAGACCAACAGCAGTCAGCGCTGTACTCACACTGTAATGATAAAACATAGACCAGCAGCAGTCAGTGTTGTACTCACACTGTAATGATAAAACATAGACCAGCAGCAGTCAGTGTTGTACTCACACTGTAATGATAAAACATAGACCAGCAGCAGTCAGCGCTGTACTTAGACTGTAATGATAAAACATAGATCAGCAGCAGTCAGTGTTGTACTCACACTGTAATGATAAAACATAGACCAGCAGCAGTCAGTGTTGTACTCACACTGTAATGATAAAACATAGACCAGCAGCAGTCAGCGCTGTACTTAGACTGTAATGATAAAACATAGATCAGCAGCAGTCAGTGTTGTACTCACACTGTAATGATAAAACATAGACCAGCAGCAGTCAGTGTTGTACTTACACTGTAATGATAAAACATAGATCAGCAGCAGTCAGTGTTGTACTCACACTGTAATGATAAAACATAGACCAGCAACAGGCAGCGCTGTACTCACACTGCAATGATAAAACATAGATCAGCAGCAGTCAGTGTTGTACTCACACTGTAATGATAAAACATAGATCAGCAGCAGTCAGTGTTGTACTCACACTGTAATGATAAAACATAGACCAGCAACAGGCAGCGCTGTACTCACACTGCAATGATAAAACATAGATCAGCAGCAGTCAGTGTTGTACTCACACTGTAATGATAAAACATAGACCAGCAACAGGCAGCGCTGTACTCACACTGCAATGATAAAACATAGATCAGCAGCAGTCAGTGTTGTACTCACACTGTAATGATAAAACATAGACCAGCAACAGGCAGCGCTGTACTCACACTGCAATGATAAAACATAGATCCGCAGCAGTCAGTGTTGTACTCACACTGTAATGATAAAACTTAGACCAACAGCATTCAGCGCTGTAGTTACACTGCAATTATAAAACATAGATCAGCAGCAGTCAGTGTTGTACTCACACTGCAATGATAAAACCTGGACTAGCAGCAGTCAGGGCTGTACTCACACTGTAATAAAAAGAAGCCTAGACCAACAAGAGACAATGTTTTACTGACACTGCAATGATAAAACCGACCAACAGCAGTAAGGGCTGTACTCACACTGTAATAAAAAGAAGCCTAGACCAACAAGAGTCAATGTTGTACTCACACTGCAGTGATAAAAGATCGACCAGCAGCTGTCAGCGCTGTACTCACACTTTAATAAAAAGAATAATAGACCAACAAGAGCCAGTGTTGTACTCACACTGTAATGATAAAACATAGACCAGCAGCAGTAAGGGCTGTACTCACACTATAATAAAAAGAAGCATAGACCAACAAGAGTCAATGTTGTACTCACATTGTAATGATAAAACCGACCAGCAGCAGTAAGGGCTGTACTCACACTATAATAAAAAGAAGCATAGCCCAACAAGAGTCAATGTTGTACTCACACTGTAATGATAAAACATAGACCAGCAGCAGTAAGAGCTGTACTCACACTATTATAAAAAGAAGCATGGACCAACAAGAGTCAATGTTGTACTCACACTGTAATGATAAAACATAGACCAGCAGCAGTCAGTGTTGTACTTACACTGTAATGATAAAACATAGATCAGCAGCAGTCAGTGTTGTACTCACACTGTAATGATAAAACATAGACCAGCAGCAGTAAGGGCTGTACTCACACTATAATAAAAAGAAGCATAGACCAACAAGAGTCAATGTTGTACTCACATTGTAATGATAAAACATATACCAGCAGCAGTAAGGGCTGTACTCACACTATAATAAAAAGAAGCATAGACCAACAAGAGTCAATGTTGTACTCACACTGAAATGATAAAACATAGACCAGCAGCAGTAAGGGCTGTTCTCACACTGCAGTGATAAAACATAGACCAACAGCAGTCAGGGCTGTACTGACACTGTAATAAAAAGAAACATAGACCATCAAGAGTCAATGTTGTACTGACACTGCAATGATAAAACATAGACCAACAGCAGTCAGTGTTGTACTCACACTGTAATAAAAAGAAGCACAGACCAACAAGAGTCAATGTTGTACTCACACTGCAATTATAAAACATAGACCAACAGCAGTCAGGGCTGTACTCCAACTGTAATAAAAAGAAGCATAGACCAACAAGAGTCAATGTTGTACTGACACTGCAATGATAAAACATAGACCAGCAGCAGCCAGCGCTGTACTCACACTGTAATGATAAAACATAGACCAACAGCAGTCAGGGCTGTACTCACACTGTAATAAAAAGAAGCATAGACCAACAAGAGTCAATGTTGTACTGACACTGCAATGATAAAACATAGACCAGCAGCAGCCAGCGCTGTACTCACACTGGAATGATAATACATAGACCAACAGCAGTCAGGGCTGTACTTACACTGCAATGATAAAACATAGACCAGCAGCAGCCAGCGCTGTACTCACACTGGAATGATAATACATAGACCAACAGCAGTCAGGGCTGTACTTACACTGCAATGATAAAACATAGATCAGCAGCAGTCAGTGTTGTACTCACACTGCAATAATAAAACATAGACCAACAGCATTCAGCGCTGTTCTTACACTGCAATGATAAAACATAGACCAACAAGAGTCAATGTTGTACTCACACTGTAATGATAAAACACAGACCAGCAGCAGTAAGGGCTGTTCTCACACTACAGTGATAAAACATTGACCAGCAGCTGTCAGCGCTGTACTCACACTTTAATAAAAAGAAGAATAGACCAACAAGAGTCAGTGTTGTACTCACACTACAATGATAAAACATAGACCAGCAGCAGTCAGCGCTGTACTCACACTGTAATGATCAAATAAAGACCAACAGAAGTCAGCACTGTACTCACACTGCAATGATCAAACATAGACCGGCAACAGCAGGGAGAAAAAAACAATCTTTAAACATAATTTTATCATGGCTATGTATCGAACTGTGTCCCCCAAAAGTTTTTAGGAATCGTGAGTCCCTTCCTTTGACAGGGTAATTTCATTAACCTTTGGTCCCGGTGGCCTCACTGGGATGCACGATTAAAAGAGAAAATATACGAAGTAAGCTCATATTATATAACTATTACATCTTGTTCTCTGTTATCTTTTAACCATCCACCAATAGCGCGAAACAAACATGTACCTGCGGGCCGCGCCATTTATCTGAATTAATCAAGACTTTTGAGGCTTCATAACCTACTCGTCCATTTGTGATCTTCTTGTTTGGTAGCTGTCACGCATGCGCAAGATCGGATCTCTGGTCTGGTTATTGTAAACAGACACACGTTGCCGGTGTTTATTCACAGAACCATAACTAAGTGCATGTACAATATGTGAAGTGAGTAAACTTACACGTGTAGTCAGATGCTTTTGCTGGAATAGTTTTTTATTCAGCTGAAATGAACAGATAATTTGACATACACGAATTATTGCAAATGAGTTGACTCCGGACTTCATTAGAAATGATTGAATTTGTAAAAAAAAAAAAAAAAAAAAAATACATGCCTTAGCCCATAAAACATTTTTTCTGACTTGTTGTGGTGTTTACTTTGATTATTAACTCAAACGATTAGTCTTACTTAACTTTGTTTCCCTCTTATATTTACATATTTGGAGATACAGATTCATAAATATGTATACTTACAAGTCCATTTCCCGTTATACATCCCTGACCTGGCTGGCACGTATTTTGGACACAACCATTGGAACAGCATTCCAACCTGGACCTACACTGTAAAGTCATATATATATATATATATATATATATATATATATATATATATATAAAATATATTATATCCATATGATAACACAATGATAATAATTAAAATGTAAGAATTGGCGATATTTTAAATGTATTTACGATTTACTATAAATAATGATTAAACAGTGATATTACTTAAAATGTAAGAATTATCGATATTTATATTTTCTTGCTGAGGAATAAATACTTTAAAAGTAACAGTTTACTTGTTACTCACCCTGTACCCTTCTCTTGTACAACCAGTTGTACACAAATTTGCTGTACAAATTCCCGAGCAGCACTCGTCGTTGTTATTACACTGAAATGTAATGATAATTGTGAGGTTCACCATAACAATATTACCTGTGTACATTACTAGCAGAAACTGACCTCAACACCGCGTTGGGGGGGGGGGGGGGGGGGGAGGGGGCGTGTTTAGGCACTAGCTAGATTAGAAAATCGAACAAATTATGCGGATTTTTAACCGGAGTGTGGATTTCAACAAAAATGATATAAAAATATAAAATGTTCTGCCACTGTAAAGGTAGCTGATTTACCCGACCTGTCTGTTGCTAAACATCTGACATAAAACACCCCCCCCCCCCAAAAAAAAAACAAATACAAACAACAAAGAAGAAATAAAAAGTTTTTACCTGTTCTGTACCGGAAGTACAATTCTTGCCTTGTCCAAGCACTACCTGGACACCACAGAGTACGATAACGCCGAGAAGTCCCGCGCAATACGTAATCCCATAAGCCATCGCTGTCAGTCGTGTGGTGTTATAAGCAAACGTAGGCCTACGCTCACACGGCTAACCGCATCAATACAGTCACACACTAGAACTGACCAATATTAAAACCACAAATCCACAATACTGCGATCATTAATGCTTGCTTTCATGTGTAAGTCTCAACACATACATTGTTGTTATTGTGCCATGTAATCGTGCCCATATAAATGATCACTGATCTCGATACGACAGCCCCGGGCGATGCGGTTATTATCAGTTATGATAATGCCGGACATTAAGCACACACGACTTAACGGTTCAACCCAGCACTTGTATACCTTCCTTATCTGCCGTTTATCGTGCTTGTTCCAAGGGGCCATGTCTGGTTATTAATTAACAACCACGATTGTCCGTCCAACGACGTTTTTTTTTAACCATCTCAATAAAGACAGTCGGCTGGTGATCTGTTAGGACATTATTAACGACGTGATGGCAACGGTGCATGACAACATGGAACTTCTAAAACGTGTACTCTCCTGTATTTGTTTTATAACAGAGGTACTTCTGAAGATAATCAGTGAAGTCTTATCTCATCAAATCCACACAGCTATGTTCGTTCATTACAGGAGCAGAAGGTGGCGCTACAAGTGTTTGTTCGAAAATAATCCCTCTTCAAATGAAGCATACAAATTGACACTACAAGTTGTAAACACACACACATATAGTGTGACTCTTAAGCCACATTATTGTTTTTGGCATATATCAGAAGCGGATCCAGATGCCCCCCCCCCCCCCCTCGATGGTGGCAGCACCAACTTTTTTTTTAAACCAAGGGTTTCAGAACATTTTTGTGCCCCCCCTTTTGGGACCTGGGAACCTTTTCAAGATTTTACCATTTGTCCTTCTGCATGGATTGGAACTAGACTGGTACCCTGCTCTATTAAGGCCCTCGAGCCAAGCATGGAGACAGGTGTACAACGCCATCTTCAGTACTCTCAGTTGCAACTCCTGACCTACCTGTAGACTGGTTCCAACTCCAGTCTGTACGCTCACACCGATTGTCATGGACGTTCTCGCGATCCTGGCTGGTTATTCATGAAGATTACTTATAAAATTACTTTCTTTAGTTATTTTAACTTTCCAAATATTGAAAAATGAGTTTTTGCACAAAAAATGACTGATGGATGTATAGATGATACGAATCATACGATATACTGAATACTTGATATTCAACTGTATGTGGCATTGGTTTATTATCAATATCTATTAATCTAATCATAAATGTCACACGAAATGTACAGCCAACTTTTAACAACTTCTCTGAGCAAACGAAATGCTTATTTTTATCATATATGAATCATACCTGAGTTGGAACCAGTCTGCCAGGAGTCCTGAAGATGGCGTTGTACGCCCGTCTCTATGATTGGCCTAGAGCAGCGATGCCATAATAGAGCGGGGTACCAGTCTAGGATTGGAACCCGCCTTGCATAAATCCTGGATTCGCCAATGTATATCAAATAAATCCTATTTTACTTACATTTTCAACATGCTGTTCAGTAAAAGTGATTTATAGAAAACGAAATGATGAAAAAAGGTAGCGCCACCGTATTAATGTACGTGCACAATTTTGAACAAAAGTCTGTTGATTACTTTTGAGTTATATGATGTGCTGTCGGGTAAGAGTGATAAGGCAGTAAAATTACAATCACTCGCATATAATTTTCTGCATAAGATAACACTTTAAAAAGTTCGTATCACATAAATTTACAGAACTATTGACCCATTTTTTAAACAATACATTACACTTCTGTTTTGTGTATTTTTCAGTTTAACATGACTTATTCTATGTCTACAATGACATTTCGTCACACCAATATCTATGCACAGGGAAAGTTCATATTATTTGAGTGTTTTCTAACGAGGGCCTCGGCTTTGGAACCATAGTACCCCTGTCTTATTACGTCTGTGATACAATAACATGAACCCGATTCGGATCCGAATAAACCCTACGCTTGTTCATCACGTGCTCTTTGTTTACTCGGCCGGTCCGACAGACCGTAATAAACGCTGGTAATTCGGAATATTTTAATTTTTAAATCTTGTGTACAATCAGAAGATTGTCTAATCTAACGTAACCAGTAGTAATATGTAAAAATATTATTTTGTAATCGAGTGTAAATGCATTTTGATTTCGGCCCGGGAGACGTATTACGGGAAAATTGACCTTCTGTCGGATCATTTATGTTATAGTTCAGAATTGCCGTGATTTACCGAATCTTAATAACATTTTTGGTGTCCATTTTTACAGTACTGTCCATTTGATTAAAATCAATTAAAAATATAAAATATCCGCGTAGAACACGTATGATTAGGCCGTTCTATCGGGCCCGGGTATTCTGACTGCCAGAAATTGAGGTAATTTGACCCTTATTAAAAATTATTACCCTGCACCAAAATACGAATTATCACCTAAATTGTGTTTTATAGGGCCCGGGTTTCTCCAATTGGGTCCGGGTTTCTCCAGTTGTGCCCGGGTTTCAGTGTGTCCCGATCGATGCGCCACCTTGCGGTAGAAGCAGGATAACACAACTGGATGGTTTTTTAGCTGACCCCTTACTTTCACACCCACTGCTATAACCAAGAAAGTACATTGACTGACCGAAGGAGAAAGTGACCGGACATCATTAGGCCCCGAATATGAGAAAAACATCGCAATACCGGTCAGGTGACTTCAAGCAAAACAGCGGGACAGGAACATTGCAGATGGCTGATTTAGGTGCACTTTGCGCTTGATAAAAGCGATAAACTTATTTATTTGACCGTCTGCACGAATGAGACCATAGCGGAAAGGCAGCGCATAAAAAAATAATATTTAGGTGAGATTTCCAGATTTTTTGGTGGTCCGGCAACATTTTGTGTCACATTTTTGTAGGCGATCAGCCAAGGTTTTGGCTTCGGACTGGCGGGATCTAGGTGCCATGACGTCATTCACAAAGTAACATCGGTAAACAAGTTGCCATAAGGCGATTCGGGCTCACTTGATACGAACAGTAATACAACGATAGGATAAACTCTTTTGGCACTGACTGTAGTGAGACAAATAAAACTTCACGGGTTTCTGCTTCTCTAATTTAAAAGTATATCACTCTGTCTACCACGGCGAACTTTTGTATCACATCTGAAATTGGCCCAATAATCGTCTGTCGGGTGACGGTCATATGGGTAAACCTATCCGGCAGATGGCGTGTGTGAGTTCAAACACCAAAGCTCATTTTAATATCTTAAGCAACGAGCGGTACCTCATATCTCAATGTGTGACAGTAAATTTAAAACACCAAAGCTCATTTAAATATTTGAAGCAACGAGCGGCGGCCCGGCGGTACCTCATATCTCAATGTGTGACAGTAAATTTAAAACACCAAAGCTCATTTGAATATTTGAAGCAACGAGCGGCGGCCCGGCGGTAACTCAAATCTCAATGTGAGACTGTAATCCGTTCATGCCGTGTCTGTCAAATAAAGATGTCGCCTTGGACTTCATACAGTCTGCTTTCTCTTCCTCATCGAATTTTGTTCCTGTCCAGGACGCCGACCCTCATTTACCTCTGTGCCCTGTTGACTGTTTCAAGTGTTTCCTGTAAGGAACCCCTCAAAGATGAAGAAAAGTGGTGTTGGGTATTTCATGGCTCATGTTGACGAGCGCGAGGCATAAAACGCGAATACGTGCAAGAGCAGGCTTGGTGTATATGGAACACGAAATCTTGAAATGAACTTAAGTTATTTTAAAATTTTACGTAATTTGCAGGCAAACGAAAACAACATCAACTCCTGCGTTTCTATATATTTATAAATCAATAATAAATTAATACATTTCAAAACTGCTTGGGCATCATTGATGGTATAAGTACATTTTACACTTGATTTTAACATATTATTTCAAATTTCCTATTTAAAAATAGATAGGATAGCGCCTGAAGCAGGATTACGGGTTTAATGTTAACGCTACTAGAATAACCCTGTGTATCCTGCTCAATAACCATCCATAAGGCTCCAGGGAATTTTCATGTGACGTCATGCCACAATTTCGACCACAGTTAGCGAGGAAGTCACTAGGGCTGCTCGATATTATCGATATATGGGTATATCTCGATACGGTGATTCGCATTTTGTGTATCGCTATACAGTTTTCGAATATCGATATTTTGGTGAACGCGCTTGAACTTTTTTCCGTAGAAAAATGTTCTACTACTAATTTAGATATTTCAACGGACTGGGATAAGTGATAGACTTAAAGTAAAAGCCGCTACCGTGAATTTTGACGTTTAGCAGGATATTTTCATGTTGGCCTGATAAACCATAGATGAAAGGTCCGTTGAAAGAAATATGCATGTTTGCTCGACATGACCTTTGTGTAAACTAGAATATACAAGGGAAAAAAGAGAAAAAAAAGAAGTTCTAAACGCGGTCATAAAACTTAGTATTAATATTCTCTCTTGATGAATTAGAATTATTTAACACATTAATTAATTAACATATGTAAGACCTTGAAAACTTGATTTGGCTTAATGTTATGTCAACAACAATAAAGTACCGTATTTCCTTGAATAGACGCCCCGGGCGTTTATCTTTTTCAAACCCTGCTTTGACCCGGCGTCTAAACAAGGCCGGCTTCTATTTAAGCCCGGCGTTTATTAAAAAATTACAGAATCAGGCTCATCAGACATTAAAAATAGAAAACGCTGAAACAATAAACCCGCCGGTCACTACTCAGGGACAAAAGTGAAAACATCGCCGGTACACGGGGTGTGTTTACGAAATGTCCTTAGATGCCATAGGGATAATACACGCGCGATCTCCACAATCACGCACCATAATAAGAATTGACGGGGAATCACAGCGAGAGATTCCAGTTGTCAACAAGTATCTGTCAGCGCGGGCCTCTCGAAACCATGTACCTAGATGTTTCATGTGGCTGTTCCATCTATTTTACACCGCGTGTTGTTGGTAACATTTTTTCCCTCTTTACACGGGTGGCTCTTCCATGAACTGTTCTCCGCGTACAACTGGTAACATTTAATTGTTCCATCGAAATACGGTGTGTTGGTCCTTAAAAAGACAGAGCGTAATTCATTTTCATGACACTTTCCTCCGGTCATTTCAGCTCAACACAGCGTATTCAAGCGTTTCTGACTTGGTTTAACCTGAACACTGGTGGCTCGTCCCTTAACTGTGTACAGCGGACAACTGATAATATTGGTTCCATCGAAAAACGTGGGGCTGGTACGTATGACGGCACTTCGTAAATCGTTTTCGTGGCACTTTCCGTCCGACTTTTAACCGATTCAGCTTGACACAGCGCATTGAAGCATTTCCGATCTGGTATATACCTGTATGTGGCATTTACTGCCGGGAATATTTCTGTATACATTGTTGTGGACAGGAGTAAATATTTTGTTTTCAACTTTAAAGTTTATCTTAGAAGCGTGGTTTTAGGTAACAGTAGGGACGCACTTAAAAACGCTTCAAAAATGAATAATTTGGTTTGGCAGTAGCTACGAATTGTACCGCTTGACACCATAATTTGGTGTCTTCATGCTACCCAAGAAATATGTGCCAAAACGTATTTGAACAGTTCTGTTCATCTATCCGTGAGGTATACTTTCACTGTACCAAGTTGAACTGCTTGTATCAGGCGGTACTATTTTTATCTAGCTTGACAGCAGTGATAGTGTTAGCTTACGACTGCCGCCGTGTTTGTGTAGCGTTTATTAGGATCGGTGACCGGCTTTAATCATAATGGACGAATCGAGAATATATGGTGTCCCTATTGCACGGAAACAGGCATTTACGTAAAAGAAAATAAATATTTACAGAAAATTTAAATATATTATCAATAAAACCCAAACCGAAATTCATACCACAATCTATGGTCAATTTGACCGGTAAATGCACCATTTATAGTGAAGAGATAAGACTTCTGGCGGCAGACATGGAAACTACTCCGACACCTGGCCTATGAACAAGACCGGCGTCTATTTAAGGCCGGCGTTTATTTTTCAGGGACACTGTTTCAACCCGGCGAATAAACAACGCAGGCGACTATTTAAGGCCCGGCGTCTGATCAAGGAAATACGGTACTTTCCTAGGTATATTAGCTAGTAATATTGTCATGTTCTGTTTTTTAAATAAATTGATCTGCATAAACGTTGATTGTCTCACGATACTGAAATGATTTGTAAAAAAATAATAGTTTTATATATATATATATATATATATATTATATATATATATATATATATATATATATATATATATATATATATATATATGGCGAAGCCGAATAGTTTCAGGCACGCACATATAGCATTAATTTACGAATAACGAAACAGGTAGACAGAACGTGGTTTTAATCGTAATCATTTACAAGTGTCCGTTACAAAGTTTGCCAGTACCTGTAGTGTGTGCTCTCTTATGATCCCTGACTCTGAGCACCTAATCTCAGGAAAACGTATCATGAGACTGAGGTTTGCCTTGTACCGCACGTGTACCCCGACCAATCCTATTGTGCCCCTGAGGACAATAGGATCAGTGTCAGTCATTTACGTGCTCTCCCTGATACGCACAAAGCAAAATCTCGTAGGGTCTCGGCTTTTCAAACCACACCGTTAGCTTCATTCTAACAACATTGTCCTGATGATCGGGTCGCATCCCGTGAAACAGATTGTGCTTATATTTAAATAAATTTTATCAATTATAAGGAATAAAAGAAGCTTGTGGCCGAATTCCTTTTTCCTGTCCCCTAGGTTTGACGATGATCAGTCCTATTGTTACTTCACAGAAAGAGCTGCCAATATGAGATCGGACCGAGATGTCTTGATGAGATTTGTGAGGTGATAGTGTACTTTATCGGTTTACAGTAATAAAGTAATATTATGATTATAGTAATAAGATTATAACTTAATCATTTAAGTATTATAATGTGACATGCATATATTGGTACTCTGGCATGGCTTTTAGGGGGGTTAGTTTATGATGTTTCCCTCAAGATAGGTATCTATGGCAAAATTTTACCATATGTGATCACTGAAATATGTTAACAGTATAAAGAAATTGATAATGTTAACATTGGATTACCACAGATAATATACATGGTTGGTAGAATGAAGATGCACTTCAATCAGAACACTCCATGTATTATGTACATACAGAAAAGACGAAAAGACCGGCTATTTGCGTTTTTACTACGCCTTCTTTATTTTAGATAACACATGTATCAACCTTTCAGCTGACAACTGCACTGATAAACATAAGCGAATCTTACATTGTATGCATGCCACACATACCAGAGGCCAAGACGAGGCAGTCGGAGAATAACATACACGTATTTCCATGCACAGTCAAGTGACTGATACAACATATCTTTAAACAGCCAGTGCATATAAGAAATAGAGATGGTATCACGAGACAGACAATTTCAGGCGGTTTAATGACAGGTTTAAGACAAGTAGAGGGGGTACTCAAAATGGAAGATCATCTTCGCATGAATTTCGAAGCTTCATGAATACGACGTGAAAGAGACATTGACAGTCATTATTTGGTTTATTTCTGGTTAGCTGTGTGTTTATTGACGGGAATGACTTTGTGATACGTCGTTTCAGTGATCAGATATAAAGTTGAATATATATGTGGGAAACAACTCTTCTAACAAGGAGATGCATAATCTTAAATGTGCTTAGGTCTTCTGATTTTCTCCTGGTTAACCAAGTAATATTAAAAAAAATTATTAACATATTTTGGTTGTTATCACTATGGGCGTGTCTAAGATGATGACGAAGAAATATTTTTTTATCATTTTTAAAACCTTGTGGGTTACTTAGTTTGCCAATGTTTGGTGTTCAGTTTAATATAACATAATTAGACCTGGCGGCGTCCTCTCTTACCTTTTCAACCTATGAATGACCACATTTAAAAAAAAAAATAATACTTAACCCGGCGCGTCAATTCTTGCTCAACCAATACAAATGCAGAGCTAATCTGGCATAGTGAATCTGAGAAATAAAAATAAAACGTGGAACACTTTTTCCCTTTAATATACAGATTACGAAAAAAATTATTTTCTACATAACGTTTACCCGACTCATTTCTGATGCATGTATACATTTGAGTCGTATACTGCACATAATCTATTAGCTTTACTCGCTTACAACTCTTCTCAGAAGCCAGGGCCATAAATTAACTTTCACTTTACAGATTCGATATCAAACTGGTACTTTTGCAGTACCAGCGGCCATCTCAACACTTGCTTGTTGTTGCATTATTGGTTTGTTGGGATCAGTCGGCAGCAACAATAAATCTCGATTGCCGAATATTAATGTCGCGCAACCGCTTGCCTCTATCGTAGGGACGCTTATTTCCCGTACCCTTCGGTATCGTCAGCTGACACACGTCACACTTCATACAAAATTGTGCAACGTCCCGATACATTCCCTTCTAGAAAAAACAGGCTACGTATTCTCTCCCAGGTATGTACCAGACATCGCGCACTAAGTAGCCATTTTTTTTTCAGGTGAAACCGGGTAGAAGCCGCATTCGCGTCTGTTGCTTCTTCCTGAAGGTAGCCAAAGATATCTCGTCTTTCTGCGCCTAGGCAAATTCCGACGGAATAATCTCGGATAGTTGACGCGTCCCTTACGTTTCATTGTCCGGGTTTCTACTGCCAAGCAACTTTAGGAGTCGGTTCACTCGCGTACGCATCTCTCTGTTCGGTTTCAGTGCTATGATCCTGTCCTATCAGGTTTGCACTTAAACCTTAACATTCCCGTAATCAACTCGTTAAAGGGATTTTCTATCACGGATGCTTCCATTTTCTCGACGGAAACCGGACAGTCAACATTAATAACCGCTCTTAAGAACTCTTCAGCCAAACCATTCATCACGCCGCTAACCAGTTTTTCGGCATACTGTTTGGCTGGAACCAAATCCTTTTTTTTTTAACAGTGACACAGGTACATCCAGTGTCTCGCAACACAGTAATATCTATGACACCTATTTAAAATGTCCCGACACGTCGGCGATGCGAGCTCATCACATATATGAGCTAGGCCTCCCATTAACTCGTCCATACTGTTTTCAGGACTCCTTGTTACATAGGCCCTAGTCCCATCACTTGGGCGTGTGTCATTGACTGTGCCTACCAATTCAATGCCTGTAATAAGCGGAGCTACACTAGGAGTTTTTACCATGGCTTGTGTTGCGGCCTTCCGATTTTGACATACCTCGGGTTTTTTTCTCTGACCGACATTGGACTTTCTATAATCCACTATCTGATGGTCTACTCCACCGCAACAAAAACACCGCACGGGGCTCCGAATTCCAAAACTCCCTTCGACCTTCTTGACTTGAGAACCCCGTAGCTATTCACGTTTCTGCATTACTTTACCCACAGAATGCTTTACATTTCGCAGAAAACTATGAACCCATTTCGGTGAAACGTTCTGCTAACCTGGCCTTTTCACTAATTGAGTTACACTACAACTCCTTTAAGAAGACCACCAGCTCCTTGTTGCAGGAATTAACAAAGTGCTCTCTGAGCAGCAAGTTCCTGAGAGCATCAACGTGTCTTTCGGTTCTAACAATTAAATCCAATTGTCCCGGAATCCGCAAAGCCTAACAGCAAACTGACTAGGCGTTTCGCCACTCTCGGTCATGCTCGATAAAAATAATCCGCGGGGCCCTTCTTCTGTCATCCTATATCACTTCAATAGAGATAACTTTAGACTATGAAACAAGACGCTTCCGGTGCAGACAGCAGTAAAAAATTGTCAGGGCTTTGTCCTCTAACAGAGTACTTAGCCTATCTCAGGCATACTCTATGCTCACTGCTAATCTCTCAAATATCTGAAGAAACGCATCGATCCGATCAATCGATTCATCAAACGGCCTAATTCAGCAACTTCATCAGCTGCTGGCTTACGAGACGCGACCCATACCTTTGCTATATCTAACTCTTGTAGCGAACCTCTAGCTCTCGTTTCTGCCCTCTATTTTGTAGTTCTAACTCGTGCGCGAGAGCTATAACAGGTTCCTATTACTCATGCTCATTGAGCCCTGGTACGCTTATCTTGATCCTGCGCGGCTTGATCTCTAGCCTGAACAGTTTGGCTCCGAGCAAACTTATGTAAATCCTCCTCCTTCTGTTTACCTCGTCGCCTTACTACAGTCTGTGGCCTCTCAACATGTCCATAGCGATAAGAGATCACGTAACGAACCTACCATTGACGCACGAACCTACCATATAACAACAACACCCAGCTCGACCTGAGTGTTTACGCGACTGCACTCTATGCTACCCGAAAACCTACCGTTACACCACACGGACTAACTGACGGAAACTAAAACCGACCTAACAGGGTTTGCGAAACCTTTAAACCTAGGAAATACGTAAGTACGCGGCACTACTCGAGAACACGCTGCGCAAACGTCTATTAAATCTGGGCGATATAACAAGGGAGTAAAACCTCAGTGGGCGGAGTCACCTGACACTGCAGCGTACCGTCAACTAACGCTACTGAAAGAGAAGATGCAATCTGTATGTGTTTGAAAAGTAGAAATCACAAAAATATTAGAAATAAACTAGTTACAAACAGCTGATGAAACAGCTGAACAATAAAAGTCGCATGGGGGAAACAAAGATGGGGTTAATTATGCTTTAAGAGTAAAATGTAGACTGCAACAAAATATTTGTTCTGTCCTCTGGGCCTGACTTGACCTTGAACTCCAAGCAAGCATTATATCAAACAGGTTCAAAAGCGCTGGGTCACGTTTCCTTTCACGTTGCTCTAGGACCATTAAGTATGTATATTTTATGAGGTAAACATATTCCTTTACCAGATCAATAGTTTGACTGTACATTGGAGACAGTTTAGCCTATCAATAAGGTATAATTTTAGGTATCATTGGTGAAGCAAAATTATTAAGGTGAAACGTGATCATGCTGTATGTTTCCATAATATATTCTACAATTTAATGACTGACGTTGTGTTGATTGAAAATTCATGATCGCCTTTAAAATTGGTTTTCTTATTGGTACAATTCAAGCAGAGTTAGTATATTAAGGTATAGTTCTAATAAACCTTATTTTGCAATATTAACAGATGCTTTTTAAGATTAAATCGGACACAATTAGGTTTCCAAGTCACCAGATATACCATGTAACTCTGACCAAGGCGTGTCATGCCTGAATACAGTATAACCATAATACAGTATAATAATAATAATAAAAATAATAATAATAATAATAACAATCAAAATTACTTTATACATATGAAAAACTGGGACCTTAATTATTACTTTAATGCCATGTTATACAATATGGACAAATTTACTCAACAAAACTTTATGTACACTCTCCTTTTCTGTCGTAGTATTACCTCATTTCAGAGAGTATCATATTCGATTGTCCACCAATAATAATACTTATAATAATAATAATAACTCGGCAGAATTTGTCATACAGGAGATGCAAATATTAAACATAATTTTTTTTAACTGGTGAAAATATTTACTTAATTACAAAGGATATAATGAGTCCCAATTGACCACAATCATCCTTCTTGTCAATAGAATTTAGAAAATAGGGTATATCAATCTAATTTAGGGTTTCTAACACATGTTATCGGGAAGTCCCCGGATCCTAAGTGTCTTTATCCAAGTGCTACTACGTGAGTCCATCGTGCTGAAAAGTCATAAAAAATAAGTCAGAGGGTTCTTATTTTGGATGTTCAAGAAGACATTACGATGGCAACCTTTGAATTAACAAATAACTACAAGGTTAAAAACGTTAAAATTTGAGCCCAGCCTGACTTTTTTTTGGGGGGGGGGGGGGAAATCCGGGTGCTCAAAATCATGATGTTTGCAAGTAGCTCAGCTAGAAAAATATAGTAACAGTTACCTTAATGTTGAAAGAGACATTAAATGACCATCATTTATAGTAAGTAAGATTTGTCTAGGTCCTAAAGTTAAAATTAAGGCCAAGTCTGACTCTCTGGGTGCTCAAAGTTTGGTGTCCGCTCATATCTCACAAAATTTAGGCCATCATGGACTTATTTCAGGTGTGAAATGAGATTAAACCATGATCTCCTTGAATTTGTAGATTAAAGGTTCTATGTTAAGATTCATAATTGGCTGATCTTCAGTACTCAAATTATATTTCTCCTATTACTTACATAAAAGGCGCAGTATACTGAATTCAGGATTACAATGAGCTCCCTAGAATTTTCATTAGAAGCTTCCACGGATAACAGTGAAGTTCTAAGCCATGGCTGACTCTCCGGGTGCTCAAAATCATGATGTTTGCAAGTAGCTCAGTTGATACAGGTCACCTTAGCCTATTTTCAAGTTGCCAAGGAGACTGAGCCAATACATCCTTTCATGATACGTTATAAGATTTTTTTAAGTCGAATAAATACAGTTTGTACACATCTGCTGTACACGGCTGCTAAAATTTTTTTCTGGCCATTACCCTAAAGGATATAGATCACCATAACCTATTTTCAGGTTACCAGGACGATCTAACAAGAATTAACAGTGATACTGCATATGGTGATTCTAGGAGTAATTTCTGCCCATCTGACATTCTGGGAGCTCAAACGATGTCAATTCCTATAGCTTGAATAATAATGTTTAGTGACGTAACTAGAATTTGGGTATTATTATGATTATAAATTATATTTTATGATAAAATGTAATTTTATTCAAATTATCAAAGAAATAGTCTTAACGATTAATAATATTTATCTTATGAGGCAAATCGTTAAAATTGTAACGTGCTAAATGAACCGTGCAACCTCAGATTAATACATCAAGGAGAAGTCTCCTTTGTCACCTCTTCGTCATATTCATAGACCTCGGAGATAATTTACGGTGTTCCTCTGTAACACTCCCTCTGCATACCTGTCATCCGAGCACCTGGACCTTCCAGTCATACTTGTGTTATACAATGTGTATTTATCATACTAAAAGTCGCCCCATAAAAGTTATTAGAGTTGTTATGCATAAAACTACATGTAAAGCGGCATTTTAATTAAGGGGAATCTTGTGAGCCATGTATAACATATCAATGTTATCCAGGTGTGTTGTCTGTTGCCCCCGTGTTTGTGTCTGTTGTAAAACAAAACGTTCGTGTATAAGGTCAGACGGAAAGCAGGCCTCATTAAATAACGGTTTCAGGTGACCTGAAATACATAAAGATGTCATTCTTTTATGTCGTACACAATACACCTGAGCAAATTGAATAAAGAATAAGTTTAGCATTACCAGTGAACACTTTTATTTATTTTCGTGTTTTGTTTGGTACTTTATGTGTTTCCCCTGCACTACCTGGCTCTCATTAGTCAAGGGAGCCAGCGTTTCAGCGGAAAATTACTTTTGCACAATATCTCTTTCACAGCTGAAGACGCTCACGGTTACACGTATCAGAACTCTGCTCCACACTCAGACTTTGTCGTAAGTATTGTCATTCAAGGGAGCGAATTCTTTTTGAATGTTAAGCATATGTGTTTATACTCTCTAAAGGTTCCTCTTAAAGTATTTTCTTTATATATGTAATGTATCCGGTGATTCCTATTTAAGTTAATTTGAGGAATTAGCATTATGATTCCATAAGGGCAATGTTTGGCATATAATCGACATATTTGTATTCAATCCATTAATTTGTTTAACTATGCAGAAAATTGTGCTTGTGTTTGAGATAGTCTCCTAAAGAACATTGTCACACCTGTGGAGTGCACAATATAATAATTAATATAATTATAATTTTTGTTTTTTAACATTCGAGTCCTCCTAATCAATCTGTGCAATGAATATTGTAAATAGGCACACAAAAAAAACACAAAAATTTAGGATTGTCTGGAGTCTGGGATTGTCATAAAATGTCATGCTCAATATATGCATACTTTTAGAATGTGTAAAATGTAAAATGGATGGTAAAACAAATTAAGTGAGAAGATCACTGTTGTCTGAGTAGACGGTACAGGTCTGTTATTAATAATTTTCGTTATATATTTAAGGAATAGTAATATAAGGCAACTCCTCTTTCAGAATTGAAGAGTTGGTAGGTCAATCATGAGGAAGTTTGTGGTCCTGATAATCGTTCTCGCACTCTGTGCAGGCTTCGTTGAACCAAGTAAGTGAACAAACCATAATTCTACAGAGCATCAGGTGCCCCAGTGAGGCATTACCCTAACCACTATAAAGATCAGGTGTCACATTGACTTAAATTGAGATAACCTCTGCCGCTATACCAGACTGAGGTTATGAAATAATAACAATAATATAAATGATGTATATAGCGCCAATTATCCAATAGTCGGACCCACAGCGTAATTCACACACATACCCACTTCCAATATCATGGAAATCTACTCCCCGTTCCTGAAATAAGAAAAAGAAATAATGCATTTTAATTACCAGCAGCTTGCCAAAAGAAATGTTTTTTAAATTAGTTTTAAATGATGCAAGAGTCGAAGATTTTTTGAGTGTAGTAGCAAGAGACCTTTGAGGCCATGAAAGGGAAGGAATGCTTATCGACTTTCATGTTACACCTTGATATTTTGTAACGATTTCCGCCCGCCGAGCACAGCGTACGCCAAGGCCGAAAAGGTTATTAATTTTCAGATCAAAATGACGGCAAATAAACCAGCAATTATTCATTGCACCCGGTACATGACGGAAAGCATATGGAGTTATCTGAGCTGTGACGTGACGTAGACACTCTAACGCAGCATTATTCTGGACCATCAGCATCTCTGTGGCAACTTATCTTCGCTACAAAAGGGAAGCCAATTTGCACTAACCCTTTTTCTAAAGAGCATCGAGTGTCGCAGTATAATTTAACCCGTACCACTATAGGAAATCTACTTTTACATAAATGTTACATCTCTTACCACTTTAGTAAACCGAGTGTCACATAAATTTACTATAATTCAAATGAACCTTACTTCCGCACCTGATTGGGCTTACAAAATTTAGCTATATGTGAACTTATCCTGACATACATATAAACAAGCCCTACAATTAAATAGGAACACGGATTTTGTTAGTCCACTTTCGGGATTACACTATTTCTATAAGCACGAGATCAACTCTTACAAATGTTAATTATATCTTCCCACAACGGAGTGTATGGGGAACCGAGTATTTTATCACTTTCCTAACCCAAGAGTCTGCAAAGGATCGAGTATGACATATGAAGAAGAGCGGACCGGATAGTTTGACCAAGTTAGATCTAAAATTTAGGGCTCGGCCGATTCCGTACGGTTGACACAAAATTCAGGACACTTTATTCTAATGCGGACCAGAACACCCACTAATGTTTTCTAGGAGTATGGTATATATTGGAGAAGTTTCAACTTACGCTTGATTATTTACAAAAAAAAAAAAAGGTTTTCTTCGTGTGATTTCCCGAATAGCATATTTGCTATTCTTTGTGGATTTATTTTGAAAGTTCCAGCTCATCAACATATATAATATTAATATCTTATATGTGAAGACAACCACATTTCCTGAGGAAATCTCCGTATTATATAAAGTTACTCTCGTTGAAAAATAATAAGAGACAAAAAAATTAGAAACGATTGGATCAGGTATTTTGTGTTCGAGGCAATTAGCATCAATCAGAGAAGAATGTCTCTAGGAAACCTGATCTGTATAAAATGAAATCAATCCCTAACAAGACATTGTTCTTTTTGTAGGTTGTGAACCATGGTGCGGAATTCAAGATCTGGATGTCCCAGAAACGCAGGACACAGACTAAGGTTAAAGAATAACGTCTGCTCTAAATTAATGTTAAATTGCTGCCATACAAATCTAATTCATGTTATCCGAGTTTTATTTTTCTTTTCGTCTTTCTTTTTTATGCTATTCCAAAAAGGTAGGTTTCAACAGTTAGGTCGGCAGTACAGCGTCATTATTCCTACAAAATAATTATTTTTATGTATGTGCCAACTCTTATCTGGATTTATGTTTTTTAGGTGTTGCTCCTCGCATCAAAAGATTGCAATTGGAATGAGACGAGGTATGAAATTTTTTAAACAAACCGTGTGAATCTCCGGATCTATAGTTTTTTAAATGGTACACATACATTTATATATATATATATATATATATATATATATATATATATATATATATATATATATCCGCTTTCATGGACGCGGGGGAAGCGTCTCCGACGCTGTTTGGTTAACATTAATATTGGTAAAGATCTTAATATTTTATCATGGAACTCTAATTTGAAATTCACTGCTTAATACATGAATAAATATGGTTGATGTGTGCACCTTTATCATAACACGACCCCTCAACCAGATGTAAGAAATTGCGCAGGCGTAACATATCTCTACGAATGAGAAGAAATATAAAAAAGTGTGGGTTAATGTCGCAATATTCGGGCATAGGATGGCGGTTGCGTCAGATTTGAGATGCTTTGCGCGAAATATTGCATCAGGTTTATATATACAGTGGAACCCCGCCTTGCGACCACCCCGCTGTTGCGACCACCCCACAATTACGACCACTATTTTTGGTCCCAAATACATGATCGAGGTAAATTAGAGTTTCACAAATACGACCACCCTCAAATTACGACCACTTTGGTCAGTCCCCAAGGTGGTCGTAATTGTGGGGTTCCACTGTATGTCTACTTGTATGGCAGATATTGCATTATTTCTAGAAGATAACACAAGGTTTTATGCATTTATGTACTTCTAAGGAGATCAAACAGTTATATGGGTCCTAGCATAGACTTAATATAGACCTTACCTGTCAATATGTGATAAAATAAATGAATGTGGTTATAAAAGAGTTATGTATTATAAAACATGGCCATTAGATTGGTGATCTATTTTTGCATATGTGTCCCACTCCAGGTCATAAAAGTTTTCTATAGTACAATATTTTCTAATCTCCAAGTTTCCTTGAACACTTTTGTGCGACTGTACAAGCCATACTCATGCCAATGTCGGCAACTTTGGAGAGCGGGCAACTGTAAAGTATACCATGACATTCACATTTCATAACAAACAGGCCGACATGTGCAGTGAGCATAAGCCGCACAACGAAAAGAAATTATAGACCTATATCCCTCATAAAGAAGTGAATTGGATCGATTTGCGCAATTCTATGTTTATTCTTTGGATTGTTGATGGCAAGTAGACCACATTCGAAGGACGTGCAGCTATATTTCCGAAAGCCCATGCAGGACATTTCACAACTAAAACCTAGAATATTTAAAAAATAAAAACATATTTGGTTGTCTGCTGATTTACCTTTATCGGCTATTTCGATGCGGTTTTTCATGACTCACAATCATGTCATTCGAGCCTAATCAAGTGTACCTAAGGATAACAATAAACTGTTTCTAGCATATCAAAAGATAAGAGCTATTTTCACGAAACCTCCCGTTTGTTTTATAGAGATTGTCTCTCTGAAAGCTAACCAATTGCTATCCAAATTAACAAAAGGCTTCTACTCTGGACCTTGTGTAACATGCTGACAAAGTGTTAGGTATTACAGCATCTCTTAAAAAATGCCTTCACAAACCGACGGACAAACAGACAGGCAAGACCATCAGAATTCACAAAAGCAAACATTATCACCAACGTGGTTTCCTCCTTGAAATGTGCACATCCACTTGGATAATATCAACACTACTTCTCCCTTTTCTTTGCAGATATTCAGTTCGGAAAAAAAACCTTTTTCGTTATACATCAAAAGTTTATTATACATAAACAGTGCAATGTAAACTATGAACACTATGCATAAATCAATCTGAAATTGTAAATATGATTTATATATCAATCTCTATATAAAAAGAATGTGCTTTACCTAGTTTTACAGGTCAAAAAGCATTGCAGATCAAGAAAGAAGATGAAGATATTTAAATTAAGTATCTTTCATACCATAAAGGACAATAATCAGATACTAGATTAAATAATACAAAGGGTATACATTCACAAAAGCATACGTAAACAAAATTGTTTAACTTACAGTAAAACTTAAATCTTAAGTGCTGTTCGTAAATCAAAGATTTCCACATTGGTGATGTTAACAAATTACAGCTTGAATAAATAAAATAAAATAAAATAAATGTGTTCTTTGTTTGTGAGATGTGGCTGAACAATGGAAATTATATTTGTATGTTTATATTACAGATAACTGTTTTTCATGTGCCTTTTATTTAATTGAGACTCTTTTTTTCCCTGAATTTGTCATAAAACATAACCTTACATATGAGCTTCTAGTGGCCTCGGAACACCTTCCTTTCCGAAATTCCCTTGCCCTTCAATGTTGACTTCTCTCACTTTTAATGGGACTGGATACATCAAAGCCATCTACGAAATAATCTTCCTCACGTGCGACTCTCGTCTGATGGGTCGTCTGCTACATAAACACCATTTTTCCCACAGATAATAATGGACATAACGGGAATTAAGTAAATACTATTATTTGGCCTATAAACAAAAATAAAATACAAAGTATTATGTAATACATCCCCGTTTCTTTTCTATGACATGGTTAGAGCAACGGAAGCTACAACAGCACTGTACTTTTATGACACTGGGTTTTCTGTATTGAAGCTGCAGCTCATAAAATGACTAATGTTCACTGAACTTCTTAATTTTCCCATGGATTACGACAGAGTTTGAAAACTGTTAGAAAGAGATAAATCGTTGTAGTGTATAAACTACAAGAATCGGGCCCATATAGGAACATATTCTTAGACCAAATAACTGGTAAACATTTAATGAACAAGGTAACAAAATAATTAAATTAGCAAAAATTGAATATTCAGTTTTCCACACATTTGATACTTATGGTCTTTGACATTTACTTTTGATGCATGTACTTTGGCTGCTTTTCTACAGGCAAAAAGCACACTTGTGTCTGGAAGATTCAAATGACTGTCAGGAGTAAATGGTAATAATTAAAATTTGACAATTTCTTTTAATGATTGAAGGATATTACACCAACCTCTCGGTAGTTGGGTGTCAAAAGTACTAACCACGTAAAAGTTAGTTTACGCTTTATGAAAATGAGGAATAACACCAGTATCATGTGTCTGAATTTGGCTTCTAACATAAAGATCATTTTAATTAATAGAAGAAAAACATACGCTAAGAAAAGCTAAGGTTGCACGTCATAACGAGAGAAAGAAAATTTAGACTAGCGTTTTGATTTACAGTCTGATTTCCCCTCTAGAGAGTATCTTCCGACTTTATACCCTGTCTGCCTTGTCTAGGGCCTGTTCATTCTTGCAGCTTTTCTCAGTTTCTGTATGGGCATACACCTTAACACCATACCACCCTCTCCATTCTATATTTTGCCTGCCGCTTATGCATGCAAGAGCATTAGGTTTAACTCTAGAACCATACAACAACTAGTGTAATGAAATTACAAAGACATCGTAAAAAGACATCGTAAACGACCTTTGTGTAGCAAGGGCATGACCTAACAAGGACATGACACAGTGGATGGCTAAAGACACATAAACCAGCACTACAGAATCGCACGGTCGACCCAGGGGCTGTAGGAGGCCAATGAAGGGTGCTCGAGTGTGGCCGGCTCCAGTGTGGGTGATACGCCTGAGTTCAGTTCTGAGTCTAATTCTGGTACGGTTGGTCAGCACAATAAACCTCGCTGACAACAGAGTGCAACGGATCGTGTTGGCTCTACACAATAACTTATTTACCTCTGGAGAGCGAGGTTCAGAGAAGCAGAGACCGATGTCGTACAAGTAGTATTATCTTATGCTATTTATTTAAAACAGTAGTCTCCCCGCAAAACCCCGGGAAATTCTACCTCCGATTCTTCTGTGGTTTTTATTGTTGAGATTCCGCCTCTGAAAAAAAATCGAGATGTGCCCGTTTTTCTGATAACTAGAGTGCCACACCATTGGTCAGATCATATGTATGGGCGACATTTTCCAGACTTT
The DNA here is from genome assembly GCA_026874595.1 of Sipunculus nudus. NCBI lineage: Eukaryota > Metazoa > Annelida > Sipuncula > Golfingiida > Sipunculidae > Sipunculus > Sipunculus nudus. The sequence goes on along the minus strand of CM049322.1, from coordinate 59,369,449 downwards.
GAATAAAGCATGAAAACAATATAGAAAAGCTTGAAATCTTGACAAAACCCTAAATTGTAAGGTTGCCTGATATTGGTACCTTGCGGCGTAGACTTTTTTTTATTAAACAAAAATACATACATACAATACATTGCATACAACACATTGACAACATAACAGTGTTTTACTCTAAACTGTACAACAGAAGATTACTTTATATCTCTCATATAGCTCATATAGATAATTCTGCTGTTTTCTGTCTCTACAGCTAGACAAGACCTGTCCAACTGATCTTTTATACAGATTAAGAAAGATAATTCAGTGTTCTGAAAATCAGTTCATTTGTGGTTGTCAAACAATAGCAGTGTATCAAACTTAACTTTGTAACTAATTGCTATTTTGGTTTTTGTTTGGTTGGACCGATGGTTGGACCAAGTGAACAGAATTTCTCCCACTTTTCATAATGTATATCAATTTTACCATTTTGCCATGCTATACCTTTTTCAATTTCAATTATTTGTTTTATGACGATGAGTGCATCGGTTGGTGTCGGCTTCTTTTGTCTGTACTGACTTATTTAACACACAAAATAACGCTGCCTATCATACCAGTATAGTTACCCAATATTACGCTTTCTGCATTAAAGGTAAAAGTTGGTGATATATTATCACATTTGGTCAAACAGTTACGTATTTCATCCCATAAAGCCTTTGAAAAATACACGTCCAAAAAAGGTGAATGTAACTTTTATTTTCTGTTCTACAGAAAGTGCACTTAGAATCAGCAACTATTCCTATTTTTAATAGCCTGTCATTTAAATACAATGTTCTGTTCAATATCTGATATTGAAACATTCTTAACTATACTGAGTTTTTAGTCTTCCTAAGCTTCATGTACACTTCCTGAACTGTGTCTGTGTTATCAATATTAAACTCGTATGCCCACTTTTTTTTAATGATTTTGATGGAGTTGTATAAACCTTTTCTATGAGCTTTCCATACACATATTTTGTTACTGTTTTCATCCCAGTTAAAGAATGTATTTTGTATATTACATGATCATCTTTTTTTCCTGGTTTATTTGTATGGTTTTTCTTCCATTCAGTAGGTATACAATTGATTAATCCTTGATACAATAAGTAGTTTATCTGTATATTAGTTTTTGACAAAATTCAATTTTGTAGAATTTTAATTTTTGATTCAAGTTCATTTATTTTACATTTTTCTAATATATTAATACTAAACGCGATTGATTCACTTCGTATTCTCATTTTGAGTACTTCCCATAAAGAAAATGGGTTAACTTCTGCATTGTTTTTCACTGAATTGATTATGGTTTTCATTATGAGATCAACATATTCAGGTTTATAAAGCAAGGAACAGTTCAGTTTCCAGAAACCTGGTCCCTTTTGTGAATCTGAGTGTTTAATCCTAAAAGCAATGCTTGGTGGTCGGTTTTATATCCTGGAATAATTTCTACACATTTAACTCTACCATCAAGACCTGCTGATATTAAAAAGTAGTCTAATCTGTTGCCGACTGTTGTAGAAAAATGCCGGGACCAGGTATATCTTCTCTCTTTTTTATTACCAGTTCTCCATATACCAATCAATTCAGTTTCTTCCATAACCTCTAATATAGCTCTCCTTGCTTTTTTATTTCTATTCTGATGTCCTTCTGACTGGTCTAATTCTATGTCAAGGGTGACATTCCAGGCCCCACCAATTCCTCTGTGGTCGTTTCCTATGTCATTTATGATTTCGGAATATTATCATAGAATCCTGGACAATCATTATTTGGTCCATATATATTTACCAATGTTATTCTAAAATCTTTCAATAAACAGTCCAAAATTATGAATCTACCTTCATTATCTGACCTCTGTTCCAATATTTCAAATGAAATATTATTTTTAACAAGTAGAGCTACCCCTCTAGCATTGGTATTACCATGACTAAAAGTTATTTTGTGTCCCCCATTCAGCCTTCCATAAGTGTTCTGTTTCACTGCAACTATGTGTCTCCTGCAAAAATATTATGCTGACTTTCTTTTTCCTGTGTAGCCAATAAAATACTTCCCTTCTTTTCATGAAATTCCTTAGACCCCTGACATTTACTAAAAGTACATGCACACTATGTGCATTCATTGTAGGAGTACCTGCCATTATGAGAGTATCTTGTATTGACAGTTACGGGTAAACCAAAACCACCAAATGTTAAAACATGTTAAGACGATATACACTTCACCAAATAGCGATTTTAACATTTTATTCTTTGTATTATAGAAATTATCTTTCCGTATTCGTATTACTGTACTAGTGAGCGATAATCTACTCTTATATGAACTGTTTGCAATTAGATTGTTAAGTAACTCCTTATTTATATTCAACTGAAACACAACAAGGTATGGACGAAACATGAGACATTTAAATTAAACATGAAATAATATAATTATACTTCCCCTACTGGTATGGTCACGGCCACTGGCACTTTACCGGAGCTACGCAATTGCACCAAGTCCAACTGTTTGCGTCGCCGTTTTACCAAAAAGTTCCAATTACCATGCTGCCCTCTGTCTTCAACCAATAACACTAAATCAGTTTGTCCGAGAGGTCCGTTCCTTGCGCATGCGCACAACGGTTACCACGTGTCTTGGTGCGACCCCTCATCAGCCAGTGTGTGTTTCTGTCTGTATTGCCCTGTCGTTGACTTTGTGTTAACACGCTATATATGTCTCATTAAGAGGCTCGCATAATGTTCCAAGTAAGCTGACGAGATGAGAAAGTTGATGAAAAAACAAGCAATACTTAGTAAGACAGCCGACATTAATAATATTATCAAGGGTTATTTAACAATCATTAAACATACAATCAAGAGAGGAGATCACTCTGAATGAAGAATTGTGACAATTTCCAATCGTTGTTTCTCCCGAATAAATTTAAATACCTCTGTATTAAAAAATAATGATGAATCTTTGTTAGGTAATATATACTATACGATAGCTATGATGCAAATAGTTTTTAAAGGCCATGTACAATATTGATATGAATAAAAGTATCGTGTCTTCCTAAAAAAGCATCATCTGCTAATATGTTGTTTACGTAGATAATTAAAAAGACACCCGGCGTGACCAGTGTCGGAAAACATAATCATAAGCTGTTTGCCACCAAGAAGCCGTACAGCTGTCATCAGAGGGCTGTGACTATTGATTTATTAGTGGAGCTTTTGTCTATGTCAGAGTGTGACGTGGGAGTGCTGAACCCCCGTGTTAGGTTCCGAGTTCAGACCCGTGCAGACTGGGGCCGCTATATTAACTATTCAAGACCGGTTCCTGTGTGCCTTTAGTGATAGGGCACCTGTATTTTCATTTTATAGTACTTTGTGTCTGGAGGCGTTCCATCTCTTTGATATGAATATGAGGGGACATTGTGACGTCAGCACCCAAATATAAGCTGAAAACACGTGGAGGGGAAACGATATCTTTGGTGCCTCACGCGATTAAGTGATTTCTGACGCATCTCGTTAAAGTGGGTCCGGCAGTATAGAAAAAAGCCGTCGGCCGGGGGTCATATATGTATGTGTAGCTGCTAATAGACCTGTCCTCTGCTCTGCCGATCCGGGGAGCCCTGTGGGGGCCGTAGCATGTCTGTGTGAATAGAGGGTCTGTGGGAGCTATGTGATGCCGTTTTAAGCGGTTTAGCAGGAACTTGCGCTTTTTATTGACGACGGGCAGGCAACCCTGTAAGCTCCTAATAGCAGACTGTGTTACGCTGTGTTAAAAAGGTGCGGAGCTTCGTGAGAAAGAAGATACTCGGTAGCCGGAGAGTGGTGTTGCTATGAGATAGAAAGAGCGAAGGACTCAGATACGGGACATTTGTGTACAACGAGAACATTTGTGTAAACTTCGCGTTGATTTACAACGGACCATGTGACAGTGGAACCCAGAAACAGATTGAGTGGGGGACCAAATATTACCTTGTCTTCTGTAAAAAAAGAAACGCGCTGGAGCGTGAAGACATTCAACTCTGCGTTTATACGTTGTGTTGTGTGACATTCATTGTCGACCTATTTGTTAGTACACCTGTATTTGTTATTATATTCTTTTTGTAACCACGGAGGTCATTGTGTATTATTTCCAAATACGTGTAGCGCGTTTGTAATATCAGGCCTGCTTGTTGTTGTTACTGACATGAGAGAACCTGGAGTCCGCCCTCACAGGGGTGTGACAACAGCACCACATAAACATAACGTGTACGCCACAAGGTAGCCGTACCGCACAACATTACTTAACGTGTATGCTACCAGGTAGGCGAACTGCACATCATAAACATAGCGTGGACGCCGCCGCATTGCCGTACCGTGCAACATTAATATAACGTTTACGCCTACAGAAAACTGTACCGCGCAATATTAATATGAAGTGTACGCCCGCCGCCAGGTACCAATACCAGGCACCCTTCGATTAAGGGTTTTGTCAAGATTTTAAGTTTTTTTTTGTATCTTGTACTCGTGCTTTATTCAAAGTCTGGAAAATTACGCCTATACAAATGATCTGACCAATGGGGTGGCACTCTAGTTATCAGAACAAAGGGCCGTCTCGATTTTTTTCAGAAACGGAATCACATCAATAAACACCACAGAAGCATCGAAGGTAGAATTTACCTGGATTTTGCGGGGAGACTGTTGTTTTCAAGGAAAATAAAATATCACAAGACAATACTACTTATATTACATCGATCTCTGCCTCTCTGAACCTCACGCTCTAGTGGTTAATAAGTAATCGTGAACAGTCAACACGATCCGTTGCACTCTGTTGTCAGCGAGGTGTATTCAGGCGTGTCACCCACACTCGAGCCGGCCACACTCGAGCACCCTTCATTGGCCTCCTAGAGCCTCTGCGTCGACCGTGCGGTTCTGTAGTACTGGCTTATACGTCTTTAGCCACCCACTGTATCATGTCCTTGTAAGGTCATGCCCTTGCTACACAAAGGTCGTTTACGATGTCTTTTTACGATGTCTTTGTAATAACATTACACTAATTATGTTACTAATATGGTTCTAGATTCGAACCTAGTGCTCTTGCATGCATAGGGGGCAGGCAAAATATGGAATAGAGAGGATGGTTTGGCGTTAAGGTGTATGCCCATAAAAGAACTGAGAAAAGCTGCAAGAACGAACAGGTCCTAGACAAGGCAGACAAAGTATAAAGTCGGATACTCTCGAGGTGGGGGATATCAGACTGTAAATCAAAACATTTGTTTATATTTTTTTTTCTCTCGATATGACGTGTAACTTTAGCTTTTCTAAGCGTATGTTTTTCTTCTATTAATTAAAATGATGTTTATGTTAGAGGACAAATTCAGACACTTTATACTGGTGTCATTCCTCATTTCCACAAAGCGTAAACTAACATTTAACGTGGTAAGAACTTTTGAAACCCAACCACCTAGAGGATTGTGTAATATCCTTCAATCATTGAAAAATTGTCAAATTTGAATTATAACCATTTACTCCTGGCAGTCATTTGAATCTTCTTGGTACAAGTGTGCCTTATGCATGTAGAAAAGCAGCCAAAGTACATGCATCTAAAGGTAAAGTCAAAGACCATAAGTATGAAACATGTGGAAAACTGAATATTAAATGTTCGCTAATTTATTTATTTTGTTACCATGTCCATTAAATGTTTATCAGTTATTTCGTGTGAACATATGTACCTATATGGGCCCGATTCTTGTATTTTAAACACTACAACGATTTATCTCTTTCTTACAGTTTTCAAACACTGTTTGAAAATTTAGAAGTTAAGCAAACATTTTGTCACTTTATGAGCTACAGAAAACCCAATGTTACAAAAAGTACAGTGCTGTTACAGCTTCCGCTGCTATAACCATGCCATAGAAAAGAAAAGGGGATGTATAACAGAATAGTTTGTATTTTATTTTTTAATGGACCAGATGGTTACATTATCTTAATTTCCTATTATGTCCATTATTATCTGTGGGAAAAGTGGTGTTTATGTAGCAGATGACCCGGCAGACGAGAGTCGCACGTGAGGAATATTATTTCGTAGATGGCTTTGATGTGTCCAGTCCCATTAAAGGAGAGAGCAGTCAACATTGTAGGGCAAGCGTATTTCGGAAAGAAAGGTTATCCGAGGTCACTGGTAGCCCATATCAAAGGTTAATTTTTATATCAAATTCAAGGGAAAAAGAGTCTCATTTAAATGAGGCACATGAAAAACAGTTATCTGTAATATTAACATACATATATAATTTCCATTGTTGAGCCACGATCAACGAACACATTAATTTATTTTATTTTATTCATTCAAGCTGTAATTTGTTAACATTACAAATGTAGGAAGTCTTTGATTTACGAACAGCACTTAAGATTAAAGTTTTACTGTAAGTTAAACAATTTTGATTACGTATGCTTTTGTTGAATGAAAAGCCTTTGTATTAAGTAATCTAGTATCTAATTATTGTCCTTTGTGGTATGAAAGATACTCCATTTAAATATCTTCATCTTCTTCCTTGATCTGCAATGTATCCTGACCTGTAAAATTAGGTAAAGCACATTCATTTTTATATAGAGAATGATATATAAATCTTATATACAGTTTCAGATTGATTTATGCATACTTATAACAGTCTACATTGCACTGCGTATCACGTTTATGTATAATAAACTTCTGATGTATAATGAAAAGTTATTTTTTCCGAAATGAGTATCTGCAGAGAAAAGGTTGATATTATCCAATTGGAAGTGCATTTATATTTCTTCTCATTCGTAGGAATATATTCGTTCTGGTTGAGGGGTCGTGTTATGATAAAGGTACACACATCAACCATAATTATTCATGTATAAAGCAGTGAATTACAAATGAGAGTTTTGTGAAAAAATACCAATATTAATGTAAATTTTTTCAGCGTCGGAGACACTTCCCCCGCGGTCATGAAAGCTTATATATATATATATATATATATATATATATATATATATATATATATATATATATATATACACAATAAATGTATTTGTATGATTAAAAAACTTTGGATCCGGAGATTCACACGCTTTGTTTAAAAACTTACATACCTCATCTCATTCCAATTGCGATATTTTGACGCGAGGAGCAACACCTATTTGAAATAACAAATAAATATTGATCATTTGTGCGATATGCTACCCAAAATAATTATTACATTATGTGGTCCCTTTTGTCAATAACCAGGATATGGGATTTGTAAATTCAATTATTGAGACATCAAGGTGCCACAAACACTTTTTTGACAGCTTATTGCATTCGAGCTCTGCACACCCGATTAATTAAGCATAAAAACAGTGCATCCGGACACGTTTTCTTTTCAATAGAAAGAACATATAAAATGTCCGGAACGCTCAGGCAAAATAATTAGTGAGTCCCATGTAAGATTGAGTATACCAAGGGTAAATGATATGTGTCCAGTTTTTAGGGATTTTGTATAATTTGCATCTTCATATTTCATGTAGTTATTGTATAATTATATGATTTGAAATCATGTCATTATATGAACACTACTTGTGGGATCTTTTAGGTCAAACGATTATGAGCATAAAGCACGAAATTCCCGCACCATTCGCACACTTGGATAATCAGAATCGAGGGTGAGTAAGAGATTTCGAGCGTATGAGACGCTTACCCACACCGTCATGAAAGCTCATATATATATATATATATATATATATATATATATATATATATATAAATATATATAAAACAGCTGTAGGTTCGGATATTCACACGCTTTCTTTAAAAAGTTACATACCTCGTCTCCTTCCAAGGACGTATCTTTTGAAGCGGAGAGCAGCCGCTATTTCAAATAACAATAGAGAGTATTATTTGTGTCATGTGTTATGACAAATATGATAACAGAGATCATAAGAAGTTTAATGTTCCGTTTGTTTATAATCGATATATTATATATTTATAGCCACATCAGCTGAAATTATCATTCACAATCACCAGTTGAACATAGGAATAACATAGAGATATTTTCGTGCAAAATTTTAAGTTGCTGTAGTTACCATCAAAATTATGTGTGTCTTGTTCAGACCACATAATCTATCTCAGAATGCCAGACGAAAATAAGAAACAATATTTAGGCAGATGTACAGACAGAACGAAAGCCGAAATGTAGAATATAAAAAACATAATTCCAGATAAGAGTTGGCACATACATAAAAATAATTATTTTGTAGGAATAATGACGCTGTACTGCCGACCTAACTGTTGAAATTTAGCTTTTTGAAAAGCAGAAAATAGAAAGACGAAAATAAAGTTAAAACTCTGATAACATGAATTAGACTTGAATGGCAGCAATTTAACATTAATTTAGAGCAGACGTTATTCTTTAACCTGAGTCTATGTCCCGAGTTTCCTCGACATCCAGACGGAGCTTCCCATAGACATTCTTCTCTAATTGATGCTCATTGCCTGGAACACAAAATACCTGATCCAATCGTTTCTAATTTTTTTGTCTCTTATTATTTTTTCCACGAGAGTTACTTTATATGATACGGAGATTTGCGCAGGGAATGTGGTTGATTTCACATATAAGATATTAATATTATATTTGTTGATGAGCTGGAATTTTTAAAATAAATCCACAAAGAATAGCAAATATGCTCTTCGGGAAATCACAAGGAGAAAATCTTTCTTGTAACTAATCACACGTAAGTTGAAACTTCTCCTATTTATACCATACTCCTTAAAAACGTTAATTGGTGTTCCGAACTGGTCCGCTTTAGCAATATATTGTCCTGAATTTTGTGTCAGCCGTACGGTATCGGCCAAGCCCTAAATTTTAGATCTAACTGGGCCAAACTATCCGGTCAGCCCCTCTTCATATGTCATACTCGATCCTTTGCAGACCCTTGGGTTAGGAAAGTGATAAAATACTGGGTTCCCCCAATACAATCGGTTGTGAGAAGATATAGTTAACGTTTGTAAGAATTGATCTCGTGCTTATAGAAATAGTGTAAACAGAAAAGTGGACTAACAAAATCCGTGTTCCTGTTTAATTGTAAGGCTTGTATATATGTTTGTGAGGATAAGTTCACATATAACTAAATTTTCTAACCCCAATCAGGTGCGGAAGTAAGGGTCATTTGAATTACTGTTAATTTCTGTGACACTCGGTTTACTAAAGAGGTAAAGGATGTAACATTATGTGAAAGTAGATTTCCTATAGTGGTACGGTTTAAATTATACTGCGACACTCGATGCTCTTTAGGAGAAGGGTTAGTACAAATTGGCTCCCCTTTTGTAGCGAAGAAAGTTGCTACAGGGATGCTGATGGTCCAAAATAATGTTGCGTTAGACTGTCTACCTCAGGTCACAGCTCAGATAACTCCATTCGTTTTCCGTGATGTACCGAGTACAATGCAAAATTGCTGGTTTATATGCTGTCATTTTGATGGCTTACTTTTCATTTTTATCAGAAAATCAATAACCTTTTCGGCCGGCGGGCGAAAGTCGTTATGAAATATCAAAGTGTAATATGGAAGTCGGAGAGCATTCCTTTCGTTTCATTGCCTCAAAGGTCTCTTGCTACTACACTCGGAAAATCTTCGACTCTTGCATCATTTAAAACTTATTTATTAAACATCTCTTTATGCAAGCTTCTTGAAATTAAAGTGCATCATTTCTTTTTTTCTTATTTCAGGCACAGGTATTAGATTTCCATGAAATTGTAAGTGGTGTGAATTACGCTGTGAGTGCGACTTTCGCAGAATTAGCGCTATTTACATCCTTTATATTAATATAATTTCATAACCTGAGTCTGATATAGTGGCAGAGGTAATCTTAATTCAAGCCAATAAGCCAATCGTCTATAGTGGTTAGGGTAATGCCTCACTGGGGCACCTGATGCTCTGTAGAATTATAATTAGTTCACTTACTTGGTTCAACGAAGCCCGCACAGAGTGCAATAACGATTATCAGGACCACGAACTTCCTCATGATTGACCTACCAACTCTTCAATTCTGAAAGAGGAGTTGCCTTATATTACTATTCCTTAAATATATAAGGAAAATTATTAATAACGGACCTGTATGGTCTACTCGGAAAACAGTGATCTTCTCACTTAATTTGTTTTACGATCCATTTTACAGTTTACACATGTCGCGGACAGGGGGTAAGGCAGGTCCGCTCCATGTCAAAGGAAGAACCCAAGACAAAGTGGATGGATGAACTTAATTCTGAAGAAGAAAGACCGTGGTCAGCTTGTTGCCAACAAGAGGAGCAAGGCTGGACTCACATTCATTTGATCGAACAGATATTATAGGTTACAATATCCGTATATCAGTCCACAAATATTTTAGTTTTAATCAACTTAATTAACTGTGTAGTGTAAGCTCCATATATCTCATACGTATTACTTTTAATCTTAAATCGCATAGGTAGCTCATACACCCATTATACATGAATTATACATTATACATAGATACACTTATTTTTGAATATATTCATATGGCATAGGATAGCTTTACTCTTATCTATTAATGCAACCATATCAGTATGACATGACTTCACAATCCTACATATCATTAGTACAGACCTCACATCAAATTAATCTGAACACGGGCCTATCTAAAGGATCTGTTTCCCTTATCAGATATACTATGGATATTTATGACGTAATAAACGTTCTAAATTTAAGGAGGTGGGGTTTTTGTGCCTTTATAATATTTACAGCGAATATGAATGATTGCGTGGAGGTTAGATGGCGGGCCCGTCAGGGAGAATGTCTGTTATGCTGCCCCAAAAGTAAACACATCAGGGTCTGAGCGATAGGTATGGAATAAACAATTTACTAATCGAGGTGAAATGGAGGCGTGGAAGCAAGCTAGAGGCGTGAATCTATACAGCTAAACCGGCATCACTTTGTACAGTGCTCTTTTAAGCGCACTACTTTGGTTGGCGGAAGGTAAATAAAAATGCATCAACAAAATAGGAAAAAGTTCTCAGCTGGATGGCGATGAGCGAGAGGTAAGTGGTATCCTACTAATTTCAGTCTAAATTCTTTTAAATTATTGACAGTTCGTTATTATGTAGGAAAACTATCTTATAAAAGCTTAATACCTTATCAAGCATGAGCTGTCATAGTAAATCTATCGTAACACTTGTGAAACTCGTTTCAATGAGAAAGCTTTCGTATCAGTAATGTTATTAATGTTATTGAACGTAGGAGAATAACATCGTAACGCTACTGTTACTACTAAACTGATAATTCTTATATATTTTATTACTTAATTATACCACTGATTAATCTGGTTTAAGTAAACTATATCCCGTATAGCGGATTTGAAAGTTTTAGTGATATTGCACTATAAATTCGGGTTTAACGAATGGAGCTAGAAGGCGGATTAGTACAAACCTCGGCGGTCAGATGGCAGCACCGGCAGCATCGTGTAACAGGACTGTATAATACGTCAAATGGACTCATTCGCTTGGTAAAATGTTATACTGAGGGATTCACGTGAATCGTAATCAATAATCGTTATAAATAATAAAAGAATTTGTTTGCACCTTTCGTGTTAATATTTAACATTTAAAATAAGGACTTTTTTTGGAAAGAATAGACATAATAAGAATGTTGTATGTTTGGATGGAATTACAATAGAAGGAATTTACATAAACCTTTCGTAATAATAATACATACATCCCGTATGTGAAACGCGGGGATGAAAGAGTGATTAGTACATTAGTTTCACTCTTGACTGCCAGATGGCGGTACTGTTGACTACTGGCCTAATCGATGCCTTTGGACTAAACTTATTTATATATTTATGAGACCAAAAAAAATATATTTATATAATTATCTATAATAATACGTGGCAGGCGGTTCTGTCACTGTACAACTAGTTACTAGTTGTGGCTGGAATAACCCCTGGTGTGAACGGTTGCCGGCATACCGACCGAAACGGACGCTAAAGACATTCCTGCAGCCGGGGGGGGGGGGAAGAGAGAGAGAGAGACACATGCTTACCAGCCTACTAAAGTGGCCAATTTTTAAGTAGAATAGACTGGGAAATTTATACTAAACCCTTGCAGTTAACCCAACATATAAATGGGCGCAATATACGAGATGCCTGCACAAGATAACTGACTGTTCTATTTCTTAAAAAATAAATAGGATACACCTGGGAAAAAACTGACATATTCTCTGTATTCTTAACCATACAAGAAATGCGAAACCAATATATTGGTATTAAACCGACATTCTAGGCCTTGAAACATTCATTAATAATAATTATTCCTTCACTTTAGGGTATCGGGGCAATAATATACGGTTCCTACCTGAAGAAGAAAGACCGTGGTCAGCTTCTTGCCAACAAGAGGAGCAAGGCTGGACTGACGTGACAGTTCCGAGACCTCGTGGACGTTCCGGAGCTGTCACGCCTCATTGCCCAAACCACCCCAAAACCGGTCCGACAAAACATCGTATTCTTTCTCCCAGGATAATCACCGGATACATTACATATATAAAGATAATAATTTTAGAGGAGCCTTTAGAGACTATAAACACATGCTTAACATTTAAAAAGAACTCTCTCCCTTCAGTGGCAATACTTACTACGAAGTCTGTGTCTGGAGCAGAGTTCTGATACGTGTAACCGTGAGCGTCTTCAGCTGTGAAAGAGATATTGTGCAACAGTAATTTTCCGCTGAAAGGCTGGCTCCCTTGACTAATGAGAGCCAGGTCGTTCAGAGGAAAACAGCATAAAAGTAGCAAACAAAACATAAATAAATGTGTTCACTGGTAATGCTTAACCTATTCCTTATTCAATTTGCTCAGGTGTATAGTGTACGACATAAAAGAATGACATCTTTATGTATTTCAGGTCACCTGAACCCGAAATTCAATGAGGCGTGCTTTCCGCCTGAGCTTATATATGATCATTTTGTTTTACAACAGACATAAACATGAGGGCAACAGACATTTGGAGGAATTTTGCCCACGACCTTCCTGGGTGAACAGTTAAAAGGGTCGAGGTCGCTATCGTCCGGACGGACGGCGGATTAAGGCTGATCGCTTTAGCTCAGATGACTCACGTTCAGCTACGCTGAAAATAATAATAATTAGAATTACAACAATAGTAATCATAATAATTATTTTAATTATAATAGCACATTATAATTAGTATTGTTGATGTTATTATTATTATTATTATTATTATTATTATTATTATTATTATTTATATTAATATGTTTACAGTATTAATAATAGCATTGAAAACGTATTTTACAATCTTTCGAAGAAACATTCTCAACGTTTAATAATATAATTCATATAAAAGCAGATCGTTGAGATAGTAACGTGTGCCACCCACCAAAAAGAAGGAGTTGTTTATAAATATCAGATTTATTTCATATTCGTAAACATCGGAGATTATTTAAAATGTTTCTTTGTAATCACTTACTCTGCTCACCTGCTCCAGGCACCTGGATCTTCTATTTATGGTTGGCGATGCAATGTGTAATTGTCATACTTAAAAGCTGCCCGTAACAGCCATTAGATCTTTAACGTATATAACTGAATGGAAAACTGGATTTTGTTTTGAAGGGAATCAGATGAATTGGTATTACATATACCATTGAAATGCATATGTGTTTTCTTTTGCCATCATTTTGTGCCTAAAAATAAATGATCAGGTCATTCGGGAACCAGTTCTCCTTATTTCGTGGCTCAAGGTGACCTGAATTAAATAAAGATATCTTTCTCTTATGCCATACACTATACACCAGAACAAATATGGGATCAAATAAATATGGCATTTTAAGGGAACTCCTTGATTTATATTTGTTTTTAGTGGATTGTACTTTGGGATGTTTCACCTGCATAACCTTCCTCTCATTATTCATGTAAGCCATCATTTCAGTAGAAAATTACGGTTGCGTAAAATCTTATTCACAGCTGAAGACGCTCTCTGCCGGACGATTGCCATTGAAATAACTTGTTTTTCTTTTCTTTTATAGTATGCAGATGGCTTTTTTCTCTCCATACAAGATTATGAAATATAAAAGAAAAATTCCTCAAATTCATGTAGCCATGTAGATTTTTTTTCCTTATTAAACGGTAAAATTTAATTAACGATCACAGTTTGAGGAAAAGTCATGATGCTTCCTTGATGGCAATGACTGACATATAATCCTGGTATTTGTTGTCAATGTATTAGTTTTTATGCCCCCGCCACAAAGTGGCCGGGGCATATAGTTTTACCCATGTCCGTCCTTCCGTCCTTCCGAAATAAAACAGTTGTACGGACTTTTTTTCGCAATGCCTACAGATATTGGCCTGATTTTTGGTGTGCGGGCAGATAATGACGAGTTACAGATCGAATTTGCGTTTCGTCCCGGTTGACCTACTTTTGACCGTTTTACGGCTCCTAAACTTAGAAAATTTCATGAAAAATAGAAATTTTCATGACAAACACATGTACGGACTTTGTTTCGCAATGCCAGCAGATATTGGCCTGATTTTTTGTGTGTAGGCAGATAATGACCACTTTCCGATCGAGTTGGCGTTTCGTCCCGGTTGACCTACTTTTGACCATTTTACGGCTCCTAAACTTAGAAAATTTCATGAAAAATAGAAATTTTCATGACAAATATACATGTACGGACTTTGTTTCGCAATACCTGCAGATATTGGCCTGATTTTAAGTGTGTAGGCAGATAATGACCAGTTACAGATCGAGTTTGCGTTTTGTCCCAGTTGACCTACTTTTGACAGTTTTACGGCTCCTTAACTTAGAAAATTTCATGAAAATTAGAAATTTTCATGACAAATACACATGTACGGACTTTTTTCGCAATGCCTGCAGATATTGGCCCGATTTTTAGTGTGTGGACAGATAATGACCAGTTACAGATCGAGTTCGCGTTTCGTCCCAGTTGACCTACTTTTGACCGTTTCACGGTGGTCTAACATAGAAAATTTCATAAAAAAGTGCACATGTACGGACTTTTTCGCAATGCCTGCAGATACGGGCTTGATTTTTGGTATGTAGGCAGATAATGACCAGCTACAGATCAAGTTCTTGTTTTGTCTCAGTTGACCTACTTTTGACAATTTGACTGCTCCTGAACGTAGAAAGTTTCATGAAAAATAAAAATTTTCATAACAAATGCATATGTACCAACTTTTTTTCCTCAATGCCTGCAGATACCACCCTGATTTTTTATGTGTGGGCAGATAATGACAGTTGCAGATCGAGTTCGCGTTTCATCCCGGTTGACCTACTTTTCATTGTCTTACGGCTCCTAAACATAAAATTTTATGAAAGACAGAAATTTTTATGGAAAATTCACATGTATGGACTTTTTTCACAGTGCTTGCAGATACTGGCCTGATTTTTGGTGTGTTGCTTGATAATGACCCGTAACAGATCTAGTTTGCATTTTGCCCTTGTTGACCTACTTTTGACCATATGACACCTCCTGAACTTAATTTTTTTTTTTCAAAATTTAGCAGATGTTTCTAATTTGCCCCAGGCGGGGGCATTCGTGTCGTTCCGACACATCTAGTTTATGTATAGATTTTTTTTCTCATTTAATAAATATGATCACTATAATAATAATAATAATAATAATAATAATAATATATTCATTTAATACGGCGCCATTATCCAGCACTCAGTGCTGCTCAGTGGCGCCATTACAGGTGAAGATGAAACATATAATGATAAAAATTTATGTAAAAAGTTAAGAAAGTTAAGAAAGCTAAAACAACTATTTGGTTCCAGATAAAATAATTAAAAATAATATGGAAATAACATTCTATTAGTTTACTATGGAAAACGTCTCACGTTAGTTCTTGTCTCCCACACCTTCGGATACAAATGTGCAGCAAAGCGACACAAGGAATTATATCTTCCATTAAAGTCGAGTCCTTATATTTTCATTAAATTTCATGCTCCATATATTAGAACTTTAAGAACGAGTTTAAGATCAAATGGATGGTAAAACTGACCCTTGATGAGAAGGTCACTGTTGTCCATGTCTTAATGGGATGCATAGAGCCTGAATGCAATAAAAAAACAAACAGATAATTTGAGGCACCACTGGGGATTAAATATCCTAAATAGTGGCAATATCTTTACATATAAATTTGCATGGTCGATGTGTGCCTGTTTGTCAAAACAGGACCTCTGGATCAGAAGGCAGAATGTGCGCAACCGCGAAAGATCCCAAAGAAATATCAATAAAAATAGAAAAAAAAATTGATAAATTCTGTTTTATTGGTCCACGATTCGACTTTCGGATGGAGGTCTGGTCATGCTTATGTTGATCTGCAAAAGTTTGCAGTTTGCTTATGTAAGCAAAAATAGAGATCATATAATTTCGTGGACATAACACTATACTATGTTGCCTATTAACATACATCTGAAAAGTTCAAAGAATTTTTTAGAATACACGGTTTCTAAATAATTCGTCATCTAGACTTAAAGATATAATTAATAATAGGCAAAACGACTCTTTGCTGGTCAATTTGAGATACTATTAATTAATTAGGCTATGAAAGAAGTTCTGTAACACACATTTATGTCATACATAGCCATATTCAGTTTACTTGAATACAAAAGTGGAAACAAGCCGTAACCATTCCACTGTCGACAGCTATACAGAGCTGGCAACTGTAAAATATACCATAACATTAACATATCAAAAGAACCAGGTCGCAATGTGTAGGGATCAATTTAATTGTAACCGAAAAACCTTGATACAATATACATATATCCTTCTAAAGGATAAAAATATTACAATGATTTGCGCAATTTTATGTTATTCTTGATGTTTAACTAGACTCTTGGGGTCAAGTGGGTGACATTTAGAGATAATTGCAGCTTAGTCTCAAAAAGCTTATCTCAACAGAAGGAAATGAGACCACTACGGTCTAGAATATTTCTAATTTTTTTCCGGGTTCTCTGACCATTGATGTTTAACAGCTGTTTCAGTGCAGTTCTACAGGGCGTGTCCCGCCAGCCTTATGAGGTTTAATCAAGAGAACATTTGATCTGTTCTAGCATATAAAATAATTAAAGTTATTTTCTCGAAATCTCGCTTATCATTATATAAATTATTTAATGTGTACAGGTTGTCTCTCTAATTGGAATCCAAAATAAATAAAGATTTCAATTTTGAACCATGTATTACATATTGAAAATGTTTGAGGTTTTATACCAATTATTCAGAAACAGACAAACAAGCAGACACAGATGACCATCAGAGTACATAAATACAAACATCGCTTTCTTAAACATCTGCACATCTACGTGAATTATATCATCTTATTCAAGAACGCTTCTCCTTTTACTATGGAGATATACAAAATTTCTACAAGTTAATAAATAATTAATAAAAGTATATCATAAACATGATACACATTGCAATCTCTAATGTGATTCCTATGCATTAACTCATCTAAAATTTTATATTTATATTGTTTGGATAGGTTGTACATTTACATATATATATATATATATATATATATATGTAAATTTATATAAATATATATATATATATTTGTATTTTTAACCGACACAAATGTTCAAACTACATTCAACAAAAACACCCACATTAACATATATATATATATATGTATATAACAAATGAAATTTACATATTTTTACATATAAGGAAGTAATTTAGATGAGGGAAGATTGAGATTGAGTGTCTTCATCACCATAAGAGGCAATAATTCGACATTCGACAAAATAATTAAAATAGTATACATATAACAAAAACGGATGTAAAAAAAAATGATATACTGTCAGTAATATTTCAATATATTTCATCGAAGAGTTCCCACGATGGTGATGTAAACAAATCACAGATTGAATAAATAAAATGAAAAAGAAAATGTGTTCCTTTATTTGTGAGATGTGGCTCAGCCATTATATTGTAAATGGTCGGACGGCTAGACGGACAGCTAAGCTAAAAATAATAATGATAACGATAATAACAATACCAATTGTAAAAATAATTATTCTCATAATAGCACATTATTATTATCGTTATTGTTATTTTTATTATTATTATTATTATTATTATTATTATTATTATTATTACTTTAATAATAATAATTATTATCATCATTATTATTTTTATTATTTTTATGTTAACTGTATTAATAATAGTGTTGAATATGTTTTTTGGAATATTTCAAAGAAACAGACTTATCGATTAATAATGTATATCTTATTTAGGCAGATCATTGACGATTGTAACGTGTGCAACCGACTGGAAATAACTGGAGTCTTTAAATGTCACATTTATGTCATATTCGTAAACCTAGGAGATAATTTAATATGTTCCTGCACACCTGTCACCCAGGCACCTAAACCTTCCATTCATTCTTTGTTATGCAATATTTAATTATCATTCTTAAAGCTGCCCCGTGATATTAGATTTTTTTACGCATATAATTGAATGAAAAGCGGGACTCATTAATTTACGGCATAATGTGTCAAGAAATGCATAAAGATGTCTTTCTCTAATGTCATACACTATACTCCAGAACAAAGGGATAAAATAAGTCGGGCAATTTAAGGGAACTCCTTGATTTATATTTGTGTTGTATTTTCGGATGTTGCCACCTGCACAACCTATCACTCATTAAGTTTCTGCGTTGTACTTTGGGATGTTGTCACCTGCACAACCGCCCCTCATTAGTCACAGGGCCGGCGTTTCAGTGGAAAATTACTGTTGTATAGTATCTCTCTTTTACAGCTGGAGACGCTCACGGTTACATGTATCATAACTGCTGTTAAAATTCGGTCGAACAAAATGCCAATGAAGTAATTTTTTTTTATGTAAAGCTGTGGATTTATTTCTATAAATGACTCTGAAATGAACATTTTCCCTTAATTTTATGGAGATCTTTTGTTGGTTGTTTTATAGGATAATTAATATTTAACTGCATCTCAAATTTGAGGAACTGGCATGATATGTCTATGATGGTTATGGCTGACATATAATCCTCGTACCGTAAGTGACTTAATAAGGGCACCACCCGTAAAAAGCACCCCACCGGATTAGGGAGGAGATAACATAAAGAAAACTAAAGGATAAGCCATCCTAAGCTCACTTTTTCTCCCTAGCCAATATCACGTGGGACAACGTAATGCTTTTCCTAGTTGAAAAGTTTACGCCAGTTTTTATTCTATTTGCGTGATGCTTTATCTTCTAAAATAATAATAACATTAGTTGCTAAAAACAGAATCAGTAGTCAAGTGTGTCATACGTGTCTGTAACACAGGTGGCCATGCTGTTCCGGTGACCTGAATTCAGAAATATATTTTCTTAGTGTTTGTTATTTCTCACAATTTATGATTTCCCAGAAATATTTTTAACAAATCAATATTGACGTATTTTATCCATATGCCGGCTTGAAACCGCAACCGCTCTATTGTGTATAAAGTCCATTCCCTGACGATGATAATCCTCGTGGCATTCAGGTACGTATATTGGTATAGCGTACAATAAATTATATTGAAATGGTGGTTGTTATTTCTCATTATTTATATATTCTCTTTGAGATAATACTAATAAAACAATGAAAACGTTTGTCAATGTACGTGCCGTGAAAAGTACATCTGAAATAATACCCCAAGTCGTTAACGTTGCAGCCTAATGCGACAGTTGAATAATATACTGGTACATGTATATATGAAATAAAAATGCAAATTAAATCTCGCCTGCACAGACCAGGTCGGATTATTGGGGCAGGGGGCGCGGGCCTCCCTTTTCGACCTTTCCTAAAAAGGTCTGGAAAAAAATTCATAGTACACTGTCAAGCTTCCAATTACATTATATGTTTTTCCTTATAATACATTTAAGCTACCCCAGATTGCACTATTACCAATTTTCAAAAAATTTCTACACCTAGGGGGGGGGGGGCTCCCAAACCCTTCTCCCTCGGCGCTTCGTAGCATCCCAAGGTAAACCCCCCTATTCTGAATTCCTTTTTTTCCGCCCCTGCAGACTTTTATCTCTGCAAGAACCATTAACCGGAAATTTTAACACGTGTGTTTTGTATGTTCGCGCTTTATGCAAATGATTCATTTACGGGTAATTTTATTCAACGCCTCATACATGGTGTTGATTGTCATTCAAAACGATTGGAAAAAGGTGCCTTCATTGTTTCGGGTGCGGTTAACGTCAACGTGATCTTATTATAACAACAGGCATGAAACCTTTCGATTCGACCATGGAAATGACCTGGGGCTTTTGGTTTAACAGCAACGCAGATATGGGGACGCTATTTCCAAAACACAAAGAGGGCAAGGGTCAGATTTTTATCGGGCCACTCTAAGCAATTTGTACGGCAATGGATTTCGATATGATTCTTGTGTATTCAGTTTTAACTGGAACCTGAATTTGAAATAAAAAAAAATTACATGGAACAAGCGATCAAGACGCGGTATATACACCTTTACACCTTCTCAATTCTACATTTACCTGCCAATTCAGATAATATTAATCATGTTATCTATATTATATTTATAAAAAAAAATACTTCATCATTTATCGCCCGACACTAAGCACCCATAAAATATTATTGAAATCCATGCGACATGCAGCCACAGAATAAATGACCTGCTAACCAGCCTTAAATCAAAATGTGTTGTCTCTTGCCTTCAGTTGTGTCTGTTTTAAAAATAAATGATCACATATTAGGTCAGGCGGAAAGCAGGCCTCATAACATCGCGGGACAAGGTGACCTGAAATGCACAAAGGCGTCATTCTCTTATATCATACACCATACTCCAGAGCAAACTTGGGATAAAGCAAGTTTGGTATTTCAGAAGAACTCCTTGATTTATATTTGTGTTTTGAAGATTGTACTTTGGGATGTTTTCACCTGCACAACCTGTCTCTCATAAGTCATGTGAGAAGAATTTCAGTGGAAAATTACTGTTGCGCAAAACCTTATTCACAACTGAAGACGATCAACCTAACATATAACATAACTATGCTGTTCAAACTCTGAACGATTGCCATCGAAGAAAGTTATGCAAATGGCTTAATTCTCTCCACATCTGTCTCTGAAAAAAACTACAATTTTCCACTTAATTTAATCTAGCTTTTTCCATGCCTGTTGTATAGAAAGTTTTCTATTTAGGTATATTTAATTAATGGTCACATTTTTAGGAACAAGCATGATGTTTTATGATGGTAATTGCTGACATAAAATATTGGTATTTATTTTCAATTTATTGGTTTATCCCTTTGCTAAATTTCTTTTCTCTATAAATATGATATATAAATATGATCACCATAACATACACATAACCTGCATTTAGGTCACCAGGGAAACCGGCTCACGTGAGTTATTGCATCCCACACCTTTTGATACAAATGTGCAGTATAGAGACAAGAATTTTTTCTTCCCCTACAGTCAAGTCCTTCTAACTAAATAGAGCGATGCATATAGCAATAAATTATGTTTTAAGTGAGTCTTAGATTTCCATTCATTTTCATGCTCCATATATTAAAACTTCTGGAATGATTATAAGATAAAATGGATGGTAAAAATTACCTTTCGTTAGAAGGTCATTTTTGTCCTTTTAGACCTGACTCTAAAAATCGTACAGGTTTCCAATTACATGTATTGATTAACAATAGCATATTTATAGCATAATAATGTAAGACATGAACTCTTTCTGAATTAAAGACGTGAAAGCACATAATGAAGAAGTTCATGGCTTTGATTATCGTCCTCGCACTCTGTGCTGACTTCATCGAACCAAGTAAGTTAACTAAGCATATTACCATAGAACATTAAGTATTTCAGGAAAACCTTTAATACTTTAGAAGATCGAGTGTAAAATAAATTGACTTTTATTCGAATTACCCTACTTCAGACTGATAAAAAAATCGCAGTACTGTGGCAACTTATCTTGTCTACACCAATGGATCCATTGTGTGTGAATCTTATTTTTACGGAGCATCGAGTGTTGCAGGAGAGTTTAACCCGTATCAAGTATATCATTTTAATATCCTAATCCCTTATATTAAACCGAGTGTCACATAAATGAACGATAATTTAAGTAACCTTTACCTCTGACCCCAGATTGAACTTACAAAACGTAGCTATATGTTAACTTATCCTAACTACAATATGAGGCCTATAACAACATATGAGCGGAAAAAAAACATAATGGACGATCATAATGGGAGCATATCTATACATATTTAATCCTTACCCCTATATATTAACAAGTATTTTGTTTCCCCAATGTTTCTGATTGCCGAAGGGAATCGGATATTACCTGGTTAGACACTAACAGTTGTTTCTATACTATAAAATATACAATATTTTGAATCTGCCCCCACCCACCTTCGGTTTTAAATTACCATTTGTCATATGAGAACTAAGATGGATATGTTAAATGGGGATGGCCTCTATAAACAACCCTTATATCTCTCACTACATCTTCACTTAAGCAACAGCAGTGATGCCCTTATGGTGATAATATTTATATTGGGATAATTATTCTCCGTGAAAAGCTGCATTTCCTGAATGTCTTTGTGTTATTTCTTGAATAGCATATTTTATTCATTGCTTATTTTTTTCAGATTGCAAGCCCAAAAACATATTTTCATAACTTTTTAAGTCGAGCACATAAAAAAAAAATCCCTGCAAATATTCGGATAAAAATATTAAATTTTCAACTACTATCAACTTAGCACGTCTAGCCGTGTAGCTTTCAGAAACATCAATTATCCACGGGGTAGCATTTTAAAGGAAATAATTCAATTGTTAATGCATTGGGTGCCCGTTCCTGTATTTGTTTCTGTTTATTGCATTTTTGAGGCCCCAACTACAAGTTCTAATAAGCCCACCCCACATCTGATAGAGACAGGGACATGAATACAATGAAAAATCGATTCACTGCCTATAGTAGTCGTTCCCATACACTTCGGATTTCCGGTCATCTGCTCTAACTACTCATATATATATGTATACATTTTGAACAGTCAGATTTTTGACAATGATAAAAAAAATTACAACTCTGCTTGCGTAAAATTATTCTCGTTGAATAGCAAAGGCAGATAAATTAAGAAGCATTTGAATAAGGTACCTAGTTTTGTGTTTGAGCCAATGGGCATCGTTCAGAAAAGATTATCTCTATGGGAAAACCGATCTGTATAAAATGAATTCAATCAGTAACAAGGACATTGTTCTTTTTGTAGGTTGTGAACGATGGTGCGGAATTCAAGATCTGGATGTCCCAGAAACTCCGGACACAGTCTCAGGTTGACGAATAACGTCTGCTCTAAAACAGTGTTATATTAATAATAATAAAAATAATAATAATGATAATTATAATTATTATTATTATTATTATTACTATTTTCTCATGTCCACCGAGTTTTGTTTCCATTAACTAATTATCCTTCCAATTTCAGATATTCCAGAAGTTTCAACCGTTAGGTCAAAGTATAGCGTCACGTTTCTAACAAAATATTTTTTTTCTTACATGTGTCCCAACTCTCATCTAAATTTATGTTTATGGATTCTTGAATTTAAGTCTCACGTCTTGTCTTCATATCTGCCTTTGTGTTATTCCGTATTTTTTCTGACTTTCTGAGACAGTGTATATGCTCTATACAATTCTCTATCATATTGTATAGAAACTAATTCCACTTAGTATTTTTGGTGGAAAATTTCTCCATGTTTTCCCTTTGCTCAACTGCGTGACTGTTGAAAATAATTTTCTATGATGTGGCTATAAAGCCTCTTAATTTTTAATTAATATATAATTAATATCCTATTTACTAACAAAAAACATAAACCACATAGGGATTTCCGTAATAATTATTTTTGGTAGCATTTTATACCAATAATCAATCTTATTTTTTATTTGAAATAGCTGGTGCTCCACGCGTTTAAAGATTCATCCTTGGAATGAGACCAGGAATGAAATTTGGTATACCTGTGAATCTCCGAATGTAAATCGGGGAACTGTCGGTTTTCATTAGCGGCCTGTAGTTAAGCTTATGGGACTTTTCGATTTTTCGCAGGCAGTTTCTCATTAGTGCCGGGGGGGGGGGGGGGTTGCTGGAAGCTTTGGCAGCCTGTAGTACCCTACAAAAAATTGGGAGGGGATAAAATTTATAGAAGCATCGCATTAATGTTAAGGTTGCCGGCAGGGGGAGTGAAATGAGAGCGGCCAGCCACTGGGGCCCCATGAATCGCACGCGCAAATAGCAGCTATTTGCGACCCTAAAAAATTAAGGAGGGGGTAAAATTTCTGGTAGCATCGCATTGAGAGTTAAGATTGCCGCCAGGGGAAGTGGACATGAGTGCGGGCAGACAGAGGGGCCCCCATGAATCGCACGCGCAAATAGCAGCTATTTGCTACCCTAAAAAATTGAGGAGGGGGGCACGCGCAAATAGCAGCTAATTGCTACCCTAAAAAATTGAGGAGGGGTAAAATTTCTGGTAGCATCGCATTGAGAGTTAAGATTGCCGCCAGAGGGAGTGGACAAGAGACAGGACAGCCAAGGAGGCCCTATGAATCGCACGCGCAAATAGCAGCTATTTGCTACCCTAAAAATTAGGAGGAAGTAAAATAATAGTAGCAGCGCAAGGAGTGTTAAGACTGCCACCAGGGGGAGTGGAGATCTCAAAGCCTGCCACAGCGGCCCAATGAATTGCACGTGCAAATAGCAGCTATTTGCTACCATAAAAGTTGTGAAGACTGCCGCCAGGGGGAGAGGAGATCTCAGCGGCCTGGCAGAGGGGTCCCCACGAGTCGCAAGCGCAAATAGCAGCTATTTGCTACCACAAAATATGTCAAGACTGCCACCAGGGGGTGTGGACATGAGAGTGGACAGACAGAGGGGCCCCCATAATCGCACGCGCAAATAGCAGCTATTTGCTACCCTAAAAAATTAGGAGGGGGTAAAATCTATAGTAGCATTGCATTGAGCGTTATGACTGCCGCCAGGGGGAGTGGACATGAGTGCGGGCAGGCAGAGGGGCCCCCATGAATCGCACGCGCAAATAGCTGCTATTTGCTACCCTAAAAAATTTAGGAGGGGTTAAATATATAGTAGCATCGCATTGAGTGTTAAGACTGCCGCCAGGGGGAGTGTACATTAGAACGGGCAGACAGAGGGGCCCCCATGAATCGCACGCGCAAATAGCAGCTATTTGCTACCCTAAAAAATTGAGGAGGGGGTAAAATTACTGGTAGCATCGCATTGAGAGTTAAGATTGCCGCCAGGGGAAGTGGACTAGAGACAGGACTACCACAGGGGCCCCATGAATCGCACGCGCAAATAGCAACTATTTGCTACCCTAAAAAATTTAGGAAGGGGTTAAATATATAGTAGCATCGCATTGAGTGTTACGACTGCCGCAAGGGGGAGTGTACATGAGAGCGGGCAGACAGAAGGGCCCCATGAATCGCACGCGCAAATAGCAGCTATTTGCTACCCTAAAAAATTTAGGAGGGTGTAAAATTTCTGGTAGCATCGCATTGAGAGTTAAGATTGCCGCAAGGGGGAGTGGACTAGAGACAGGACTGCCACGGGAGCCCCATAAATCGCACGCGCAAATAGCTGCTATTTGCTACCTTAAAAAATTTAGGAGGGGGTAAAATTTATAGTAGCATTGCATTGAGCGTTATGACTGCCGCCAGGGGGAGTGGAAATGAGACAGGACTGCCGCAGGGGCCCCATGAATCGCACGCGCAAATAGCTGCTATTTGCTACCCTAAAAAATTTAGGAGGGGTTAAATATATAGTAACATCGCATTGAGTGTTAAGATTGCCGCCAGGGGGAGTGTACATGAGAGCAGGCAGACAGAGGGGCCCCCATGAATCGCTCGCGCAAATAGCAGCTATTTGCTACCCTAAAAAATTGAGGAGGGGGTAAAATTTCTGGTAGCATCGCATTGAGAGTTAAGATTGCGCCAGGGGGAGTGGACTAGAGACAGGACTACCACAGGGGCCCCATGAATCGCACGCGCAAATAGCAATTGCTACCATAAAAGTTGTGAAGACTGCCGCCAGGGGGAGAGGAGATCTCAGCGGCCTGGCAGAGGGGTCACCACGAGTCGCAAGCGCAAATACCAGTTATTTGCTACCATAAAATATGTCAAGACTGCCACCAGGGGGAGTGGACATGAGAGTGGACAGACAGAGGGGCCCCCATGAGTCGCACAGGGGCCCCATGAATCGCACGCGCAAATAGCAGCTATTTGCTACCCTAAAAAATTTAAGACTGGGTAATATTTCTGGTAGCATCGCATTGAGAGTTAAGATTGCCGCCAGAGGGAGTGGACAAGAGACAGGACTGCCACAGGGGCCCTATCAATCGCACGAGCAAATAGCAGCTATTTGCTACCCTAAAAAATTAGGAGGGAGTAAAATAATAGTAGCATCGCATTGAGAGTTAAGATTGCCGCCAGGGGGAGTGGACAAGAGACAGGACTGCCACAGGGGCCCTATGAATCGCACGCGCAAATAGCAGCTATTTGCTACCCTAAAAAATTAGGAGGGAGTAAAATAATAGTAGCAGCACATGGAGTGTTAAGACAGCCACCAGGGGCAGTGGAGATCTCAAAGCCTGCCACAGGGGCCCAATGAATCGCACGCGCAAATAGCAGCTATTTGCTACCATAAAAGTTGTAAAGACTGCCGCGAGGGGGAGAAGAGATCTCAGCGGCCTGGCAGAGGGGTCACCACGAGTCGCAAGCGCAAATAGCAGCTATTTGCTACCATAAAATATGTCAGGACTGCCACCAGGGGGAGTAGACTAGAGACAGGACTGCCACAGGGCCCCATGAGTCGCACGCGCAAATAGCAGCTATTTGCTCCCCTAAAAAAATAGGACGAGGTAAAATTTTTAGTTGCATCGCATTGAGTTTTAAGACTGCCGCCAGAGGGAGCGGACATGAGACTGGACAGACAGAGGGGCCCCCATGAGTCTCAAGCAAAAATAGCAGCTACTTGCTACCATAAAAAGTGTCAAAACTGCCGCCAGGAGGAGTGGACGCAGAGAGGGCTGCCAGAGGGTGCCCCATGAATCGTAAGCGCAAATAGCAGCTATTTGCTACCCTAAAAAATTAGGAGGGAGTAAAATAATAGTAGCATCGCATTGAGAGTTAAGATTGCCGCCAGGGGGAGTGGACAAGAGACAGGACTGCCACAGGGGCCCTATGAATCGCACGCGCAAATAGCAGCTATTTGCTACCCTAAAAAATTAGGAGGGAGTAAAATAATAGTAGCAGCACATGGAGTGTTAAGACAGCCACCAGGGGCAGTGGAGATCTCAAAGCCTGCCACAGGGGCCCAATGAATCGCACGCGCAAATAGCAACTATTTGCTACCCTAAAAAATTTAGGAAGGGGTTAAATATATAGTAGCATCGCATTGAGTGTTACGACTGCCGCAAGGGGGAGTGTACATGAGAGCGGGCAGACAGAAGGGCCCCATGAATCGCACGCGCAAATAGCAGCTATTTGCTACCCTAAAAAATTTAGGAGGGTGTAAAATTTCTGGTAGCATCGCATTGAGAGTTAAGATTGCCGCAAGGGGGAGTGGACTAGAGACAGGACTGCCACGGGAGCCCCATAAATCGCACGCGCAAATAGCTGCTATTTGCTACCTTAAAAAATTTAGGAGGGGTTAAATATGTAGTAGCATCGCATTGAGTGTTAAGACTCCCGCCAGGGGGAGTGTACATGAGAGCGGGCAGACAGAAGGGCCCCATAAATCGCACGCGCAAATAGCAGCTATTTGCTACCCTAAAAAAATTTAGGAGGGGGTAAAATTTCTAGTAGCATCGCATAGAGAATAAAGATTGCCGCCAGAGGGATTGGACAAGAGACAGGACTGCCACAGGGGCCCTATGAATCGCACGCGCAAATAGCAGCTATTTGCTACCCTAAAAATTAGGAGGGGGTAAAATTTATAGTAGCATTGCATTGAGCGTTATGACTGCCGCCAGGGGGAGTGGAAATGAGACAGGACTGCCGCAGGGGCCCCATGAATCGCACGCGCAAATAGCTGCTATTTGCTACCCTAAAAAATTTAGGAGGGGTTAAATATATAGTAACATCGCATTGAGTGTTAAGATTGCCGCCAGGGGGAGTGTACATGAGAGCAGGCAGACAGAGGGGCCCCCATGAATCGCTCGCGCAAATAGCAGCTATTTGCTACCCTAAAAAATTGAGGAGGGGGTAAAATTTCTGGTAGCATCGCATTGAGAGTTAAGATTGCGCCAGGGGGAGTGGACTAGAGACAGGACTACCACAGGGGCCCCATGAATCGCACGCGCAAATAGCAATTGCTACCATAAAAGTTGTGAAGACTGCCGCCAGGGGGAGAGGAGATCTCAGCGGCCTGGCAGAGGGGTCACCACGAGTCGCAAGCGCAAATACCAGTTATTTGCTACCATAAAATATGTCAAGACTGCCACCAGGGGGAGTGGACATGAGAGTGGACAGACAGAGGGGCCCCCATGAGTCGCACAGGGGCCCCATGAATCGCACGCGCAAATAGCAGCTATTTGCTACCCTAAAAAATTTAAGACTGGGTAATATTTCTGGTAGCATCGCATTGAGAGTTAAGATTGCCGCCAGAGGGAGTGGACAAGAGACAGGACTGCCACAGGGGCCCTATCAATCGCACGAGCAAATAGCAGCTATTTGCTACCCTAAAAAATTAGGAGGGAGTAAAATAATAGTAGCATCGCATTGAGAGTTAAGATTGCCGCCAGGGGGAGTGGACAAGAGACAGGACTGCCACAGGGGCCCTATGAATCGCACGCGCAAATAGCAGCTATTTGCTACCCTAAAAAATTAGGAGGGAGTAAAATAATAGTAGCAGCACATGGAGTGTTAAGACAGCCACCAGGGGCAGTGGAGATCTCAAAGCCTGCCACAGGGGCCCAATGAATCGCACGCGCAAATAGCAGCTATTTGCTACCATAAAAGTTGTAAAGACTGCCGCGAGGGGGAGAAGAGATCTCAGCGGCCTGGCAGAGGGGTCACCACGAGTCGCAAGCGCAAATAGCAGCTATTTGCTACCATAAAATATGTCAGGACTGCCACCAGGGGGAGTAGACTAGAGACAGGACTGCCACAGGGCCCCATGAGTCGCACGCGCAAATAGCAGCTATTTGCTCCCCTAAAAAAATAGGACGAGGTAAAATTTTTAGTTGCATCGCATTGAGTTTTAAGACTGCCGCCAGAGGGAGCGGACATGAGACTGGACAGACAGAGGGGCCCCCATGAGTCTCAAGCAAAAATAGCAGCTACTTGCTACCATAAAAAGTGTCAAAACTGCCGCCAGGAGGAGTGGACGCAGAGAGGGCTGCCAGAGGGTGCCCCATGAATCGTAAGCGCAAATAGCAGCTATTTGCTACCCTAAAAAATTAGGAGGGAGTAAAATAATAGTAGCATCGCATTGAGAGTTAAGATTGCCGCCAGGGGGAGTGGACAAGAGACAGGACTGCCACAGGGGCCCTATGAATCGCACGCGCAAATAGCAGCTATTTGCTACCCTAAAAAATTAGGAGGGAGTAAAATAATAGTAGCAGCACATGGAGTGTTAAGACAGCCACCAGGGGCAGTGGAGATATCAAAGCCTGCCACAGGGGCCCAATGAATCGCACGCGCAAATAGCAGCTATTTGCTACCATAAAAGTTGTGAAGACTGCCGCCAGGGGGAGAAGAGATCTCAGCGGCCTGGCAGAGGGGTCATCACGAGTCGCAAGCGCAAATAGCAGCTATTTGCTACCATAAAATACGTCAAGACTGCCACCAGGGGGAGTGGACTAGAGACAGGACTGCCACAGGGGCCCCATGAGTCGCACGCGCAAATAGCAGCTATTTGCTACCCTAAAAAATTAGGACGAGGTAAAATTTTTAGTTGCATCGCATTGAGTTTTAAGACTGCCGCCAGAGGGAGCGGACATGAGACTGGACAGACAGAGGGGCCCCCATGAGTCTCAAGCAAAAATAGCAGCTACTTGCTACCATAAAAAGTGTCAAAACTGCCTACAGGAGGAGTGGACGCAGAGAGGGCTGCCAGAGGGTGCCCCATGAATCGCAAGCGCAAATAGCAGCTATTTGCTACCTTAAAATGTGCCAAGACTGCCGCCAGGGGGAGTGGTTATGAGAGTGGCCTGACAGAGAGGCCCCCATGAGTCGCAAGCGCAAATAGCAGCTATTTGCTACCTTAAAAGTGTCCATACTGCCGCCAGGGGGAGTAGATATCAGAACGGGCTGCCAGAGGCCGAGGGGGGCCCCATAATTTAAACGCGCAAATAGCAGCTATTTGCTACCTTTAAACATACCAAGACTGCCGCCATGGGGAGTGGTTATGAGAGCGGCCTGACAGGGTGGCCCCCATGAGTTACAAGCGCAAATAGCAGCTATTTGCTACCATAAAAGTGTCAAGACTGCCGACAGGGGGAGTAGATATCAGAGCGGGCTGCCAGAAGCCGAGGGGGCCCCATGAATCGCACGCGCAAATAGCAGCTATTTGCTACCTTAAAATGTGCCAAGACTGCCGCCAGGGGGAGTGGTAATGAGAGTGGCCTGAAAGAGAGGCCCCAATGAGTCGCCAGCGCAAATAGCAGTTATTTGCTACCATAAAATGTGTTAAGACTGCCGGCAGGGGGAGTAGATATCAGAGCGGGCTGCCAGAAGCCAAGGGGGCCCCATGAATCGCACGCGCAAATAGCACCTTAAAATATGCCAGGACTGCCGCCAGGGGGAGTAGAAATCAGAGGGGGCTGCCAGAGGCCGGGGGGCCCCATAATTATAACGCGCAAATAGCAGCTATTTGCTACCTTAAAACGTGCCAAGACTGCCGCCAGGGGGAGTGGTTATGAGAGCGGCCTGACAGAGAATCCCCCATGAGTCGCAAGCGCAAATAGCAGCTATTTGCTACCATAAAAGTGTCAAGACTGCCGCCAGGGGGAGTAGATATCAGAGCGGGCTGTCAGAGGGCGAAGGGGCCCATGAATCGCACGCGCAAATAGCAGCTATTTGCTACCTTTAAAGGTGCCAAGACTGCCGCCAGGGGGTGTGGTTATGAGAGCGGCCTGACAGAGAGGCCCCCATGAGTCGCAAGCGCAAATAGCAGCTATTTGCTACCATAAAAGTGTCAAGACTGCCGACAGGGGGAGTAGATATCAGAGCGGGCTGGCAGAGGCCGAAGGGGCCCCATGAATCGCACGCGCAAATAGCAGCTATTTGCTACCTTAAAAGGTGCCAAGACTGCCGCCAGGGGGAGTGGTTATGAGAGCGGCCTGACAGAGGGGTAACCACGAGTCGCAAGCGCAAAAACCAGTTATTTGCTACCATAAAATATGTCAAGACTGCCACCAGGGGGAGTGGACATGAGAGTGGACAGACAGAGGGGCCCCCATGAGTCGCACAGGGGCCCCATGAATCGCACGCGCAAATAGCTGCTATTTGCTACCCTAAAAAATTTAGGAGGGGTTAAATATATAGTAACATCGCATTGAGTGTTAAGA
Organism: Sipunculus nudus; assembly: GCA_026874595.1. Classification (NCBI taxonomy): domain Eukaryota; kingdom Metazoa; phylum Annelida; class Sipuncula; order Golfingiida; family Sipunculidae; genus Sipunculus; species Sipunculus nudus. Next base: position 59,337,915 of record CM049322.1, on the reverse strand, counting down.
CTGCCGCCAGGGGGAGTGTACATGAGAGCAGGCAGACAGAGGGGCCCCCATGAATCGCTCGCGCAAATAGCAGCTATTTGCTACCCTAAAAAATTTAAGACTGGGTAATATTTCTGGTAGCATCGCATTGAGAGTTAAGATTGCCGCCAGAGGGAGTGGACAAGAGACAGGACTGCCACAGGGGCCCTATCAATCGCACGAGCAAATAGCAGCTATTTGCTACCCTAAAAAATTAGGAGGGAGTAAAATAATAGTAGCATCGCATTGAGAGTTAAGATTGCCGCCAGGGTGAGTGGACAAGAGACAGGACTGCCACAGGGGCCCTATGAATCGCACGCGCAAATAGCAGCTATTTGCTACCCTAAAAAATTAGGAGGGAGTAAAATAATAGTAGCAGCACATGGAGTGTTAATACAGCCACCAGGGGCAGTGGAGATCTCAAAGCCTGCCACAGGGGCCCAATGAATCGCACGCGCAAATAGCAGCTATTTGCTACCATAAAAGTTGTAAAGACTGCCGCGAGGGGGAGAAGAGATCTCAGCGGCCTGGCAGAGGGGTCACCACGAGTCGCAAGCGCAAATAGCAGCTATTTGCTACCATAAAATATGTCAGGACTGCCACCAGGGGGAGTAGACTAGAGACAGGACTGCCACAGGGCCCCATGAGTCGCACGCGCAAATAGCAGCTATTTGCTCCCCTAAAAAAATAGGACGAGGTAAAATTTTTAGTTGCATCGCATTGAGTTTTAAGACTGCCGCCAGAGGGAGCGGACATGAGACTGGACAGACAGAGGGGCCCCCATGAGTCTCAAGCAAAAATAGCAGCTACTTGCTACCATAAAAAGTGTCAAAACTGCCGCCAGGAGGAGTGGACGCAGAGAGGGCTGCCAGAGGGTGCCCCATGAATCGTAAGCGCAAATAGCAGCTATTTGCTACCCTAAAAAATTTGGAGGGAGTAAATAATAGTAGCATCGCATTGAGAGTTAAGATTGCCGCCAGGGGGAGTGGACAAGAGACAGGACTGCCACAGGGGCCCTATGAATCGCACGCGCAAATAGCAGCTATTTGCTACCGTAAAAATTAGGAGGGAGTAAAATAATAGTAGCAGCACATGGAGTGTTAAGACAGCCACCAGGGGGCAGTGGAGATATCAAAGCCTGCCACAGGGGCCCAATGAATCGCACGCGCAAATAGCAGCTATTTGCTACCATAAAAGTTGTGAAGACTGCCGCCAGGGGGAGAAGAGATCTCAGCGGCCTGGCAGAGGGAAATAGCAGCTATTTGCTACCATAAAATACGTCAAGACTGCCACCAGGGGGAGTGGACTAGAGACAGGACTGCCACAGGGGCCCCATGAGTCGCACGCGCAAATAGCAGCTATTTGCTACCCTAAAAAATTAGGACGAGGTAAAATTTTTAGTTGCATCGCATTGAGTTTTAAGACTGCCGCCAGAGGGAGCGGACATGAGACTGGACAGACAGAGTGGCCCCAATGAGTCTCAAGCAAAAATAGCTGCTACTTGCTACCTTAAAAGTGTCCAGACTGCCGCCAGGGGGAGTAGATATCAGAACGGGCTGCCAGAGGCCGAGGGGGGCCCCATAATTTAAACGCGCAAATAGCAGCTATTTGCTACCTTTAAACATACCAAGACTGCCGCCATGGGGAGTGGTTATGAGAGCGGCCTGACAGGGTGGCCCCCATGAGTTACAAGCGCAAATAGCAGCTATTTGCTACCATAAAAGTGTCAAGACTGCCGACAGGGGGAGTAGATATCAGAGCGGGCTGCCAGAAGCCGAGGGGGCCCCATGAATCGCACGCGAAAATAGCAGCTATTTGCTACCTTAAAATGTGCCAAGACTGCCGCCAGGGGGAGTGGTAATGAGAGTGGCCTGACAGAGAGGCCCCAATGAGTCGCCAGCGCAATTAGCAGCTATTTGCTACCATAAAAGTGTCAAGACTGCCGCCAGGGGGAGTAGATATCAGAGCGGGCTGCCAGAAGCCAAGGGGGCCCCATGAATCGCACGCGCAAATAGCAGCTATTTGCTACCGTAAAATATGCCAGGACTGCCGCCAGAGGGAGTAGAAATCAGAGCGGGCTGCCAGAGGCCGGGGGGCCCCATAATTATAACGCGCAAATAGCAGCTATTTGCTACCTTAAAACGTGCCAAGACTGCCGCCAGGGGGAGTGGTTATGAGAGCGGCCTGACAGAGAATCCCCCATGAGTCGCAAGCGCAAATAGCAGCTATTTGCTACCATAAAAGTGTCAAGACTGCCGCCAGGGGGAGTAGATATCAGAGCGGGCTGTCAGAGGGCGAAGGGGCCCATGAATCGCACGCGCAAATAGCAGCTATTTGCTACCTTTAAAGGTGCCAAGACTGCCGCCAGGGGGTGTGGTTATGAGAGCGGCCTGACAGAGAGGCCCCCATGAGTCGCAAGCGCAAATAGCAGCTATTTGCTACCTTTAAAGGTGCCAAGACTGCCGCCAGGGGGAGTGGTTATGAGAGCGGCCTGACAGAGGGGTAACCACGAGTCGCAAGCGCAAAAACCAGTTATTTGCTACCATAAAATATGTCAAGACTGCCACCAGGGGGAGTGGACATGAGAGTGGACAGACAGAGGGGCCCCCATGAGTCGCACAGGGGCCCCATGAATCGCACGCGCAAATAGCTGCTATTTGCTACCCTAAAAAATTTAGGAGGGGTTAAATATATAGTAACATCGCATTGAGTGTTAAGACTGCCGCCAGAGGGAGTGTACATGAGAGCAGGCAGACAGAGGGGCCCCCATGAATCGCTCGCGCAAATAGCAGCTATTTGCTACCCTAAAAAATTTAAGACTGGGTAATATTTCTGGTAGCATCGCATTGAGAGTTAAGATTGCCGCCAGAGGGAGTGGACAAGAGACAGGACTGCCACAGGGGCCCTATCAATCGCACGAGCAAATAGCAGCTATTTGCTACCCTTAAAAAATAGGAGGGAGTAAAATAATAGTAGCATCGCATTGAGAGTTTAGATTGACGCCAGGGGGAGTGGACAAGAGACAGGACTGCCACAGGGGCCCTATGAATCGCACGCGCAAATAGCAGCTATTTGCTACCCTAAAAAATTAGGAGGGAGTAAAATAATAGTAGCAGCACATGGAGTGTTAAGACAGCCACCAGGGGCAGTGGAGATCTCAAAGCCTGCCACAGGGGCCCAATGAATCGCACGCGCAAATAGCAGCTATTTGCTACCATAAAAATTGTGAAGACTGCCGCCAGGGGGAGAAGAGATCTCAGCGGCCTGGCAGAGGGGTCACCACGAGTCGCAAGCGCAAATAGCAGCTATTTGCTACCATAAAATATGTCAAGACTGCCACCAGGGGGAGTGGACTAGAGACAGGACTGCCACAGGGGCCCCATGAGTCGCACGCGCAAATAGCAGCTATTTGCTACCCTAAAAAATTAGGACGAGGTAAAATTTTTAGTTGCATCGCATTGAGTTTTAAGACCGCCGCCAGAGGGAGCGGAAATGAGACTGGACAGACAGAGGGGCCCCCATGAGTCTCAAGCAAAAATAGCAGCTACTTGCTACCATAAAAAGTGTCAAAACTGCCGCCAGGAGGAGTGGACGCAGAGAGGGCTGCCAGAGGGTGCCCCGTGAATCGCAAGCGCAAATAGCAGCTATTTGCTACCCTTAAAAATTAGGAGGGAGTAAAATAATAGTAGCATCGCATTGAGAGTTAAGATTGCCGCCAGGGGGAGTGGACAAGAGACAGGACTGCCACAGGGGCCCTATGAATCGCACGCGCAAATAGCAGCTATTTGCTACCCTAAAAAATTAGGAGGGAGTAAAATAATAGTAGCAGCACATGGAGTGTTAAGACAGCCACCAGGGGCAGTGGAGATCTCAAAGCCTGCCACAGGGGCCCAATGAATCGCACGCGCAAGTAGCAGCTTTTTGCTACCATAAAAGTTGTGAAGACTGCTGCCAGGGGGAGAAGAGATCTCAGCGGCCTGGCAGAGGGGTCACCACGAGTCGCAAGCGCAAATAGCAGCTATTTGCTACCATAAAATATGTCAAGACTGCCACCAGGGGGAGTGGACTAGAGACAGGACTGCCACAGGGGCCCCATGAGTCGCACGCGCAAATAGCAGCTATTTGCTACCCTAAAAAATTAGGACGAGGTAAAATTTTTAGTTGCATCGCATTGAGTTTTAAGACTGCCGCCAGAGGGAGCGGACATGAGACTGGACAGACAGAGTGGCCCCAATGAGTCTCAAGCAAAAATAGCTGCTACTTACCCATGAATCGCAAGCGCAAATAGCAGCTATTTGCTACCTTAAAATGTGCCAAGACTGCCGCCAGGGGGAGTGGTTATGAGAGTGGCCTGACAGAGAGGCCCACATGAGCCGCAAGCGCAAATAGCAGCTATTTGCTACCTTAAAAGTGTCCAGACTGCCGCCAGGGGGAGTAGATATCAGAACGGGATGCCAGAGGCCGAGGGGGGCCCCATAATTTAAACGCACAAATAGCAGCTATTTGCTACCTTTAAACATACCAAGACTGCCGCCATGGGGAGTGGTTATGAGAGCGGCCTGACAGGGTGGCCCCCATGAGTTACAAGCGCAAATAGCAGCTATTTGCTACCATAAAAGTGTCAAGACTGCCGCCAGGGGGAGTAGATATCAGAGCGGGCTGCCAGAGGCCGAAGGGGCCCCATGAATCGCACGCGCAAATAGCAGCTATTTGCTACCTTAAAATATGCCAGGACTGCCGCCAGGGGGAGTAGAAATCAGAGCGGGCTGCCATAGGCCGGGGGGCCCCATAATTATAACGCGCAAATAGCAGCTATTTGCTACCTTTAAAGGTGCCAAGACTGCCGCCAGGGGGAGTGGTTATGAGAGCGGCCTGACAGAGAATCCCCCATGAGTCGCAAGCGCAAATAGCAGCTATTTGCTACCATAAAAGTGTCAAGACTGCCGCCAGGGGGAGTAGATATCAGAGCGGGCTGTCAGAGGGCGAAGGGGCCCATGAATCGCACGCGCAAATAGCAGCTATTTGCTACCTTTAAAGGTGCCAAGACTGCCGCCATAGGGAGTGGTTATGAGAGCGGCCTGACAGAGAGGCCCCCATGAGTCGCAAGCGCAAATAGCAGCTATTTGCTACCATAAAAGTGTCAAGACTGCCGCCAGGGGGAGTAGATATCAGAGCGGGCTGCGAGAGGCCGAAAAGACCCCATGAATCGCACGCGCAAATAGCAGCTATTTGCTACCTTTAAAGGTGCCAAGACTGCCGCAGGGGGGAGTGGTTATGAGAGCGGCCTGACAGAGAGGCCCCCATGAGTTGCAAGCGCAAATAGCAGCTATTTGCTACCATAAAATTGTCAAGACTGCCGCCAGGGGGAGTAGATATCAGAGCGGGCTGCCAGAGGCCGTAGGGGCCCCATGAATCGCACGCGCAAATAGCAGCTATTTGCTACCTTTAAAGGTGCCAAGACTGCCGCCAGGGGGAGTGATTATGAGAGCGGCCTGACAGAGAGGCCCCCATGGGTCGCATGCGCTAATAGCAGCTATTTGCTACCATAAAGGTGTCAAGACTGCCGCCAGGGGGAGTAGATATCAGAGCGGGCTGCCAGAGGCCGACGGGGCCCCATGAATCGCACGCGCAAATAGCAGCTATTTGCTACCTTTAAAGGTGCCAAGACTGCCGCCAGGGGGAGTGATTATGAGAGCGGCCTGACAGAGAGGCCCCCATGGGTCGCATGCGCTAATAGCAGCTATTTGCTACCATAAAAGTGTCAAGACTGCCGCCATGGGGAGTAGATATCAGAGCGGGCTGCCAGAGGCCGAAGGGGCCCCATGAATCGCACGCGCAAATAGCAGCTATTTGCTACCTTTAAAGGTGCCAAGACTGCCGCCAGGGGGAGTGGTTATGAGAGCGGCCTGACAGAGGGGTCACCACGAGTCGCAAGCGCAAAAACCAGTTATTTGCTACCATAAAATATGTCAAGACTGCCACCAGGGGGAGTGGACATGAGAGTGGACAGACAGAGGGGCCCTCATGAGTCGCACAGGGGCCCCAGGAATCGCACGCGCAAATAGCTGCTATTTGCTACCCTAAAAAATTTAGGAGGGGTTAAATATATAGTAACATCGCATTGAGTGTTAAGACTGCCGCCATGGGGAGTGTACATGAGAGCAGGCAGACAGAGGGGCCCCCATGAATCGCTCGCGCAAATAGCAGCTATTTGCTACCCTAAAAAATTTAAGACTGGGTTATATTTCTGGTAGCATCGCATTGAGAGTTAAGATTGCCGCCAGAGGGAGTGGACAAGAGACAGGACTGCCACAGGGGCCCTATCAATCGCACGAGCAAATAGCAGCTATTTGCTACCCTTAAAAATTAGAAGGGAGTAAAATAATAGTAGCATCGCATTGAGAGTTAAGATTGCCGCCAGGGGGAGTGGACAAGAGACAGGACTGCCACAGGGGCCCTATGAATCGCACGCGCAAATAGCAGCTATTTGCTACCCTAAAAAATTAGGAGGGAGTAAAATAATAGTAGCAGCACATGGAGTGTTAAGACAGCCACCAGGGGCAGTGGAGATCTCAAAGCCTGCCACAGGGGCCCAATGAATCGCACGCGCAAATAGCAGCTATTTGCTACCATAAAAGTTGTGAAGACTGCCGCCAGGGGGAGAAGAGATCTCAGCGGCCTGGCAGAGGGGTCACCACGAGTCGCAAGCGCAAATAGCAGCTATTTGCTACCATAAAATATGTCAAAACTGCCACCAGGGGGAGTGGACTAGAGACAGGACTGCCACAGGGGCCTCATGAGTAGCACGCGCAAATAGCAGCTATTTGCTACCCTAAAAAATTAGGACGAGGTAAAATTTTTAGTTGCATCGCATTGAGTTTTAAGACTGCCGCCAGAGGGAGCGGAAATGAGACTGGACAGACAGAGGGGCCCCCATGAGTCTCAAGCAAAAATAGCAGCTACTTGCTACCATAAAAAGTGTCAAAACTGCCGCCAGGAGGAGTGGACGCAGAGAGGGCTGCCAGAGGGTGCCCAATGAATCGCAAGCGTAAATAGCAGCTATTTGCTACCGTAAAAAATTAGGAGGGAGTAAAATAATAGTAGCATCGCATTGAGAGTTAAGATTGCCGCCAGGGGGAATGGACAAGAGACAGGACTGCCACAGGGGCCCTATGAATCGCACGCGCAAATAGCAGCTATTTGCTACCCTAAAAAATTAGGAGGGAGTAAAATAATAGTAGCAGCACATGGAGTGTTAAGACAGCCACCAGGGGCAGTGGAGATCTTAAAGCCTGCCACAGGGGCCCAATGAATCGCACGCGCAAATAGCAGCTTTTTGCTACCATAAAAGTTGTGAAGACTGCCGCCAGGGGGAGAAGAGATCTCAGCGGCCTGGCAGAGGGGTCACCACGAGTCGCAAGCGCAAATAGCAGCTATTTGCTACCATAAAATATGTCAAGACTGCCACCAGGGGGAGTGGACTAGAGACAGGACTGCCACAGGGGCCCCATGAGTCGCACGCGCAAATAGCAGCTATTTGCTACCCTAAAAAATTAGGACGAGGTAAAATTTTTAGTTGCATCGCATTGAGTTTTAAGACTGCCGCCAGAGGGAGCGGACATGAGACTGGACAGACAGAGGGGCCCCCATGAGTCTCAAGCAAAAATAGCAGCTACTTGCTACCATAAAAAGTGTCAAAACTGCCGCCAGGAGGAGTGGACGCAGACAGGGCTGCCAGAGGGTGCCCCATGAATCGCAAGCGCAAATAGCAGCTATTTGCTACCTTAAAATGTGCCAAGACTGCCGCCAGGGGGAGTGGTTATGAGAGTGGCCTGACAGAGAGGCCCCCATGAGTCGCAAGCGCAAATAGCAGCTATTTGCTACCTTAAAAGTGTCCAGACTGCCGCCAGGGGAGTAGATATCAGAACGGGATGCCAGAGGCCGAGGGGGGCCCCATAATTTAAACGCGCAAATAGCAGCTATTTGCTACCTTTAAACATACCAAGACTGCCGCCATGGGGAGTGGTTATGAGAGCGGCCTGACAGGGTGGCCCCCATGAGTTACAAGCGCAAATAGCAGCTATTTGCTACCATAAAAGTGTCAAGACTGCCGACAGGGGGAGTAGATATGAGAGCGGGCTGCCAGAAGCCGAGGGGGCCCCATGAATCGCACGCGAAAATAGCAGCTATTTGCTACCTTAAAATGTGCCAAGACTGCCGCCAGGGGGAGTGGTAATGAGAGTGGCCTGACAGGGAGGCCCCCATGAGTCGCCAGCGCAAATAGCAGCTATTTGCTACCATAAAATGTGTTAAGACTGCCGGCCGGGGGATTAGATATCAGAGCGGGCTGCGAGAGGCCGAAGGGGCCCCATGAATCGCACGCGCAAATAGCAGCTATTTGCTACCTTTAAAGGGGCCAAGACTGCCGCCAGGGGGAGTGGTTATGAGAGCGGCCTGACAGAGAGGCCCCCATGAGTTGCAAGCGCAAATAGCAGCTATTTGCTACCATAAAATTGTCAAGACTGCCGCCAGGGGGAGTAGATATCAGAGCGGGCTGCCAGAGGCCGAAGGGGCCCCATGAATCGCACGCGCAAATAGCAGCTATTTGCTACCTTTAAAGGTGCCAAGACTGCCGCCAGGGGGAGTGATTATGAGAGCGGCCTGACAGGGAGGCCCCCATGGGTCGCATGCGCTAACAGCTATTTGCTACCATAAAAGTGTCAAGGCTGCCTCCAGGGGGAGTAGATATCAGAGCGGGCTGCCAGAGGCCGAAGGGGCCCCATGAATCGCACGCGAAAATAGCAGCTATTTGCTACCTTTAAAGGTGCCAAGACTGCTGCCAGGGGGAGTGGATATGAAAGCGGCCTGACAGAGAGGCCCCCATGAGTCGCAAGGGCAAATAGCAGCAATTTGCTACCATACCATAGTGTCCAGACTGCCGCCTGGGGTAGTGGATATCATAGCAGGCTGCCAGAGGGGTCCCAGTGAATCGCACGCGCAAATAGCAGCTATTTGCTACTATAAAAAGTATCATATCTGCCGCCAAGGGGGGCCTCATGCGTCGCACGCGCAAATAGCTGCTATTTGCTACCATAAAAAGTGACAATACTGCTGCCTGGGGTAGTGGATATCAGAGCGCGCTACCAGAGGGTTCCGATGAATTGCCCGCGCAAATAGCAGGTATTTGCTACCATAAAAAGTGTCAAGACTGCCGCTACGGGCAGTTTCCCGCCTATCTCCAGTAAGTGCGTTTCACAGGTCTCCTAATATATCTGTATATGTGTAACCCTAACCCTTCGGGCATTGAATACTATAGAGCGTGACACTGGTGACATTTTACAAGATGTCCTTATAGTATATCCGTGAAACGGGTTACCCTAAGCCTTCGGACATAAAATACCTCAGTAAGTGTTTGTCCCTATTAATATATGATATATCCGGGACACGGGTTACCCTAACCCTTAGGGTATGAAATACTACAGTCAGTGTTTCTCACTAGTGATATATGCTCCTTCCAGCATGAAATACTCCTGTAATGTTTGTCACGATTAATATATAAGTGCTTATCACCACTAAAATATATATGCAATATCTGGAACACGGGTTACCCTATTTTGCATGAAATACTCCATTAGGTGTTTGTCACTAATAATATATGCTACTTCCGGGATACGGTTTACCCTTATCCTTCGGGCATGATATACACCAGTAATTGTTTGTCACCTAGAAAATATGCTATATCCTGGATAAGGGTTACCATAACCGTTCGGGCATAAAATAACCCAGTAAGTGTTTGTCACTATTAATATATGCTATATCCGGGATACGGGTTACCCTAACCCTTCGGGTAAAAATACTTCAGTAAGTGTATGTCACTATTAATGTATGCTATATTTGAGATACGGGTTACCCAAACCTTTCGGGCATGAAATACTACAGTACGTGTTTGCCACTATGAATATATGGTATATCCGGGAAACGGGTTACCGTAACCCTTCACAGCATGAGATACTCCAGTAAGCGTTTGTCACTATTAATATATGCTATATCCAGGATACGGGTAACCCTAACCCTTCGGACATGAAATACTCGAGTAAGTGTTTGTCATTATTAATATATGCTATATCCAGGATACGGGTTACCCTTACCCTTCGGGCTTGAAATACTCCAGTAGGTGTTTGTCACTATTAATATATGCTATGTCCGGGAAACGGGTTACCTTAACCCTTCTGGCATGAAATACTCCAGTAGGTGTTTGTCAATATTATTATATGCTATATCCAGGATACAGGTAACCCTAACCCTTCGGGCATAAAATACTCCAGTAGGTGTTTGTCACTATTAATATATACTATATCCAGGATCCGGGTTACCCTAACGCTTCGGGCATGAAATACTCCAGAAAGTGTTCTTCAATAATAATATATGCTATATCCGGGGTACGGGTTACTCTAACCCTAAGGACATGAAATACTTCAGTATGTCTTAGTCACTATCACTATATGCTTCATCCGAATATGAGTTACCCTTACACTTTGTACATGAAATACTCCAATAAGTGTTTGTCACTATAAATATATGGTATATGCGTGATACGGTTAAGGTATACCCTCCGGGAATGAAATATTCCAGTAAGTGTTTGTCCCTTTTAATATATGCCATATCCGGGATACGGGTTACCCTAACCCTTCAGGCATGACTTACTCCTGTAAGAGTTTGTCACTGTTAATATATGGTATATCCGTGATACGGGTTACCCTAGCCTTCGGGCATGAAATATTCCAGTAATGTTTGTCACTATTTATATATGCTGTATCCGGGATACTGGTTACCCTAACACTTCAGGCATGACTTACTCCTATAAGTGTTTGTCACTTTTAATATATGCTATATCTAGGATACGGGTTACCCTAACCTTCGGGCATGAAAGACTCCAGTAAGTCTTTGTCACTATTAATTTATGCTTTATCCAGGATACGGGTAATCCTAAACCGTCGGGCATAAAATACTCCAGTAGGTGTTTGTCGCTATTAATATATGCTATATCCGGATACGGGTTACCTTAAGCCTTCGAGCATAAAATACTCCAATAAGTGTTAGTCACTATTAATATATGCTATACCCGGGATAGGGGTTACCCTAACACTTCGGACATGAAATACTCGAGTGTTTGTCTCTATTAATATAATATATATCCGGGATATGGGGATCCATAACCCTTCATGCATGAAATACCCGGATAAGTATTTGTTACATTTAATAAATGCTAATCAAAGATATGGGTTACCCTTACCATTCTGGCATAAAATACTCCAGTAAGTGTTTGTCACTATTAATATATATATGCTATATCCGGGACAAGAGTTACCCTAACCTATTTTGCATGAACTACTCCAGTAGTTGTTTGTCACTATTAATATATGCTTCATCCGGGATACGGAATAACCTTATCCTTCGAGCATGAGATACACCAGTAATTGTTTGTCACTATTCATATATACTTGACCGAGACCCGGGTTACCCTAACCCTTCAGGCATGAATACACGAGTAAGTGTTTTCACTATTATTATATGCAATATCAGGGGAACGGGTTACCCTTACCCTTCCCGCATGAAATAATCCAGTAAGTGTTTGTCACATTTGATATTTGCTAATCCGGGATAGGTGTTACCGTAACCATTCGGACCTAAATACTCAAATAAGTGTTTGTCACATTTAATATATGCTAATCCGGGATACGGGTTACCCTAACCCTTCGGGCATGAAATACTCCAGTAAGTGTTCTTCAATAATAATATATGCTATATCCGGGGTACGGGTTACTCTAACCCTTACGACACGAAATACTCCAGTATGTCTTAGTCACTATCAGTATATGCTTTATCCGGGATATGTGTTACCCTTCCACTTTGTACATGAAATACTCCAATAAGTGTTTGTCACAATAAATATATGGTATATCCGGGTTAGGGGTTAGGTTTACCCTTCGGGAATGAAATTTTCCATAAGTGTTTGTCACTATTAATATATGCTATATCCGGGATACGGGTTACCCTAACCCTTTGGGCATGAAATATTCCAGTAATGTTTGTCACTATTAATATATGCTATATCCGGGATACGGGTTACCCTTACCCTTCAGGTATAACTTAATCCTATATGTGTTTGTCACTATTAAAATATGCTATATCCGGAATACGGGTTACCCTAACCCTTCGGACATGACATGCCCCTGTAAGTGTTTGTCACTTTTAATATATGCTCTATCCGGGAAACGGGTTACCCTAACCCTTTGCGCATGAAATACCCCATTATTTGTTTGTCGCTATTAATATATGCTACATCCGGGATACGGGTTACCCTAATCCTTTGGGCATGAAATATTCCAGTAATGTTTACGGGTTACCCTAACACTTCGACCATGAAATAATCCATTAAGTGTTTGAGACTTATAATATATGCAATATCCGGAAAACGGGTTACCCTAACCCTTCGGGCATGACATACAACTATAAGTGTTTGTCACTATTAATATATGCTATATCCGGGATACGGGTTACCCTAACCCTTCGGGTAAAAATACTTCAGTAAGTGTATGTCACTATTAATGTATGCTATATTTGAGATACGGGTTACCCAAACCTTTCGGGCATGAAATACTACAGTACGTGTTTGCCACTATGAATATATGGTATATCCGGGAAACGGGTTACCGTAACCCTTCACAGCATGAGATACTCCAGTAAGCGTTTGTCACTATTAATATATGCTATATCCAGGATACGGGTAACCCTAACCCTTCGGACATGAAATAATCGAGTAAGTGTTTGTCATTATTAATATATGCTATATCCAGGATACGGGTTACCCTTACCCTTCGGGCTTGAAATACTCCAGTAGGTGTTTGTCACTATTAATATATGCTATGTCCGGGAAACGGGTTACCTTTACCCTTCTGGCATGAAATACTCCAGTAGGTGTTTGTCAATATTATTATATGCTATATCCAGGATACAGGTAACCCTAACCCTTCGGGCATAAAATACTCCAGTAGGTGTTTGTCACTATTAATATATACTATATCCAGGATCCGGGTTACCCTAACGCTTCGGGCATGAAATACTCCAGAAAGTGTTCTTCAATAATAATATATGCTATATCCGGGGTACGGGTTACTCTAACCCTAAGGACATGAAATACTTCAGTATGTCTTAATCACTATCACTATATGCTTCATCCGAATATGAGTTACCCTTACACTTTGTACATGAAATACTCCAATAAGTGTTTGTCACTATAAATATATGGTATATGCGTGATACGGTTAAGGTATACCCTCATGGACTGAAATATTCCAGTAAGTGTTTGTCCCTTTTAATATATGCCATATCCGGGATACGGGTTACCCTAACCCTTCAGGCATGACTTACTCCTGTAAGAGTTTGTCACTGTTAATATATGGTATATCCGTGATACGGGTTACCCTAGCCTTCGGGCATGAAATATTCCAGTAATGTTTGTCACTATTTATATATGCTGTATCCGGGATACTGGTTACCCTAACACTTCAGGCATGACTTACTCCTATAAGTGTTTGTCACTTTTAATATATGCTATATCTAGGATACGGGTTACCCTAACCTTCGGGCATGAAAGACTCCAGTAAGTCTTTGTCACTATTAATTTATGCTTTATCCAGGATACGGGTAATCCTAAACCGTCGGGCATAAAATACTCCAGTAGGTGTTTGTCGCTATTAATATATGCTATATCCGGATACGGGTTACCTTAAGCCTTCGAGCATAAAATACTCCAATAAGTGTTAGTCACTATTAATATATGCTATACCCGGGATAGGGGTTACCCTAACACTTCGGACATGAAATACTCGAGTGTTTGTCTCTATTAATATAATATATATCCGGGATATGGGGATCCATAACCCTTCATGCATGAAATACCCGGATAAGTATTTGTTACATTTAATAAATGCTAATCAAAGATATGGGTTACCCTTACCATTCTGGCATAAAATACTCCAGTAAGTGTTTGTCACTATTAATATATATATGCTATATCCGGGACAAGAGTTACCCTAACCTATTTTGCATGAACTACTCCAGTAGTTGTTTGTCACTATTAATATATGCTTCATCCGGGATACGGAATAACCTTATCCTTCGAGCATGAGATACACCAGTAATTGTTTGTCACTATTCATATATACTTGACCGAGACCCGGGTTACCCTAACCCTTCAGGCATGAATACACGAGTAAGTGTTTTCACTATTATTATATGCAATATCAGGGGAACGGGTTACCCTTACCCTTCCCGCATGAAATAATCCAGTAAGTGTTTGTCACATTTGATATTTGCTAATCCGGGATAGGTGTTACCGTAACCATTCTGACCTAAATACTCAAATAAGTGTTTGTCACATTTAATATATGCTAATCCGGGATACGGGTTACCCTAACCCTTCGGGCATGAAATACTCCAGTAAGTGTTCTTCAATAATAATATATGCTATATCTGGGGTACGGGTTACTCTAACCCTTACGACACGAAATACTCCAGTATGTCTTAGTCACTATCAGTATATGCTTTATCCGGGATATGTGTTACCCTTCCACTTTGTACATGAAATACTCCAATAAGTGTTTGTCACAATAAATATATGGTATATCCGGGTTAGGGGTTAGGTTTACCCTTCGGGAATGAAATTTTCCATAAGTGTTTGTCACTATTAATATATGCTATATCCGGGATACGGGTTACCCTAACCCTTTGGGCATGAAATATTCCAGTAATGTTTGTCACTATTAATATATGCTATATCCGGGATACGGGTTACCCTTACCCTTCAGGTATAACTTAATCCTATATGTGTTTGTCACTATTAAAATATGCTATATCCGGAATACGGGTTACCCTAACCCTTCGGACATGACATGCCCCTGTAAGTGTTTGTCACTTTTAATATATGCTCTATCCGGGAAACGGGTTACCCTAACCCTTTGCGCATGAAATACCCCATTATTTGTTTGTCGCTATTAATATATGCTACATCCGGGATACGGGTTACCCTAATCCTTTGGGCATGAAATATTCCAGTAATGTTTACGGGTTACCCTAACACTTCGACCATGAAATAATCCATTAAGTGTTTGAGACTTATAATATATGCAATATCCGGAAAACGGGTTACCCTAACCCTTCGGGCATGACATACAACTATAAGTGTTTGTCACTATTCATATATGCTATATCAAGGATACGGGTTACCCTAACCCTTTGGGCATGAAATATTCCAGTAGGTGTTTGTCACTATTAATATATGCTATATTCAGGATACGGGTTACCCTAACCCTTCGGGCATGAAATACTCCAGTGAGTGTTTGTCCCTATTAATATATGCTATATCCGGGATACGGGTTACCCTAACCCGTCGGGCATGAAATACTCCAGTAAGTGTTTGTCACTTATAATATATGCAATATCCGTAAAACGGGAACCTAACCCTTCGGGCATGACATACAACTTTAAGTGTTTGTCACTATTAATATATGCTCTATCCAGGATAAGGGTTCCCTATCACTCGGGCGTGAAATACTCCAGTAAGTGTTTGTAACTATTCATATATGCTATATCCAGGATACGGGTTACCCTAACCCTTTGGGCATGAAATACTCCAGTAGGTGTTTGTCACTATTAATATATGCTATATTCAGGATACGGGTTACCCTAACCCTTCGGGCATGAAATACTCTAGTGAGTGTTTGTCCCTATTAATATATGCTATATCCGGGATACGGGTTACCCTAACCTTTCAGGCATGACTTACTCCTATAAATGTTTGTCGCTAATAATATATGCTATATCTAGGATACGGGTTACCCTAACCATTCATGCATGAAATACTCCAGTGGGTATTTGTCACTATTAATATATGCTTTATTCGGGATACAGGTACCCTAACCCGTCGGGCATGAAATACTCCAGTAGGTGATTGTCACTTATAATATATGCAATATCCGGAAAACGGGTTACCCTAACCCTTTGGGCATGACATACAACTTTATGTGTTTGTCACTATTAATATATGCTCTATCCAGGATAAGGGTTCCCTAACCCTCGGGCGTGAAATACTCCTTTAAGGGTTTGTCACTATTCATATATGCTATATCCAAGATAAGGGTTACCCTTACCCTTTGGGCATAAAATACCCCCGTGTTTGTCACTAATAATATATGCTATATCCGGGATACGGGTTACCCTAACCCTTCGGGCATGAAATACTCCAGTAGGTGTTTGACACTTATAATATATGCAATATCCGGAAAACGGGTTACCTTAACCCTTCGGGCATGACATACAACTATAAGTGTTTGTCACTATTCATATATGCTATATCCAGGATACGGGTTACCCTAACCCTTTGGGCATGAAATATTCCAGTAGGTGTTTGTCACTATTAATATATGCTATATTCAGGATACGGGTTACCCTAACCTTCGGGCATGAAAGACTCCAGTAAGTCTTTGTCACTATTAATTTATGCTTTATCAAGGATACGGGTAATCCTAAACCGTTGGGCATAAAATACTCCAGTAGGTGTTTGTCGCTATTAATATATGCTATATCCGGATACGGGTTACCTTAAGCCTTCGAGCATAAAATACTCCAATAAGTGTTAGTCACTATTAATATATGCTATACCCGGGATAGGGGTTACCCTAACACTTCGGACATGAAATACTCGAGTGTTTGTCTCTATTAATATAATATATATCCGGGATATGGGGATCCATAACCCTTCATGCATGAAATACCCGGATAAGTATTTGTTACATTTAATAAATGCTAATCAAAGATATGGGTTACCCTTACCATTCTGGCATAAAATACTCCAGTAAGTGTTTGTCACTATTAATATATATATGCTATATCCGGGACAAGAGTTACCCTAACCTATTTTGCATGAACTACTCCAGTAGTTGTTTGTCACTATTAATATATGCTTCATCCGGGATACGGAATAACCTTATCCTTCGAGCATGAGATACACCAGTAATTGTTTGTCACTATTCATATATACTTGACCGAGACCCGGGTTACCCTAACCCTTCAGGCATGAATACACGAGTAAGTGTTTTTACTATTATTATATGCAATATCAGGGGAACGGGTTACCCTTACCCTTCCCGCATGAAATAATCCAGTAAGTGTTTGTCACATTTGATATTTGCTAATCCGGGATAGGTGTTACCGTAACCATTCTGACCTAAATACTCAAATAAGTGTTTGTCACATTTAATATATGCTAATCCGGGATACGGGTTACCCTAACCCTTCGGGCATGAAATACTCCAGTAAGTGTTCTTCAATAATAATATATGCTATATCCGGGGTACGGGTTACTCTAACCCTTACGACACGAAATACTCCAGTATGTCTTAGTCACTATCAGTATATGCTTTATCCGGGATATGTGTTACCCTTCCACTTTGTACATGAAATACTCCAATAAGTGTTTGTCACAATAAATATATGGTATATCCGGGTTAGGGGTTAGGTTTACCCTTCGGGAATGAAATTTTCCATAAGTGTTTGTCACTATTAATATATGCTATATCCGGGATACGGGTTACCCTAACCCTTTGGGCATGAAATATTCCAGTAATGTTTGTCACTATTAATATATGCTATATCCGGGATACGGGTTACCCTTACCCTTCAGGTATAACTTAATCCTATATGTGTTTGTCACTATTAAAATATGCTATATCCGGAATACGGGTTACCCTAACCCTTCGGACATGACATGCCCCTGTAAGTGTTTGTTACTTTTAATATATGCTCTATCCGGGAAACGGGTTACCCTAACCCTTTGCGCATGAAATACCCCATTATTTGTTTGTCGCTATTAATATATGCTACATCCGGGATACGGGTTACCCTAATCCTTTGGGCATGAAATATTCCAGTAATGTTTACGGGTTACCCTAACACTTCGACCATGAAATAATCCATTAAGTGTTTGAGACTTATAATATATGCAATATCCGGAAAACGGGTTACCCTAACCCTTCGGGCATGACATACAACTAAAAGTGTTTGTCACTATTCATATATGCTATATCAAGGATACGGGTTACCCTAACCCTTTGGGCATGAAATATTCCAGTAGGTGTTTGTCACTATTAATATATGCTATATTCAGGATACGGGTTACCCTAACCCTTCGGGCATGAAATACTCCAGTGAGTGTTTGTCCCTATTAATATATGCTATATCCGGGATACGGGTTACCCTAACCCGTCGGGCATGAAATACTCCAGTAAGTGTTTGTCACTTATAATATATGCAATATCCGTAAAACGGGAACCTAACCCTTCGGGCATGACATACAACTTTAAGTGTTTGTCACTATTAATATATGCTCTATCCAGGATAAGGGTTCCCTATCACTCGGGCGTGAAATACTCCAGTAAGTGTTTGTAACTATTCATATATGCTATATCCAGGATACGGGTTACCCTAACCCTTTGGGCATGAAATACTCCAGTAGGTGTTTGTCACTATTAATATATGCTATATTCAGGATACGGGTTACCCTAACCCTTCGGGCATGAAATACTCTAGTGAGTGTTTGTCCCTATTAATATATGCTATATCCGGGATACGGGTTACCCTAACCTTTCAGGCATGACTTACTCCTATAAATGTTTGTCGCTAATAATATATGCTATATCTAGGATACGGGTTACCCTAACCATTCATGCATGAAATACTCCAGTGGGTATTTGTCACTATTAATATATGCTTTATTCGGGATACAGGTACCCTAACCCGTCGGGCATGAAATACTCCAGTAGGTGATTGTCACTTATAATATATGCAATATCCGGAAAACGGGTTACCCTAACCCTTTGGGCATGACATACAACTTTATGTGTTTGTCACTATTAATATATGCTCTATCCAGGATAAGGGTTCCCTAACCCTCGGGCGTGAAATACTCCTTTAAGGGTTTGTCACTATTCATATATGCTATATCCAAGATAAGGGTTACCCTTACCCTTTGGGCATAAAATACCCCCGTGTTTGTCACTAATAATATATGCTATATCCGGGATACGGGTTACCCTAACCCTTCGGGCATGAAATACTCCAGTAGGTGTTTGACACTTATAATATATGCAATATCCGGAAAACGGGTTACCTTAACCCTTCGGGCATGACATACAACTATAAGTGTTTGTCACTATTCATATATGCTATATCCAGGATACGGGTTACCCTAACCCTTTGGGCATGAAATATTCCAGTAGGTGTTTGTCACTATTAATATATGCTATATTCAGGATACGGGTTACCCTAACCTTCGGGCATGAAAGACTCCAGTAAGTCTTTGTCACTATTAATTTATGCTTTATCAAGGATACGGGTAATCCTAAACCGTTGGGCATAAAATACTCCAGTAGGTGTTTGTCGCTATTAATATATGCTATATCCGGATACGGGTTACCTTAAGCCTTCGAGCATAAAATACTCCAATAAGTGTTAGTCACTATTAATATATGCTATACCCGGGATAGGGGTTACCCTAACACTTCGGACATGAAATACTCGAGTGTTTGTCTCTATTAATATAATATATATCCGGGATATTGGGATCCATAACCCTTCATGCATGAAATACCCGGATAAGTATTTGTTACATTTAATAAATGCTAATCAAAGATATGGGTTACCCTTACCATTCTGGCATAAAATACTCCAGTAAGTGTTTGTCACTATTAATATATATATGCTATATCCGGGACAAGAGTTACCCTAACCTATTTTGCATGAACTACTCCAGTAGTTGTTTGTCACTATTAATATATGCTTCATCCGGGATACGGAATAACCTTATCCTTCGAGCATGAGATACACCAGTAATTGTTTGTCACTATTCATATATACTTGACCGAGACCCGGGTTACCCTAACCCTTCAGGCATGAATACACGAGTAAGTGTTTTTACTATTATTATATGCAATATCAGGGGAACGGGTTACCCTTACCCTTCCCGCATGAAATAATCCAGTAAGTGTTTGTCACATTTGATATTTGCTAATCCGGGATAGGTGTTACCGTAACCATTCGGACCTAAATACTCAAATAAGTGTTTGTCACATTTAATATATGCTAATCCGGGATACGGGTTACCCTAACCCTTCGGGCATGAAATACTCCAGTAAGTGTTCTTCAATAATAATATATGCTATATCCGGGGTACGGGTTACTCTAACCCTTACGACACGAAATACTCCAGTATGTCTTAGTCACTATCAGTATATGCTTTATCCGGGATATGTGTTACCCTTCCACTTTGTACATGAAATACTCCAATAAGTGTTTGTCACAATAAATATATGGTATATCCGTGTTAGGGGTTAGGTTTACCCTTCGGGAATGAAATTTTCCATAAGTGTTTGTCACTATTAATATATGCTATATCCGGGATACGGGTTACCCTAACCCTTTGGGCATGAAATATTCCAGTAATGTTTGTCACTATTAATATATGCTATATCCGGGATACGGGTTACCCTTACCCTTCAGGTATAACTTAATCCTATATGTGTTTGTCACTATTAAAATATGCTATATCCGGAATACCGGTTACCCTAACCCTTCGGACATGACATGCCCCTGTAAGTGTTTGTCACTATTAATATATGCTCTATCCGGGAAACGGGTTACCCTAACCCTTTGCGCATGAAATACCCCATTATTTGTTTGTCGCTATTAATATATGCTACATCCGGGATACGGGTTACCCTAATCCTTTGGGCATGAAATACTCCAGTAATGTTTACGGGTTACCCTAACACTTCGACCATGAAATAATCCATTAAGTGTTTGAGACTTATAATATATGCAATATCCGGAAAACGGGTTACCCTAACCCTTCGGGCATGACATACAACTATAAGTGTTTGTCACTATTCATATATGCTATATCAAGGATACGGGTTACCCTAACCCTTCGGGCATGAAATATTCCAGTAGGTGTTTGTCACTATTAATATATGCTATATTCAGGATACGGGTTACCCTAACCCTTCGGGCATGAAATACTCAAGTGAGTGTTTGTCCCTATTAATATATGCTATTTCCGGGATACGGGTTACCCTAACCCGTCGGGCATGAAATACTCCAGTAAGTGTTTGTCACTTATAATATATGCAATATCCGTAAAACGGGAACCTAACCCTTCGGGCATGACATACAACTTTAAGTGTTTGTCACTATTAATATATGCTCTATCCAGGATAAGGGTTCCCTATCACTCGGGCGTGAAATACTCCAGTAAGTGTTTGTAACTATTCATATATGCTATATCCAGGATACGGGTTACCCTAACCCTTTGGGCATGAAATACTCCAGTAGGTGTTTGTAACTATTAATATATGCTATATTCAGGATACGGGTTACCCTAACCCTTCGGGCATGAAATACTCTAGTGAGTGTTTGTCCCTATTAATATATGCTAAATCCGGGATACGGGTTACCCTAACCTTTCAGGCATGACTTACTCCTATAAATGTTTGTCGCTAATAATATATGCTATATCTAGGATACGGGTTACCCTAACCATTCATGCATGAAATACTCCAGTGGGTATTTGTCACTATTAATATATGCTTTATTCGGGATACAGGTACCCTAACCCGTCGGGCATGAAATACTCCAGTAGGTGATTGTCACTTATAATATATGCAATATCCGGAAAACGGGTTACCCTAACCCTTTGGGCATGACATACAACTTTATGTGTTTGTCACTATTAATATATGCTCTATCCAGGATAAGGGTTCCCTAACCCTCGGGCGTGAAATACTCCTTTAAGGGTTTGTCACTATTCATATATGCTATATCCAAGATAAGGGTTACCCTTACCCTTTGGGCATAAAATACCCCCGTGTTTGTCACTAATAATATATGCTATATCCGGGATACGGGCAATATCCGGAAAACGGGTTACCTTAACCCTTCGGGCATGACATACAACTATAAGTGTTTGTCACTATTCATATATGCTATATCCAGGATACGGGTTACCCTAACCCTTTGGGCATGAAATATTCCAGTAGGTGTTTGTCACTATTAATATATGCTATATTCAGGATACGGGTTACCCTAACCCTTCGGGCATGAAATACTCCAGTGAGTGTTTGTCCCTATTAATATATGCTATATCCGGGATACGGGTTACCCTAACCCGTCGGGCATGAAATACTCCAGTAAGTGTTTGTCACTATTAATATATGCTCTATCCAGGATAAGGGTTCCCTATCACTCGGGCGTGAAATACTCCAGTAAGTGTTTGTCACTATTCATATATGCTATATCCAGGATACGGGTTACCCTAACCCTTTGGGCATGAAATACTCCAGTAGGTGTTTGTCATTATTAATATATGCTATATCCGGGATACGGGTTACCCTAACCCTTCGGGCTTGAAATACTCCAGTAGGTGTTTGTCACTATTAATATATGCTATATTCAGGGTACGGGTTACCCTAACCCTTCGGGCATAAAAAACTCCAGTGAGTGTTTGTCCCTATTAATATATGCTATATCCGGGATACGGGTTACCCTAACCTTTCAGGCATGACTTACTCCTATAAATGCTTGTCGCTATTAATATATGCTGTATCTAGGATACGGGTTACCCTAACCCTTCATGCATGAAATACTCCAGTGGGTATTTGTCACTATTAATATATGCTTTATCCGGGATACGGGTACCCTAACCCGTTGGGCATGAAATACTCCAGTAAGTGAATGTCACTTATAATATATGCAATATCCGGAAAACGGGTTACCCTAACCCTTTGGGCATGACATACAACTTTATGTGTTTGTCACTATTAATATATGCTCTATCCAGGATAAGGGTTCCCTAACCCTTCGGGCATGAAAAACTCCAGTGTTTGTCACTTATAATATATGCCATATCTGGAGAACGGGTTACCCTAATCCTTCGGGCATGACATACTCCTTTAAGTGTTTGTCACTATAAATATATGCTATATTCGGGAAACGGGTTACCCTAACCCTTCGGGTATGAAATATGGTTGTTGCAAGAGGCAGTACATGCTAGGAACACCCATGTTCAATTCACGTTGGGGTTATGACAGAGCAGTAGCATTGATCCAGGGCATTATAAAATGTCTCTCCTGAGAATGTTGAATGTAGCCTTATCTTATGGGCCAAGAATTACCAATAATTTTGGTACTGACTTTGGAACATTATTAAGCACAATTTTGGTATCTAAGCCCATCTTCAATAAAAGGGATATTAAACTAAGTGCATCACACAGGAGTCATGTTGCAAGTTGTCCATAATGTAACACGTAGTGAACCCATCTGCAATATATTAGCCTTGTATGCATATGATTTTTGCAAAACACAAACTGTACAGAAGGATTTCTTACATCATGAATGTAATGTGTTATCTGTTGTAAATTGTCTCAATTGGGTAGAGAATTGGGCATCTGTTGACAATAATAAGCAAACAAAAAAAATAAATAAAAATCTGTCATTAAAAAAGTGGAGTAATTAAATAAAACTACCCTAGGATCAGAAGGACACGTCAGAGAAACACTGTATTATAAGGTGTTTGTATAAGCGGCATCATATAACACCCTATTGTTGTGGATATGTGGTTAGTGTGGGGGGGGGGGGGGCAAGCCAAGAAGTAGAGCAAATAATTTTTATGGATACTGTGGCAACTGCCAAGGCAAAAACATCTTACTATTTAAAAAAAAGATGAGTTACTGCTATATGTGTTAGTGGAAGTGATGTAAAGAAACTTGTAAATATTTTTAACCATTGTATGTGTTAATATAAATGGAGCGGGTCATGTACTGTATATATTACAGACATTTATATCATTGGCCCTATGAAGAAGTCAAAAACATGGCAGGGAGATTGCATGTGTCATGATGATAATGAGTATAAAAATTGAATGAGGTCTGTATGTAAAATAAAAGTTTAAAGAAGGGGATGCGAGTTGAGTTTTTTTAGCACAATAAATATTTAGCAATTGATGAACTGCAAAAATTGTTTTTGGGCAATAATATACGCTTTATACGGTTATGGGTTACCCTAACCCTTCAGACAAGAAATAACCAATGTGTTTATCACTGTTAATATATGGTATATTACAGACAGGGTGACCCTTAGTCTTCGACATAAAATACTAGAGATATTGTTAGTAAATATTAATATATGCTGTTCAAGGATACAGGTAACCTTACCTACGGACATGAAATACTCCAGTCAGTGCTCCTCACTGGTGATATATGCTATATCCGGGATATAGGTTACTCAAACCCTTCTGCCATTAAATACTCCAGTAAGTGTTGTTCACTATTAAAATGTGCTGAATCTAGGATATGGGTTACCTGAACCCTTTATGCATGAATACTGGAGCGTTTGTCACTATTAATATATGCTAAATGCAAGATACGGGTTAACCTCCGCCTTCAAACTTGAATTACTCGAATAAGTCTTTTGAACTAATAATAAATGGTAAATCTGGGATACGGTTTACCCTAACCCTTCAAATTTTAAATCACCAATCAGACTATACTCCAGGAAGTATTAATATAAGGTATATCTGGGATACGGGTTACCCTAACCCTTCAGGTGTGAATACTCCAGTAAGTCTTTGTCACTATTAATATATGCTACATCCAGGCTACAGGATACCCTAATATTTTAATATAACATGTAGAGACATAGATGGAACGGACAACAGCAATGCAATGAAGAAAGAGAAGTGAACAGCAAATGCATCACACATGAATCAGTGACTTTATATTATAAATATAAACATATAGAATTTCTGCGAGATATAAATTATTATAGAGTAATGCATAAGTACCTGAAATCAGGACATTGGAATGAAATCTGGACAGTTCTAATCCTGAAAGTGTTCGATGTTCATCAGAATTAGAACTAATGCTAATCACCAAATATGAATTAATGGAGAAAGTTTTACAGACAAACATGTGACCAACCCCAAAATAAATGTGCAATATTGTGTATAAACAGAAGATTCATATAAGAACGATTCTGACATTAATGTAATATTTGCACTCTGTCATGATATTTATACCGATGCAAGGACTTCAGATTACGCCCCCCCCCCCCTCAGGTTACCCCCCATTAATCTAAAATCGATTTCAGATTACCCCGGGGGTAGCCTGAACCTGATTTCAGGTTACCCCCCTACATTTCAGATTGTCCCCCTCACCGATCAAGCTGATATGATTACTTTTTGTGTAAGTAGCTAGGAGATCACCGCTCCAGATATATTTATTTACCACATCCTCATCTGGCTGGTGATATAGTGGTCAGCTCCGTCGGGCCGTACATGGGTCTTTCTGTCCGTAACCTCTTCGTAACACGTATTATCTCAAAACGTCACTCACATCCCATTTTAATTAGCTTGGCAGGTGTATTCATTTATAATTGCAGGCAATTTGTAAGATAGAAACTAGGGCTGTATCAATATATCGAAATATCGATACGAATCGATACGCGACATCGATACGATAACCGAAATGCGTTGCATGCTGTATCGGTCGTATCGATGTAAAACATTGATTGCTAACGAATAGGGATATGAATCAAAGTTCAAATATAACCTTGATGATTTATAAAAATAAATGCATTGTATATTTGTTGTTTATTTGAAATGTTTATACGCATGCATGTCAGTACTTCAATGAAAAGCTGGTGCATGTAAGCGATAATAGGAAAATGATACTGACTTTCCTCTTTATTAATGAAATCTATATTCACATCACATATTGCTACAAGGAACAAGGTACATTCACGTCTATATCCTATATATGTGTGTGTGTGTGTGTGACACTTATTCGCTTTATGATACAGTGAAACCGCGGGTTGCAGGCGGACACCTAACGGACACATTTTAGGCCGACGGAGCTATTTTACTACTTTTTAAACCCCATTAAGGCCAGGCCACACCGAACGCTGCCCTGCGCCGCAAAGCGCTGCAAATAAACGGCTGAGCACTTTTGCGGCGCTGCAAAGCGGAGAAAGTTGAACTTTTTTTCAGCTTTGTTTTGATGGGCTGTAACATATAATTAAGGTTTAATATTAAAGGAAAAATACCGGTGTTTATGGTTGATAAAATCCAATACTTGAGTCTCCGACATGTTGCCGCAGCCGGACTTCCTGGGCCCGACTCCCTCCGGGGCGGACACCCCGCTACAACGAACAAATTGTCCAGTCCCGTGAATGTCTTCCCCAGAGGGGTTTCACTGTATATCATTTTATCTCTTTTTTTATTATTTTCGCAGTCAGTAATAGGTTACTTGAAACTCCCAAGTTTCACATCAGACGTGAAATAAATGGTTGAAGCCTGGGGACGAATTCTGTTCACACACGAGATTGACTCACTCCAAAAAAAGCTATAAGAATTATCACAAATAGCAAATACAATGCCAACAGTGAACCGATTGTTAAATTATTAAAAATCCTAAAAATTAACGACATCTTCAGACTAAATATATTAAAATTTGACTATAATTACTGCCATGAATCAGTATCCAAATATTTACAAATATTTAATTTTTTCAACAAGGACTATGACACACGAACGAAACGAGAATTAGTCAAGCCATAAAAAATTAGCTTTTAACAATAACAATCTATAATTTCAGTAATTCAAGTTGTAAATCTTCCGAGTTTGTTGCCAATGTCCTCATTAAAACATATAGACTCAAATATTAAGAATGTATAATCATTTAACCTCCATATTTATGTACATTTTCTCTCTCTCTCTCTCCATGTTTCATGCACAGGGGGCTGTTGTGTCGGCGCATTAAAATCCTTAACAACAGTCCCTAGACATAATAAAAACAAAAATATTGACAAACATATTGAATATATTTAGTATGAATGCTTTACTTTTATGTCTAAAAAAAATTCTCTCTCTCTCTCTATCTCTCTCTCTCTCTCTCTCTCTCTCTCTCTCTCTCTCACTAATGGATTCAGCGGTCTAAAATTAAAAATTATTAATAATCGGTGGCTTTGGAACACTAAAATAAATATATTTTATATGTTAAACATTGATTTATGTTAAAATAAAGAAGGAAAACCATTCAAGTGGGCAACTACAACATAGAGACACGACATATTAAAAATACATATAACACGCGATAAATTATGTATAAATTGTTCTTCTACCATGACAAAATACGGGACTTTTTATGTCATATTTTTATCATTTAAATTCGTCAAAATTTCCTCCGATCGAATTTTAGCGGGTTTTTTATTTTGTCTTTCCAAAGAAGTAATTGTTTCGAAAAAAAACCAAAATAAACTGTCTACCATTTTTTCCATGTACAAACCTAATGTCCGACTTCAACGACCTCACTAAACAAGCCAGGAAGATAGCTGCAGTATGCTTGCCAGTTGCCGTACTTCATGATCACGAAAGATAGCATTTGAATTATGGATGTAATTATCATACCCAGTTAATGTGCAAGACTGTATGTTTCATTAATAGTTGGTGTATTTATAATTTAAATGGAGAGAGAATGTTTTGTACCTTTTGTATTACGAGTATAATGAAAATTTGATGATAATAATTATCATCGCTATTTTTTCTATTGTTATTATTATAAAAAGTAGTAGTACTAGTAGAAGTAGTTGTTGTTTTTTTGTTGTTGTTTTCAGGTTACTTAAGGTAATGTAGTTAAGAAAAGCATCTAAATAATCATAATTAATCAATTTGGGGGGGGGGTGTAATCTGAAATTTGAGGGGATAATCTGAAATCGATTTCAGATTACCCCCCCCCCCCGGTAATCTGAACGGGGGGTAATTTGAAATCGGTACATCAATTTAATGGGGTCACGTAAGCCGACTTCTATGCCTCGACCAGCACAGAAGCAAGTAGAATGCTTCAGAAGAACAGGGTCTCTGTTTAAATTTATTGAAAGCTACTTAACTAATTGTAAACAATGCGTAGTTCTAGAGGGCTCAGAGTCAAATAGTTAATATATATATATATTTTCAGGTGTGCCGCAGGGTTCTATACTGGGACTACTCTTGTTTCTTGTTTATGTTAGCGATATTGAATTGCACATAAAAAATAATATTAAAATGTAAGCTGATGACACCTGTATATATTCTGTTACTGACAACCCGGACGATTCAGCAGATTCTCTCAACAGTGACTTGCAGCGCTTGAGGCAGTGGGCTAAGAAATGGCATTTACAAATGAACCCAACGAAAACTAAAGTTATATGTTTGTCAAGTAAAATTCGGACAATACTCATCCACTGCTGTATTTTGATGACGTCAAACTGAATGACATGACCAGCGTAAAACACCTCGGGGATATACTAACAAAAGACTTGTCATTGTTCGAACAAAATAATAATTTTTGGTCTTAAAACTTCCAAAAAATGCCATTTTAAAAATATTATAAATTCAACATGACTATGAAAATACTGGAACGGTTGTACAAAACAATGTTTCTTGCTGTTTTAGAATACGGGTTACAAGTATATAAGAGCTGCACAGCGAAAGAAACTAATCAAGTAGAAAGCATACAGAGAAGAGCCGCACGTATCTGCACCGGCGCTTTAATCACAACTACTCGAACAAAATGTAGGATGAGCTGCATTGGCCTCAACTCTCCTTAAGAAGAGATTTCGAAATATTTCTCACATTTTCAAAAATGGTCAATAAGCTATCGCCAATTTTACTAGAGGAAACTAATTCCAGGGGGCGCGACGATTCCAACTCTTATAATCTACGAAATAAAAACAACACATTGTACCACCTATGCTAAATGAACAATAAAAAATCTTTTTTGCCAAGTTCGTGTAAAATATGGAATAAATTGCCCATTGAAATAAGAAAGATTAATTGTTTTAATTTTTTCGAGCGCGCCCTGAAAATTAATTTATTCAAAATCCAAGAAACCAGGAGGCACATGTTTTTCCGTCAGACAAGAAGAGATAATTATCAATAGATTCGAAGCTTGTCCCATGACTCAGTACGTACTTATTGAAAACCGGGAAATCGGAGAGCCCAATATGTAACTGTATACTGCAGCTGAAGTAAAGCACGCAACACTATTTATTACAATGTTCAAGGTACACCCGAAATCGATCCGACATGTTCATGTTCATTGAAACAGCATTTGACGAAGAAAAATACGATGTAAATTTCTGTATCAGACCTGACCCTACAACTAAAACTGAAAACTAAAAATGTGAAAGAGTTCATATTACATATGAGAATTCCCGCATCGCACTTTCAAAGAGATAAGATACGCATAGCCTTAACACGGTTTATTATACACAAACAAAACTTTTTTAAGTGATACAATGTATATATACCAGAGTGCCTCACCACTTATATCTTGAACCCGCTTCTAGTGCAGAATATAGTAAACGGTTATCCTGCTATATTGTTTTCATGTCAGTTAATGTTTAGTCATTCTGTAAGATTATTTGTCGCCTATATTATGTTGTATATATTTTAGCACGTGCATATATATGCGTATATGTTTATATGTTGTGATCGTCATTGTTAACATGTTATACATCCTTACAGAAGAGCATGTCTATTAGCCAATGGCTACTTTGTAATCCTGTTAATATAAATATGTTCAAACCACGAAGATTTTGTAAGAGAAGGGCGACAAAGGTTTTGTTTTTCAAAATTAAATATTAATACATCATTAGTTATTGAATAAAATAAATTCAAAGAACTGTAGCATATATTGTTCAAGAATTATGTCTATGATTAGTCAGTAACAGAACTTGCTATTTCGCAGGTGTCTTAGCCACCGTGCACATTGCGCTTTGCTGTCGCTAGTTAATATGGCCAGTAAAACCTGCTACTGCGCAGGTCAATGCGACAACTAATTCCTTACGCGCCTAGTGCAAAGCTTGTTGCAGGCCTATCCGGTCGACCTATGGTTACAAAGATTGGACTGAAACTATAGCATCAAAAGATTCGATTGCAATAGATAGCCTCCCTGAGGTTCTCGCTACCGCGCATATCTGATTTGCTACCGCGCAGATTGCGCATTGCAATCGCAGCTAAAAATGGTCGATGCCACTTGCTACCGCGCATATGTTCTTGCTACTTTGCGACAGTTAATTGCTCCCGCGCATATTGCTTTGAATAGTCAGGTCCGAGCGACCCCTAGCAGCAAATACTTGTAACACGTTTACAATAGCAGAATTTGCGATCGCAAATTCAGTCCCCATGGTAGAAGGCAACAACAACGTCCTACCACGCTGGTCTGTTTGCTACCGCGCACATTGCGCATTGCGATCGCAGCTGAATATGACCCATGGCATTTGCTAACGCGCACATCTGTTTGCTACTTTGCGACAGTTAATTGCTACCGCGCATATTGCTTTGAGTGGTCGTGTCCGAGCGACCTCTGACAGTAAAGACTTGCACTACGTTAATAGTCGCAGAATTTGCGATCGAAAAGACATAGTCCCCATGCATAGGAGCTGAAAGCAACTTGCTACCGCGCAGGTCTGTTTGCTAGCGCGCACATTGCGATCGCAGCTTAATATGGCCAATGGCCTTTGCTAACGCGCACATCTGTTTGTTACTTTGCGACAGTTAACTGCTACCGCGCATATTGCTATGTGTGTTCGTGTCCGAGCGACCTCTGACAGTGAAGACTTGCACTACGTTAATAGTAGCAGAATTTTGCGATCGCAAAGACATAGTCCCCATGCTTAGGAGCTGAAAGCAACTTGCTACCGCGCAGGTCGTTTGCTACCGCGCACAATGCGCATTGCGATGACAGCCATTTGCTACCGCGCAGTTCTGATTTGCTACCGCGCAGTTTGCGCGTATGAGGCGGTTTGTGTCTGATGGTAGCAAATCCAGTTGCAGCTCATTGCGCGATGTGGCAAGCAAAGCGCAAGGGTAGCAAATGCTACTGTGCGACTGCTATTTGCTACCGCGCACTTTGCGCTCAATAGCCTTTGAGCGCATAATAGTAGCAAGATGAGTGGATGCTGAGTGCGCGTTGTGCCGGGCTCTGCGCAATGGTAGCAAAGAATCCCATAGATTAGTCTGAAAAACCGACAGTTCCCCGCATATATGATATATATATATATATATATATATATATATATATATATATATATATATATATATATATATATATATAGTCCTGTAACATACATGGCCAATTGGTTGGTATCCTTTTTTTATTTTTTTACCCTTCCGTCTTACACAAGCCTTAAGTATACTTGAACACATAAGTGCGAATTCACAAGCCGTAGACTTCTCTGTCCTTCAAGGCTCTGGGTGAATCAGATTCTACCGCAAGGACATCTTTCTTACGAGTTATTTTCATCTGATGGTCAATAAACACCACAGAGACTAAGTGAAATCAAGAGGATATGTATATATATATATTTATATATATAATTCTATGTATATATATATATATTTATATGTTACAGTCAATGTGTAAAATCAGTCAATATGTAAATTGCCTGAAATATACAAACTGATTCACACAGGTATTATATAAAATGAATTTAAACATTTTACAAAATTAACTGAAAAATAAGTGCAAAAATTAGTCAAAGATAAATCATTCGCTTAAAGTAGATTATTGTAATGACATATATGTATTCTAATATGATATATCTTGCTAATTTTGTGTAAACTTTCCATTTATTTTCCTTCTTCTTTCTGAAACTAAATTTGTTATAGTATGATGTGAAATATTTGATAAAGAATGATGGGGAATCAGTTAAACAAAAAATCACAAAAAATATTTCACATCATATTACATACAAAGCTTTAAGAGAGTAGAAAAAAGTATAAAAAAGTATGCTGTTCTTAAGTATTTCATAACTTGCTAATTTTGAGAAAAGTTTTTCTTTTTTAAGGTATTGTGTAATAATTTGATGTGAAATATTTGATGAGGATGATTAAATTTAAACAGATGCTTATATCAGAAACCTCAACAAGATACACTAGAATAGAGGGTGCTCACATTGCGAGGCTTCGAAGCGGGTGAGCGGAGGCGCGAAGCGCCGAGGGGGGAGGGATTTGGAGCGGGGTACCCCAGGTGTAGAAATATTTTTTGGTTAGTTTGAAAAAAAGGGGGCGCGGGCGGATGAGTCACATAACAATGGTTGTGCTACCTCTTATTATGCTCTTCTGTGCACTATTTAATAAGAGCCAAACATTAATGGCTGATAGAGTTGAGTAGTTTCTTTAAAAGGGCTGTCTTGTACCTGCTTTGATAGAGCTAAACTGTGACTTGTGTTAAACTTAGATAGAGCTGAGTACAAAATGAGCACGTGAGTCACTTTTGACTAGAGTCAAGCCATGAAGGTTGTTGGAGTTGAGAACTCTTTTAAAAAGAGTCAGCCATGCTCAATCCATTTGATCTTGGTACAGATCAATGATTAAAAAAAATATTAAAATTAATCCGTCAATGTCAAATGCATGTATAATATACTTTTTCTTTTTGGTAGGGCCACACGTGATGGCTGGCAGAGAGAATTAAGTAACTTTTGTTGAGAAAGTTTAGTATTTATAAAAAAAAAAATACCTATAATCATTTGTATATTTGAATATTTCTCATTTTATCTTTAATAAACTAACTGATTTAACTGTGATTGTCCTCCACATTCTTTATAAAATACTTAACATCATATTATTTCATTTTTAAGGAAAGGAGATGAAAAAGTTTTCTCAAAATTAGCAAGGTACACTGTATTAGAATAAGTATATGTCATAATAATAATCTATTTTAAATTATTGACTCGTCTCACACCAATTTAAAAT
This sequence comes from Sipunculus nudus, assembly GCA_026874595.1. Taxonomy (NCBI): domain Eukaryota; kingdom Metazoa; phylum Annelida; class Sipuncula; order Golfingiida; family Sipunculidae; genus Sipunculus; species Sipunculus nudus. The sequence continues at coordinate 59,304,996 of CM049322.1, read as the reverse complement.
AACAGTAAATTTGTCAAATAATTGGACTGAATTATAGTCATTTTGTAAATTGCCTGAAAATTTCACACCTATATATATATATATATATATATATATAAATATATATATATATATATATATATATATATATATATATATCAGAATTCCCTGACTGACATTGCTCTAACAAATAAATACATGTCCCTGCTGGCTGAAACATCACATTTTGCGGTCAGTAAGGCCTTGCCCCGCGTTATTTCGGTTGATGTCCCTGGACCTATAGTACAAATGTATTGCGGCAGGTTCTACGGTGAATTTGAATTGGGCCCATGAACCGTAATGTCGATCCAACAGAGATATATGAGAGAACATAAGGGTCCACGTATGGACTACTTTGGACTCATTCTCACTTTGGATCGGCATGCGCAAAATCAGAACTCCGGTCAGGCGGCCATTTTATTAAAACAAACAGGTTGACTGTGTTTCCTAACATGGAACCCATTAAAGAGGCTAAACAGCTCCAAGGGAGGTATTGACACATTGTGCTGGAGTGGTTTTAATAGGAACCTTTTGTATAAAGCAGACGTGAACTGATAGTGTAAAAGAAAAGGTAATATAGTGTTCCTGATTATGTCCCGTTATTAAATGATATGTGAGATTAAGTCCCATTGAACAATGATTGTCTATGCCTTTACGTAGTAACTCTTAGAATGACACATTGGTAATCTTTTGCCATTACTATGTGGTAAACATGAACTACCAAACATCAAACACCAAAGAAAAAACAAAGAGAATGTGCATTAAATCATATTAGTTCAGAAAAATAACTTTCTTTCTTGCTCCTAGTAAAAGTACACACGCATCTTATATCTCTCTTTGAATTTCTCTCTCCTCCCATTCTGCCTTTCTCCATCGATGCTTACCTTATGCAATTATCTCGTTTTAAACGTGTTAAGAATATACCAGGCAAGATTTAGGTATTCAATTTTATAAATGGGTATTTTTGTGATGCATCCCAGCATCACAAATATATTCCTTTTAAACATACTCTCCTTTATCGTACTAATACTCTGTATATGGCAGCACAAGCAACACAACTAGCACAGCCTCTCCTCTATTTGACTGTAGATGGAAGCCCAAGTAACACTATCAGGACAACCGCTCCTCCATCAGACATTTTCCCTGTAGTTGGCAGCACAAGCTGCTTGTGCTGCCATCTACAGGGAAATAGTCTGGTAGAGGTGAGGTTGTGCTGTTTGTGTTGCTTGTGCTGCCATCTACAGGGAAATAGTGTGATAGAGAAGAGGCGGTGCAGGGATAATAGCCCTCCACAGTGGAAATAGGCTGATAGGGAAAATGTTGTGCTGGTTGTATTGCTTGTGTGCCATCTACAGGGGGAATTGTCTGATAGAGGAGAGCTAATGCTGGTTGTGTTGCTTATACTGTCCTCTACAGAGGAAATAGTTTGATATGAGAGAGGTTGTGCTGGTTGTGTTGGCTGTGCTGCCCCACTACAGGGGAATAGTTTGACAGAGCTTGTACGATATATATGATGAATCACATGAAAGACTTGTGCTGCCATCTCTACATTATTCATGTTTTATGCTGATTGATCTCCCAATAATCTAAAGTGATACATCTAAAGACGTGCTGTTGTGATGCCAACATTTTGCCTAGTTACAGAGTGCAATATTTTGCCTAGTTAGAGAGTGCCGGTCTTGCTCAATAACCGGTTGATTATAGGCTCCCGACAGGAGAACTGAGAGGCATTGACAAACTATGACTCATGTGTGATGACTTATAAGTGATGCTGGGAAGCATTAACAAAAATACCCATTTAAAAATTTTATACCTAAATCTTGCCTCAAATGCTTAAGAACGCAACTTATCTTATCACGTATTTCAGTCGATCAGTTAATTATTATGTGACCACGCTAATATGAGACGCATTCCTTATGTGATGTTTGATCTTTCAATAGGACATATCTAATATATTGTTGGAGTTCGTGTCCTCTTAGGTATTTTTTTATAACAACACAGAAAATAACCACATTTGAAATCTCTGTAATAATAATTGTTTTATATCTGGAGATACATATATAAATACGAAACAATCATAACGGATGGCCCGTGAGCCCATCGCACTTGGTTGTGGATAGTTTCATGGATTGTCAGGAAACGAAACCAATAGAACTCGTAAGCGATTTATAATCCGACATTTATATCTGAATTTATTCAACGTAATCATTATTAACGACGAAGTAAAACAGTCGAAACAAAGTAATATTATCTCAATTCAAAACTATTATCTATATTCTATATTATCTATATATTCACCAAGGCAATGTAAATTGATTCAAAAATGTTATTTTTTCAGGATGTATGGCTATATAATTATTTAAATAATCTGGTTTGCGTATGGATTGGAATTGATTTTCATATGAACTTAGTATACCTATTCGGAAATTGAAGCATTTATATTAAGCCCACGTGAGCCGTAGTTTCTTTTACGTTAAATGGTCTCTATTTGAAAGTATGCTACTGCTTATCGCACGATGAGATTATAATTTTGGATGAATGAACCATGCAAGTATCAGAACAATCATAGTTAAGCAAATCAAATCATGGAAACATACGATATATGTTATATAGGGTTGAAACACTATATGGGAAATTGTAATATAGGAACTGTAATATATGTCGTTGTGCTGCTGTCCAGATTTGATGTGCAACTGACGAGTCTGGAATGTGATTTTTATATACTGTAGACCATAATTTGTTAGTTTAACGATCAAGCCTGGGCATTTGGTATAATTTAATATAAATACACGAAAAAGGCCCGCCCCTGTGGTTCATATATGAACACAGGAATCAACACCCCCACCCATGGTTAATGGATAGGCCTTGCCCAGTGGCCATGTTTCATACACAAATTGGTGAACCTTTCACCGTTCCTCGTTGGTATAACCCTGCAATGGTGACACATTAGGGGCCCCGTGGGTGCAGTAGCCACCACGCCTGGTTTACACAAGGATATAAAATGAGAGGAAACGTGTGATACCTGCCCTGTCAAAAAGTCAACCACCGGAATTATATTTTCCAAAAACCATCACAATGAATAAGAGTCGTTTTCAACAAATAACATAAATTGCCCATCCGGATTATATCTAAAATTTATAATTTATATCTTCGCTTTGTCATCAACCTTATGAATCCCTCATAATAAGATCAGATATTGACAGTGAAATTACTGAAGACCTATCGACTAAATACACACGAAATAAATCAACCAAAACGTCTTGAAGTAGAAATAAAGGAAAATGGGAACCCTGACAGATGTTGGGTTTAATGCCAATATTAAATGTTCGAAAGGTTATCGTTCTCATGTTATTACTCCGCTGCATCAACTCGTGGACTAGTTAAAAAAGAATATAATGTTTTAAAATTGTCTCAAGTTTTCAGGAGGTGGTTTTAGAAATTTTGTAGAATGTAACAAGGGCAATTTGTTCAAGTATACCGACTTATGTGCTATAGGCAATGTAATCGTTAATGTCGATAACCAGCAAATCGACACCGCTGGAAAAAAAAGACGTTTTAGAGTATGCACTTTTCGATTGTATTTAGTTCTTTTCATGTTAGTACATTAGACCATATAACACATTCGGTAATAGTTTTGCTATGGGCTGAACTTTATAACACGTATATAATACCACGGACGGCGTTGCATATTGGCTGTGACACTAATTGGGTATGCATGTAATATGTATATAATATGATCATTGTCTTATTTAAACATGCGTAAACAAAAGTGGGTCATGCTAAGGGCAAACTTCAACAGTCGCTAAAAAATCATAATGCATATAATTAGGTGGATAACTTAAAAAATCCAGTGATGCTATAAATAGACACATCTATACATGCTCACATTCAGTAGTTATAATTAATTCACTGTGTGCAGCAGCGAGTATAGTGTTTGCAATTAAAAAGTTTGTCATCATACAAGGGAATTAACATATTAATGATTTCATAGTACAGTATGGGATTGGTAGGTAATAGGTGCTTGATTGAAATATTGTTGGAGGTTTGAAGGACTGCTGTGATGACAATTCTCTTTCTGAAGTCAGTCAAGTGTTTCACATTTAAGCAACTAGTCATCGTTTGATACAGAGACACCCTAGCCGTGTGTACAAACACACTTGTTCGCGTCATTACATCTGTTTTTGACCTCAAGAGATCACGCGAGCATGCCTACGTCGACGTTTTCTTAATGCACCTTAAATAACTATACACAGAATGATCCACAGGTATGTAGACTCACAGAAAGAAACAATAGCTTTTGTACTTGAATCACCTTACCTCTGTTATTAAGAATCCAAAAAAGCCACGAGCAGTCAGGGAATAATGGATGGCCTAGGTGGCATTTTAACATGCATGTTTACCTACTTGATTCATATGACAACAAGGAGTGTCACTTGATTCGTTTCTTATTCTAGGTTATGTAAATAATTGGAACCCGAATACTTAGAAGTCTTTTATCAAACTAAATCATACCTTAGCTGAGTAAACTTCTGAAGGGAATATCAATAACTAGACTATATTGGTTCCCTCTTCAGACCACTCGTTCCTCTTTTTACTAACTTGTCTTTCCACGAATTGTCAATCTGATATATTTTCAAAAATGTACACTGTGTTTGTTCATGATCGTATAAATGTGTTATGCGATCAGTGTACCCTTTATATATAGTTACAATTTAACGCTATTTCATCGTCTTGGCATTTTAGTATGCATAGCAGAGTACAATATCTGGAGGTCAGTGACTGTAACATGACTATAACTAAGGATCATTTATGATATACAATTAAAGAATACATTGATCTATTTTCTGAATACAATCAATTATATATATTTATCGTTGTGTTAGATATTTATTGTCAATGCTTACAACCGATTTGTTTCCAGAGTGATTCTAACTGGAGGAGGCTTGAACTTCGGTTATTTTAATCATCACTTCCACTGCCTGTACCACAAGCATGTCATGTTAATGGTCACACTTTGAAGATTTTGAAATATAGGCAGAATGCAGTTGATCAAGAAAATTTACTTTCAATTCCAACAAAATATCCATTTTTTACACTATTCATGTTTAAGAAGGATTTAAGTTGTCCATAAAATCTACAGAAAGAGAAGGAGCACACTTAACGTAAAGCAATCTTTATGAAGACTCCAGTATAATGTCTAAGGCTGTATATAAAAGTATTCCTGCAATATAATTTATCTAACTCAAAAACTGGTATAAAGCGAACTTGTTAGGCATAATTATGGAAATACTAACAGCAACAACATACGATAATGCAGGAAATAAAAAATAAACTTCCGCCCGGCAGGGCAATACCAATAGTGATCATGCCGCTGTTATCACTGGATGACGAAGATCTTCTGGAATTGCCTTTTTGGAATAAATAATAAATAAATTTTCCACTTGCGCATGCAAATGAACTTATGTGCCCTTGCAAAGAAGAGGAGGGTATAAACGTCTCAAATTGTTTGCAAAGAGGTATAAATCTGAATAACGATTTAATTTTGTTTGATCAAAACACGTCCAAAAGACAAGAATCATACACGTTTTTCATAATACTTATACAGCAAAATTTCGTCGTTTTGATCAATTTTACATTTATTTATACTAGACTTTAGCAATTTACCGCTTTGTTTCATGGCCCATATAAGACCAAAGGCACTTGATGTATTCGCTCGGCCTTCCTCCCCGGGCTCTTTATTTGAAAAAAAAAATATATATGTATATTTTCAAAAACAAGAAATTATATAGAAATACAGTTATAATCTAACATAAAAATGTATAGTTTGCATTTGTTTACAGTGCATATCATTTGATATATAAAAATTGAACGAAATGCAATAGTAAATGAAAATAAAATATAGAAAATGGCCATTGTGAATCAGATCATGATTTTTTTTGCATTAAAATTGTATTTTATAGAAAAAAATCAATAAAATATTACTACCAACACTACGTGACAAATATTTTTTTTTGTTTTGTAAACTTATGGTTGTATCGTCCGAGCAGCATTTTCATTTAATCTGTTGACGTATATGAGTATATATTTCACACAAAAGATTTTTTTTTTACATTTGGATGACTTACCTTTGGTTATTCTTGATTCGGTTTCGTTTTGGAGGGTGACATTGTTCACAAAAGCTACCATAAAACATAATGCTTATTTTAGAAAACCTCGATGCACATTTAACTGGTTTGTTTTAAGATAATTCCAACGAAATGTTTAGCATTTACAATTCCTTCACATTTAAGTAGTGATATTAACCAAAAGATAAAGGCATATGGATTTTTCTAATGATATGCAACAGTAAAGATTAAGTATAAAAAAACAGAATAGAACCAAATTTGAAAAGTAGACTTTTTACTTAACATGGCAATAACCCATTTTACTGATAAGTGATATTGTTTACATAATGACACAATGCCATATTTAGTTAACAAGTTTAAAGTCTTGACAGATCCAAGCCTCACATTGTCAATTTACCTTCGCGGAATGTCACTGTTGGCATAGACATGCTCTGAAATTCGACGTTCTCTACAAGATAACAAAATGACACATGCAAGCCGTTTTAAATAAATCCTTCGCTTGTTATTTCTGTACCAACTAATTGGATAAAAATAAAATGTTACGAATTGAAATAGCAAGTATTTAATACATGACCTAACGTTTTCTGTGGCAGAGGAACATACGGAACCCGGAGTTAAGCCGATTAATATGAAAAAATACTTCTTTGCAAGAAATGCTAGAGGCATACTAAATAAAAATAAAAATATAAATTAAATAATTCGGAGCTGGACTATCTGAGCTTTGTGTATACGGGTTTGATATTTTGCAATACAAGGCAAAATAGCTGTATAGCAAAGACAACAGAATTGGAATCAATACCGAAAGCGGGTATCAGATGTTCAGTGTTATTCTTTTAAATTTTATATTTTATTTCTGTATTAAACTGACCAATTCACAAAACAAATATGTTAAACATACACGATATATAGTGTGTACTCCTTAGAACATTGTAGTATATATTAATATTTAGCTCTGTATCTGTCTGTTTACTGATGTACACGTGTTGATAAAGCTTGCACCAGGCGGAGACACTGGAATAAATATAAAGTTATCTCGCACTTTGTTTGAGAGTTTTCGGGCTTAAGTTTAACTGGATGTTTTCCTTTTTGCGGCAAAGCACAGCGTATAGGACTTATTAACATTATACTACCCTCACTTAGACGAATATTGTATTCACTCTTAAGTGATTACAAAGCCCTGTACATACGTGATCCAATCTTAATGTCCACATAATAGTAATAACCTTATATCAACTTAACCAGACACTACATACTGTTAAACTTAATTGTATAAAAATGATGTAATTGGATTTTATACAATGGGTGATGAATCACTTAATATATCTTAGTCTATGGATAAATGAGTTTTGAGTGGACGTATTACCTCCAAATGAAGTATATGACCAATTACAAAAGTTTTACAGTATTCATGTTGGAGAACTGAACAATGAGAAACAACTTATATTGTATTTCCCTGCAGCAAATCTACAGTAACTAGCAGGCCTACTTACGTGCACATGGTATATTAGAAGCAATTTGATTAAATGGTTTAACAGCTTGTATCTTAACATACAAATTAGACATTATAATTGTTAAGCGGGCGCAGTAACTTTTGATGATGCAAACAGTTCAAAACGCAAAGATGTTTAAGGCGACAGTATGTAGCAGTCGCACAATTTGCTCGGCAACTAAAACGTCAAATACCATATTGCGCGATTATGTTGCACTCAAACCCTGTTAGATCTATTCCGGCAACTGACAGTGGATAGTCTACAACAAGCGCACTGGTTGTCAGGGTGCCGTTACATCCTTCAGCGAGGAACGCACTTGTAGGCTTTATTAGGTCATTTCTGACGCCTTTAATACCTTCTAAAATCACCTGACATTTTAAATCGGTAATTTGGATAAGCTCTATGCATGTTTGTTTAATTTTTAAACGCAGGAATACAAATATGGTTAAATGGAGTTACTGGATGCAGCCAGCTTGCTTCGAGAATGACTCGTTCCTACAGAGACGGAGTTTCAGTTTCGGATGCGAGTTCACATGTATCCTTTTGTGTTAATTCATCAATCGTAGCTTAATGTTAAGATAATGTGTTGTTTACTACCATATGAATGCAATGCAATATATTGTAACTACTGAGATACATTCATCGATGTGCCTTGTACCTTGATATAAGTTAGGCTCACCAGTCTAAAATAAGGGCCTGAGTCGTGTTGTCTCGGGTACTACCCAGCTAAATATCTTTGCCAAAAATGTGGCAGGCAAAGAGCTAATAAAATCGTTCACCTTTACGCGCGTGCGCACTTTAGTAGCTCAAATGCCGTATATATTTTAACTCGATTAATTAGAAAACCTCTATGCATGTTTGTTGAATTTCTGACCGCATGAATATAAATATGGTTCTATGAAGTTACTGGAAGCAGCCAACTTGCCTCGAAAATGACTCGTTCCTATAAAGACGGAGTTTCAGTTTAGGATGTGAGTTCACATGTATCCTTTTGTGCTAATTCACCAAGCGTAGCTTAATGTTAAGATGATGTGTTGTTTACAACCATATGAATACAATGCAACATATTGTATATATAATACTATGTGTAAATAACAAACACATTTCTTGGAAGATTAATCATATCTTTCCGTGTCACTATTATACGTGCCGATCATTATTCTCGTTAATAACATTTTTTTTAATTACATGTGGCTGTTTTGATGTTCTAGATATTTAATATTCAAATATCATACTCGCGTGTGAGAAGCAAAGCAGGAATAACATCCAACATGCAGGAACATACATCTTGATATACATCTTAGAACGAAAACGATTCCCTGCATTAATAAATATGTATTGTATATTATTTATTATTTTAAAAAATTATGTTTAACATTGAAACAAGGCAGACATGCTTCAACAAAAAGTGTTCACTGAACAAAGTAGGAAAACGAAGATTTTTAAAAAATCGTTTAACATGTTTTGAAAGATGATAAAAAACAAACAGATACACAGCTGAGGATGGTAACTGTATTTAAACCATCCAGGATTTTATATGGCTTTGAGAATACAGATAAACGAATCAATGTTAAACAAGCCATACCTCAGCAAAAGAAGGTCCAGACAACAGACAACATATATGATGGAATTCTAATGGACTTAAGCAGTCAGCAAACACGCTTCAAATAATAGTCTTGACACTTCGCCAATTTCATAACGTCAGAAGTCTATGTTATTCGGTGGCCATGGGGACAAGCACCGTCCTATAATTACTGGATTGCGTATGTTGTTTGGATATTCCCTTCAAAGAATCACTTAGTGTTTTTGTTAAAATAGACTGCCTAGACAAGGTGCATACATGGTTCGAGTAAATAGGAAAACACAAACACACACGGAAGGCCCTGTAACATATTCATTATTTTCAAATAAACATTTGGGTTTGTTTTAATCGAGTACAAAACACTCAGGGTGAGGAAATATCTTTTTAAGATAGTGCTACCCAGCGATGTTTGGTCTTTCCTTTTGGTAGCATAAGCGACATAAATGAAATGTCGAGTTTTTTGCACATCGCATGTAACAGTTGGACGTAGTCAGAAAGCACAACAAAACAAAACAGTATACCGGCAAAGCTTATCAACGGTTCTTTGGGCCTTCCACATATTGGATAAAACACCAGATTAACAAGGGTTGCCATATTACTGAGTAAAAGCAAATCATATTTCACCGAGGATAAAATATACACTTAACAGGCCAAAACTCGAATTTTTCCTAAATAGGCTCATCTTCTGGAATAATTATAAATGGTACAAATATCTTTTATTGTAAAAAAGAAAAATTAATCATATATATATATATATATATACATATATATATATACATATATATATATATATATATATATATATATATATATATATATATATATATATATCATCTATGGGGCAGGACAGTCGAAAGGTAATCCTCTTGCTACTCACCACTAGCGACCCGAAGCGTGTTTTATCCCCGAGGTTTTAGGCAGGTTTTAGTAGCCCTTTCAAGATCAGTGGTTTTCTCCATGTCCTCGTTTTCCACCACCCCTCAAGACCTTCGAGCTGAACCTTTGGACTGTTTAGGGTGCTTTGCATTAAGTCACATGACTTTTGTACAATTCACGTACAATAAATACTTTTTTTTTATTTTGTATCGATGAACTCATGTATCGTTTATCTGGTAGGAATTTATCGGCTCTGCTAGTGTTAGAACAGTGCTTTATCTGTTTACAATATATATTTTAATGGCCAAAAAGGTAATTTTGATAGGTTAGAAAGCTTTATGCAATAAATGATGTAATTGCAAGATAAAAGTTTAGGTCAAAAATGAATCCAAGCAAAGCATGTTGTGATCCCAAACAACGTGTGTGATGATTTACCTTACGCATTTACGCTAGCATAACTAACATACCTACTGTATGTAAATGATAATATAACAAATTTATAGAGCTGTCACTTTGTATATTAAATTAAACGATTCTTGACGAATCTGACAGCTATATTTGTCTACGGTCAGTTGATTTTACACGGGTGTTACATAAACACACTTCAACTGGTATATAAAACCGCAGTTTTATTATATTATATTATTGCATTAGATGGTTCACTAGACAAGAGCTTTACCAATGAATAATATTAATAATAATAATAATAATAATAATATAATTGCATTTGGAGATGAATCATTGGTCTTTTTCGGCTTAACATGACATAACTATTTCCCGGAAACTTTCTGCTTCGATTATCTTAACCACCGCCCCTGCCTGTTGTGTCACATCTTCAATAAAGACTCCTCCATAACATCACGTTGCGTCAGCACACACAAAGGTGAACGCATAATCGTGTAATCCGTTGTCAATTTTTATTTTTTTTCGTTACTTTTCTTTGATTTCAATTTAAACAGATTTACTTAAGATATTTTGAAAATCCTGATTTGTCTTATTACTGGAATTTAAACTGGTACTCTGTCTCTTTCGGTTACGTGTGCCATCTAATTTTCAATAACATTTATGTGATACTATTTTAGCGATCTGCGTTTTAAATATTTTGTTTGCTTTATTCATTATGTATGCTCAAGGTTGTTTAAAGGATATGCCCATGTCTTGTGGGTAGCACTCTCTGTTGAGTGAGGATGAAGGTATTCATCTGATAAGAACGATATGTTATTAAATACTAAGCCTTTCTGATTTCAGGTTTTATATGCACGGAGTAAGGAATAATCAAGTTGTCATAACCTGCCGTTAGGGCATTAGAGCGAATATCATAGGTTCTATTACAAGTTTTAACAATTTTGCCATTGAGGCACACATTCCGACGTCCAACGCCTTTACCACCAAGCTACCTCCCACCCAATGTCTACTTTATGTATGCTTATAGAACATGGTCATAATTGCTACTGTTTTCACAAAAAAAACTGATTTCCATTGTATGTATTTATGATATCGGTATATATATTATGTATATGTATATTATGTATATATATTATGTATTATGTATACATAATTTGTATATATCATGAACTTAGGTTTTACAAAAAAAAAATCTTTTCAGTTATCAATGATTCGCATTAGGGGCATTGCACTGAAAGAATGTGTGTAAAAGTACTGTAACCTTATGATTAAAATCCACATGAACAAATAAATCATGCTTTTACAAAGAGAAATGGTTTGTTATTCAACGTGTACCGCACTTCACGAATTTGGTTGATATTTTCTTTGCATCTGTCACATAATACATATATTGATGACTATTTGTCAGAGGCCCCGGCTCCATGTAAGGCAATGACATCTTGCGACCGTGTGCGGCAGTACGCTGTGTCGACATAGGCCTCACGAAGCCACCACGGTACATGTCTACTCAAACATATCAGGCCACGTGAGAGGGGTCACAGGAGGTAGCCCTCCTCGTGTGATCCCGGTAGCAGGTAGGCCTGGGAAAAAATCCAGCAAAATCTTCTCAATCCACAAAGATTAAATGGTATTCATTAAAAAGCGTGCAATGTTGACTTGCTCCAAGGGACCTAGTCTTTCTTAGACAATACATTATACCTTATAGCGTGCATGTCAACCCAAAGTTCGATAAGTGCCAAAGTAAAGCCAGCTAATAACACTTCAAATGTTTTCAGTCACTTAGTTAACCATGACCGGTCCACTCCTTCGTTTATCAAAAATGTTTTGATTACTAATGCTTTACATTATTGAGCTGGTACATCGAAGTTATATAATGAATTAAATTGGGCCAACGTTATCGTCAAGAAGAATGTTTGCAAGATTAGTTCTCTTTTACAGATTGGTGAATGCCCTTGCTCCCCCTTGCTTGTGCGAGTTGCTGCCAAACACAGACATTTCGGAGTCCACAGAATGTAATCTACGTAAAGTTTGACATAATACATGTACCGCTGTTCAGAAAAGACCAGTGCCAACGACCTTTCCTTCAACTTGCGTGTAAAGAATGGGACAGGCTCCCCGCGTTTATTCGCAAGAAAGAAAATGTAATCTCATTTAAAAATGCTTTAAAATTTTTAACCATGCGCGAAAGGTAGAAATTCTCTTTAATAGAATAAAGCTTTAAGCATGTCCGTATTGACACAAAGGTACGGCCGTCATACATGGACATTTATTATTTATTAATTTCCATATACATATATGTATAATGTATCGCGCTCTTGACAGACGCTACTGAATCATCGTTTCCAAATTATGTTCTCATTGTTTAGCACTTATCCATTATACTTATTACTGCTTGCTTTCAAGTATAGCACATTAATCATCATATAAAGTTAAACACAAGTAATCGATTGATAATGTTATTGCATTTAATATATGATATGTTTAACTTAACTTATTCTATGAGTTCTCTATACGAGTCACAGATTTGAGCAAACACTAATTAACTCAAAAACATAAAAGGAAACAGCCATGACATGTTTATATATATTTGTCTCTTATATAGGATACACGGTCCATGATGGTACATAACATTATTCTAGAGGATCAGCGGATCTCGGGTGTCCATTTAGGCTGTTGGATCCTTTAGTTATTTCTTATCTAAAAACCAACAAAACATAACTATAAACCAATGTGCTCCCATATTAATATATTTCAATTATATAGAATTTTTGGAGTTTGTAAAATAATCTTGATTCGCTATATCCTATTCAAAATGACAAGGCTAATGTCAAGCTGTAAACATTGTAACTAGATGCTGATGCATTTGCATAAAGAAATGTATATTGGATGCGAAAGCTAAGATAAAAGTCATATAAAGAGCAAGTTATGACTAACGTTCACATTAAAAGCCCTGCCATATCGACGCTTAGATGCACCGTACAGCACGCCGCACATTGCAGGTCAGTGCTGAAATACTTTACTCAATAAAGGGATGGGCATAGTTGCGGCACTGCAAAGGGAAGAATGTTAAACTTTTTTAAGCTTTGCAGCTCTTGCAGTGCATCGCGGCGTAGACGAAGGCGTGGGCCTTAACGTGACATTTAAACCAAAGGTGAAACTTCACAGTTTGGTATGATTTTGAATAACATCAATGAGGATATATAGAACAATAACCGAGTTGCAGCTTAACCTGGTCAGAATGGCTGAAATAAGAACTTAATATAAACTTGGTATACAGTATAAAAGCGATTTATTTGTATGCCAAAAATACTAAAGATAGCATTTCGATGGAATCGAGTTGGCGGTAAAAATGAGAAAGGGACTAAAATTTCAGTTCAATGGAGCCACATGCTCCTTTTCACAAAGTCCTAACCAATTCCGATCAAACTGTGAAATTATGCAAATTGTAAATGGGGAATAATTTAAGAAAAAATGGTGTTAGTTTCCTAGATTATATATATATATATATATATATATATATATATATATATATATATATATATATATATATATATATATATGAGAACAATGTAATACACGTACATGTTCAATACATTAAAGAGAAATCGCTCTGCCATGCAGGGGAGCAGTAATAAAGTACTATATATATGTTGATTTCATAATTGTGAACTGCAGAATAGTTTATCAGCTGGGCTCACTCCTCAGGTACAGACTGAAATAAGCATATGTGTATTTAATTCCTTTAAATAAGCTGGTTAAACTTGGGCTACTGGAATCGTTGAGCTTGTCGTTGTGTAGGTGGCTATTAGGTTTGTTTGGGAAATGTCGAAAAACTTGCACTGCCGGTGCTTGGCCCTGTGTTTACATGTGATGGTCACTTCTAATATTTTATGTTCTCTGTTCTGATTTGCATATGATGAAACATTTTCCGCGTCACAAAAGTAGAGCCCAAAGTGACCTAACTATTCCTTAGTTTGTGGTATTCATATGTTACTGTTTCCTACTATTATTGAACCAGTTCCAATAAAACTTCTGGGGTTATCCTGCTGACATGCCAATACTTCATGAAGACCAATTTGACTTGACTTTGAGATGAGAACTAACGACAATGGCTTGAACGGTAGCAATTATTCACAGTGATGATGACTGTATAGTTCGCTTTAATGTTGGCTGTTTTCAGCGCAACAAATAATACTGCTAAAATCATGCTGCGTTAGAATATATAATGGGAACAATGGGTCACTATAGTCTAATTTCTGAAAATGGTGTTAAATCGCGATAGGGCAATAGTGGTATATAAAGGACCAAGTAAGATCAATAGACCGTTGTGGCCAGAAACAACTAAGACAGAATGTCAGTGAAATCAAATCAATGATCAACAATATAAGTTATAAATTCATCAAATACATACAAAAACCAAGGCCACCAAAGCGTTATCAGTGGATGAGAAACGACTTAGATAGCATTTCAGTTTTCATTAAATCAATGATCATTTTTTTTTAAATTTTAAAACCCAAACACTATGGTCACCCATGTGTCAATCAGTTTACGTTTGTCATATGCCACTGTTCCCCACCGAGTTGGAAAGTCAAAAATCTGACAAACTCTAAAGATTACATCGTACTGACGAAAAAACATAACAGAATTAATTATGTATTGACATTAATCTGGGAGCATATGTCAATGTTATATGTTATGTAGGAATATATTATTTCTAGTGATGACCGTTAAACTGAGAAAGAGTCTTTTTCCAATGCCGATACGGGGAAACAGGTTCTAAAAGGCAAAAATAACTGAATACGCCCCCAAATTATTATCAGTGCCACATGATTCCGTAAAGTAGAGACCTGCCATCATGGTATATTGAATTCATATTTATGAAAATACAATATATATATATATATATATATATATATATATATATATATATGTACATATATATTTCCCCAGATGTTTGTGGAACTTACAACAACAGTATATTATAATGCAGGCCAGGAAAAACAAACTTCCACCGGGTACAGCTATGTAGATAGTTACCAAACTCCCCTGGCCAATTGATGTCGAGTAGTAATCTCCTACAAATAAAATATGAATATTAAAATAACAATTATCCGCATATTAAGGCGTATAATGGTAACAATGTTATTCTGAATATGATACCTTTATGATGTACATACCACCCATTTTACAATGGATTCGTCGATTCTTTAATGTTATTCATTTATATATTTTAATCGCGACTAGAGAAGTGTCAATTCAGATTTACTGATACTTAAAACATGCATATATCTGACATTATTTACCATTTTGCTTCAAAGGCTTTAAAGGACCTATTTCCCTGGTCGTATTAGCCCTATCTTCATCATTCACTGTAAGTCAAGTTAACAGATAACATATATTTAAAACTCTAAGATAATTAATAAATGTATCATATGCACATTTCCAGGTAAAATGCACAAGTGTATATTCATATGATGATTGTGAAACAATTGTAATGCTGTATAAGAAGTGTATTTTATATTTCTCAGTTAAATTAAATCATTATGAAGAATCCTTTACTGAAAAATTCACAGTGACAAAGAATTAAAACTCCAGTGCTCTTCATCTTAGCGTTCTTGTTATCGCCGAATTTGAACCTTTTTGAAGTTTCGTGCAATATAATTCTGACGAGAACAAACCTTGCACGCCATCGGCTGAATAGCTGACAATAAGACTTGATTATGTGTTAATTGGTGATAAAGTGGCTCACCGCTCTTTTCTTGTATTGTAATATTTAATGGACTGGCAAGTATTTTGCAGCCACAAAACGGGTTTTGAATCACCGACGATTGCAAACACACTTTTATATATTCTGACAAAATTATTTTATTGTTGTGAATGAAATAATCAGACTTTACAAGTCAATGCATTAAACTTGTTTCAAATTGTCACTCTACCTTCTCCACCGCTGATCATTGGCCAGGTGTGATTCTGCGAATCGACGTTGACTGAAAAGGGACAGAGGAACGAAAATGTGCTCTTCCATAGAAGAAATTACCTATTTTATATAAAGGATACATGTGTTATAATTACAAATGCTTTTGGACTATCGTGATTGATTTATTTTTTTTGTCGGACAATCTCTCTCCAACTTGATATATTTTGAAATACCAAAAAGGAGGTTTCCGACTTATAAAACATAGGCATGTCGTCTGTATAATATTTTCTTTTTACAATTAATCAAAGAAAACTTGCATTATATATGTTGGAACCGTATATGATTGTATATAATCCCTATGATTAATGGCATATCTTACCCTGGTTTGCATAGGCGACGCATGATAAAACAAAACACACGCCGAATAAAACTGCACGCATGGCTGGACAATGGGTTCTCACTGAAATTGGGCGATTTTATTTCAAATATTAAAAATACAATGAAGATAGAAAAAACCTAAATGTTAACATTGTTAGATAACATGAATTTTTAGGTAAATGTAATTGTACTTATTGCTTTAATGTATTTTATAACAAATATTGAAAAAACATAAAACTACTGAAAACATAGTTTTAGAACATAGAAGTGAGAACAGACCTTATAAACAAAGTTAGAAGTTAATCATAGATAAGCAGGGCTTTCAATGAGGCAATTTTATGGAAGGTTCCGGGGAATGTTGTCGCTCGTCCGTGGCTAATATTCAAAGGTCGCATGAAATCAAATCAATCTTTTATCATTGTTTTTATTGAATTATGCAAAAATCAAATACACAGCACATTGCATAATTTAAGCTTTATTTCTAAAATAATTATTATCTGTTTACACTTACGTACGAAAAATCAGAAAAAAATTGTGTAAGTGTAAGTACTCTCTTCTTTTAACCGTTTTCAACAATTCCACAATAATTCTCTGGATGAAACGTAGGGCATTCAATCATTGAGCATGCCAAATGAGGCGCATGAGCACACGTGAAATTGTCCACGAATACGCATTGTGTTTCGCACATGAATATAAACTGTATATATTTGTTCACCAGCAAGAATACCTGAAGAACATACTAGAGACACATTCAAATTAGAAACTGCCATCGATTTAACTATACGGGTGTATATACTGTCTGTGTATAACGGTAAAATAATTCCATGTCTTATTGAATTAAATATAAATACACAAATGAAACTGTTGTTGCAAGACTTTTATTTGATGGAACAAATTAGTATACGATTCATGTCTGCATAATTTTATTTGTTGTATTATAACATTTTCAAGAAATGATTATTTAGTCAAATACCTCTATTCACACAGCAGCTCTTAACCATGCAGTATCCAAGATTTTATAATAAGTACATACAATTGTTTATAAATATACTGTATCTATAAAGGCATTATGTTGATTGTGTTCATAATAAAATATTTTTTTTTCATTGTGGAAACAGCACAAGAAATGGAAACCTTAAATGAATTTATATTGTGCATATTTTGTAAAAACAGAAATTATCAGCTAACCGACAAACAATACAGGTCTTTCAATTAACACATATACATTAAAAGTAACCATAAAGATCACTGGCATTTTGAAAAAAATAAGGGGCATTGTTTAATTAATAATATAATGAATTTACCATAAGCAGTGAGAAGAATATTGATGCAAACAATACCTCAGTGTTTCGGCCTCTGGTGACACACTTCAAGGGAAGTCAACACTGTTATGAGCCTTTCTGTTCATATAGTGGTTAAATTGTTCTATAACAAATTTGACATTTCGCCAATTCTATGACGTCACAAGAAATTGTTATTTGCTAGCAATGGGTGTATGCCAAAAGCATGAAGTTGATTGGATAGACCCAATACTGTTTGTTTTACTACTCAAATATATAACATATCGAGAATGTGCTTTTTGTGCTTAAAGATATACCAGCGTACTCCAGCTAATAACTCCTTAAGTAAATCCCCCCTACTGAGTATTCCTTTGAACTGTTTGAACAGGAAGTTCTAAAAAAATGTTATTGTACACCATATGGTGCACACTGGGTTAAGAGACACTGGGTTTTGATTCACTTGGATCAAACTCGAGTGCAATCAAGGACACTCTTATCCAAAATGCAAAATCTTAACTGTCTACGTTACTATATCAAAAGCACTTGAATAATGAATACAAACACTTATTACATGGAAAAATCCCTGGAGTCAGGCTTTGCAATTCCAAGAATTATTCAGCTGATATGTTAAAAAGAAACACTCGACCCGCTTATGTGACACGGCCTTCTCTAAAAAGGAGACATGCATATACAATAGTATTGAAATATAACAGATATGTATATCAGTCCTAGTTTATAGTAACAGAGATACAAAACATTTCACAATAATTATACACCAGTTGCATATTGATACACTGTATATAGGATTAATTATCATGTTAGCAACGATGACATGACAGACTTCACTACATTTATCATATGGTGTACAGTATAGTCAGTATTCCTTATATATATAATGTGAGACAAAATGTATCTCTTTGCAGAAGTCCTTCTGCTTTAAATTACATAATACTGGACTGGCAGAAGTGATAGTAATTTAATAGTAACTAAGATAAGACAAGGTATGTTGTGGATATGAAAACCTATAAATGCCTATTTGTATAATCTTGTAAACATTATTCAGGTTATACAGCCATCGGTCTCTTGTCTCGATATTTTTACTGGCAACACCACGCGCGAAGAGTTTCGCCACAGACACTTAAATCGGTTCTTTGCTTGATTAGCACAAAACACAGTAGTAGGTCAGACAGCACAACTGAACGAAAATGCAGTATATACATCTATCGATGGAGGGCGTTGTTTACAATTTACAAGACGGCACTTCTTTCTGAGAATCGAGGGTATTTTTGACGAAGAGTTACAGTGTGCACATTGGTAACTATTTAACTATGAACACCTCTGATGATTATTAGGGCGTCCTAAACATTTGTAAAATTAGTATTGCTAAACTGGCTTCAAATTTAGAGTATGGGCGGCATGATATATTTATTTTCCCATACAGTAGGTATATTCCAATGGTTATCCTATATAATTTACCGTTTCATTACTTACTCATTTGATTGCTTGGCGATGATTGATCGCCGATCTGATCTACACCCCAGTCACAACTTTCATTACACTCTTCAACCTCTGAGACAATCAGGTTTTAATACTCTATGTATGGAGGTGTTTCAAATTCATCTAATGAAGAATAAACGTTTACGTAAAATCACTTTCATTTTCACTTTAAATTATCATTCTTAGTACATGTACTTGTTTTCTTATCGATATATATATATACATATATATATATATATATATATATATATATATATATATATATATATATATATATATAACTTTAAAAAAAAAACACTGTTAATTCACAACAGTCTGTTTCACGGGATGCGACCCGATCATCAGGTGAATGTGGCTTCATTCTAACCACATTCACCTGATGATCGGGTCGCATCCCGTGAAACAGACTGTTGTGAATTAACAGTGTTGTTTTTCTTCAGAGTTATACCGCTCTGGCCCCAGTCTGTAGGCCATAGAGCACTTTACATCGGAGGGTAACACTACCTTCTATATATATATATATATATAATTATAAATATATATATATATATATATATATATATATATAAATACATAAAGTGCTTTTATATTCCTGTCAAAACCAATACCTATTACTGAGAGTTTATTCACCAGTTAATTGAGTATTCTTATCGAGTGAGAAATGTGAGCATACAGTGGAGAGTATAATACTGTGATAGACACAGGAGACACTGTACTTCTCTATGCTGACGCGCTTTCATTATACCATATCATATCTGCAATTATTATTTTTACTTTTAGTGAGGGAACCTCCCATATTTCAGAGGTCAAATAAAAGTTATTACACCGAGCACGGATAGCCCGATGTTCCCGATAGCCATCCGCTTGATGTTAGCATATGATCATTTTGTGTTTACTTTTTATCCGCAATGTTGTATCAAAGGGCACTCAGATGACCTTAAATTCTTTTTAACAATCAAAGTATTATGCATACATCAGACAAAAAAAAATCATGCAATTATTAGTTTGTTTCCATTGAGCGGTTTTAAGAAGGCGTGGGGGCGTATAGAGAGGCTTTCGAAGATATATATATATATATATATATATATATATATATATATATATATATATATATATATATATTAATATTACACACATATATATTTATATTACATTCCATGAAAAGTATGCTAATCGATATTTCTTATTTGATCAAAACGTTTGTGAAGTTTGCCTTTCTTAACCTAAATGGCCCCATGGAGTATAAACAAAGATAGTGGGCCCCATGGCTTGTCTAGAGCTTTTCGAAATTATAGAGA
Source organism: Sipunculus nudus (assembly GCA_026874595.1). Lineage (NCBI taxonomy): Eukaryota > Metazoa > Annelida > Sipuncula > Golfingiida > Sipunculidae > Sipunculus > Sipunculus nudus. The sequence continues at coordinate 59,284,130 of CM049322.1, read as the reverse complement.
TAGACTTAATTAAGTACATTTGGGCATTTTTTGTTGTTACCCAATTTCATACCATAGAGCGTGTAGTCCTTTTCAGATAAATTTGCATATTAGTATCCTAGTTCCTGGGATATGTGTTTGAGGTAATTTCCCTGGGTTTAGCGGTCTGCTGAACGTTGCCAATAATCTTCTCGCGGAGGCTACTCGAGTCGTTGAGTTCTGTACTTTGATCTTGACTAGATTTCTCAGTGAGGTTGTGTGGTAGTGACATCTAGTTTGGAGGAGTTCTCTGTTGAACCTGCTAATTATTCTTCTAATTTATCGTCTTCGTTTGTGATTGTCGCCTTGTATGCCACTGACTCTGTGAGGCATTACTTTGTCATAAAACGTTTATCGAGATTTCTTCAGAAACATCCACTAGATGGCGTTGGCTCGATGTTCTTAGAGGAGAATGTCTTATTGTGCCGCCGATATTTTTCTTCAAGTTCATTACTCATCTTTTAGCTCTTGTGTAGTTTAGGATGTTTAGGGACTTTTTCTTCGAGTAATTCTTTCTTTCAAGAAATTAAGAATGTTTTTGGCGACATTTCTACACTTCAGTAGTTTTTACTATAGAAACATTTTTGGTACATATTTATTCTAGTTGGTTGTTTATTCTGTCGGCTTTTTGTGAATTTTATATGATTGTGTTGCTTTGCTGAACGTTGCTCTTAATTCCATATCTTTCAACCTGTGAAACTGATAAATAGAATTGTCTTATTTGACATGGTAGATGCGTCTGTATTAAAAATGGGTGATTATTCTATTTATTCTAAATAATAGTCGTATCTTAACAGGTCGTTACGGGTAGGAAACATGGGACTCGTCTTACAATTTTTATTTTAATGCTTCGTTGTGTTTAGTATGTTTTGCTATAATACTAGTGAGTAAATGAGCGTTTTGAAACAATAATACGTCCAACAGAAACATAACGCCCTGAAGTATTAAATGTGAGATCAACAAAGTGGAATATGGCTGGTTTACGTGGATGATGATAGCAGCCATTTTGCTTTCATCAAGCAGTGAATATATGTCATCTTTAAATATCTAGCAATTGAATGTAAATATAAAATTAAAATTTAACTTTTTTTTCAGATTGTGGCACAGACACTTTTGCCTTATTGATGATAATTGATTTTCGTTTCGAATAAAGGGTAGATTCATGTGTGCCCACAGCCATGGAAGTAACAAAAGCAAGAGATATATAACTGTTGTTTTCAATTTGGAATTTCCAACACAATGTCCTATGTTTTTGCTCAAACAGTTGTTAGTGTAATGAATTATATAAGACTCGCCTCATATGTTAAAGGTCAATGATCAAGTTTTGATTGTTTTTAGCTCTTTGTAGGGCACAGTGAATGGTTCCCTTATAGCTACGGTGGCAAAAGGTGTAGACCTTCGTCCTCCTCCTAGTTCGCTTATAGCTAAAACTGTGGGAGGTGTAGACCTTCGCCTTCCTGCTACAAGGTTGTACGCACTCGAATGTTGTGGTTGAAAGCAAAGAAAAAAAAACTACAAAAAAAAAATAGGCGGAAACTTGGTCAGTATTTAAACTAAGGTGATCTATGCGCTATCAGAAGACTTCTGTCTGGACTAGAGAAAAAACGACATATCCAATTAGGGGTCATTTGTCTGGGTAGCTGATCACACCAAGTTAAATTACACGAACTAGTATGAATGGCAGCTAACTATTCATGGTCATGGCGAGGTTTGCGTCGCAATTGGACGGCACAGTACAACCACTATAACCACGTGATTTTCATGAATACTAATTGGCTACTTAAAGATATATCTATATTTACATAGGCTTCCACAGACTTAATATATGATTTTTCATTTCTTAACTATTCTTTACTGATTGTTCTCTAATAATGAAATCATGATATTGAAACCTTCTCTTTGCACTGTAGCGTGTAGGTCTGTAGCGTGAGGTTTCGGCATTTTGAATACATCAAGCGAACCGTGTAAAGAGAGAGTAACAGTAACAAATGGGTTGCCCGTTACTGGCAACGGCGTAAAACTCGGAGAAAAGGCCAAAGTGCTAAACCTTTAGGCATTCATCGAGTAACATCGAGTGGCACTCGAGTTACAAGAAAAATACGTGTTGAAAATAATAAAAATATTAAACAACAAATAAAAAAAACGTGTTGTTTTTCGGCACATCTGATATCCTTTTTGCGCCAGTGGATTAGACTTGAGGATAATAAGTATACAAAAATAGAAATTATATATTTGTTGAATATAATACATTGATATATGTTTAAAACAAGTACACACGCTTATGTCAGTTATCGCATGCAGGGTATCCCTTAGTCTTCCCGGAGGTCAGCGCAATAGAATGCGTTGATAAGGTCCCCATCTCCGCGTTGTCTGCAGGATTTCAGCGAGTTCGTTGACACAACCTGCAAATACCGCTGATTACCGTCTGCAATTTGTTATGGTTGATTGTTCCTCATTCTTCTGACAGATGGCATCGTTAACTGCTCCCGTTGGGCCACCACACGATGTGGGTTAGCTCCTCAGTCCCAAGTGTATTTGAACATTTCCAAAATCTTACCTGTGTCTCTTACACGAGGGAAAGATACATATCTAATATCAAAATATCAAAAAGGGCATTGTCGAATTCGACCATGGGGCGGGGAGTGTCTATAGTGGGTTGAGATAGCTTATATTAAAGTCATTTGCACGTGTTTGTAAGTGTTTTGTGTTCCCTATTATAATAACACAGGCGGGTATTGAATAAGATTGCATTTTTGCCTTATTGAGTTGATGCACTTACCTTTATTTACAAAGGTACGACGGTACAGGGAGATTTATGGGTTTACTATAATCCATTTTATGAAGATCGAGAGAAAACAGGTGTATCTCATCAGGACATGGTGGTGAAAGGTCACTGTGTAGACATTTGATGGTGGGCGGAAAATGTCATGTAAATTGACATAAAACGCGGTAGACATGTAGATGAACATTTTAACAAGTGCGTACAAAAACCACTGTTTTATTTTAAGACCGGCAGTGACTATTACATAAACCGCAACATTCGACAGTTGCCAAATATTAGCCAAGACCCGAAGCTCAACATCATGCCCGACATCAACATACTCATTTCTGCTGCATTAGAGCTGAAATCTATGCGTGCTTGGAAAAAGACCACAAGCGTATAATCAGTTCCCGTATTCGGCCCCTATAGATTAGGAATATTGGATTTTTTTTTAAATATTCAACGGGAAAATATCTCTTCCATTCTTGATTCCTTTGTCACGTATAAAGTGTTTTTTTAATAAATGGCTATATGAGTTATCTATAAGTCAAAATCTTAAGAGAAATATAATACCATATCGGTTTGATAAATGCCAGAAAAGCCCAATCGTAAACTACAAAAAAAAGGACTTTGCATGTTCTATAGTATGTACAAAGTGTAGTTAAATTTGTGTAGGTAATCTTTCACTAGTTATCTTAACTTCACATAATTTACAATGTTTTATTTGAATATCACGACAACCAATGAATTTCGGGTACTCGGTGCCAGTTGGTGGATAAATGCTGGCAGGCAGAAAGAGCAGGTGTTTAAGCTTAGTGTACTCTGAAATCGTATTTCACCTAAAATCCATTTACATACGTTTCATATATATATATATATATATATATATATATATATATATATATATATGATACCGTCTCCTTCTCATACCAGAGAGCAGCTTAACAAGTACGGGGAGGACTAGTCCTTTATTCAGTTGTGAATTCATTAGTTATTTTTGTGGATTCTACAAATATAGTTCAAATAATAAATGATGCGATACCAACATGTGTATGAGACATATACACATTAAGACGAGATAGAGAACATACAGTCCTAGTTATTATAATAATAAGTATAACGTAATGGTTCTCCTTGAAGTTTGTCAGATATACATGTAAGAAAAATGGAACACTGGAGAAAATAAAATGACCTGATAATTACTGATATCTGACTGTTAAGTGTAAATACCTTCACAAATTAACCATATGATATAATAATAATACAATAATAAACTTATGCTAAACTTATGAGTTACCCCGTGCTAGGAATCCAGTTAACAATAACTGTGTTCTGTACAAACGTGTCTGTAACGTGTGTGCACAGCTCGATACAGAGTAATTGCGTGTTACATGTGCACCAGACCAAAAGGTAATGTGGAATGACCACTTCCGGGCAGGACACTCGTGACCAGTTATAGAATGCCCGATAGGTGGCACACAGAGTAACTTAGTATACAATAAAACAGTTCCGGCTACCGCAAAGTTAAATGAAATGTGAAGATCTATACAATTAAACAGTAACACACACACACATATATATATATATATATATATGGAAATGCTATACACAAAAAAGTCAGTCCACTGCCGCTGAAAATTGAACCCATATATATATATATACATATATATATATATATATATATATATATATATAACATAAAGTATATGCTGCATACCATATGAGGCCATTAGTTTTTCCTGCCGCATGCAAAGTGGCCTTGCCGACACATGTAGTTGGTGAGACTGTGACGTCACTTCCCTTTTTCCTATATAAGGGGATCTGGCGTAGCCAAAAGGTTAAGGCAACCGAAAGGAATTCGGAAGAACGTGGGTTCGATTCCCACCGGCAGTGAACCGACTTTTATATATAAGACCCCTTTGCCAAGTGATGTACATCGCTGTGACTTTCCAAAATGTTTCTGTGAACTTTATTGACCAAATTTGAATGCATCCGTTTTTAACTTGACACAGAGGAAGCCAGATGACACATAAATTATGTTTCAAAAGGCCGGTTAATGGGCACCTTTAATACACTAAATACACATAAAAAGCCTGGTTATAGTCTCTAAATCTCCTGAACTGGCAAAACGTGACCCCGACGGACGCCACTTCACCCAAATTGGCTAAACTTAAAGTCCCGACTTTCGGCACTTGAACACCACAGGTGGCGATTGACCCATTTGGCTGTACTTGAATCTGACTGGCGGTACTTGACTCCGACTTTAGATACTTGACCCCGACTGGAAACACTTGACCACCAATGACTACCAGACTGCCTGTCACTACACTGAGTATGCGGATCTCTTAAAAACAAGTTAACCGGGAGCTCATTTATCTTCATAAGACTAATACAAAGCCTCTGCTTCGTTACTTAGGCTCATTTATATTCCTGGGCGAGCTGAATATTAAATAGGCTGAAAAGAAAGCGTAAACACCATGTAAATTATCTTATCTGTAGCGACTAGAGGGTCTCTGGCCATGCGACGACACATTCATATACAGGCGACTACAAAATCATAACGCGGAGGAACTATATTTGAACGTTTTGGACAACCGCATAAACCAACAACATTGTCCAGCTGTTAAATACCGGTCAATCCCCAAAGCCCAAAATTAACATATCTTCAATACTAGGTAATTTCTGCTTCCCAGTACAGAGAGCTTCGCTTGCTGGGAACAATACTAAAGAAAGAATTCTCCCCCCCCCCCCACCCCGTCGATAATTATTTCCCGTATTCGCACTACACTATCGAATTTTCGACTAATATTTGAATAGGTGCAAATAAATCAGGCATATTTCTTTTCCGTTGTTTTCTTTTTTTTTGTATAAAATGTTTTTTTTAAATAAGGTTTATAATAGTTATCTTAAAGTAAAACACTGAAGATAACTATCATACCGTATCGGTTTGATAAATGCCCGTCAGACTCGTGGGCCATGACAACTCATTCTTCAACTTTAGAGGAGGACGTGGCATTCTAAAAAGTATGAACAAAACAAACGTGATGTTGTTGGGATGGCCTTTTATATTGATTTTATTTCATTATATAAACATACATTGTGTTAATAATAATAATAATACTATTAATAATAATAATTATTATAATAATGAGAATAACAATGAAAAATAGTGATGTAATTCTCAAACAGAACCTAAACCATATAATATCATGAATATGTTGGTTATAGTAAAATTGGACCTGCATTGGAATATAGAACTGTTACCGTGTTTGCTTCAATCACCACCGGATATATCCACATGCACCTCTATTTCATTTTTACAATGTCGGTTTTCATAAAAATACATCACCAACTATATATAACTACGTAGAGAATATGCTATATGTATAAAGTGCTTGGCTTTACACGCTATACACGATACTCTCCTGTCAAACCTACATGGAACATGTTTATCTTGGCAGGGTACTTAGTCTCACATGTTAGTTAATGGGGACTGATTTTACTTGTCTTATGATATTTACAGTCGATAGCACAAGTTGCTCTTTTTCAGACGGATATGAGGACAGGGACGGCATTAAATTTGATTGCTAATTCTGAATTAGAAAAGTACTTCAACGAGTATTGAAAAGGACACTACATAATGTTCTTTTGCTTGTATCGTGAGAAACCTGGAGAAAGTGTGTTTACATACAACGATTCTATAATCCAGGGCTTGTCACACTATCGTATTCCCGACTTCTTTTTTTCCCCTGACACCTAGGATTTAGATAGTAGTTAACATATGTATATTTGTGACATGCATATATTACCTGTCAACTCCGGGATAACAAAATGCAGCGACCAAAAGGCAACGAATAACTAAAATGCTATATAACTTATACTATATACTATATAACTAATATATGTGAAAGCTATGAAACTAGACACCAGATTTTTCTATTGCCGTTGCCTACACAGCAACACAACAGAGGTATTCCCAAATTGCAGATAACAATTTGAAATATTGACACATTAACAGAGACGATATTGATCATCGAATAGGAATACTTGACTCAATCCAAAGAAATATGAAAATGCTGTGTGTATTAATATTTTAGGGCAGTTTTTTTAAAAACAACAGATGTAAGTAAATAAACAAATGAAATATCTCAATAATACTAAAATAACCTTCGTGGCCATATTCATTTGTTTTGCCCTCTCTCTCTCTCTCTCTCTCTCTCTCTCTCTTTCTGCTTCCGTTGCTCCGTTTGCATGATAAGCTGTAGGTGGCCATTCAATCATTGACATAGAGAAATGACCACCTAGTTATGTATAAACATTTTTAATTGTTCTGAGGCAAAAGGCCGCTTAATGAGTAAATATTAGTAAAAAAAAAAGAATCGAACATACAGGGAAATAAGAACATCATTCACAACGCATTCAACGTTAAGCTTGTGTTCATGCCCAGGGAACCCGGGGGCCCCGAGAGCTACAATTTTTCAAGACTAGATGCCTATTACCTGATAAAAAGGTTCGACTTGGGGTAACAGAGGGGCCTCAGGGGGAGGTGTGAAGTTGGGCACTGAGCAGAATAACCCATTAAACTGACTAGAAGGGCATGCACATTTAGGCCTGAAAAAGAATTTTTGATATTATCTCTGATAAGTGGTTGTATAAATATATTATATGGCATATAAATATAAGAAACACTTTTGATTTTGAATTTGGACATTTTTTCGCTTGGTAAATATTAAATGTTGTGTACTATGTAGCAGGTAGAAAAGAATTACACAAGATTACAAATATTTGACGTTTACTCTCCAGAACAAATGGATTTTAGAACACGTCTACTTGGAAGTATCAGTCTGGAACTGCCTGATCAGTTCATCAAGTCTTGCTTAGATTCATTCTTGGACATTATCTGTCTAATGGCCTCTTGGCCTAGGATGAAGCCCTCACATTGAAGGACACTTTAGTTGCAGCATCTGTTACCCATTTCATACATCGCTTTATACGTTGAGCATGGCATGGTCACTGGTTATTGCATCGGTACATCGCTTAATCTCAATGGTAGGCCGTCCATCAAACAGTCAATCAAATCTATCAGAGTGGTAGCATTGTTAATAACTGGTGCCTGCCTGTCACAAACCGATTTTTTGTAGCAGAATATTCTCAAACTTATTAAATCAATCATCTGCTTGACACCTTTATTTCGTTCTTTTGTGTCATGAGAACAAGTCAGTATGCAGGCGATAGCCTCAAAGAAAGCATATTATGCGGAGCGCTTAAGTCTAGACATCACAGATTCGACCACGGTTTTCCTGTGGTGCCGACCTCATGCCGAACTCATACCTCACTTTTCCGGTATACACCTAAGGGGGGATCAATAAGACCTGGGTCTCAACTACAGGTTTGTCGTTAAAAAGTGGCTAAAATACACTCTTATATAAAACTAGCTACATGTTTTACGGTCCGCGTTTTTGTTTGATTTGAAGGAATACTCCTACAAAGAATCAACTACACTCTGAAGCGCCTCGCGAAGCTATTTCACTTCAGAGGAATAGTTATTCAGTTGTCGGGGTAAAAGGCATGTGCGGAATTAGAATGTTTAGAAAACTTCCATGCACACCTGCGGATTTATATTAACATCAATTCTAATGCTATTGAAATGCTACTGGTCCTAATGATGTGTATAGACATTATTTAATTTTCTGTTTCCTTGCTACATTGGTAGATTCAATAGAAAACGATGTACTCACGCCCTGCGATAAATCTTAAATGCAACCAAGTTCATAATTTATTATTCTTTCGGTATTAATTTCCTTCTGAAATGAAAGAAACTCTGTGTTTTATGGAGTGTCTATTGACCATAGAAACTAAAATTGCGATAGTCAAATATATTTATTTTGAAGAAACTTGAGGAATACTTGCATTTCCACCACTTTTCTTTACGCCATTATATCTAACGTGGATGTATTACGGGCAGTCACATGAGTTATATTTTTTTAATGTCTGAATATTCATCACACTACTTCTTTCTTCATACATAGGCCATCGGAGGTAGGAAATCTATATAAGACCACAGGGCGTTTCAAGCTGCATGTGCGAGAAGGCTGCACCTGTCGTTGAAGACTTTGGTAAGATGTAATTTATCGCTATATTGCTTTGCTCTTCTTCCCGTCACTTATTTATTGTAGGGTTAGTTCAACCGACCATCCCATGAGATCATGGGAATCAGATCCCATGCAAAATAATTAATATTATCGGTTCCAAATGATATTTATTTCGGTAACTCCCGCTGATAACGTACCATATACATAATTCCTAATTGTTTTTTTATAAAGACATGCGGTTAATGACATAGTTTTGATTGTCTCTATTTAGTATATAATTACAATCAGTAAAACAGTGTTAGATTATTTATATATTCGATCCTTTCATTTGATGTTTTATACAGGTTAATTAAAGAAATAGGCTTCACTGATGGAGATTTGCATTTTGTTTAGGTTTTCCATTAGAATCGATTTAGGTCCGTTTGTGGTGGGTCACTACGTGGTTTCTTATGTGGACATAGTTGGAATGGATTGGGAATGATTTGGGTCGTCGGAAAATCTTGTCCATGATGTTTTACCTCGGGTATGGTCCCCTGTTTAAGGAGGTCAATTGATCATCATCATCTTTCTTCTAACTCCATTGTGTTTGAGCGTCCTAGCACAAATTAATTGGCTCCTTACAAGAAGGCAATAGACTAAATTGCTTCTCTCAGTTCAGCCTTTCTTGCAAGACCTGACGAATATATATCCAGATCTTTTTGCTATTTAATTACATGTTCACTTCGACGTCTGTCGTTCTGACACATGCAGTGGAAAATATTACAACCTACATGAAATGAAAATGGATTATGCCGGTAATGCGATAACATATTTTTTTCATAAATGCACCTATCTAGAATTTATCCGGAGGAGGTGTCTATGACGTCACAATACTGAAAGATATGAGTGCTAAATAAAAAAAGCTGCGTGACTGATGACGCCAGACTCAATCAAGGGAAAATTTTCTACTTTTTAAGCCCTTCCTAACCAAAATATCTTTACATTGATGTTGCAAAATTGTAAATAAAGCAATGTATCATCGATATGTGCGATGCACCAAGTATCTGATAATATTGTTACAGTTTACCTTTTAATTCCGTATTAACTAAAATAAATGAATATTCGTACTATGTGATGTACTGACACTGAAAAAGTGGTTCTTTATATATATATATATATATATATTAAATAACGTAATAATCATGAATTGTGTACAAACTAATTCAGAGAAATTTCCTGAGTGCACCTAAGTTAGCCATCTGGTTCAGCTGCCTCAATACAACAATTTGTATTGAGTCTGTATCCATCTAAAAGCAAATACCTAAAATTGAGAATCGTGTCTGAAAGAGAAAATGGAAGAAAATGAGAGATTTGATAGTTCAAGTCGAAGAGAGTGGCCGAATATGGACCTGGATAGTCAGCGACATGCAGCCGAAATCAGTAGTTTTGTTCCCGTGGTTCTTAAATGCCTTGGGCGGTTTATCTTTGAAATTTAAAAAATATATATGTACAAAAAACCCTAGATTATTTCCCTATACGCCTTTCAGCGCCATTCAGCACTCTCGTTAAGATCTATTGGAAACGATCGCGCATCATTCTGGATCACGTAAGGTCAATGGTTTAAAAGCTAAGTTAAGGAGGTGAGTTCAGTTCAGCTCTGTCCAGTTTAGCATAAAGGCTTGTTTTGAGGTTGAACTATCATGGATGACCGGTAACAAATTTAAATTGAATACTGACAAGACTAAAAATAAGCCCCTTGTAAGGATAATGGGCAGTGATTCCATAAACATTGATTGCCGCACTGTTCCTTATCAAACTTCCTTGAAGTATCTGGGTGTAAGGATTGATCGGAATCTTTCAATACATGATTATGTTAGTAATATATGTGGTGCGGCCTTTCTCGAGCTCCGCTATGTAGCTTTCATCCCGCGTTTCCTCTCTACTAATGCGTGCTGTCTGCTCATTTGTTCCATAGTAATATCTCGCCTGGATTACTGTAATTCAATCCTTGCTCTGCTACCTACAGAAAAAGTCTTGCGGCTGCAAATGGTTCAGAATAATACTGCTTAAGACGCGTGAGACTAAACACGTCACGCCGCTGCTAAAACAACTCCAATTGTCTCCCATCTAGTACCGCGTATAATACTAAATTCCTGTTTATGTTTCGATGCTGCTGTGATGGTTTTACTCAATCATATCAGTCTGAAAAATTAATAATCTATCGACCTTTGCCGACGCTGCGCTCGGCTGATGCAAAAATGTAATATCTAAATTGGCGTACGTTCTTTCCGTTTCATAGCTCCAAAGGTCTGGAATTCGATTCCTACCACACTGAGAAAATCTTTGTCTCTAGCATTATTAAAACCAGTTTAAAATGTCTCTCTTTCGGCAAGCTGTAGTAATTAATATGCATTATTTCTTTTCTTCAGTCATGCACATGGAGCAGATTTCTATTGACCTATAAGTGAATACGATTGTGTGTGTGAAATTTGCTGTGAGTCCGATGATCGGAGATTTTGCAATATATATATATATAAATATATATATATATATATATATATATCTTTACGTTTATTATTATTATTAATAAATATACCTAAATCATACTACATAAGGACTCAAGTCAAACTTCTTCAGTTACCTCCACAAATTGAATCCCACAATTTTTGTTCGATGTTGGCAGAAGCTGCATTCTTTTTCAGAGTCTTATCAGGTAGGTCCGTCATGTCCTAGTAACAATACCTTTGATGACCCAGGAGGCAATTCATTGGACTGTTGATTGTCAATTAAAGAAACGCCACACTAATGTCAACTTAAATTTGATCGGTGTGGTGCTGCTGCTACTATGTTGTCACCCATTCCGTTTAAGTTAATTTTTATTATGAATTTTGACCCTTTGAAAGTAATTGAATACAAAGGCCTCCTCATTAAAATTTCTGGCATATATAAGCTCTTATCATACCATTTTAGAAAGATCACTGGATACACTGGATACACCCAGAATATGGGGACTGCGAAATTTCTATTCCTGGCAGCAATCGCGCTATTTACTTGTTGTAAGTATGTATTACATCCTATCATGAAAAAACGATCCCTTTATATCAAAATTCGCTCGGTGTAGCATTGAACGTAAAAAAAAGATAACTTAAGAACAACCTAATGGGATGGAGTAGTAGTTACTTCATTGAGCATATACATATAAGCAAACATTTTCCAATAACAAATTAACGAGAAGTACAACAGACTCGATCTATATATTACTGATGTGTGTTCGTAAGATTTTCTTTCTTCATATGTACGTAGATTTACGTTATTGATATGTACAATATATATGTTTTAGGTTCTTACCATCTGGATTACTTTGCTCATCGTTACCCTTATGGTCGATTTGCCCCAGGCCTCCGTGCTACATGTTCGTCACCACTGCTTACACATGGCTGGAGGCAAAGAATAACTGCCACAAACATGGCGGAAATCTGGTCAGCATCGAAACAAAGGGGAGAACGACCACCTGCTCAGAACCATTCACCGGCATTACACGCAGTTTTATTTTTGGACAGGAGGGAACGACATATCTTCTCATTGGGTATGGCAATGGGTGGCTGATCACCGCAAGTTAAGGTATACGGACTGGTATCCTCGTCAACCGAGCGGTGGTGAACATTGTCTGGAAATGATGAAACACGGCTGGAAATGGAACGACGCGCCTTGTGGATTCAAAGGAGGTTCCATTTGTGAGAAGGCGTGTTGAATAAAAAGATCCAACACATTTCCTAATATTTGGGACAAAATACAATATATGCATTATATACCATGCAAATGGCTAAATGCACGTTGGTATATGCATCTTTGTAACACAATATAACAGATACACTGGATACCATCCAGATTTCTAATCATAAAAAAAGTAATGTGTTCTACACGAGTATGTGATCCCTCCTTTGAAACAGCTATATTGCCAATCCGTGTGTCATTTCTCTATCTTTGTGATTAGTAGTAATGTATATTATTGTAACTTGTTTTCGGGAAGAAAGATCTACCTCTCTTTCTTGCAGATCGAGTAGCGGTGAAAGGTTGTTTTTTGTCAAAGTTAAATCACTTTTATAGAACCAGCGAAGTGACGTCACGGTAGTGACGTCAGAATACTACCCACTACATGTGTTGGTACAGCAACTTTGCATGCAGCAGTGACGTTACTTCGCTGGTCCGATTAAAGTGTGCATATACAAAGAGGGGTCGGGGATCTGCTGTAGCTCAGTGGATTTAAGTGGATAGAGCAAGCGACCGGCAATCGTAAAGTCATGGGTTCGATTCCCATCGACAGTGAACCGACTTTTCTGTGTATTTATGTTCTATTTCTTCGTACAACGAACCAGCATGGCTATTCTTTTATCTCTCTCTCTCTCTCTCTCTCTCTCTCTCTCTCTCTCTCTTTATATATATATATATATATATATATATATATATACGTTACTTCCTCTCCTGTACCTGTAGAACGTACACGTATTTTATCCCTCTCTTGGCTACGTTACCTGAAGATTTTCACCAGGTAGCGTTCTCTATCTAACGGTTATTTATTAAATCGTTTCTTACGTGTTTAGCACAAAACGCAGAATTAAGTTAGACAGTACAAACGGAAGTGAATGTGCCCAGGCGAGTTATCTAAAAGTATCGATAACTTTAGTGTACACATATATTGATAGAGGGTGTTGGTTAGGGTCTGTAGACAGGCAAATAGGCCCGAGAATCGGAGGTATTTGGTGATGAGTGGTTGCTGTGTACACAGTAAAGATTAAACAATGATCACCTTTGATAATATTGGATGTTCTGACAGCTTATGAAGTAGGTATTACCAAACTGTCATGTTTGTAACATTTATAAACTTAGATAATGAAAAACCGATGTCAAGGATTATACTTCATCTAACATCGAACTGTTCAACTAATAGTCATCCGAGAGATTAACATGATGCTTCAGCTTGACTCCATATTATGTATGCATGAAGTCCTTTAGTTGTTTAATGAGGGTATTAATGAGGATACAGGATGAGAGAGTAGCTTACGCGGACCTTTGCGCACCCCTTAAATATTATTATTATCGTTATTATTATTATAATCATAGATGTATTTATATAGCATAAATTCCACACAGAGAGCATGCTTTAAAGCGCTTTACATGATGAGAAATGATTATAATATTAAAATGACACACAACAAGAATTTATAGATGTATAAATTGCAAATGAAAAACATTAGGATCGATGAAAAATAATAAATAAAAAATAGATATTACAACTTAAGTGAGTTTTCCTGCTAGATTATAACATGTTTAAGAGATGGCATAATGACCTTCTTAAATTTTGACCAACTAGAAGAAATGCATGGCATGATCTAGTTCAGTTATAGGCGCGCATATAAACAGGTACGTTTTTGAAACCTTTTCAAAGGCAGTCAGACTTTAAACGTTTGTATTGCAACAAGTAGAGAATTCCACTCATGTGCTGAGGTATATTGGAAGGTCCACTTGGCTTAGAAGTCACACCTTTCCCCATTACAGGTTGAGTCCTGCCCCTCCGATAAGTACTGGACCAGTTCTGTTCATTTCATTTCACGCAGAGAGTGTTATTGAGTCTCCGGAGCAAGACAATTGTATTCTTAATTCTTTAAGAAGAAACAATCATTTTAGGTTTATTATACTTTATTATTAATTTGCAACAATTATGAGGTAGACCATTATTGTCAGAGACATTTGTTAACATGTGACATGGGTCCTGACAGGGGAGTACCATGAGGAGATTTCTCCCGTGTCTGATAACCGTCGAGTTAATGCATTGGACCATACACACCAAAATTCCACTGAACATTCAGTTACGTTATAATTAAGTTACATATCGCAGTCAATGGAATCCATCCTAAGTTTTTTACTAAGTGTTTTGTTGCAACCGAAAAAAAGTATTAATTTGATATATTTCATTGATACGTATTTGTGTTTAATGTCGTTTGTTAGTGATACACAGCACGTATTACCAGGACCGGGTAAATATCACACCTTGTGATATAGGCTTTTCATCCTATTTACAGGGGTCACTCAGGCCTAAATTGCAGGCAAACCAATTTAGCCTGACCTAACCAAAACCTAATTTCCCCAATTTACAGGGATAAAGTAAGAACTAAGGACCTGCCTCATTAATCTATTCATAACTAACCACATCACTCTTTCAAAATCCACCTTAAACAGTCGTAAGTTTTTCAACATTACATGAGTGGACCTATGCAAACACACAGATTGATAACAAGTTGTCCTCGGCCAAAATGGTTGGAATACTCCACGTATGCTCGTCAGCCCATGTTTCCACTTTTCATCAATTTTTAACATATGTAAAATCGATATTAATTTACAAAATTGACGCATTATTTTATTCTGATTTTTTAAATGAATGGTTTACCAAACATGTGCAAGATTAATATAGATCGATGTTAACTACTAACCGTAAAGTCATTGTCATTATTTAAATAAGGCGCACGAAGAATTAGTAGTAAGGACATTGATCTTTTTAGAATGGACCCGTGTGAATAACTTTCCGGTATATTGCATTTAAAAATACAACCTGGTGAAAAACTCACAGAGAGAGCATTATTATTGGCATTTTCAGGATTGTGAAGGGTAATATGAAAAACTGACTTTGATAACACTGGTGTTTATTTATGATGAAGATTGCAAAACCGAATCGGGCGAAAAAGATTATAAAACTCGATATCGCAATACTTGAGTTTTAGTCACCTGATATGCCCATGAGGTGAAACAGGCGGTAGTGATTCAGATCCATCACACATCTTAACAATTCTTTCTCTGTTGCTAAACAGAGCGCTAAATAACCGCAGAGGAGAGACTGCATTTCACCAGATCATTTAATTGGTTTGTATTATATGAAATATGCGCATTCTGTAAAATTGTGGAAGTAGTTTTGATCACAATAACAACTTTTTTTTCGGTTAATTTAATGGTTTGTACACCTTTGAGCTGTAGGGCTATTAGATCGTTCGGTTGAGTGTTCGAGCTTTTAAATCTATAAGTACATGGTCTGGTTTTCTACAGAATAGGGGCATCCGTCTGACTGAAATGTAATCGTGTGTAAATAAGAAAATTTGATTAAAACCTTTTTGACGGGAGTTTACGCATGGTAATGATGACCTCTGAGGAAATACGAAAATGTTTCAAAAGAAATACTTTCAAAGTTATTTTGTCATGTGTAACCTTATTTCACTACTTTATCTTTCATTCATTCAGTCGTCTAGACAGTAGGGTATTTTAAAATATGACAGGTACGTCGGCGAGCGGCCTCAGGAGGGAGAAGGGAAGCTAGTGGTGAGAGAGTTAAATGCCAAAACAAAAATGCTACCGCTTTCGATTCAAGAAAAACATATTAATGGGAGACCTTGATTAATGTAGCCCATCTAGAAACAACGAAAAAGAAATTACTGCAACGACGCAAGGGTAAGTATATATAATATAATTAGTTACAGTTGATTTCAAGTTTAGTACTGTATTCTAATGAATATTTGGTTGATTTGGAGAAACATTGTTTCAGTATCACTGCTACCTAATTTCCGTTAACATAGTTATTTTTATAATGCAGGGTGACCCTGAACACACACGGTAAAAATAGGAAAGTTAAATTTTAAAATGATGTTCGACATATTATATTTGTCAATAAATCAAATGTCTTCTCTCGTTATATACACGTTTTAAATCTTAATTCTTTAAGAAGAAACAATCATTATAGGTTTATTATACTTTATTATTAATTTGCAACAATTATGAGGTAGACCATTATTGTCAGAGACATTTGTTAACATGTGACATGGGTCCTGACAGAGGAGTACCATGAGGAGATTTCTCCCGTGTCTGGTAACCGTCGAGTTTATGCATTGGACCATACACACCAAAATTCCACTGAACATTCAGTTTCGTTATAATTAAGTTACATATCGCAGTCAGTGGAATCCATTCTAAGTTTCACCACAAGTGTTTTGTTGCAACCGAAAAAAAAGTATTAATTTGACATATTTCATTGATACGTATTTGTGTTTAATGTTGTTTGTTAGTGATACACAGCGCGTATTACCAGGCCCGGCTAAATAACACACCTTGTCATATAGGCTTTTTATCCTATTTACCCCGGTCACTCAGGCCTAAATTGCAGCCAAACCAATTCAGCCTGACCTAACCAAAACCTAATTTCCCCAATTTACAGGGATAAAGTAAGAACTAAGGACCTGCCTCATTAATCCATTCATAACTAACCACATCACTCTTTCAAAATCCACCTTAAACAGTCATAAGGTTTTCAACATTACAATATGTTGACCTAGGCAAACATACAGATTTATAACAAGTTGTCCTCGGCCAAAATGGTTGGAATACTTCATGTATGCTCGTCAGCCCATGTTTCCACTTTTCTATAATTTTTAACATATGTAAAATCGATATTAATTTACAAAATTGACGCATTATTTTATTCTGATTTTTTAAATGAATGGTTTACCAAACATGTGCAAGATTAATATAGATCGATGTGAACCACTAACCGTAAAGTCATTGTCATTATTTAAATAAGGCGCGCGAAGAATTAGTACTTCGGTCATTGATCTTTTTAGAATGGACCCGTGTGGAGAACTGGCCGGTAGTATTTTGTATTTTAAAATAGAACCTGATGAAAAACTCACAGAGAGAGCATTTTTATTGGCATTTTCAGGATTGTAATGGGTAATATGATGAACTGACTTTTATAACATTGGTGTTTATTGATGATAAAGATTGCAACACCGAATCGGGCGAAAAGATGATAAAATCAGATACCACAATACTTGATTTTCAGTCACCTGATGAGCCCATGAGGTTAAACCGGCGGTATTGATTCATATCCATCACACATCTTTACATTTCTTTCTCTGTTGCTAACAAAAGAGCTAAGAAACCTCCGAGGAAAGACTGCAATTCAACAGATCATTTAATTGGTTTGCATTGTATGAAATATGCGCATTTTTGCAAAATTCTGGGAGTAGTTTTGATCACAAGAATATTTGTTTCGGTAAATTTAATGGTTTACTCACCTTTGAGCTGCGAGGCTATTAGATCGTCCCGTTGAGAGTCCGAGCATTTAAAGTACATGATCTGGTTACCTACAGAATAGGGGCATCCGTCTCACTGAAGCGTAATTGTATTTAAAAAAGAAAATCTGATTCAAACTTTTTTTACGGGGGGTTAAGCGTGTTAATGATGACTTCTGTGGAAATACGAAAATATTTCCAATACTTTCAAAGTTGTTTTTTTCATGTGTAACGTTATCTACTATTTTAACTTTCATTCATTCAGTCGACAAGACAGTAGCCTCAGGAGGGAAGCTAGTGGTGAAAGGGTTGAATGCAAAAACAAAAATTCTACTTTTGATTTAAGAAAAACATATAAATGGGAGACCTCGATTAATGTAGCCCATCTAGAAACAACGAAAAAGAAATTACTACAACAACGCAAGGGTATGTATCTATAATATAATAAGTTACCGTTGATTTCTAGTTTAAGTATTGTATTCTAATGAATATTTGGTTGATTTGGAGATACAGTGTTTCAGTATCACTGCAACCTAATTTCCTTTAACATAGTTATTTTTATAATACAGGGTGACACTGAACACACACAGTGAAAATAGGAAAGTTAAATTTTAAAACAATGTTTCACATTCCTATATATTAATAAATCAAATGTCTTCTCTCGATATACACACTTTTAAAATCTTAATTCTGTAAGAAGAAACAATCATTATAGGTTTAATATATTCATGAATTCTGTTAAAGAAATTCATACACACGCATATATATATATATATATATATATATAAATATATTCTGTAAAATTCGTATAATGTAAATTTGCTTGGAACCTATTTGAAGTTTTTATGTTAGTTGCATTGATTATTTAGTTAATGTAGTAGCTGTAATAACATATTTAAAATATTACAGTATATATATATAAATA
The DNA here is from genome assembly GCA_026874595.1 of Sipunculus nudus. Classification (NCBI taxonomy): domain Eukaryota; kingdom Metazoa; phylum Annelida; class Sipuncula; order Golfingiida; family Sipunculidae; genus Sipunculus; species Sipunculus nudus. The sequence goes on along the minus strand of CM049322.1, from coordinate 59,265,245 downwards.
TATAAATATATTAACAATATGTTAGGTGCCAAAAATCAGCTGATGATAAAGTTAATGTCTTATCACAATCCGTGAGCGGTTGATGGTTTAAGTTCAATATCCATGGTGGATATTATTGATATATATCCGTATGAAATATTGTTGGTTTCGGTGACCTCATGCTTGTGCTGGTCGATGACCCGTTATTACATAATACAATTAGTTCCCTGACTGCGTACACCCCTCTGGGGCGGACAATCCGCCTTACGGACACTTTTTATGCCGACCGAGCGTTTTTACTTCTTTTAGAACTCCTCTGGGGCGGACACCCCGCTATTCAGGACAACGGACACATTTTGTCCACCCGATGATTAAAATCACCCTTGCTTACAGACACCTAAGTGGCCGCCCGATCGAAGTCGACAGAAACACTTTGAAATTGCAAATATGGCCTGCTTCCGGTACGCCTTATATCACCGAAATGTTCTTATGATTTAGGTAATTACCATGACTATAAGACTGGAGCTAGTTTAAAACAATTTACCTTATTTTTGAGCTGGAACATTTATTTTTGTATCCTTTATCAATAGCAATGGCGAATTTATCAATGACGGAATTCACGGAGTTTCTATTGTGCTGAGATTTCAGTGAAGCTACATATTCATTTTTAATTTGGGGCCACATTATTCAATCATACACCCAGGAGCGAGGATAATGACATCTGTTACACATCCAGACGGTAACAGTCACAGGTCATGACCTCTCGCCTGGGTCGGGGGCTCAGCGATATCAAACAGTCCCCGATCTCAATCATTTGCATCACTGAAATGAGTCCCACCTACCAATCATAAGGCGTATATGATATCATGCATTTATTTATCATATTTGATAAAAAAATCAACAGGAATTTCAACCAATCAGGTTTAATTATGGTTTGCTGCGTAGCTCTGTGTTTTAACTGACATATAGTTGTTCCGGCAAGTATTTTTACTATATGGTGCTCGTTACGTTTTAAACTGAATCTTATACTTTTGGGCAAGACAGGTGTAACCATGATTACAATATTCAACACACATCACTCCCACATTAATTCACTCCGGCTTGGTTCCAATAACCAATTATTCAAAACGGCTCGGTATAGTACCCATTTACTATGGTTAGCGTTTGGTTAAATGCCGAGTACAAAAAAAAATCATATTTATTCATTCCAGGTCTAAGATATTATCCTGGTGCTTAGATGTTGACCACTACATTCAAGGTCATATCACAGAAGACATTTTTTTACATGTTTAAGATCGACAGGTAGTCAAAGTTTTTCTCATATGTTGTATAAACATGTTCGCAAGCTATGACACATGGCTTCATCAGACCTGTTAATTTTGTATGACCGTTACCTTTCTTTTTGGTAATGAATAAGCACTATTTTAAGACAGATCCAATTTCATATAACTGCTAACCTAAGCATATCATGGCATGACAGTCAACTGCTCTTATACGGTATTATTGTAAGATTTCAAATTAACACCAATTTGAGGTGAAGTTACGGTAATCCAATTATTTTTGAAGTAGGTCTGCTAGCATAATTTTGTTACTGCCTTTGGCTTCTATGTTAACATATGTAAATATCACAAACGTTAAAGTATTCCCCTATCTGTCGAACAGGTACAGTTCCAGCCATGTCCCCGACTTAGTTCCTGATATCATATGAGCTGATTTCTGTGTTACAGTGAATGACAGCCATCACGTCTTCTCACCTTCGCATGTAACGTTTCCCTGACAGTGTTGGTCGACTCTGCGCATCGGGTCTTTGCAAATGCAAAAACCAGCTTCATCTAAGATCTGATGATATATTTCAATGTCCTGCATTGTGTGTAATAGTTTACTTAATCGCTGTTGATCTGCTCTATGTCCGGTATGTTCAATGTCACAAATAAGTCATATTTATCAAAATATGTAAGTAATTCTGCTTGCATTCAAAATAGATAAAATATGAAACAAATATGAAAAATAGAGTTCCGATCCATCTACATACATCCTTTTCTTAAAACTGAACTTCGGTGAAATATTCTAATCACTTTTCCTGCTCAAAGCCATTTAGTGTAAGAATACTTTAAAATGTAGTAATTGCGATTTAAATTTCGATTATACGTGGAAGGTTGATTGTGACGCTCATACTTAGGATTTTTACTCCCAAAATAAGTACTAACTATTGTTCATTGTTTCTGCCGTATTTGTATATTTTCTAGTGGCAAGCCCTTCCCTCATCGTTACTCTCATGGACGGCCTTCACAGGCGCCTACTTGCTACATGTTCGTCACCACTCAACTCATGTGGTTGGTCGCAATGAAGAACTGCTAAATGAACGGAGGACACCTGGTCACCATGGAGACAAAAGGCGAGCAAGACCATCTGGTAGGAATCATCAGGCGACTTTATAAGACAACATTCTGGATAGGAGGGAACGACATATCTTCTGTAGGTGTGTGGCATTGAGCGGCCGACCACAGCAGGCTGAAATATACCAACTGGTTTAAGGGTGAACCAAATAACTTTGGAGGGAACGAGGATTGTCTTCACCTGTTCGGCCAATGGAATTTTAAATGGAACAACATACCCTGTGGATACAAGTTTGCTTCCATTTGTGAAAGGGGCATGCTAGAGGCATGACCAGCTACAGTAAAAAAAAAATAGGTCTATTAATTTGCAAAGTATCAATGCAATTACACTCAGCAGTCCACATTTTTATAATGTAAAATAAAAATCTATGCTTTGTACATCTGACATACTGTTACAAAATCCTTATTTTCCCTACAGTCCGATCCTTAAATGTAATCATATGTGCAGTCAGGCCATAGTGTCAGGGATGTTTAACCGGGTGAGATTATTATTTTCATCAAGAACCTTCGAATTAATCGTCCGGATATTTAGCGATATATCTAGCTGATCTATTTATCCATACCGTTTCATTTTTCAACGTTTCCTTAAAGGTGTCTTACAAATTGTATTACACTTTCAATTTCAAAACATAAGGTCGATACAACTAACTTCATCTGCCAGATTAAAATCACCTTAACTGGTATTGCTAAAGGAAAAATTAAAGCTTGAATAAAGATTCAATCTCAGCGGCACCTATTAGTTGTTCTTGTTTTTCTTGAATGTATAGTACAGTGTGTATGTTAGTAACGGGTGCAATCTATATTGACCTTTAAATAATATTTTCCTTTGTTTCCCTACTAACCATTTTAACAAGAAGACAATATGTTTGACATTCAGAAATGTTTCAGGGCAAAATAGAAATACATACATGGGTACGTGGTTAAGGCTTCAAATGATAATGCCGAATTATGGTTTATCATCACGTGTTTGGCAGATAGCAGAACGCGCACCAATACATGCTGGTATATTTTTCATCTACTTCAGTCCATCGTGAGGGTCATTATATATTAATGTTCCGTATTTACTCTAGCACATGGCGTATGTTTTCTCTTCGAAAGAATACCCTTAACCTAGGCACTAAACTTGACTGAAAGAAAGCCATACTGTTTATTTAGCCACCTGATACGTTATAAATTTACACATCTCTCCTTTCTTATTTCTTTACTGTGTGGGAAGGAACAGGAAAGACAAAATGTAGGCATGTTATCCTACTACAAATTTACTCTTATGGTAGCTTAGCAATTGCACATGGTGATTCGATGACACATGAATCAGTGAACTGCAAATAATCTCTTCTAGTGAAAAAAATCAACATGGATACAAATACTCTGGAATCATACAGGGTAGTAATATAAATAAATTTAATTTGTTATCTACATTTCCAGTTTAACATTTAACGGAAACAATACGGTCTATGCCGTACGGAAATCTGTCGAATGTACACCCAAAACATTTATTCGAACCTGTGTTGCCCTCTGTTCCATATTATATGAAAAACTACCAGCTGATCACTCTTACCATAGCAACTGACCTTGCAACTCTGCCTTGTAATATTTTTTTTTATATAACCGCATTTCAATATGCATATAGACATTAATATTGCCAGGATGGTGTTCCACAAGGTAAATATGGGCCATTATTGAATAGACTATTTATATGCATTAATATTGCCAGGATGGTGTTCCACAAGGTAAATATGGGCCATTATTGAATAGACTATTTATATGCTTGAAACTATGTCGTATTTACTTCCGTCAAAGAAGATTACTGGTGTATAGTGTCTGGTTAATAATCATTGGGCATGGAATGTCCAATTTCAACACTGGCTATTACCTGGATTTTCTGAATGCTACACACTTCTGATATCAAACATGCTAGCGTATATATGTTGTCCCCGGTGAGGCCTGATAGATACAAATAACGAACACACTCAAGTGGTAATTTGATAACCTCTTAAGCAACATGTGAAGAACCACATAATTACAGGCAAGTAGTGACATATGATCTCCTTTAAATGCTTATATAAGCTTAATATTGATATTGCACAGGGGTACTCTCATCAGTGAACGTGTTATTTCAAGGAAGTATTGGATGTTCGTGTAGACGCTAGGCGATCGCTTCATGCCATTTGAGATTACATGTCTTATGGTGGGTTAAATTCTTGCAAAACTAATACATTAATCTTAGAAAGCTTTCACAAAATATGTATCGGCACATCATATACTTTCAGAAAATAACAAATAATGGGAGTCACCTCTTTGGATGCTTTTGTCTCTTGTTACAGTTCTTTGCGGATATTATATATAACTCTGGTTTTACTGTAACTTTAATTTTTTTCTATTCGGTATATGCACAATTTACGTAAGTACAGGAATATTAATAATTCTTATGGTTATACGGGCTGCAATTATCGTACGTACTGTGTATATTAAACCATATATACTCCTTCTTAAGCGGTAGCTTGAGTTAAAAAACTAGTAATGTAAAACATTCAGAATTTTACCCGGAGTGCGGGTTTAAATGGATATCTCTGTTGAAGTTTTCTTCGTGGTATGAACGTATGTGCATATTCAACAAAAAGAGTGTATTTCAGTTCAATCAGTGTACCCCTCTGTACAAATAGAAACAGTCGCCTTCCTGTTTATCGACTGTATGCACCCTGACTGTATATTTACGATTTCCCCTCCAGGTATATCTACTGTCAGTACTATGCATCCAATAAGAAAAATTCAAGCAATAAAGTTAGGTTTTTGTATATCCAACCAATAGGTTATATCTAAGTTTGAGCGCCTGCCCCTTCCTGTAAACTTATTTTCTGTATCTTCCAAGAATATCTGTTGGCAGTCCTATTCAACCAACAGGGTAAATGTCAGTTCAAACAATATGGCATATGGAACTTCATCCAATGTACCTCCCTGTATATATACGGCCAGTCCCATCCCTTTAAAATTGAGATCATTGGACAAAGTCTGGTATTGGAGGAACCCAGTGATTTATTACATAAATAAATATCAGATACACTGTGCGCATGTACGTCATTCACAAAATACAGCTATGTTTATTTCTAAAGTGCATTGATATCATGCAATTTATCCTCAGGTAAGGCTAATATTACAGGTGAGTGTATAAATTTTTTAACAAAGAAACACTTGTACAAAAGGTTTGATCATAGTTACCCAGTCATTCGTAGGTTTCTCAAACTACCAGGAAGTCATCCTGGTAGGCGCCCTCACTTTGCCCGCGTCGCTCCATCATTGTGAAATCCAATGGAAATAGGTTGGACTTGCCCTCGCTCCAAAGGGTAATTTGACGTCAAACATACACCGGTTCTTGCCCTCTGCAAACGTCCACTCAAGACCTGTCGCCTCCTGTGACATCGGGTGAATTTGAATCTATTTTATGCTGACTTGAAATCTATTTCAGCCACAAAATAACCATGTTTGGTTAGGTAAAAAGCGATTTGTGTTTTTTAATACTCTGGGGGAATGCGGGTTCAACGATTTACCTGCCGGAAGGCTGCAATCATGTAATAGTCTAAATCCCTCGTGACCTTTTGACACCACACCCAGGGCATACACTTTGGTCGGCGTTTCTCTATGAACGTTTAATGACCCTCGTTTACCTCCGTATGGATAAGCTGTTTGACTGTTGCTTTAACATCAGGCTGTTACGGGGATTTGTGTTTTGGTATATGGACTGCTTTTAACTGATCATCCGGCCTGATAATATGAGATCCGGTTTGAATACCACCCAAGTCAAAGAGCTCGTCCGGGTCACCTGACATTTTTGCTCTCCATTTATCAATTCACAGTTTTGAGGAAATAGTTAACAGGGTTACCTTTAGTCAAGCAGAGTTATTTGGATGATCCATCCTTGAATGCACTCCACGTTAGTCTAGTTCGCTATATGAACATAGCGGCACTGTCCCCTAAAATAACAGCCACGTCTGGAATTGAACAAGCGGCAAATCTCCGATCTAATCGGACCACTGACCTTTTTTGTAGCACCGGTGTTATGGTTTGATATTGTTGCAATTTCTTTTTGAAAAAGACTCGGCTCTTTCGTCCCAGATGCACGCGGAACAGGTGTGGTGCGTCCAGGCCCAATCTAAAGTCAGACTTTAACGGTTCACACACTTTAACCTTGTAAGCCATATAATCTCCCAAATAATTACTTGCTAGCTTTCCTTTGTCCATGAGTGTGCTCATAATCCCAGAGCCCGGTCCTCGACAGAAACATTTGGAATTTTAGGACTTTCTGGAGCTCTGCAAAACAACATTTGAACGCCTTGTTGATCACAAACGACAGACTCTTCATATCAAGGGGGAATAAAGTTTTTTTTTGTCATATGCTGAGGGTTTTGACTGGCACCTCTGAGGAACACATGGGGATCAGCAAGTTTACCCAGGCCTTGCGCGACCGAAGACAATGGTTGCCCAATCTAGGTAGTGGCCAGATAAATGGTACGCCCCTCGTCAGCGGAGTCACCCGAGTTCTGTGCATCGTGGTGTGAGTTCTGTGTGCCTGCTTGTGTGGCCTGGTGTAGGTTTCCTGCTAATCACAATGCTCACGTGCCGCTGATATTTTTTTTACGGAATGAGAACGAGGAAACGAGGTGCCCCATGGTCCCGTCCACTTTCTACTGCCCTCGCCCCTATATCTGCTTTCAGTCCACTCCATGTAACAATAGGTTACTTAAATATTAATCGCGTTAGGCACGCAGACATTCAACCAATATGGTCGATTGTATATTCGCTCCTATATTCACTCACAGAGCACTAGTAATTCCAGCCAATGTGTGCGCCCTTTATATTTACTATCAGGCCTAATCAACAAATATGGTACATGTATATTCAACCAATATGGTACTTTGTATAATCAACCAATTCAATCAAACCAGCAGAGCACATGTTAGTGTTCAGAACCAAATCCAAAGGGATTCTGGGTTTGACCCCCCTCTGTTCCTAAATCCTGGACCCGCCCGTGCATATCGTGTTAAAATATAAAATTTATCTTTATTATTTTTATTTCATAATAAGTTCTGAAAAATCTTTATACCTTATACCTTTATATATATATATAGCATACTGCCAAAAGGATGATTCTTGCTGATGTAAATTTGCCAGAGCTCAATACGTCCTTACGCCACACTGAATGAAGGCATTGCCGGAACCCAAATACACGCTGGAAATTCAAACGTGCACGGATTGCACGGACTTTGCGGGGTGTTTTCTTTTAAATTGAAATCCCGAAGAGTGTTCGGCGTGCGTTATTTTATCAGTTTGGCAAACTTGATAATGCTGATTAGATATTAATAAAGTCGAATACAAAGATCAGCCAATAAAATTATGATGTTAAAATAAAATTGAATTAGCATAAAATAAAGTAGAAGAGATACATCTCATCGATGAAGTTGCTTCGATACATTTGGCAAAATATAAAATCGTCTGTAATATTGGTCCCTTTCACATTTTGACGCTAGCTTTACCATGAATATTTTTATCGTGCTGAGCAAGTAGAAAGTTTTTTTTAGTTTAGACGTTGACCATACGATTTCAACTGAAGTGAATTAGTAATCTACGGTTCAGTAAAATACATATTATTCTTGGAATAGGGTTACTCCGAGCAACACTTGTTAAACATGGTGATGCCATTATACAGTTCCGGATAAAGCTGATGCCTCGATACCATAGTTTTGAAACAACATTCATTCCTCGTTTCAATCAATTTTCCTTGTGTACTATAAAACACAGCATATTGATGAGAGAACACACTATCGCTTCGTGCTGCCCAGCCTGGAGTTGCTGCTTACTTTCTGAAAATCCTTACCAAGATATATTTTATCTATAATAAAGAAATTTACAATGTTTTAGTGCAATAATGTTCTACGTACATCTTGGTTCCTTTTAGCTACATATCCGACATTTTTTATAGTTGTACTCTTTATATTCATTTTAAAACGGACTTCTATATGTAAAATCATGTTGCATTATCCTTTCAAAACTATTTGTGATAGGATTTTATTGCAGTGTGTATCGCTTGACATGTCCAGATAATGCGCGATCGCATGAGCGCTCGATAGCTACACCGAGTGAGTATATCCGATCTGCAGGACTGAATTGTTCAGTACCACATGGTAAAAGTAGAAAATACCTGAGAAAATAAAATTCTTATCTATCATATAAATAATTAAATCATTCGATCGATATTTGCCTAGGGTTTGGATATTTGTCAACTCAGTATAACGCTTGGCCTAGAAACCTAGGGGCCTGTTCCATTTGCTAAACTGTCGCTACTGGGTAAATCAGGCACTGGCATTATACTGAAAGAGTAATCTTCAATGCGTGCTTGTAAAGCAAAACCTTTGACAAAAATCATTACCTTGATTATATATATGCTCTGAAAACTGAGGTAATTTTCCTTAATAACATACAAATTCGAAGGTTACAAATTACAAATTTACAAAGTATATCTATTAGAATGTTCATTTAATGGGGTCTGCTCCTGGTCTGTTCTTGCAAAAGGTTTCACATCCATCGTCAACGTGAGATTGATGGGGAAAACTTTAGTAGGTCGAACTATGAACACTTTACAAGCTAACGCTGTCAACCTAAAGTAATCAATGTGTACATGTTCGAAATGTATGAATTAACATTTAAAAAAGAATAGTCATTTCAAACAAATAAATGTAAATTGTATCATTAATAGCTTTAAAAAGTACCACATACACGGGCGATTATTGCTGAAAAATGCAACCTTTTTGCATAGAAGTTTTCCAGTGACCCTATATGAGTTCAGCACTTTTTGTTTATTTATATAATTTCAGGAGGTAGATACTTTACATCGAAATGCATACAATGCATTAAGTCTTATGTGCCAAATTTTTAATTCCTATCTTAAGAAATTGATACATTTGTTCAACTGTTTCCTCCAAGCTGCTTTAGTTCTTACATCAGGACAACAATTTTTAATCACAGGATAGCTATATGACCCCAGGCATATACATACATTCATAAATTTGAGAAATCTTATAGAATTGAAGCAGAAACTTAAAAATAAAATTGCCTCAATGCGCCTTAATTTTACTTATTTTTCCACCTCTTCATCTAATTTGACATCAAACTACCTAAGATATCCCTTTTTGTTCCCTAAGCTGTATCTAATTTACTGACTATGAACTAATAATAAAGATTACAAAATGAATCTATGGGAATATTTGCTTCTTGCCTATCTGTATCTCTTAAAAGACAGGTATCAAGTAAAGTTTTATCTAACATTATATACACATGCTGAATACTTTAGTTAGCGACATATTTTAGTGAGTATAGATGTTCCCCCCATGTTGAGGCCCATTATTAAGGATTTACTTTGGTGAGGTTCTTTTAGATCTTTAATCTTTAAAAAAATATCCACTAACTATAAGTCATCTGAGCTTTGAAGTTTGCTCCTTGTCTTTTGTCCGTCTGTTTGTTCATCCGGTTGTCCGACCGACAAGCCCGATTGCAGATGGCACCACCAGTCTTGGGTACCAGAAGGAGGTACCCAAGATCTACGGGCTTGCATTATGTCAGGCCACTACGCGAAACCACTCCTGGGAAGAGGGCATCAGTGTGTTCTACAAAAAACCTGGTCTCCAAAGATCCTTTCAAGATTGACGGACATGCCAGACCAATAGAATCTACCACTACAGAATTATAAGCAAGTTTCACCCAAAGCAAAACGCACAGATGAACGCCAAGCAAAATTGATTATAGGTGGCGGAAAAAGTCTCAAGTAGGGGACGGAAATACTCAAGATCTAATAACATGCTCGATTTGAGGTCAATACATTGGACCACACAAGAGAATATGTCGATCGGAATTTGACTAATGAATACATTGCCACCACTTTACATAAAACACGTATCAGTTAACTTTTATGCAAGTGCCATCCGACGATGATTTAGCCGAAAGTTACTTTTTGTAGTAAATAATTAAAAGTTTAACTAGCCAAAATTTCATCATGCGTCTTTGCTAAAGCATGGGTGGGACCATTCGGTAGCATCAGCAGGTGCAGAAAACAGTATTTAGTTTAAGCAGTCATTAACAACGTACGCAATACAGAAGTGCAAACATATAGGGTACCCGTGAATTAATGTTTTACAGGTACGCGATAACATCGCGTCTTATGGATAGAGGAACTATGCCCTCTATAACCAATAATTAACAGCTTCTTCAAGTGATTAACCTTTAATACACATAAAAGGAAATCATTGCTCCCGTCTTAAAAGGCTCAGAAGGGTTTTTTATTGGAAACGACAGTTCAAAAAAAAAAAAAAAAAACTCAAATTCGTCACTTGTGCTGTTAGAATACAATTGTAAGAAATTTTAGTCGTCTTAAATCATTTTTAGGTAATTAGGAGGATTTTCTTCGAAACAGATGTTGATAAGTTGTAGTGAACAACTATATCTTAAAGCGAGTCGATTCTGAAGATACTTAACCGTCAAAGACTTACACTTTCAAAGACGCTCCCTCCTTTGCTGCTCAACTGAATACTTTTTTTATTAAAAAAATCGATATGTCAGACTAAAAAAGATCCACTGCAGACTAGGGTCTTGAGTGAACAGTCTACGATAGACTCATATTTTTCTGCGCGTAACGCAATTTATAAAATTTCATAATACCTTGATCAACGTTATACCATACCGTACTTATGGTTAATTTCATGGTAAATCAACAAATGAACTTTTATGCTCAAGTGTTTACAGTTCTATAAACGTTATTAACAATCTAACATGGAATATTATTTGTTTAAATACTGTGTTATGATCCTCCGGCTATAGGACCAGACCAATTATATATTTTAGTCACATCACGGACCTACTTAAAACAAATACATACATAGAATTGCGATATGTATCGTGTCTATTCAGTTATTAACTGAAAGCAAATGTTACCAAATAAAATGATTATTTTCGCCAGTTTCTACCACTGATCTCATTGTGCTACCTGACACGTTAATTTGCCGAAATAATAAAAAATATGTCCAATCATGTTTATTTATATTAACTGCTACTCATTAACATTTGAAAAAGATTATTTTTTTTATATCGGCCTGTTGACATGATGCCTTGGCAAGTAAACATTGTTAGGGTAAACACAGTCGAGCGATGAGCAAGATAAAACATACGGTTTTCACATAATGGACGTTAGGAGGGTCATGAAGCCAAAATTCTAAATCATATCCTGATCCTCAAAACATTAAAACAATTCCATATTGGTTCTGTAACCATCAGTACTCCTTTCGCAACTGTACTTCTGTGGTATTTTTAAGTCCTACCTCTGCGATATAAAGGAGCTTCTGTATGTAATCAAGACTCCTTAACCCGTGTAACTTTGGTAATCAACAGCCAGATTTATACACAGTTTTGACTTTGTATTATGCTAGTGAACTGTAACGAAAAAGGGTGACTTCGAAAAAAAAACAACACTCCAGATGATGGGGTCAAAACATGAACTAAAGGCATTTTGCTATTTTGAGAGCGGCTAGGAGCATGCGCATTGAAAAAGCTTTATGATAATCTTGTGAACGATCCGCTTAAAGGATCTCTTGAGTTTTTGCAATGACCACCTTGGTGTTGCTCAAATTAAATAAAACTATAAAAAAGTCAGTCCCCATTTTTTTTTAATGTTGGTTAGGAGTCAGGTCGTCTTAAATAAAACATAAATCAGTGAGACGACCTCATTTAAATCCATTTATATGATGGTAAACGTTTCTGCAGTTTGCGTTACAAGAAAACATTGAAATTATAATAAAATATTGAAATATTCATCAAAGGACAGGAATCTCAAGTAAAAACAATTCTATAAACATAAACTATTAAGGTCAGTTGCCATCTTGTAATGGCCATTTTAAGAAAATCACCACTTTCTTGGTTTGTCGCAGCCATATTTAATCGCATATGATTCTTCATAACAATAATGGATATCCACCAGCTCCCACTGCTTTAACAGAAGCTCACGATATGACTTGTAAAACTGCATCCTGATCTTATACAAGGCCCCATCAGACAGATGCTTTGCCGAAACGTCAGGGCATTTTGCTATCTTGAGAGCTGCTAGGCGCATGCGCATTAAAAAGTCTTCGTGGTCAAAGAAATTATTCAAACTGTCCCAACCACCCGCTTTAAGAACGTCTTGAGTTTTTGCCATGAAACAGTTTTTGACGGTGTCCATGACATAGCAACGCGGAAAGCATGGGACAGTTTCAAAAGCCAGCCCGGTGTGAATTTCAACCAATGGTTTACTATCGTTCTCTCTTTCCAACACGCGCAAAATCCCCTCAAAACGATTTTTATCAATATTTGTCGCCGCAATGCTCAAGTCTGTATTTTCCAATACATTCAACAGCTGAGAAAAATCGGTGTCCTTTGTTATAACAAAGTCGTCATCGGTTAAAAAGAAATATGGCGTCTTTACTAGACGAAGCGCTATGTTCCGGCCATATGATACACCCGTCCGTGTTTGAACATATGTGATGTCATCAATGTTCTGATTACCAAGCCAGGTAACCCAGGCTTTCTCAGGCTTCTTGTCCGTTACATACAGGTCATCCACGACCACAATTTTTATCGTAGGGTAATATTGCTGAACACTCTTTATCTGTCGCATTACAAGGTTTAGTCTGTGCCTCGTTCTGATGATTAATGTCACACAGAAAGTGACGTCATGACATACATTTTCCGGCTGGACGGGCGTTACCACTACGGGCAGTCTTCCTTCATTCAGCTGACACGCGGCATGGGAACATTTGGGGACGCTGGTGTTCCAATAACCGACAATATTAAAGGCTTTCTTACTATGAGGCTCATGGTTTGACTTTACAGGACAAGACCGTGTTTTCTTTGGGGCACCATCTGTTTGAGACCAATTGAAGTGACTCATCAGCATTGCCAGGACTTTGGCCAAGACCTAAAAAGATAATGGTGTATACATGTAATGTATTTGTTAGACAACTATTTGAAACTCTTTAACATTCTAATTAAAATTAACTAAATAAAACAAAGTAAGTACATAGTAGATGCCAATATAGTGTTCGGCAAAAATGCTGTTTCCCGAATACTGACGAACTCGTCCCATCCTTACACTTCAGTATGTTAAAAATGTTCACCTCATTGATACTGACACTAGATCTATCATAATCTGTTACTAAGAATCCTAAATTCAACTATTTTGTATGGTTTAATCATTTACTAGTATTACCATCATTGCGCACTATATTATGCTCAATTTATAAAAAATAATCCTTTCCTTTGAGAGACATTACGTCTCCTTCCGATGTTCGAACATATTCCTAAAAAATATCATCATCATTAACATTTGCAAAGTAACATTTATAAAATAAACTCCAAATTCATTAGTTAAAGCTTACCTTTATTTTCTTCATATTTAAAAATACATATATCCGACCAGAATTTTACGTAAGATGTGTTTGTCAATTACCTGCAATGAAAAGGAAGGGCGAGATAAGGTATAATTTACCAGTGGAGAAAACATCTCTATTTTCAGTTAAATCACGAAATACAGAGCAATTTTCAGATTTATTTCACTTCCATTATGCCTCTAACAAATTTTCGAGTCGGCATGTAGACTAAAATATGGAGCATTTTGTCATTAATACTAAAACAAAAGCTTTTCTGTTACAAGTCGAGATTTCCAAATATTTGACGGTAAGTTTGTTTGCTTCTGTAATTCTTTATGGAAAAATGCAAAACAGGTTTTGCGGTAGTTTATTTCATAATTGTTTCGAAAACAACCTTTTAATTGTGTGTTATACGGTCTACATTGATGCAGCATCGGACAGATTCATGACGATCATGTTGTTAATGCTGTGTTATCGAAGCCTGAATCTGAAACATATTCTGACCGAAACGCCGACAGCCAAAATTGCAAATGTTATGTCTTTCCGACAAACCTCCCTTCACATTAATAAAAGGAAGTTGTCAGTGACTTTATGTTTAAAGGTCCGATAGAATAGTGCTTAAATTTTATTACTGTCAATTCTCGTTCAGAAATCATTGACAAAAAACATATAAACATAAAAGAAATTATCAGATAAAGTATATAATATAAAGGGGGGGGGGGTGTTAAGGAGGTGTTTTAACATCCATCCAGACATTGTATGTGTTGAAAATGTATGAAGAATCTTTTGCCATTATTTATCAGGCCCCACCTGTTGTAAATACCTGGATATAAACAAAAGGAACAGCATGAGCAAGGTGGGCTCGGTGCTTTCTGGCGTATTTTATAAAGAATTCTGTTAATTTTAAATATCCGAGGTAAATTAGGGGTAGGCTCGTTTGAGGACCATCGGGGTTGATTTTCTATATAAACAAGTACCGGCAGGCGTAATATCCTGGTTTAAAGCTCATAATACGGTTTTGGATTCTTAAAGCTGATTGAATTAATTACAAGCCAATATCTGCAAAGATACGGATTCTAACGCCTGTGATTAAACAGATGGGCAGGAGAGTTTGAATACACATCCAACTTACTGTTTCGGTCACGTGGAATAAAGAGCAGACAAAAGAAAGCAGTCGTTTATGGTGTTTTCTTTTTCTCCTCAATCTCCTCCAGTTTCTTCGATACTTGCATATAGAGTTTTTGCTTGGCGCCGTTTAATTCCTTGTCACTCAAAGGATACGTTTTCAAGAGCTGACGTGTTGCAGATTTATTTGCTGTTACAGCCTGTCGGTCAGTGACATTGACTTCCGGTTTTCGTAATCCATAATTAGTCACAATCAGAAATACACTAAGGAACCCCGTGGTGATGCAAAAAATCAGGATGAATCGTGACGAAACAGACATAATCAACACAGGAAAAGTCCTGACGTCGATTGTCTAATTTTCTACATTGGAGTCTACACCCAAGCACGCAATCCAAGCCAATGTTACCTTTCGATGTTACCAACGGGATGATCTGAAATATAAATAGAAATACCGACTTTTTCACTAGAGTAAAACTGAGTTGGCGCGTTCTTTACTTCTCTGTCTGAAGGAGAGACTATTTTGAAACAAATTATTGACTTGGAAAATTTTACTCAATGGACTTAAGAGAAAGTTATTTAATAGATTTATCAAACAGAATCACATTGAAAAACATAAATTTGGCATGGCTATACCATGTGTTGTAGTGTATAATGTAAATTAGGTTAAGTAAATTTAAAAGTAAAGAAAATATTCCACTCTCTATGAAGATGTTTTCAAAAAGGTAGAAAGTTAAATTTTTAAATTAATTTTCTACATACATCATTGTTGTGTTTTGACAGCAATACATTTTGTCGCAATTTTTTTTTGACAACGTGAAATATATGGCAAATATATATAAATAACTGTATGAGGGGATTTTTTTTTAAAGTAGTGCATGTGACAAATAATAATAATTTTATTCCCCTCTCGTTAGATTTTATCTATTGCTTTAAGAGTTGCTATATCCTAGACACTTATCGCAGAAATTTTATCACATAGGCGGACCAGGGGGCACGTACCCGTATAATTTTCGACTTTTGACTGCTTTGAATACCTTTTAGAACCCTTTTAATTAAATATTTATAAAAATTCTGCATGGAGAACATATCTTCGGCAAGATTTAAGACTTACTGAAAGGGACCTGCAGCCTCTTTTACTGGTATTCGTTTATATAAGACCATCAGATAATCAGTCACATTTCGCCCAAATATATCAAAAATAAATCTGAGGGAGC
Source organism: Sipunculus nudus (assembly GCA_026874595.1). NCBI lineage: Eukaryota > Metazoa > Annelida > Sipuncula > Golfingiida > Sipunculidae > Sipunculus > Sipunculus nudus. The sequence continues at coordinate 59,249,089 of CM049322.1, read as the reverse complement.
ACAAATGTATCACTAATCTATTCTATTTAAATTCTATTAATAATCAAAGGAAAGCATTCTGTCTCAATAGTTGCAACTTGAAAAAAAAATCAATCCAGTCATTGAAAGTTAATCATCTATTAGAGGGCTATGGAAAGTCAAAAGTAAAAATAAGAAAAACCTGAAAATGGATAGGAATGACAGGGCACCTATACCTAAAGCCATATAAAGATATATGGTATCTATACTGTTTGCATTAGCTGTGATGGCCATAAACAAATATCAAAGGATGTTGAGTAATTTATCATGCCGAGAAATACAAAATTAATACAGGTCTATAATTAGAAAAACAATAACGGAGCGCATACCTCGGCCGAAGCATACGCCCGCATCCAGTTCAACCTTTAAACTGAATGCCGACTTTCATTGAATTTTATGATATATATATATATATATATATATATATATATATATATATATATATATATATATATACACATATATACATATATATATATATATATATATATATATATATATATAGAAGGGGTTGTATATCACTCCAAGTTTTGACAATTGGGATGATAAATGTAAATCTTGGCGGGATGCGTTACTTGCCCGTTAATCACCCTCCAGATTTGTTAGTATTTACGGGTCACCCAAGTTGCCCATACAAGATAAACTGGCTACCCATATTTAAATATAATCATATGTTTCGTTGTCAGTTCTATGCTGCCTTGCCTTGTATCAATAAAACTAACACCATATATATATATGTTGCAGTAAGCATTTCGGTAGAAATTTCAAGTTTCTTGGTTGATTTTCTTTCATGAAAAGTGTGTTATATCATCTACACTCCTATCGTCACTATTAAAGGGAGATTTACAACTTCTGATACAACTTAAAGGCAGATGTAAAATTGTCATTTCCAATTTTATGTCAGGTCTGAAACTTCCTAGTTTAAATGTAAGGGGCTTAAATATTCAGCTTAAACGTAGGTCTGTCTTCAGATGGGCAAAAAAAAAGAAAATTGTAATATTTTACTCTTACAAGAAACTCACAGTTGTTGTGAAACAGAACTGATTTGGAGAAATGAATGGTATGAAACTGTATTTTATTCGCATGGAACAACAAATAGTAGAGGTGTTGCAGTATTGTTTAGACACAATTTGAATGTAGACAGCTCAAAAGTATTGTGTAATTAAGGGAAGGGAGACCCTTAGATATTGAATTGTTCATGGATCAAGTCCGGTATATATTAGTAAATGTAATGCTCCCAGTATTGCAAAAAGACCTGGTTACCTTCTTCACAAAGTTAAAATATATTCTACAGGATTACGTTACATTTGGAGATAGAATCTTGGTTGGAGGAGATTTTAATATTGCTTTATGTAAAATTCTGGACAGAGAAGTGGGACAACCTTTTTCGAAACATGGGGAATATGGTGAAAGAAATTGTCAATGACCTTAATCTGCCCGATATTTGGCGAATTAAAAATCCTTTTAAAAGAGAATACACTTGGAGAACTAAAGTGAAAAGATAGCTTCAAGGTTTGATTTTTGGCTTATTTTAGAACATTTGCAGGATTTTACAAAGGAAACAAATATATTGCCATATGTAAAGTCAGACAAATCTGGTATTAAATTACAAATTAGTTTAGAAGTATTATAGAACAATTATAAGGGGGTTGGGATTTGGAAACTAAACGTAGGGTTATTAGAAAAAAAATTATAAGATAATGAAGGAGATAGTATCAGCCAAATCTAAGAGTTTAGAAGAATATTAAAATGTGTATGATCAGAGGATTTAATGGGAAGCAATGAAATACAAAATAAGACATATTTTATTCATAAATGTAAGGAAAATTAACAATTTGCAAGTAAAAGGGAAGGAGATTTACAAAGCAAGTTAAAGATCTACAGATTAAAATCATTGATGCAGATAGTAATGATAAAAGAAGATTACATTAGGGAAATTCAGACAGTTAAACAAGAACTGGAGGAAATAGACAATTATAAAACCCACGGTCTAACATCAAGGGCAAAAGTCAGGTGGTTTGAGAAGGTAGGGAAATGTTCAAAGTATTTTTAAATTTTTTTTCGAAAATTAAACAAGGACATAGGAGAGCTTACATCAGATCCTAAGGAGATTCTAAAGCTTGAACAAGAATTTTATACAAAATTATATTCATCGAATCTCTCTACGTCGGCAGACCAAATTTAACAGTATTAGTCTGATATTGATAATCCAATTCTTTCAAAAGAAGATAATGATTTTCTTTGTAAACCACTAACAAATGAAGAATGTCACCAAACAATAAATTCAATTCATAATGGCAAGAGTCTGGGTAATGATGGGCTACCAATAGAATTTTATAAAAAAAAAAACTTTGGCCTAATTTTGGTCCTTTACTACTTGATTCTTTTAATAAGTCACTTGCGAATGGAACATTATCCTCATCACAAAGACAAGCTGTCATTACTCTTCTGGATAAAAAGAAAGAACCTACGTTGTTGAAAAACTGGAGGCCAATTTCTTTTTTAAACACAGATTATAAAATAATATCAAAAACCTTAGCTAGAAGATTAACAAACTCAATGCAAAAACTTATTCATCATAATCAAATTAGATATGTAAAAGACAGATATATTGTAGACAAAATTAGATTTATAAATGACTTACTGGATTATACAAAAGAATAATTATCTCAGTGGATATGGAAAAAGCTTTTGATTCCTTAGAATGGGAGTTTTTGTTTGCAGTGCTTAAGAAATTCCATTTTGACAATAAATTTGAATAATGGAACAAATTCTTATATACAGATATTAGCAGCTGTATAGAGAAACCTCTACATATTTTGAATTGGAAAGAGGTGCCAGACAGGGTGATCCTCTGTCCCCTTCAATATTTATATTAATTATGGAAATACTGTTCACTAAAATAAGAGCAGATCCACAAATAATCGACTTCCAATTGGGACGGGAAAAATAAAATTACTACAATATGCAGACGACACAATAGCCACAGTATCTGATATAAAATCTGGCAAGATATTATAAGGGAGAGTTGAAGAGTTTGGGAGGTACAGTGGCCTTAAGATAAATAGAGAGAAATCAGAAGGCTAGGAAAGACTTGATCCAATACAGCAAAGCAATTAGGTATAAGTTGGCCAGATAAGCCCATTATACTCCTTGGGGTATATATATAAAGAAGCATGCGATACCCTTATTATAGAATTAAAGATAAATAAAAAGAACAAGACATTAAAACTCTGGCGTCAAAAAAATTTAACACTCTAAGGAAAAGTTCAAATTGTTAAAAGTTTTGTTATATCAAAATTTCTATACATATTTTCAAATTGTTGTATCTCAGCTGAATTAAAGAAAATAATCAATAAATTATATTTACCTTTTGATGGAATGATGAAAGGGAAAGAATAAAGAGATCAGTGCTGACAAAAGATCTAAGTAAAGGAGGCATGAAAGCACCACACTTAGAATTAATGGTTCTAGCTTCAAGAGTTCAGTGGATTCAGAGATATCTAAGGAGTGAACGTGGACAATAGATACAGTTATGGAATTACAATTTAAAAATAGTCTGCAGTAATGTTCGCATTTTATTTGATTGTAACTATGACCCAAAATTTTTAAATTAAGATATGTTAGGGGATTTTTACAGGAATATCATATAGAGTTGGTATCTTTTAAAATAGATTAATTTTTACATATAGGCATAAAAGAACAGTATATAGGGCATAATCAACATTTTGTATGGAATGGAGAAACTATTTTTTTGCCAAGCTTTAATAAAATTGACATTAAGTGAATACAGAATCTGTTTGATAAATGGAACCATATCATCTCATTTGAATATTGGAAGTCAAAAGGACTTAAAGGGGCTCATTTCCTTCAGGGGTACACATTAGTAGTTCAGGTAATGAAATTACAACTCAATAGAGAAAGTGATACTTTAAGTACTGAAACTGAATGGAATGACAACAAAGAATGTGAAGTAAGTTCCTAAAATGAATCATATGTAATGTGTCATAACCGAATGATACCACTAAGCAAAATGTCATCAAAACAGATATATACTATTATAAAGCAAAATTTGTGCCCTTGTCCACAGGTGAAACCAAAAGTGTCCAAATATGTATCAATTATACCAGAAAATTGTTCTTGGGTTTATCATCTGCCACATAAAGTTTTGCATGATGCGAAGTCTTATTTCCAATATAAGTTTTTACAAGATATTTTTTGTGAATAATTATTGGTTAAAAAAATGGAAAATTCAATATTTTGATTATTGCACATTCTGTAATACAGATTGAGAAACATTAATGCACCTTTTCTGGGAGTGCAGTATGACAAATTAGTTTTGGAATGATCTTGAAATATGGTGTCAGAGGCAAAATATAAACTTAACAGTTCAGAACTGAAATATTTTATGGTAACAAAGAGGAAAATGATTTAATTAATATTATATGAATTTTAGGTAAAAGATATATTGAGCCGTGTAGGAAGACAAAACAATAGCTCAATGTTGAAGCATGTATACAGTTAATATCGGAATATGCAAGACTTGAGTATTTTATAGCCAAGAAAAATTATACAACTGACTTATCTAAAAAAGAGATGGGCAGAATATTTAGTTAAAAATCCATTACTTATTCAGTTATTTGAATTCACAAGTATGTGTGTATCCATGTAGCGGTAGGTATGTCTTTGCATAACGTAGTCAAACTTTTGATTATGGGGGTTGTCGTGTGGCCGGCTCAAATATTTATATTTCTTAAAAATGTGGATATGAACTAGAAAGTCCAAACATATAGTCGTTTAAAATATGTTAGTATCTAAATGGTCTAAATGCGCATCTACGTTTACCTTGCAAAATATAATTTAAATGTGAACCTCGTGATAAGGCGCACGTCAAACTTTAATTTTTTCCCTTCTTCTATGGTCTAGGCAGCGCCTCGGACACAAGTCGTAAGTTCTCGTTTTAGCCGGGGACCGATGCTATCTTAATCACAGACTTTTGAATATTATTCCTATCAGCATAAAAATCAGCTTAAGATGAGAGTGGGTTTTATTATCTCAGCTGACTATAAGTCATTTTTCCGTTTTGCACTGTTGATTTATTTTTACCAGCATGTAAACATAAAGATGTATTCTTTTATGATCTGAAAGGTGGTAGCTTTTACTCAAGATTTGGAAGGCCATAACATAAATAAATGTATTTATTACATTTATTTCTGTCAGCTAAATGAAAGTCAACAAGATCAATGTTATACTTTTCTATGTTTAATACATTCTTTTTAGACTAACCCTTCATTTTTTATTTTGTATTGTATCACATGGATTACAATCATTTAATCATGTATCAACTAAGTGGTGTATTGCCATAAAGTGAGAATGGTCATGTTGTGAGGAAGTCCTTGCTTCAGGAGAGTAAAAACTGTTTTGTTTTTAACATATATCAAATTGTATATAAATTTCACAATTAAAGTGTAGTTTACAAACTATATTAATTAGCATAATATCATGATATTGTGTCTTCCTCATCCAACCAACAGTGTATATACCTGATTTAAAAAGGTATTTTTTTCATTTTTCTATTTTATCTAATAAAATTAGCATGTACATCAAACTGGAAACTTCAATGTACATTTTTGTGATCTAGGTAATAATCTGATAGGACACTTTGTGGTATTATGGTTTTTTTGTGATTTAATCTTAAAAAAATATTTTCTTTTAAATTCAGTTTAAACATTTTATAATAATAATTTCGAAATATAAAAAAATAGAATGTATGTGTATGCATACCCGGACACAGCTTAATCCAAACTAAAGGTTGAACAATATAAGAGAAGAACTTAATCACGGCAGGATTTTAGTATATATGCTGAAATACTATTTCATTTATGACACACCACATCAGTAGTTCAATACCAAATCGAGGCCGAGGGCCCTCCCCGTGTTCATTCTATCAGTTTTTACTTTCTTATTGATAAGTTATCAAATGTCTATCCGAAATTATGATTAAGGTGTAATTGATTATTTTTAACATTATCTGTATCTTTCACTAGATAAATATAATGAATATTATGATTATGGTGGACTTTCATTGACTATCACCATAGGTGTAGTTCAGAGTAAACTTTTATTAATTTTAAGATATTACTACATGCTCTAGATGGACTTTCTTAAAAAAAAGATTTTGGCTTCATCGTCTTTGCATAACTGCAGATTGCTTTCCTGTTCTTTTAATAATTTCAACACATTTTCTTATCATGGAAATTATCATTGAAATATTTAATATAATTTTAGCGATAATACATCTGTGTCGAGTACCAGAATGGTTATAATTGGCGATGGCAACCTGGAAGGATGTGTCCTTTTCAAAATATGTATTTTGTATTTATGCTACATATATGTGTAAACATAACAAGCAATATATACCATGACTGTCTTCACGTTAATGATTCATTGCAGTATTAAGTGTTAGCATCAGATCTGTCCTAGCCCTCGAGCCTTCGTTATTTATTACCGCCTATGACAATTTGATACTCATCAATATAGGTTAATATTAACTAATGCGTCGTTTTCGGTTAATCGTGTATAGAACAATCACGGTGATTAAATACATAAGGCATATCATTTTTTTGTATTTTGCTCAGACTGCAGATTAATTTAAGTAAAAAGGGCTCTGTGAATACTTTATAACAACTATTTAAATGTCTATTTAGTAAATACGTATCGTCCATGCTAATTATAGCAAGCGAATAACATCTAAAAATGTTTATTTCTACTAATTAGAATATAATTTATACATTATAATTCATAAAACCGACAAAATTGCGAATAGAAGATTTTCATGTTATCATGTTAATGTTTATACAATGTACATTTTAGTATATTCCACTACTATAATTTTTATCATCTGTACTTGATTTATTTACCTAGACAGTTAAAACGTTTACACTTTCTAATTGCTAATATACACACATATATTTGACGTCTTTGTCTGTATATTGTTTTATAATGCTATATTATCGATTAATGTTTGAACTGTAACGACCCGTCACTGGTTATAGAGAAACGTATGTTATCTAAAAGTTCAAACCTCTTGACAGAGCAGGTCGTTGTCATAGAAACGTGACCCTGATTCATTACCTGACATACATGAGGACTGAGGCGTCAAAAACTTTACCAACACATTTAGTCGGTACTTAGATGTACTTGTATGGATTAAATACCAGACGTATCTTCTTTTAGAAGAAATGTTTCGTCATTTCCTCTGTATTATGTTTATGTACATGTTATAGAGGTTTGATGATTTTTATAAACACAGAAATATCTTGAATATTTATAATGTAGGAACGTATTTATAAATTACAAATCGACATTATATTACAACAGTAATTAGTGATGTATTAAAGGCATAGATGCTTTCCCTACTAAGTCCTTCAACTATTCTTATAACTTCAAATTCCTTTAGGAATATCACATATTCTAAATTAACGAGTAGGTAAAAAGATCACACAGGAAAGAATTAAAATAAGAAAAGACAGAACCCTTAACATGGTAAATACTCTTTGCATAGAAATAAATATATTCAATATTTTAAATCCTTAATCCTTACGTTTCAAGAATGGATAAAATATATGAAGCTCATACTTCTGCTAACATTTATATCTACTTCCAGTTCCCCCTTTAAATTCAATTAACAAAAATGTCACTCTGCCACATTATTACGGAGAAAATCATTTGAAACTTAAGCTGATAGCGAAGTTTGACATAACTTGAAGCCAAAGTCATTTACCTATCTCCGAAAAAACATTGATGAAACCAATCGGTACATTTGGATATGTTGTGTTGTTTTGATCAAATTACAGAGGAACTAAGATGTAACAGAAGGGTTGTTTTAAGCTTCGGTCCGTCTAGCACCCTCGAGTTGACTAACTCGTTTAGGTACCCTTTAAATACATGTGAATACAGTTTAATGGTGAATCGGTTTTGTGTCTCAATTATCTCGGTCTTTCAAGATTAATATCATATTGTATAGTAGGCATGAAAGTACATGAAGCCAACCAGGATGCTATATCTAGCATTCTGGAGTTTCTATGCCTGCTTTTCACATAGTTTCCGTGGAACAAAGAACTCGTAAAACTAATTTAAACAACTTGAACAGATCGACATATTACACACCAGCTCATTTTTATTGTTTCATAGATGCTTTATATACTGGCAAATACAACTGGCCAGTTCTGCCCATCCATGTAAAGCTGAGTAAAGAATTTCATTGCTTTATTGTGGAACATGTATAACAGGTCTTTACCATTATTTTGAGGGCTATAGACTAGAACAGAATAGCCTTCAAGATAGGTATATTATCTTAAGCTTTCATTCAGTTAAACAATCATGTGGAAAATTGTAAAGTTAATCCGAACCTGTGTATTTGACAAAAAAAACCCACAGACGCCTTTACATCGATAAAGTGTTCTGTAGAGCCCTCTGGTGAATATTGCATGGGACCGGATTCCCATGTGCCACGTATCACAAACTTATGTTATTTACATTTAAAGATGAGCAATGGTGACAGTTTGCTTGCAGCGTGCAATAATACAAAGGAAACATGCTAAAGTGACAACACGGATGGTTTGTCATATGACGCTGCAGAATGACCAGACTGGAAATAAAGTTTTAGATTGAAGTAAAAATATATAACCAGTTGACGAGAATTGCAAATAAATAAATTAACCACTTCTTAACTCATCAGACTGACATTTAAGAGCCTAAGAAAATGACCCAAGCCTATTTACATATAACCAGAGACATTTCGACATCTACCATAAAAATTTAAAAAGCAGCAAAGGCTTGTTATAAAATTAAAACAGTATATCATCATACGATTTGCTGCATTGTACACGTTACAAACCTGGTACTCATGTGTTAGCTAACCTTGAATTTCATTAATCTGACACAATATAAGCATGATCCATAGTGATACTTAAAATTTTCCTCTCATCAGGCCCGATGTCACAACAAGTTGAATATCTCACGGATAGAGCTCAGAAAACCAGGTTTAACTAGTTAATGAAGGCCGACAAAACAGAATATGACACCAACATTTTCATCCCTCGATTTTATTTCTTGGTCATTTCTCTTCTCAATTGTTCTTTTCTGCATTTAGTCAGTTACCACGGACCTTAGTATAACTATGAGATTAACATACGATATTTATATTAGTGTTAAACTTCATGTCTATCTCTCTTCGTCACCGTATGAATGTACAGTGGAACCCCGCCTTGCGACCACCCCACAATTACGACCACCCCACAATTACGACCACCCCATAATTACGACCATTTTGCTTGGTCCCGATTTTTTTTTAGTTTATTTCTGTTTAAAGATGACTCAAAATTACGACCACCTCTGAATTCAGAATTACGACTAGATTTCCTGGCCCCAGCATTAATGCGACCACCGCCGAGAAGTACTGAACCAACATTTGTCACGAGTCAATGGCTGCGTCTTGTCACAGGCGCCTTAACGAAAGATCAAAGCGGGTAACAAGGTTTCTTAACCCGAGTGTTAATCTGGTCCCGCATATCTTCCCGACTCGGTGTCTTCGCTGAGACTCGTTGAGGTGTAGGTTAAAGATCAAAGAGCGTAACCATCGGCCTGATTACTTAATGAGCCGGTCTGACCTGGGGTCAGATGCTAATTGCCCCTCAGTGATCACCTGTATTACAGCTACCCTAAGTGTGGGGTTGCGGGCTTAATATTTCAACTCATCACATGTTGTTCGATCCTCATTGGTAAAATTAACGAACTAGTTAATCCTAAATGTGTTCATACCTTACTGACATTGAGTATTGAGCAGTCAGTAAAATGTATAAATAAAGCTTGCATAGGGGGAAATCCCTTACATTAACTTGCCTTTTCTGATAGATCGTTGTCAGTTTATTTCTCTACTTTGTTAAGTTTGCATTTAAATTGCTTGCTTATAGGCAACCATGCCTCTGAAAGAGCTCTCCTTGAAGGATGAAGTGGCGTTAATCAAGGCGGTAACACCACGCGCAGTCATCACCAAATGGCTCAGCGTTTAGCGTCGAGAAAACTCAAGTGCACGCAATATATACTCAAGCGGAAGGCTAAATATATGACAGCCACGTATTATGTTCAATATGCATTCAGTAGGTTGTAATCGTATTACCTTAGTGTTAATATTTGTTAATCATCAGTCACTACGTATGTGTACATGTATACGTATTACCTTAGTGTTATTATTTGTTAATCATCAGTCACTACGTATGTGTACATGTATATTAATTTTTATCATGAATAAACATGTTCAGCTACACACACAAAATTCATAATAAGGATGCTCCGCTAAGTAAAATATTTTGTTATAATTCACATTAAAGAGATGTAATAGATAAACTCTGATACACATTAATTATCAGCGTGTTATATGCGACCAGGGTAGGAGTTTCACAAATACGACCACCCCCAAATTACGACCACTTTGCTCAGTCCCCAGGGTAGTCGAAATTGTGGGGTTCCACTGTATTTTAGTCTTACGTCTCTTTATATGACTGTTATCATTCCAAACGTTCTGCACAACCAATTGCTTAAAACACAATGAAGAGGGTATAATGATAGTTTTTACAATTAATATGCATGCCACCCCTTTCTGGTATCCTTGGATAAAAGTTACCTTTAATTTAACGTGGAAAAGGGGTTTTTGTAGCACACTCAACGTATCAGCACTCAAGCATACAACAAAACACCAGTCAGTGGCTAAACAACTATACCATGTATATAGAGAAAATAATAGGTACAGATTTTAAAATCACCTACCAGATAGGGTTCCAAGCCTGACTCGCCTCACTAGATGCACTGTTACATGCACTTAATAAAACTTTAGTAAAAACACAGTTACACAGATTAAACAGTCCCTAGATCTATAGATCTAGAAATCAATACTCGAGCATTGCGGCATATCTCTGGACCCCGGCTTGCGGCACCTCACTAGACTCCAGCGAGCGGCACCTCATTAAAATCCGTCTGGCAGGACCTGACTGCTCCTCTGGATTCCAGCAGGCAGCATCTCGCTCGAATCCGTGTGGTAGCACTTCACTTGACAGCGACAGGCCACTGGTTGGCACCACCTCACTGGACACCTGTCTGGACACTGGGTATCAGCACCTGTCTGGACACTAGGTCGCAGCACCTCTCTGGTCAATGGGTTGCAGCACCTCTTTAGACACCTCTCTGGACACTTGGTCGCAGCACACTCTTTGGACATCGGGTCGCAGCGCATCTCTGGACGCCTGTCTGGACACTAGATAGCGGTATATCTCTCATCACTGGGTAGCGGCATCTCCCTGGACACTGGGTAGCAGCGCCTGTGGGGTCACTGGGTAGAGGCACTTCTCTGGATACTAGGGGTCTGCACTTCTGGACTCCACAGACTCCACAGACTTTGTTTCTTAATACAACGTAACCACTCTTTAAGAACCCTTCTACCCTAAGGGCTCATTTATATCAGGGTAATTGAAAGCCTGGCCTGTTTTTATCTGCTATGGCACATCTATATTCATGAGAACGCTGAATACTAAAACGCTGGAAAAAAACACGCTAAACCCCAAAGCGATTAATTTATTAAATATATAATGAATTACTGGTATAATATCCGTTTCGTTGGGTGGATTATCGGAATAACCAATATGAACGATGACAAACCTGAATTATTTGGTAACAGGAACTCTCGGCCCCAGAGACTCTCGGCCCGGGGACACTCGGCCCAAGCGACTCTCGGCCCTAGAGACACTCGGCCCCGGAAACATTCGGCCCCTAAGCAAGGGGACCTAGCGACACTCGGCCCCGAGGTCGTTCTCAGAGACGCTCGGCCAACAGGTCCGAATTAATCCCTGAGAAACCCCTCGTTAACACAATTGTTCCCGCAGTTATACTGAGTCGCCCTTAACTGCACTGTGGAAGTCCGTTCGGATAACTGATGCTTTTGTTATATTAGAGAATTATGGGTATTTCTACAGAAAACGTTTCATTTCAAGGGTTTTCTTGGTGCTTTTTTTTAATCTTAATTTTTATATAAAAAAAAAATTTTGTATAAAAATATCTTTAGAATCATAGAATACTGCCAGTAGTGCACTTTACAGTTTCCTTTTTTTAACAGTCCAGGTAAGGGAATAATATGAACCTATTTCTCGACACTGTTAACCGAAGCGAAATCTCACTTGCACATTTAAGAAATTCTTTTCAATTTATCTTATATGATTTTCGATAAAATATCAATAAATAGCCTTTGATAAAATCAAAACATAAAGCATAGTTATAAATTAAACAAAAAAAATGTGTAAAAAGAACATATTTGCTTCTTTTTAATTAACTTTTGAAAAAAAAGTCTTTATTCTTTTTTTGCTTCAAGAGGGGTGCATTTGCTGGTATATACCGGACAAAGTACTTCGGTAAAATGTAAGCGTCCTATTGTGAAGTAAACGGCACCCATTTTATGTATTTTCTGTTGATGAAATTCAGCTTAAATTGATATATGAATGACATATACGCCACAATGTAAACCTTGAGTTTATTTTACAATATTTAATTTTTTTATTAAATCCAAAGAAATACCCTCTGATAGTTACCCTTACAATTAATCACCTTAATGATAAAATAAACATAACTACTAATTTAAAAGTAATGTGTATACATATATACATATTTACTTTAAACTTGGAAATATAGGCCTATTCAACAAACAACGCCACTTTACATGCAGTTCATAAATACCAAGAGCAAGCCAAAATCATATACTATAGTAACTTAATGTATATAGGTAAAATGTGAGGGCGATTCTAGATTAGAGAGGAAAATATTTAGAGGACAGGGAGAATTTTACAGTTAAGAGAGAGAGAGAGAGAGAGAGAGAGAGAGAGAGGACGACTTATAGTTGAACGAGTGATTGAGGGAACAAACGGACGTTGATGCATTTATATGTTATAGGGAGGGAAGACATGACATGAGTAAGATATTCCCTGATACGTCTTATCTTCCATATTTTGCATTCCTCTCTCTCAAAGAAGGTGTAAATGGTTATTATGTTTCCTTAATTTAATGATACTTATGAAGTAAAAAAAAATGTTTGTCTCCTTAGGTCCAGAACGGCCTCAATATGATACTTTCCGCGGCATGGCGTGGGGCTATTTTATTGGGAACTGCCATGCGCATTTTAAAATCAAATTCTTAGAGAGTGTTGTACATTCAGAGTCATATATATGTGTAGAAATCAGCCGTGGTATTTTGGCATCAAGATTTCGTAGGCCAGGATGTCGAACTGCGCTACAATTCGACATATTTCCTAAGTTTCCGTATTTTGTTTTGTTTGCAAAACCATTATGATATAATTCTTTATGATAATGCCAAAAAATGTATGATAATCTCTCAATAAGACGCTTCATGCCGACAAAGTGAAAATTCATGACTAGGTGAAACGAGTGGATCTCCCCTGCAGTGGTATGAAGCTGATATAACTCAGGAATATAAACTCAGCTTATTTTGAGAAATCCATTTTCTCTTATATTTCCAAAGACTAGTACGTGTGTTCAATACCATTTAACATCCTTTATGGCATGTTTACATTTAGGATAATACCTCTGATTCGTTGCCGTTTAACTAACATTTCATCGTAGCTTATCAATTGAATGTCATGTAGTCATCAAACCTGCTGCTTGATTGAAGTAGGAGTAAAACTATGTTCTCCACATAAAACTCTCACGATTAACAACGCAAGTTGCTGCATAACAAGAAAAACCCCGAATACCAATTAGGGGCCTCACAATAGATAAGCATTAATTGAAAAAAAATATATTATGTTTAGATATCCTCATGCATTTATTCATGGGTGTTATCTTAACCCTCTACCCCCTTCAATCGAAATCCGCCGAACTCCTTTCGCTTCATGTAAAAAACAGCAAAAAAAAAAAAAACACAAGCGAATCATGATCAGATCCTCATTAGGATATGGGTCTATCATAATGGACCCATGTCTTCAGTCAGATATAGACAATTTAATAAATTATTAAATATAATATTTTACTGTACACATGTTTCATGCATTAAATTAAATGTTTGCTATATATAATCTACAAATCCGAGATTTCTTATCATCGGGCAATCAGACAGTCATTTCTGTCGAGCCTTGTATAGTGCATCTAATCCCGTGCATTTGACAATGAGAAAACAATTAAGACGGCAGATGTAACGTTCTCACGACAGGGACCTTTCTTCTGTTGTGATATGTTGACATGCAACAGACATCACCACCTGCCAAGTGTTTTACTTGCATCAAGTAACCCACATCCAAATCAATTAACTCAAAATATTATTAACGACTCAAATGGAGTATCCCTCCATTTCATTTTATTCTGGAGGTGTGTCATAGAAATTTATAAGTAGTGAACTGCAGGTGTCTATTTCCTACCAATGTTTTCGTTGACGCCATTTTATGTACACATTTCAAAATGGCCGACCCTTTTATCTTACGTAGCCACTGAATCTCACTGGCAAAAAAATATATCAATGCTGCCATCTGTATGACAACTTGCAGAAAGTAACTCTTTTAGGCAGAAAAAAGGTAGTGGCCGTAGAATATCCAATTTATTCGATTAATTCAATAAATTGTATTACCTTTATAATTTAAAGTCATACCGCGGTAATGTCTTAATTTATCTTTGTAATTCAATTGACACGAAAGCATACGCATCATTATTTAAACATTACCAGGCGCTTGCTAAATCTGTTGTTTCATTGTAATATATCACCATAACATCAACGCAAAGTGACCATGTTTGTGGAAGCATAATTACAGAGTACGGTGAACAAAATCAGCTGCTGACCATTCAAGTCAAGGCCTGCGGCTGTTCTCGAGGAGTTTTGTTTTAGTTTTCCTATTCTTTTTATTTGGTTTGCGCGGTTCTAGCAACAATGATGATTAAACATTAATATTTGATCTTGTTATGTGCCTTTAAATATAGGAATACCATGGATATCGTGAACTTTCATTTGTCTATAATCATATCTGTCTTTCAGTGTCAACTTTGATTTATCTAGAGATTTTGTAACCTGATCATAACAGACATGCATCAACAGAGAAGACTTTGATTCCCCTGTCCACGCTCAAATGAAAATTTTGTTACTTTTTCAATAATAATACATCTGTTAAACTGCATTGATTAACATAATGATTATAACTGGCGATGGCAGCGTGAACTGTGCTCTTTTCAAAATAGTCTGTTTTGTATTATCTCTGCCGATATAGGTAAATATAATTAGCAAGATATAGCATAATGATCCTCGTGTCAAACAGGACCGCTTCTGATCTGAGATCTGTCCTTAGCCTCTGGAGTATTGGTATTAATTTTTGCCAATGGCAGTTTGTCAACAGAGATAAAGCTGATATCAAAGCCTGGGTCTGCAAATTATTAATGCACTCGCACCTAGTACTACACTGGCCTAGCTCCAGTCGATGCCCATTTTCTTTATTAATAATATGCAGTTTCATTTATATTCCTTTACACCATCCCGTTTAATTCCAGGTTTGTCCATATATGTTCGTTTATTTCTGTTTATGCATATCCTGTCATTACTCAGACATAAGTTTGGATTTATTCCTGTTTTGTTTGTGTCATGTAATTGTGTTTATATAATTGCCTTATCATTATTCTTATCACCGAGCGGTTATCGAATGCTAGCAGATAAACTCACAGAAATTAAAATATTGTGAAAACTGTACAATAAGAACATTATGAAAAACGCATGAAGGTGTGCAAGGATAATGAGCCAGTGACGTAATCAACAAGAGCAGTTACATTCACATGTGGTCCTCTTCAGTTTTATTATCGACAAGTAAGCCACTTAATAATTGGATAGATAGGCGGACAATATTTGTGTCATTTCATGTAAGTAAAGAATTCCTTTTTGTATGGAATTGAGAATAAATAAAAACTCATATCCACAGAGCAATACTATATTCGAGAAGCCAATAAATATATGGTTTAGTAACTCTTGATACTCCAAACTATCTTTTATATGGGTCAGTTCACCTCAGTTTAATTTACATCTATGCAGAGTTATGCAGAAATCACATGAATGATATAATATGAATATGGCAGGTAAAAAGTGTCTTTCAGTTCACAGAAAGTAAATCATAATTAAATTTGAAAAACGGCATTATTAGTTAATTTAAGTTATTATACCTAAAGGCACACCGAACAATATTCTGACCTTTGTGCCTCGTCTGCCCGCTCATTAACTTTACATCAAAATCGTTATACCAAAGAACCTGAATTAATACTGTTGTTGTGTACTGAAAACGGCAACATAGGTCACTGTGACTATCCTTTCCTTAGGTGATATGCCTTTCAGAAGATTTGCCTTGGTCACGTGGCCTGTGAATGAATTGTTATAATTCTCTGTATCTTATACAAAGAGAGACAATTCCATTTCTCGAAGCTTCATGTTATTTGAAAGATAGTTGTAATACATTTTAATTATACTTTTTTTGTTAAAATAGAAAGGGACCAAGTAGCTTGCGATAAAAAAAAATGTATCACATTTTTTTTAGCCTATGATAATGTTTCGGAAATGTTTCCATATCCGAAATGTAGCAGTTAGGCAGATTAATATTCATACAAATAACTGTTGTCCATTTTGTTTTTTTTGTCACAGATTATTTTTTTTGACGGACCACACACAAATTTTAACTATATAGACATCATTATTTGTTTCTAATAATTAATCATCAAAAATGTAATATGTATTAATGCTTTCCACGAAACTTAAGAATTATTTCATTTATTTGCCAAGAAATGCCATCGCAAAAATTTTTTTATAATTTCATAAAATTTATATTCCTCATTTCACAAGTTACACTTATATTAAAATTCTATAGTTAAAACACATTTATGCCAGACAAAAATGGTTACTTACTTTAACATTATTTCCGATATCATCAGCCGCCAAACATGAAACCAATCCACAATATCACAAAATGCCCAATGAGCCCGCATCAAACACTAAACGTCACATGGAGTAAAATGAGATGCGAAGTCAGGGCGAAGTTCACAGTGTTGTAGCGTCCCCACTACAATCAGCCTCACTCATGTACATTAGAGTTACATAAAGGCTTATCAGAGTTTATGCTGACTAATCCATTGCCTGGTAAACGTATTAATACCAAACATGCTGACATGTGGAGTGTGTGCCGTTACACTTACTAGGGTGAATGTTTTTTCGGCTTTAAATTAAAGCAGGAGTCCTTAAGAAGGAATTATTTGACCTTACATTGGCTTTTATAAAATAAAATATTCTTTTTAATGTAATCCATTTGCATTAAGTCTTGTAGGGTAGATCGATACATAATAGGATAATCAGTTCTAATCTGCCTCTCAAAAGCTCGTGGATTATAACCATAATGGGCAAACAAAATTATGAACGTGTATATATTTATGTTCTAACAACATTCACCTGAGGATCAGGTCGCATCCCGTGAAACACTCTGTAGTGAATTTACAGTTATTTTTCGTCATCGTCAAATATATATATATATATATATATATATATATATATATATAAAATGTATATATATATATATATATATATATATATATATATATATATATATATATATATATATATATATATATATATATATATGTACGCTAACAATTTCATTTGGAAAAAACGGTTGATATGTTGAAGTAATAACATTTTTATTAAGATACATTTGACCTAAAAATCCCCATTTCTCATTTTATAATGCAGTTGAATTTTTGTAAAAAAGAATAGTCTGTCCTATCAACCGAACTTAAATAAATATGTTTTACATAGAACATTTTATTCAATAAAAAATGTCTTTGGCCCAAAGTAACCACAAAATAGTACATCATTAGTACTGAATGACATGAAGGAACGTAAAATAATTAAAGTAAATAAAAAATAATAAATAAAGGACTTAAAAACTTTTAAATAACAAACTTTTTAAATATATCTTATAAGATATTGAGCATTTATATGATTTTTTGAACTTTACATGATTATTATAATGTGGCGCCTTGCACCAAAAAAGCATTGATCTCTTCTTGAAAGCATGAAAAATGTAAGCTACTTAATGTACTATCTGAAACATTTCATCCATATTAAGCAATTTTCTAAAATTATATTCATTTGGTTCATGGTATATTATTGGTTAATATTTGTTACGCAAATCAGTGTACGTAGGACATTCTATAAAAAAATGTGATTCATCTTCAACAAAAACCTTTCTTAAAACATTATTCACAGGTCCTCTCTTCTCTGCTGATACCCGATTGGCTGCCAAAGTTAATTTATGACTAGAACGTCTTAATCTGGCCAATGCATTTCTATCACCTTTGTTTGTAACGAATTTGAACTATTTTTCAAGTGTAAGCATAACTTTGAAAACTCCATAAGCATGTAATTTACTACTAATTTTTATATAATTTTACCATTCTTGTACTGTCATATATTTTAATCGTTGTATAATACATTTGCAAAAACTATGAAAATCTCCAGAATATTTGCTATCCTCACATAACCAAATCCAGTGTGAAAGAACAAGGCTCTCATATGGGTAGCCCGTGTTGTTTCCCCTTATAGTCTAGATTTACCAACATATTATAAATGTTTTTGGGACACTACTAGCATCCATATAAAGAAGTCTAAGCCAATGTTTCAATCAACGCTGGGAAAGGAAGACGCCGACAATCCCTTAACACAGCAGTTACTAGAGCACATGGAAGACAGTAACATATGCCACAGTGATGGCACCAGACAACACCAGGGTACCGATAAGTTTGACATTTTTAACAGGCTATAACTATTTTAATCAAATTTTAACAAAAAAAAAAATACTTTCAGCATTACAAGACATGTTTGGCTCTATATCACATGTAACATTTAGTTGATTTCATTTTTTACAATCATCGTAACACCCTAAATTCATTGTGTCAGGCAATGTTTGGCCTACGCTTGAGCACTTCAGTGCTCAAAATAGACCTACCTAGATGGGTACACTATGTTTGTTACTTGCCGGAATCAAAGATTTCGGCAAGCATATTGGTCAGTTGCGTATGTCTGCTTGTTGCTTGCCGGAATCAAAGATTTCGTCAAGCATATTGGTCAGTTGCGTATGTCTGTTTGTTGCTTGCCGGAATCAAAGATTTCGGCAAGCATATTGGTCAGTTGCGTATGTCTGCTTGTTGCTTGCCGGAATCAAAGATTTCGTCAAGCATATTGGTCAGTTGCGTATGTCTGCTTGTTGCTTGCCGGAATCAAAGATTTCGGCAAGCATATTGGTCAGTTGCGTATGTCTGCTTGTTGCTTGCCGGAATCAAAGATTTCGGCAAGCATATTGGTCAGTTGCGTATGTCTGCTTGTTGCTTGCCGGAATCAAAGATTTCGGCAAGCATATTGGTCAGTTGCGTATGTCTGCTTGTTGCTTGCCGGAATCAAAGATTTCGGCAAGCATGTTGGTCAGTTGCGTATGTCTGCTTGTTGCTTGCCGGAATCAAAGATTTCGGCAAGCATGTTGGTCAGTTGCGTATGTCTGCTTGTTGCTTGCCGGAATCAAAGATTTCGGCAAGCATGTTGGTCAGTTGCGTATGTCTGCTTGTTGCTTGCCGGAATCAAAGATTTCGTCAAGCATATTGGTCAGTTGCGTATGTCTGCTTGTTGCTTGCCGGAATCAAAGATTTCGGCAAGCATGTTGGTCAGTTGCGTATGTCTGCTTGTTGCTTGCCGGAATCAAAGATTTCGGCAAGCATATTGGTCAGTTGCGTATGTCTGCTTGTTGCTTGCCGGAATCAAAGATTTCGGCAAGCATATTGGTCAGTTGCGTATGTCTGCTTGTTGCTTGCCGGAATCAAAGATTTCGGCAAGCATGTTGGTCAGTTGCGTATGTCTGCTTGTTGCTTGCCGGAATCAAAGATTTCGTCAAGCATATTGGTCAGTTGCGTATGTCTGCTTGTTGCTTGCCGGAATCAAAGATTTCGTCAAGCATATTGGTCAGTTGCGTATGTCTGCTTGTTGCTTGCCGGAATCAAAGATTTCGTCAAGCATATTGGTCAGTTGCGTATGTCTGCTTGTTGGTTGCCGGAATCAAAGATTTCGGCAAGCATATTGGTCAGTTGCGTATGTCTGCTTGTTGCTTGCCGGAATCAAAGATTTCGGCAAGCATATTGGTCAGTTGCGTATGTCTGCTTGTTGCTTGCCGGAATCAAAGATTTCGGCAAGCATATTGGTCAGTTGCGTATGTCTGCTTGTTGCTTGCCGGAATCAAAGATTTCGGCAAGCATGTTGGTCAGTTGCGTATGTCTGCTTGTTGCTTGCCGGAATCAAAGATTTCGGCAAGCATGTTGGTCAGTTGCGTATGTCTGCTTGTTGCTTGCCGGAATCAAAGATTTCGGCAAGCATGTTGGTCAGTTGCGTATGTCTGCTTGTTGCTTGCCGGAATCAAAGATTTCGGCAAGCATGTTGGTCAGTTGCGTATGTCTGCTTGTTGCTTGCCGGAATCAAAGATTTCGGCAAGCATGTTGGTCAGTTGCGTATGTCTGCTTGTTGCTTGCCGGAATCAAAGATTTCGGCAAGCATATTGGTCAGTTGCGTATGTCTGCTTGTTGCTTGCCGGAATCAAAGATTTCGGCAAGCATATTGGTCAGTTGCGTATGTCTGTTTGTTGCTTGCCGGAATCAAAGATTTCGGCAAGCATATTGGTCAGTTGCGTATGTCTGTTTGTTGCTTGCCGGAATCAAAGATTTCGGCAAGCATATTGGTCAGTTGCGTATGTCTGTTTGTTGCTTGCCGGAATCAAAGATTTCGGCAAGCATATTGGTCAGTTGCGTATGTCTGTTTGTTGCTTGCCGGAATCAAAGATTTCGGCAAGCATATTGGTCAGTTGCGTATGTCTGTTTGTTGCTTGCCGGAATCAAAGATTTCGGCAAGCATATTGGTCAGTTGCGTATGTCTGTTTGTTGCTTGCCGGAATCAAAGATTTCGGCAAGCATATTGGTCAGTTGCGTATGTCTGTTTGTTGCTTGCCGGAATCAAAGATTTCGGCAAGCATATTGGTCAGTTGCGTATGTCTGTTTGTTGCTTGCCGGAATCAAAGATTTCGGCAAGCATGTTGATCAGTTCTGTATGTTTGTTACTTGCCGGAATCAAAGATTCGGCAAGTATGTTGATCACCCGCGTATGTTTGTTTGTTGCTTGCCGGAATCAAAGATTCCACAGGGGGCGTGGTACAGGAAACACTACAACTTATCATTTTTCCGCAATATCTAAAAAAATATTAGGCATATAACACATTTTTTCGTCGCATCTAAAACTAGGATCATT
This sequence comes from Sipunculus nudus, assembly GCA_026874595.1. Taxonomy (NCBI): domain Eukaryota; kingdom Metazoa; phylum Annelida; class Sipuncula; order Golfingiida; family Sipunculidae; genus Sipunculus; species Sipunculus nudus. The sequence goes on along the minus strand of CM049322.1, from coordinate 59,227,669 downwards.
GCCTTATTCCTTCGTACATTTAGCCTTGTGCTGCGGTTACCATGGTTAACATATTTTGGGGTAAAACTTGACAATCTGAAAACATGATGTTTTTCGCTTTTATCTCTGTTAATATTTATGCTACAAGGGTCTAGTTTTTTTTCATAAGGCAGCATTCCCATGGTTCTAAGTCATTCAATTGCAAATCTCGTCAAATCTCGCTCGGTTTATCGTCAAACGAGAAATTACGAGATTTTAAACAAATATCTGTACCTCGGCTATTTTAAGGCTACAAGGGTCTAGTTTTTATTGTTCTAGGATTTTTTAGTAGATTAAAGTGACACAAGTGAATATCTCGTCAAATCTCGCATCATTTGTCGTCAAACGAGAACAGAGGACCACTTAAACAAATGCCTATAATGCTGTCATTTTTTACACAACAGACATATAGTTTTCAGCATGTGACAGCGCCTGACACTCTCAGTCATATAATGTGATTATATAGCAATTCCCGTCAAATCTCGCCTCGTTTTTTATCAAATGATGAAGATAAATCCAATTGCCGTGAGCACAAGTGGCTTCAGGGTTGACCGGTAAGTGCCGGCAAGGCCATTACAGTTGCAAGTTGGCGTGCGCGGTCGTCCATGAATTTCACAAAGCAGCATTGAAAAGAGGACAAAAGCCGCTAAATTTGAATTGAACACACCTGTTATTTTCATTGTGTCCACTTGTGCGGCCACTTGTGTTGCCAGGAACCACTGGCAAATCTTTCAAACCAGGGACGGATCCCCGATTTTGTAGTTGGGTGGGTCAAAATATGGGCGGATCCCTGGTTTAGCAGTTGGGGGCAGGGGATTAATTTTAATTATACATTAAATATTTATAATAAAAAATAAAATATTTCGAAACTTATTTTTTTCCGTTTAGAAATTAGCCGCCAGATGGCGCTGCAGCAATCATTATTGTGCCATATCTCCAAAACTATACACACTGTCACAACATTGATTGCAGCATCTGATACTAGATTTATTGCGTTTATCCTCCTGGGGACTCTGTCACATTCTGTAGGGGTTAAATTTAATTAAACATCATATATATATATATATATATATATATATATATATATATATAATAAAATAAATATCTGGGAGCTTATTTTTTTTCCTTTTAGAAAATGGCCGCCAGATGGCGCTGCAGCAATCATTATTGTGCCATATCTCGAAAACTATAGACAGTGTCACAACATTGATTGCAGCATCTGAAACTAGATTTAATGCGATTATCCTCGTGGGGACTATGTCATATTCTTCCATTACCATGGTGACCTTATATACGTTACAATTATATTCTTCTTTTTCTTAAAATTCAAAATATGGAGTTTTCTTCTAATAGACGGTTTTCCATTCTCCATGACATGAGTACATGGCCTTCACATGGAGTTTTTTCCCGTCTGTCTGTCTGTTTGTCTGTCTACTCATCTGCGACTTTTGAAAATCAACATAACCACACAAAATTGTGCTTCTGTTTACGCCATTATTCGGGTACTTCATTTGACCAGTTCTAAATGTAAACTGCCTGCCTGCTGTATGTTGTCTCCTAGTTTGACTTTCTTATTTCCGCTTCCGGCAAGCGTTCGACCTCGGGTCGTCTAGTCTGTTTGTCTGTTTGTTTGTCTGTCTGTCTGTCTGTGCTCTACAGGCCACAATTTTTCACCAATCGCTCTGAAACTTACAGATAAAGTGTATAATCGATTCTCCTCGGAGCTTATTGTTTTTGGCCATGATCGGTCAAAGGTCAAGGTCAAGGACATCAAAAGTTCTCAAAACGGTTTTTTCTTCATATCTTTTTTCTATAAAGCATATCTACTTCAACTGTATCTCATTTTAATTGTCATTCCAAGGCCTTTCATCTAAGGTGTAGCTGACTCAAATTTGTTGTCACCATGGTTACGTATTTTCGGGTAAACGTGATGAAAATCGAAAATCAATGGACTAATTTTTCTAACTTTGTCAGTTTTAAAGCTAGAGAGGTCTAGTTTTTTGCACCAGATAGTACTAAATAAGCTTTTTATCATACAAGTGAAAGTCTCGTAAAATCTCGCACCATTTCTTGCCAAACGAGAGTTTCCGAGATTTCATTAAATATGACCAACAGGTCGCTTTTTTTAACAGTGGCTTTGAAATTGATATATTTTGTGTCATTTAAAAATATCTCGAAATCAATTTTTCATTTTTTGGAAATAGCCACCAGGGGGTGTGGTACATGAAACACTGTAACATATCATTTTTCTGCAATATCTCAAAAAATATTAAACGTGACACCAATTTTTTGTCGTATCTGAAACTAGGAACATTGGCTTATTCCTCCGCACATGTAGCTTTGTGCTGCCGTTACCATGGTTACCAATTTTTTGGGTAAAACTTGACAATCTGAAAATACAGAGTTTTCCTGCTTCTATCTCTGTTGATATTTGAGATAGAAAGGTCTAGTTTTTGGCGTTAGACAGTATCCCTCTAGTTCTAAGTCATTCAATCGCAAGTCTTGTCATATCTCGCACCGTTTCTCATGAAACGAGAACACGTGACCATTCATAGAAATGCCTATAATTCTGTCATTTTTACGCTACAGACACATGGTTTGCAGCGCTGGATAGCGGCTGACACTCGCAGTCACATTCAGGGATCACATTGTAAGTCTCGTCAAATCTCGCGCCGTGTTTCACCAAACCACTTAGTCACGTGCCGTCGCCGCAAGTGGCGGCAGGGTCCTTACGGGGGGCAGCCGGCGTGTGCAGCGGTGCGTGTCGGCATTTCCGGGCTCTGTCTATGATAATACATGTTGGAGGCATAGTCCAAACTTTATTGCTTGCCGGAAATCTTCGATTTCGGCAAGCAGGTTGGTCAGTCGCGGATGTCTGTTTGTTTGTTGCTTGCCAGAAATCTTCGATTTCGGCAAGCAGGTTGGTCAGTCGCAGATGTCTGTTTGTCTGTTGGTTTGTTTGTCTGTCTGTGTACTCTCTACAGGCCACAATTTTGTAGCAACTGCTTTTTATCTTATACAGCTAGTAGACAAGCAAAAGTTCTGGAGGCTTATTGTTTTTGGGCAATATAGGTCAAAGGTCAAGGTCAAGGTCATCAAAACTTCTCAAAACGGTTTTTCTTCATATCTTTGTCACTGTTAGTCGTATCTTCTTCAAACATAGCTCATTTTAAACGTCATTCCAAGGCCAGTCATCTGGTGTGTAGCTGACTCAAATTTGCCGTAACCATGATTACGAATTTTTGGAAAAAAGTCATGATATTCGAAAAAAAGGGGCCTTAATTTTCTAATTTTGGCAGTTTTACAGCAAGAGAGTCTAGTTTTTTTGCATCCGGTAGCATTCAACAAGTACTGCAAGATTGTTTTATAAGTCTCGCGATATCTCGTATAATATCTCGTCAAACGAGATATTTCGAGATTCCAGTAGTCTTGCCCTGGGGGCCACAGTTTTGCTGGAATCTTTTTGAAACTGACATATCATAAGTCCTACACTATTATCTCAAAATTGCTTTTCTATTATGTGAATGCGGCCGCTAGGAGGCGCTGTATGCAAACCTCCCCAACATACCATGTTTTGGCCATATCTCCAAAACTGTAAGCCTCAATTACATAAACTATAGCTTATTTTCTTCCCCTTGGTCTTCTTAAATAACTGGTGTATTCATTTGGTCTCAATCTTGAGTCACTTTGTCTGTGTGTTCGTCTGTTTCTCAGTTGTCCTCAAATCCGCTTGCTTGCCGGTTCTTGCGTCTCACATATAGCATTCTACAGGCAACAGTTTTGAAAGAATCCTTTTAAAACTATTGCATCTTATGTCATACACTAATATCTCGAAACAGATTTTTCATTTTCCAGAATTGGCCGCTAGGGGGCGGTGCACTCAAACTTGCACAACATATCATTTTTTGGCCATATCTCCAAAACTATAAACCTCATTTGCATAAACTATAGCATATTTTCTTCCTCTTGGTCTTTCCAAAAACCTGGTGTATTCATTTGGTCTTAATCTTGAGTCACTTTGTCTGTGTGTCCTTCTGTTTCTCAGTTGTCCTCAAATTGGCTTGCTTGCCGGTTTTTTCGTCTCACTTATATCATTCTACAGGCAACAGTTTTGAAAGAATCCTATTAAAACTATTACATCTTATGTCTTACACTAATATCTCGAAACGGATTTTTCATTTTCCAGAATTGGCCTCTAGGGGCAGTGCACTCAAACTTTCACAACATATCATTTTTTTGGCCATATCTCCAAAAATATTAACCTCATTTACATAAACTATAGCTTATTATCTTCCTCTGTGGTTTCTCCATATTATGATTAAGTCATCTGTTTTCAATCTTGGGTCAGTTTGTCAGTATGTTTGTCTGTTTGTCAGTTGTCCTTAATTTCGCCTGCTTCCTGGTTCTTGCGTCTCACATGTAGCATTCTACTGGCCACAGTTTTGCAGGAATCGCTTTGTAAATTACACTTGTCATATCGTGATGACATCTGCAAGTCCTATGTTTATTATTCAAATAAGTCAAAGGGCAAGGTCAAGGTGATCAAAATATATCAAAATCTTATTTTCTTTACAACTTTGTTAATATTGGTTCTTTCTTAACAAACTATGGATTATTTTTTTTTCACTTTGACATTGTTCATTCATCTGACTAACATTAGGTCATTTCCGGCAAGCGCGTGACCTCTGGTCATCTAGTTTGTTTGTTTGTTTGTCTGCACTCTACAGGTCGCAATTTTGCGCCAATCGTTTTAAAACTAATAGATCTGATAGGAAACAAAATCTAATAGAAGCCTATTGTTTTTAGTCCAAATAGGTCATACGTCAAGGTTAATGTCATCAAAAGTATACTAAACATTTTTTTCTTCATATCTTTGTAACTATTAGTCGTATCTACTTAAACTATAGCTCATTTTAATCGTCATCCAATTACCTTTTCTCTGGTGGGTACTAGACTCAAATTTCTATGCCGTTTCTATGGTAACGCATTTTTGGGGAAAAATGATGATATTTGAAAATCAGTGGACTTATTTGTCAGTTTTAATGCTAGAGAGGTCTAGTTTTTTGCATTAGGTAGCATTCAAATAGTACTACAAGATTGTTTTACAAATCTGGCAATATCTCGTTAAATTTCACGTCAAACGAGATATTTCGAGATTTAATTATTTTGGCCACATTTTTGCAGGAATCTTCTTGAAACTGACATAGCGTAAGTTTTACACTATTAGCTCGAAATTTTTTTTTTCATTTTTTGAATGAGGCCGCTAGGGGGCGCTGGATGCAAACCTCACCAACTTATCATATTTTGGCCATATCTCCAAGATTATAAGCCTCAATAACATAAACTTTAGCTTATTTTCTTTCTCCGGGTCTTCTCCATAAATTGATGTAGTCATCTGGTCACTATCTTGTGTCACTTTGTCAGTGTGTCCGTCTGTTTGTCAGTTGTCCTTAAATTTGCCTGCTTGCTGGTTCTTGCGTCTCAAATATAGCATTCTATAGGCCACAGTTTTGACGGAATCCTTATTCAAACTATTACACCTTATGTCTTACACTAATATCTAAAATCATTTTTTCATGTTGCGGATATGGCCTCTAGTGGGCGCTGCACACGAACCTCAAACACATTGCATTGTATTGGCCATATCTCTACACCAAAGGCCTCAGTTACATAAACTATAGCTTATTTTCTTCCTTTCAGTCTTCTCCATAACCTGATTAAGGCATCTGGTTTCAACCTTTTGTCACTTTGTCAGTGTGTTCATCTGTTTGTCCGTTATCCTCAAAGTCGCCTGCTTGCTGGTTCTTACTCCTTACATATAGCATTCTACAGGCCACAGCTTTGATGGAATCCTTTTAAAACTGAGACATCTCATGTCATACACTAATAATACGAAACGCATTTGTCGTCTTCGGAAATTGTCCGCTAGAAGGCGCTACAGTCGAACCTCCCAAGTATATCATTAATTCGCCATACGTCCAAAACTATAAATCTAGATTGCATAAAATATAACTCATTTTCTTCCTTTGTATCTTCTCCATAACTAGGTTAAGTCATCTGGTGTCAATCTTATCTCACAAAATCAGTATGTCTGTCTGTTCGTCTTTTGTTTTCAGTTTTTGCCTGTTCTTTTGTCTCATATGTCATTCTACAAGCCACATATTCTCAGCAATGGCCCTGAGAGTCATTCCATTGATAGAAAACCGACAATATGTTCTGTCTGTCCGTCTGTGTTTCACTTCCGATTTCCGGCAAGCGTTCGACCTATGGTCGTCTAGTTTGAATTTCTTTTATAACATTTGATATATATATAACATTTTGAACTAGTGCCTTATTATTTTCTCCTTTAATTTATCAACAAAATGTAAGAAGACCATGAGTAAGTTAATTAAATCAATATAAATAAATTTGAATGATTAAGAATTTAATTTATGTACACTAATATGATGACTGAAAAATTTTTTTTAATTTAAATAGGGTACCGCACAGAAACCATAATAATCATAGTAAGCTTTATCTTCAAAATTATTTAAGCATGATTTTATTGTGAATTCATTTTCAATTACGGTCATATAAGCTTTTGGGAGAGCCACAATGCACAGGTGGGGACAAAAGTGTAAATATGTGATTTCTAATTGTGGTCATATATATTGATTATTCAGAATATGATGTGTATTTATTTTCATTTACTCTTATGTAAGCTTGTGGTAGAGTCAGATGGGCAGGTCCCTAGCGTAGGGAATGAGATTATGGACAATATTTAATGAAATAATTAAGTAAATAATCAATTATATTAAACATAAACTATTTCCTGAGGCAGTGCAGGATTAGCAAAGTGATTTTATGATTTGTTTGGTATGGACATAAGTTAATATATTAACAAGAACAATAAACACATATCATGACAACAGTTCAATATGTACAAGTTAATTTATTTGAAATTTTTAAATAATTGAAATATTTATAAATCTAATGTGTTACGGAATGACAGAAGCAAAGTAACAGAACGAATGCTTTGTGACGGCATATTGTACATACATAATATAACTTGTGTGGCTTTTATAAAAGTCTGGAGAAATCCTTACAATATCAATACATGACCGATTCATAACGCAAAGGGATTAATTTGCTGTGCATCATCAGGCTTTCACCCTTTAGAAAACACCAAAGAATGATGAGGCTATGGAAAGAAATGTGTTATGGTAAAAACAAGTGTTTTACAAGTGAATTAAGCCTAGTTAATTATGCATGGTCAAACTCAAAACTGTATACTAGTGTTTATAAGGTCAATTTGAATACATTTCTTATTCTATAAAGATAAGCAATTCCTTCCTATGATGATGAATAAGGCTTGCTTTTTTCAAATCAAAGGAAAGAAAATACAAGTTCCCAAGCACTAGCATAGATACCCTGTAAATCATTCCGTAAGCTCATTCCGTAACCTCAGTATACACTGGTATTAATTATCATTCCGAACCATGTTATTATTTTTCATTACTTATAATAATTTCAAGTGATTACATTTATTTGAAGCGTTTTGGGCATAAAAAAGAGGGTTTAAAATTGGAACATTTTTATCACTCCTTGTGTTGTTGAACTTTTTTATCTTTTTTTTTTGAGGGGGGGGGGTTACGGAATGAGTATAATATGATATTTAGTGTTAAACACGACCATATCTTTGTCCCAGGATGTGTCAAATTGAAAAAAAGTGAAAGTTTATGTTCCTGTTATTCAAATGACAGGCAACAAATTTTATATTACTGATTTAATGGATAATAGAGATGTGGAAATTTTACCTACCGTTTTATTACAATTATTATTTTCAAAGCATAAACTTCACAATGAAATATCTCCAGCATTTTTCAACATAACACAATTTTTTAAACATAACCTGATAGAACAAAATCAGTTTTAAGAATAATTATAAAACTTGCATTGGAAAGTGAAAAAAAAAATCATGTTTATGTCTTATTTTCATGGATCTGCTTAGAATATACTGAGTAGATGTGTTATATAGAGGTGGGGACTTGTCCACCATTTCCACACATCGATCGGAGCGCAAACAAAAAATACTGGACCGCTTATTACTGGACCGCATTTTAAACAATTATGCAAAACATATGATTTCATGGATTGATTTCATGGATTTATTTTCATCCTACAAATCTGGCATAGATTAATAATAGTGTATTATTCTATATTTATATATATTTTTGTAAGTAACAGAAAAGGGTAATTTTTGGTTATTAACTAATGACTGAAGTGACGGGTTTACAATATTAGAATCATTTTCCCCTGCTCTGTTTGCGCAATGCTGATGCATTTTCTCATGTTTCAATGTGGATCAGAGTATAATAAGAACGATTTCTATACATGAACTACATTAAATTCATAGCCCTATACCATATAAACTCATTGTCAACCCGTAGCCATACATCCTCGCCCAGCAAAGTCTTTGAATCAGTCCCCCCCCCCCCCCCCCCACCTATCTTGTGGAATTTGGTTAATGCTATAACCACCATGCCCCCCCCCCCCTTCCCTGTTCTTTTCACACAAAATATTCAACTTTTGTCAATTTGTTACCAAAAATTGTAATTTTATATTTGCAATTCAGAAATCTAACCAGATCTTGCGATTTACGTGTAGATTATAATATTACATTTATTGCAGGGTTTGCTTTGTATGTGATGGTCGGTTTTTGTTAAATATTTCACCAAATAAGCACATAAACTACAATTTTAATTTATTTTATTTATATTTTACTAAATGGACCGGACCGCCTGGAACGGTACTCTTACTGGAGTTGACAGCCCACGGCTGGTCCGGACCAGGACCGGGCCGCTTATGTATTGGAATGAATTATAGGGGATGGTTCGGTTCTGTCCGCACCTGTTATCATATAATATACTCACACAAGAAACATTCAGACTAATTAGCTTGCCTTGAATATCTATAATTTTAAAGTTTGGTGCACACTTCACTATTTTAATGTTTGATATAATATATTAAAATCTAATTTTAATATGAGGGTTTCATTCGTTCTTCATATGATAAAATTATATTACTTCTTGTTAAATTCACTTCCATTTTGTTCTTCTTATTCTCTCTTGTTATATTTATATTTATAAGTAAAAATAAGCATGGTATACATGACTTAGGTATTCAACGGTAATAACAGGTACATACAGACCTTGGAATTTTATGAGAATAGTACTACAAGGTTTAAAATAACTGACAGGAAGAGAATAATAATAAAATAAAATAAATAGAAATTTATTCTGAAATAAAAGGCCTCAGGCCCATGGTTCCACAAAGAGCATGTGTTAAGAATCATAAAAATTCAATAATAACAAAATGTAACTGCATAACATGAACTAACAAAACATGCATTAAAACACAATCTTGTATGAAAATGTAACTATAAAAAACCCATGTTTGCAATATCTAAACACAAGCTGAAATTTTGTAATCACATGTTTCACTTCATTTAGAGGTCATGAATAATAACAATAATAATACCAATTATAATAATAATAATAATAATAAATAAGTGAACATATAAAACAAACAGTAGTACAATGCATATATGGAAAAGTTTATCTATTTCTTAATTGGCAGATGAATAAGTAAGTGAAATAAATAGATTACTTAGATGATAGCTTTCAATTCATCAGCTCTTCTAATAAAGGCAAAGTGTACATAGGTTGCTAATTGTTTTATTGTATGGGCATTATTATCTGCCATCAGAGATGTAAATGTACTTAAATCATCAATATACCTGATTCTCAAGTCTGTATACAATGGGCATTTCATGATAAAATGATGCTCATCTTCCACAATAGCTTCCCCATATCTTAAACAATATTTACAAAACCTTTCATCCCATGGAGTATTACTATGCCTTCCTTTTTCTACTTCTAAAGACAGGAAGAGAGTTGGCTGACCATAGAGGATCAAGAAACATTGAAATCAAACAGGTGTTGAGGGCCTCGGCTGCAAGAAGACATAAAATATCATTCAGGAAAAAATGGCTACTGAAAAAAAAATGGATTTAATGAGTTATACCAGGTTTTATTTCTGTAAAATACACTGTTTTCCATATTCTTGTGTAATTCTTGTCTGCCTAGTCTGTTGTGAAATTCGAGTACTTTCTCAGCTGATATCTAGTATAATTTAACCATTTTTAAACATAATCAGCTTCACAAAATTATCTTTCTGAACATACCGAAATGGAAATTATTGACTAAATATCGACTATTGGAGAATATAAAATATAGTACATGTCCCTGGTGATCCATGCACGAGTGAGCTACAGTGGCCCACTCTGTTACACTGAGTGAGAACCCGATACCTCTGCTGCGGTGATAAAGACCAGCCCTACACACTGCGACACACACAGCCTACTGAAGTCATTAAGTGGCCCTACTGGTAACTGCTGTGTTAATACCGCTGCATTTACAGTGATACTATTTACTTTTAATATATATATTTACAGAATTTATAATGAATTCTTTCTATCAATTCAACACTGCTAAAGCCCCAAAGCTCACTTCCATATGAAGTAATTGGTACAACCATAATATCTAAAAACTTTGAAAGTTCATTGACATTTAGATACTGGTATTTATAATAATTTTTTTTAAACATACATTCTACTTTATTTGCTTATATTGCTTGTTGCTGTTGTGTTTTCGTCCAAGAAACTTTATAAGTAACCGTAATGCCAAGGTATTTGTAGTAAGATACAACATCTAGTTTCTTACCTTCAAAAGCCATTTTTCTGATTTACGTAAAATACCACCGCGACGACAAATCATAACGTTAGTTTTATATAATTTTACTTTTATACCACAATTGTTACAAAAATATCCAAAATGATCTTTTTGTCTTTAAAGTCTTTCCTGTGTTTCTGAAAAAAATACGATATCATCTTCAAACATTACAGTTACACAATTTGGAAGGTGTTTATTAATATTAATTCCCTAGCAACCAAAACTATTCAATGTCAAATAAAACTCATTTATAAATATAAAAAATAATGATGGATTTATCATTCATCCATGTCTCGTCCTTAAAGTGTAAAAGAAATACCCTGTAGTTCCATTATCTGTACGAATACATGATTGCATTTTGAAGTTCATGGACCTCAAAGCTTTTAATTTCTTCCATTAATACTCTGTTTTAATAATACATACCATAAAATATCATACATGACACAATCAAAAGCCTTAGAAAATCGATATAAATGCAATAGAGTCTCCCCTTTCTTTTGCTTAAATATTTTTGTAATAACCCCTGCAAAAAAAAGCATCATCAATTGTACAATAACTCTTTCAATGCCCTGCCTGTGCCTCTGCCAATATATCTAAGTCCTCCACATAAACCAAAAATCTATTATTCAGAATTTTGGTAAATAATTTACAAATATATTTAACAAAATTATTCCCCTGTAGTTAGCCGGATCATTTATCTGTCCATATTTATACATTGAATATATAATTGCTTTGCTCCATTCATCTGGGAAAAAACCTGTGTATAGTATACTATTGCACAATTTTTCTAACAATGGGAGTATAAATTTGATAATAAATTTTATCATATCAAGTGTCAAACTATCTCGACCTGGTGCTTTACCTGTCGTTATCTGCTTAACTGCATATTCAATCTCATGTGTAGTGATATCATTATTAAGATTACCACACTGCTTATTTTCATCAAAATGTTCTGCTATGCATGCAATCACCATATTGTTTCTATCTTCTGCAATTTAAGTTCTACTACCATTCAGCAAATCTTTCAAATAAGTATACACACAATCTGCATCAATACCAGTTGATTTTCTTTGTTGTTAAAAGTTCTTTAGATTTCTCCATAATCCATCAATATTTTAAGTGTTCAGAACTCTTGATAAGGATTTATTTTCATGTTTTCTTTCTTTTAAGCACATTTATTTTCAAACTTTTGCCTTAACATTCTATAAGCCTTCAAGTTATCTAAGCTATGTAAATCTCTTACTATTTTAAGTACCTTGAATTTATTAATCTGTGCTGTGGTAACATAAACTTTTAACATCTGTATTTCCTTCCACTTTTCTTGACACTCTTTTCACTAATTTGTTTACAGGTTCACAACTTCATTAATATCGTATTGAACACACTGTTGGAATGATTGCTTGTAAATGTAACAATCTTCATAGTTAAATATACTTCTTATTTCAATAACTCCTTGAGTTTCAATTTATATTTAACACGTGGAATAGTAAACATAGTATATCTTCCAGTTTCATTGATAATATTACTGGATTTTATATACACAAAACAATCGAATATCATCTGAAATATCTATAGTAGAAATTTAAATTGATTTTATCATCTTAACGATATTAAAGCTTGTCATGACATAAACAAAGAAGGTAAGGTTATCTTTAAAAAAACTGAAGAGATTTCTGCATATATTTTATTTTATGTCCCTGTCAGAATGACAAAAACATAGTGTTTTCATGGAGCTCATCCGTCTGCCAACACCTATATCGGCTTCCAATTCCCCTTCAAAATTACATAAACCTAAATTCCACTCTGCGACATTAAAGCAGGGATAATCATTTGAAAACTTTAGTTGATATCGAATATTGACATAATTTGAGGCCGAAGTCCATTACCCATCCCCGAAAATATTAATAAAACTGATGGGTACGTTTGGATATGTTGTGTTGTGATGATCAAATTACAGACTAAGCTGTAACAGTTGGGTTGTTTTGAGCTTGCGGTTCTCCTAGCGCACTCAAGTCGACTAAATCTTTTAAGAAGCCTCCCCAACCTACCTCATCCCAACTGATCGCTCTATCACTTCCAGGATGACAAAAATAGGCGATCAGTAATTGCCAGTAACTTATTAAACAGCTAACTAGGCCGTCTTTGTGACTATATTTATTATTATACTCTGTCCTGTTCACTCACGTTTTCCAGATTCCCCATGACATACTTATACGTATACTGAATCCTCAGAATATTCTCTACTTATATACTAATAAATATCTCTTATATGTTTGTTGTTGTTTGTATAAAGATTTTAAAATGTAAACTACTTATTTCATTTTTAACAGAAACAGGATATACCTTACATCTGACAGTAAACATGCATTTATTAAAAATTTCAACTTTAATATATACAAATATCCTCTGGTGGTTTGGTTGCATAATTATCATCTCTCCATCTGCTTGAATTTCGATTTTAAAATTGTTTGTAAAATTAACAAATGATTCTTTTTTTTTTAAATTGCCTGTAACTGCCAAAATGGCCAAATAAAGACACAAACGCATTTTAGATAATATGTTACCCGACAGAAGTGAACATGTGTATAACTTCTGAAATTATGTCTGAAAGTGTGTAAGAAATATCCCTCTGAAGACGGTGTTATACACTGCAATATTGTTTTGAGGAATGTTTATGATAACATGAATCTGCAACATGATCTCATTTTGTACAATTACTATTTAATTGTTTGTTATTGCTTTTCATGTGTAAAAAGGTGAATATGATGACAAATATCAGGTCTGTAAGTGTTAAACTCAGAAGAAGGTGGACAACAAGTACTTATTAGGTCACCATGGCACTTGGGTTTGTATTAGCTAACTGTGAATAAACATGACAAACCTTATTAAGATTAGCAGTCACCAAGCTAGAAAAACACTGCCACTGCAGGCCATGATCCCCAAGTATCTGTGAAGCCATAACTGCATTGTTACACCCCAAGTGGGGTTGACAGGTTAGTTAAAATGCTGTTTTCAGAATTATGAATATTTCTTCACATGTCCCATTTTTTTGTATTATGGTTGGTATAAAAAGTACCCAGTCGTATGCAAATTTTCTGCAACATGAACATATTATGATTTTTCAATGTAAGCATTCAATTTCAGTAGTCGGGGACAGGTATTGACTCTTACTATACTACGATTATGAATGTCTGAAGTGTATCGGTATGGGAAACGTTTGATTTTCGCGATTCAAGAAATCTCCGCCAAAATATTCGGATGCGTATATTGTTTGTTCATGAATGAGGACACAGCGCATACGTAGAATATAAAGATGACAAAGTGTCAATTTGGAGCACATTATTGTATGTAATATCTTTTCCTCACAGTGTATCATTGTTAGTATATTTATAAATTAAAAAGAACCGTAGAAATCCATAGTTTATATATATATATATATATATATATATATATATATATATATATATATCGCACAAAGGACTGGCAGGTAATAGGCCACACGGCTGTTAGGTTAATTGTCAGACCCGGATATAATGTTCATATAATATTTCAAACCCAGCAGAATGTAAATAAAATGGACTCATATTGTGGTACGCTGCTTAAGTTATTGCTTCTAATCACTATGATCCTCCAGCAGAATAGACGTCCGGTACCTTTTAAGTGCATGTGTATATAAACAGTGTATTTTTAAATGGGTTTTGTGTCTCAAGATCAAGATAATGTTGGAAAAGCAGGTGTGAATAACAACAGACCAGCTAGGACGTTATATCTAGACCCCAGGAATTTCTATATACCTGCTTTTCATGTAAAGAATGTTCCTTGAAACAAAGAACTTGTAAAACCAATTTTAAAATCTTGAGCTGATTCGAAAAGTACAATACAAACTTGGCTTATATGTATTTTTTATTTATGCATTATGTACTGGCAATTAAAATGGTCCAGTTCTGTCTATCCATGTAAAATTGTGTAAAGAAGTTGAATATTTTTTGCGCTTTTTTTTTTGGAACTTTTATAACAGGTCTTTACCGTTATTTGGAGCATTATAGCCCAGAAGAGCAGGTCATCTCCAAGATATGTATATTACCTTAAGCATTAATTCGGTTAAGCATTCATGTGAAAACTTGTAAAGTTAATCCGAACCTCTGTATTTGACCAATTGAAATAAAGGAGAACCCTTATATACCTTTGCCTTGATAAAGTGCTCTTTAGTGCCCTCTGGCAAAAATAGCATGGGATCGGATCCCTTGTACCAAGTATCGCAGACCTATGATATATACATTGAAAGATAAGGCATGGTGACATGTAACCTGCAGGGACACGAACCGTGCCATCTCTAATAGTTTAATAATACATAAGAAACATGCTCAAGTGACAACATCAATGGTTTATCATATGACGCTGTGGAAGTAGCAGACTATTAATGTAGTTTTGGATTAAAGTAAAAATATATCACCAGTCTACTAGAATTGGAAATTGCAATAAATCAACCACTTCTTAACTAATCACACTGAACTGTAAGCTGCATAAAAAATTACCCAAAGCTTATTTTAATATGACTACAGACATTTTGATATCTGCTAGAAAGATAAATTAAGTAGCAAGAGTTGTAATAATATTAATGTTAATGTTAGATAAAACACAGTAAGTTTCGAACTATTGGTTCAAACAATAAGTAAACTTTCCATGGACTGACCCTCTGTAAATCATGTTCGAATAGACGAACTATCAAATACTTGGTCTGCCTCAATTATATCTCGAATAACCGACTATTTTTCTTATAATCACCCTTAATATATCAAAATATACAACAAACGTTTTGGTATATCTATAAATATTTCTATACCGAAGTTTAGTATTTATTTATAAAGATAGATTTAAATTTATACTAATATACAAATGTTACTTCTAAGAAAGACCCAATTTTTATTTAGGAGGGTGTCTCCCCTTTTAGTGTGTGAATTACTCTCATTAATCTGATAGAATTGGTATTCTAGAATATTGAATATAATTTCATAAAATTTTTATTCCTCATTTCTCAAGATATACTTTTATTGAAATGTAAGATTTTTTATAATAATTAAATAATCAACTTACATGGTTTTTGTATATTATTCACACCATTGCTTAGTATCGCAACACATCATGATATGAAAGAGTGACTTACTTTACCATTTCCCCTAACTTCATATGTTCTTAAACACTTATCCTGTATCACATTATGCCCAATAAATCCAATCCGCAAAATCACAAAGTGTCCAATAAATTCACATCCATCACTAACGTCACAGGCGGCAAAATGAGATGCAAAGTGATGGCAAAGTTCACAGTGGTGACGCTATCGGCTCTTCGGATAAAACTATATTTAATCTCTCTCATGTACAACTAGTTACTGAAGTGTTAATCAGAGTGTTATACCAAACATCCGACACCTGCCGTGTATGTACAATCTTTAGATATACGCGCACATAGGCGTCCTTATGCTTGCCAGGGTGTGTGTGTAAATCCGGCTAAACATTTAATCAGGGGGAATAAAATGACGCTGGCTTTATAAGAAACATTTTATTTCTTTAAATTCAATCCATTAGTATATAGTCTTATTGTATAAGGTATATCGAGACAGCCACCCGTTTTAACCTGGCTCTCACGAGCACTTTTAAGAAGACCACAAAATTATGAGCACATGCATATTGTATATATATACATAAATAAGTATGCGAAATTGTTGGTATATACCTCCAAGATATGTTGAAAAAAGGAATAAGGTGAAAATGCTCTAGGCCTTTAGGTTGTTTCTCAAACGTGTCTGGACCCAAAGCAGACAGCACCCGTAAGAAAATGAGCAAACTCTTTTTCCCATGTTGGGTTAAAAATAACCATTGAAACTAACCTGACCCGCACATATTTCTTAGACATAACTTTTCTACTCTTACAGAAATCCGAACTGATCCACTCTATATCCACGCACAATCCAATCACCCTCCAGCTATTATCACGCAGATACTTATGATGTTCAGCAAGCGTGTATCTGACACCTCCTGCAGTGAGGAGCTATTTATGAAAGCAAAACTCAAGTATGACAAAGCTTTAGCGAAAAGCGGGTTCTCAGAAAGCTTAAAATAGTTGTACCAGCAGTGAAGAGCAAAAGAAGCAGGAAAAGGAAAATAATATGGTTCATTCCCCCTATAGCCGTCATGTGAAAACCAAAATTGGCAGACAATTCATGAAAATAGTTGAAAAACACTTCCCAAAACATCACAGGTATTACCAGCTATTCAACAGGAACAATTTGAAAATTAGCTATAGCTGTTTACCCAACATGTCTGGACCTGAACAGCAAACATAAAATGAAGGTACTAAATATTAAAATAATGAATGAACCTCAAAAACAAAAGAATGTAACTGCTGTAAAAAATGAATGTCCCATGAATGGTCAGTGTCAGCTGAGATGCATAGTCTATTAGGCAAGAGCTAAAACAAAAATGACAAGAAAAACTACATAGGGTGTACTGAAGGTAATTTCAAGACCAGATACAATAACCATTAACAATCCTTTCTTAAAAGATCCCACGCTCAAAACACTGAACTGCCTAAACACATCTGGTCACTAAAAGACAACAATATCAAGTACCAGCTCTCCTGGGAAATATCTGACACAGCAGCATCTTACTTCTGTGGGACTAGAAAGTGTGATCTCTGTTTGTCTGAAAAGCTACTTATAGCCACGGCACCCCCTGGATCATTGTTGAACTCAAGAGCTGAAATTCTTTCCAAGTGCCGCCATCAAAACAAATTCACTGTGAAATGCTTTAAAACCTAGCATCCGTACATACATTCAACGTGCCCACTCAATCAACCCCCAAAGAGGATCCGCTGGGGAGACTTACCTGTTCAGGTAGTTGCTCTCTCACTGTTTTGCTTTGCAGTATTGAGGGGCATGGCGTTACCACTATCCCATGGTGAGTTTATCGAGTGGAGTCCACTTGGTATGAGTATAGTATATTTGCCTTTCATATTGTATATTTGCCTTATATATTGTGTATTTTCATAGTATATGTGTTTGTTATATTTTGTATCATATGTATACTACTGATATGTTGACTGTTTCAAGGAACCTATTGCAAATCAGTTTACTTTGCTTATTGAGCATCCTGGTAAAATATCATTGTATTATATATAAACATTAAAACAATAACAAACCTCTTTGCCCTGTTATGTTCTAGTATCGCATGTGTACCCCGACCAATCCTATTGCGCCCTGAGGATAATTGGATCAGCGTCACTCGTTCACATGCCCCCCCCCTCTACGAATCGCACATAGCATAATCTCGTAATCTCGTAAAGTCTCGACTTTTCAAACCACGCCATTAGCTTCATTCTAACCACATTCACCTGATGATCGGGTCGCATCGCGTGAAACAGAGTGTTGTGAATTTACAGTGTTGTTTTTATTAAGAG
This sequence comes from Sipunculus nudus, assembly GCA_026874595.1. Classification (NCBI taxonomy): domain Eukaryota; kingdom Metazoa; phylum Annelida; class Sipuncula; order Golfingiida; family Sipunculidae; genus Sipunculus; species Sipunculus nudus. The sequence goes on along the minus strand of CM049322.1, from coordinate 59,209,424 downwards.
TTATAACGCTCTGGCCTAGTCTGTAGCCCACAGAGCACTTTACAACGGAGGGTAACTCTACCTTCTATATATTTATATATATATGTGTGTGTGTGTGTGTGTGTGTGTGTGTGTGTGTGTTGCATTATTTTGTAAAAGAACAATAGTTTGTCATATCTACCATTTTAAAAAAAAAAAATTTTACGAAGAAGGAAAGGTTATATCTAAAAAATGTAGAGAGACTTCTGCATATATTTAAAATGATGTCATTGTTAGATTCAAAGACGTTGCCATATGTTAGATGTATCCCACGCTTTGTAAAAATTTAATTTAAATTACTTAAATCTTAAGTTTTACACATAATTCCTCAAACTTCCTCAAAGTAAAATTTCGCGTCGGCAACGTTTACCACTATTGTATTAGCATTGTATTACAATATTGGTTGGAATTAAAACCACTATTGTAATTATTATTAAAACAATCACCGTTTTCACAATGAAGGTAGGCAAAAACTGGCTCTAATGAACCACTTATTACAATAGTGACCGTTATTACAATAGTGTTTGTAACACAAGTCCCATGACAAGCGCATAAATTTTCGGAAAATCACAGGGAGAGGCTTTGCAGTTGTCCACAAGAAGGTGTACCAGGTACCCACGGTGGTTCATGTAGCTGTTCCGTTTATTTTACACCACGTGCATTTGGTAACATTATTTCCATCAGAACATAGGGTGGCTCTTTCATTAAATGTCGACCGCGGTAGTATTGGTTTCTCAGGAATTAGGGAGTTTGATACGTAAAACGGCATTCCGCAACTGCATGACACTGTTCTCAAGAGCTGAACCTGATTAAGCTCAATACAGCGTATTGAAATATATATATATATATATATATATATATATATATATATATATATATATATATATATATATATATATATGATAAGCGTATTGAATGTAACATTCTCCCTGAAAAAGTCATTTATGGAATTTATAATGACCCTTTGAATAAAAACTTTATAGAAGTAAGTAATGTCCCTGGTTAAATTTAAAACCATGTATAAAATGGTCAGCAACAGTACTGAGAAAATTATGTGTAATAAATGAATGACCCAACTGTTTTATTCGACTTTCTTCTAAACTTGCGTGATCTACATGGGTTATTGAACTAATGCATGTGGAATGTATGCTTCTGGCTGCATAATGTTACATTTTTGGGTAACATGCGTCACAGGTAGTTAACAATTTGATAATCTTGTGCTCTTCTCGTATACAGACGTAACAGTTATTAAAATTTATATTGAATATATACACGCCCATCATAGAAAACCTCAAATTAAACAACTCGGGCCATACGGATGCTTAGGTAAGATAATCGGTTGTCAAGCCTAATTTCAACGAACACCTAACAAATCCAATCAAATTTTTGGAAATTAAATTTATGCCAAGGCACCTCATTATCCCAATACGACATTGTCAGAAATGCAACATTTTTCCTTATAAAATATACTGGACCCAGATGGTGATCCGGATCACCCCCAAATTTTAATCAATTGTTTTAATGGATCATTGCCGAGCTATCCCGAAAATTCCAATCAATCTAACTAACAAACAAATAAACGCCGTCAAATCATTTTCCTCGCCACTTGGCGGAGATAAAAAATCGTACTTTACGGGAACGCAAACCGTACATCGAAGATAACGTTAAACGTGGGTGCCCTTGAATGATTATTAAACCTTTGTTCTCCCTGGGAACCTTTCACTTCAAATAATTTAAAAGAAAAAACGCATTTGCACATCGTGGTATTGCTGGCCTTGACTATAAACACAACGAACATCATCCATGGCCCAATACTGTACGTTGATTTGCTGGGATATTTTATGGGAAACGGCACGCACACGTAGAGTGACGTCATTATCCTCTGTGACGCCACGTCTGTTATGTCACGCTGCGCACTCCAAGTTTAGCCATATCGTAACATGCTACGTCCCCGTTTGAATTATTGTGCTATTAAACCCCAAAAACACTCATTCCGGGTTTTTTTTTCGCATAGATCACCCCAAAATTCCTGATATCATTGACGAGTTATCCTGAAAGTATCATCATATTCCGTTGATAACTTAAAGAGTAATGATACTAACAGACAAATCAATCTCACAAAAACATAGCCTCCGCCGCTTGACAAAGGTAATGAATATGTATAATTATTGGAATATATAGTAATATTCAATATGAGTACACGTCCAGTGTGAGCGGTCACGAAGTTATATTCTATATAATCTAGTCTGGCTGTCTATGTTTTACATATCACAATGCAGAGAATCAGCACAAAGAGCCAGGAAGAAGGAAACCACGAAATAATTTAACACTAGGCGAGGCTGTATAAAATTGTCGTGGAGTCTGGACTCAATTGTCTCCAACAGAGCAAAGGTGCACTCGTGTGCCGCTGACACATTGTACTGCACCAACTTACTTCATGCCTAGTCACACCGTTATTCACCTCAATTTTACCATGTTATCAACTTTATCATTTTATCAACAAAGGGGCGTATTCAGCGCGCACATCAAACACCATTAAGTATGATTAATACATATACCCATACATACAAGTATGTGCAACTACGAAACATGTAAGGGCCATTGTAAGTCTCCGCCATCGGCTATAAAATACTGTATTACTAAGAATCGCTTCTGAATATTGATGGCAATAAAAAAGACCTTCCCCTTTTCACTTATCAATTTCATCCATTATATCTTTGTGAGTGACCTTGTAGGATCACTGCCTGACAGAGAGCAGAACGTGTTAAAGTGTTTACATTAAGAGAAGTCAGTGCTGACCTAATAACCTTTCCTGTTTCATCTTGTTCACTATCTAGGGATGACATTTTGTAAACTCATGGAGGTATTCTTGGCAATAAAGGAAATACAGGGATCTGTATCTAATATAGCAAACTCTCTATATATATTACGAGATCACACTAAATATATACATTGGGCTCATATAAATTACTTCTTATTTTCTTATTTTATTTATAAACGTTAATTATGAAGTGTTTTTTATCATCAATTTGAGACCTGCCATTTTTTTTTTGTAATTACCAAATAATCATTTGTCCTCTTTTTATTTTTCTTATAAATTGTATGTTATTTTCACTAACGCCCACTGTAATGACAACATATTCACTGAATATATTTTCCCCCTATTATATTAACATTTATGATTATATACCTCTCATTCGACCTGGCCTATCTCGAAGTCTTTATATATTGGTCATTTGAGATGTGAGACTTGTAACACATGTTTGTTTCAGAATATTAATAGTATAATTATCATGATCATCATTATTCATTATCATTATAGGGTACTACTAATATGACTGTAGTGGGCCGGATACAATTATCTCTTAGTAGGTGAGTTCCATTAGTTATAAAGGCTGTATAGAGAGCCTCAGGCCCTATCTTTACATCTACATCTACACCGGTGTGAATACATCTCTGGGAGCTTGGTCCCTCTTTTTCCTGCATCAATGAAAAATGGTATGTACAAGTCTTTGACGGTCTGGGACTAAGCAATAATCACAATGATAGGGCTGAATATAAAACTTTTATTTCTTTATCTATTAGTAAAGGGCTAATGTGCATATACTTCTTTAAAATTATTGGCAAATTGTAATGTCAATAAGCTTTTAAAGAGCATTAATGTTGTTAAAACTGCCTGTACGGGGCACCTGATGAGGCCTAATAATATTCGTATGCAGATATTTTTCGTAGCCGGAAGCCCCTTCACAAATTGTTTTAGTTAGAGGGAGTGGATGAGTCATTTGTTTACATTCCCATCTTCTAATATGTTTTAATTACAAACTGACCTGACATCCCATAGGCGGCTGTATACAAATCCATCCATGTCTTAAGAAAATCAATGTATAGTTCAGTTGTCGTCGGGGAACATTAAACTAAATCATGATGGATATCTAGGACTTGCAGGTGATTTTATCATGAGCACTGACCACTAATCTTATGAGCCATGTTTATAACCTGGTTAATTTTTCTAGTGGACATGCCCTTGGAATATAAAACTCAGTCTCCGTCCATGATGGCTTTTACAGACGATCTTATGCATTAAAACCACATTTTATATATGATGAATGGTCAAGTGTAATTCAAAGGGAAGGAACCTAATCTTATCATAATATGGATTCATGAGGTGCAAGTTTCACTTGTATTCACATATCCGTAAATCAACCAGAGCAAATATTATTTTACCTTTTATTATCAAAACATTTCTTCAATCGATTATACGATTATCATAGGTCTCTTTCACACAAACTATCAATAATAAATAAAACTTTCCAAGTTTAACCTATGTTTGAAAATTTAAAATATGTTTCTTTCTATCTATCTTTTCCCTAATTTATTTTTTAAATTCAAATTTAGAAAAGGAAATAATGGTATACATTAAGAATGCCTCGATTTATTTAAATATATTTTAAGATGATGTTATTGTCAAAAGATAACGTAGTGTCAGATGTCAAACATATCTCATTTTGGTAATTATCAAAAAATATTTCGTAAAGTATTAAGACCAACAACAACCGTGATATTAACATGCCTGGCCAGTTCCACTTCCTTGAACACGCTCTGTGGTTTATAGGTATCTGGTCTACTAGTTGTTAATGTAATGAATTGGTTAGCGCAAAACCCCCGACCGGCTGCGCCTGACAAGGCAACGTTTACTCTGTACTTAATGGTCGTATGATTGAGATCCAAGTAACCTTTGGAACAAAACAGTGGCTCACAAAACGGTACGAGGTAGGCGTAGCTCCAAGTTATAGATATATGAGTTGGATAGCACAGAAGTTCGGAACGATAAAAAAGTGGCGTACGATTCTGAGGTTCCCGCAATGCTGACGTGGTACAGGGACCCTCCTGCGTACATATGTACCATCGCTCCATGCATCAGAGTCTTATGTGCCCCTTTATTTGACGACTGTCATATATCTTATTCAAAGTGAAGAGTGACCGATAACACATTGTCAGACCATATGTATACTCAAATATATGACGTGTTTACATTAGATATGCCTGCCCTGCCGAATGAAGCGCTGGTTAATTATCTACCATGTCGTTTTGTGGATGATGCCGATTAATACAGATTAGTGATAAATGATAAGTAATCCACATATCAAATATAACTAGGATTACATTTATTTTTCGTTGTAGGAGTCCGATGTATTTATTACTAGGTATCACGTATTATTACAGAAGGCTACAAACAACTCATCCCCTTTTCGGTAAAATGCTTTTCCAATAATTTCGCAAATGCTATTAAGACATCGTTATCCTACAGAGGGCAGCACATTATGGTCACCTGTTTCATTTTGATTACTTTATCTATGTGTAAGATTTTTTTAACAAACGAATATGTAAACAACACAGATCAAAACAGGGGTCCCTATATATTTGTATATGAAAATGCTCCCAAAAGAGGAATTTAAATGAAAAGTGCAGCCGATAGTTTATATATATATTATGATGACAATTTATGACAATATGACAATGAACCTATACTCTTCTGTTACATGCAAGGTTTCTTTTATTTCCTTTATTTCAATTAAAAAGTAGTCAAATGTCTGTTTTTCTTATAATCATCATTTTTAACAAATGTCCAACTTTTTTTATAAGTATCGAATTATGATTTGTCCTTTTTATTTCAATTAATATGACAGGATTTTCATTCGTCAATATTTATTTTCAGTTACCCGTTGATATCGATCAGTATAATAGGAAAAAATAGGCAGATTATATGGCTTTTCTCTGGCAATATAGGTTTATTAGTGTATGGGTGTAGCTCTCAACGGACCATACCTAACACACTAAACTTATGCCGACCGGTATCTGCCAGTTATATATGTACATATCGATTGCACCTCAGTGTTCAATCCAATCGATTGAAGCTAATCCGAGATGTTTGAGAAAGCTATTATTACGAGAGTCTGGAACTCTCCGTTACATGTACTATCTCGATCTGTCTAGTTATTGCTTATATCAGTTACTTTTAAACATTTTAATATTCACTTTTCTAGCAATTTAGTGTGCTCGAATAAATATAAGAAAATCTCCAAATCTGGAGATTCTGTATATCCAAAATATGTGTATATTTATTGGAGTGAAAGGCCGATTCTTTTAAACTGTGTGGCTTGCTGCAGTGATTTTTCACTATTAGTTATCATTAACCAAAGTTATACTTTGTATTTTTTTCATAAATGCATATCACCGTTTCAATGATAATCTAAATGAAAGTAAACAGGAAAGAAATCTCCCATCCTCTGAAGTTGATCTCACAGCTGGTGTCATAGCACAGTGCTGGTATGTATACACAATAAAAAACGCACTGAGATATTGAAACGTTTCCACCTCGAATAAGTAAATACAGAGCACTTTTAAACTGTTTTTTTTTTCATCTCAGTGAATTTGTTATATTCATGATTCCATATTCATCATCGATGCATATTCTTTAATGATTTACAACATCATTACACAGTTATTACATATATATATACCTCTATATTTTCACTCTGTCTTAAATAACGTTTGTATATTACTGTATTTACCATAAGTATGTTTACTAATACAGAGTTTACCAATTAATATGATTAGATTTTCCTAGCTATACTTCTTGCAACCTGTATTCCATTCGAACATTATATCCGTATCATTTAAAATAATGTTCATTTCGTGTTTTACTTGTGCGTTTGTTAATTAGTGGCCATGAATTCTGTACTCGGTTACACTTTACAAAGAAATTACTTAAAGTCTGTTTTATACCACAAATATGGCAATTTTATGTATCCGTTATCCCCATTGTATTTAACAATACATTCGTTTGGTTAATCCGATGTAATATTTTATATTGCATAGTAAAAAACCTCTGTCCTTTGGTGGCATGATGTGAGATTGACCTAGTTAATCTTCGCTTAGTATTTGTTGGATGTTGGGACCAGGATCTGTAGGTCTTTGGCTGTAAGACGTATCTATAGGTAATTTAGGCGCCACCTGGAGGATTCCAGAGTCATTGTGTTGGGTACCGCGCTTTGTGAGTTCACTTTGTCTTACGGAGGCGAGGCATACAGCTGCATTATAAAATCCGCCCGCCTACCTCATGTTTATGCACGCGCTGCGATATATAGTTTAGTTTTAGTGTCTTTTAGTATTTAGTGTTATATTTCGGCTTTGTATGTTTGTGATCCTAGTATAGGGAAGGTTACATATGAATGTTGGATGTTAACTGCACGTGTCATCGTAATATATGCAGCTTGGCGATTATTACTGTGGATCATATATATATATATATATATATATATGTATATATACATATATTACAGGACTTTAACGCACTTACTTATGTTCGACAGCTCTGTTTCATAAGGGTCCCTACGGGCCCTCACTCGTCAGTGTTCCTGACGATTACGCTAACAGTGCCTTTATATCAACGCTTCTAATAACCATAGAAGTGTCAAGACATATCAAATGTTCTGTTATCTCAAAAAGACGTTTAAACATCTTTTCACTATCTCAATTCTGCGCATAGATATTTATCACAGAACGATCTTTATAATTTTCTAGAAACTGAATTAATTGAATTATTTACTATTTTCAAATGGTATATGATTAATGAACATGTATTTATACTTTTCGCCTATCAATGTGACTAAACCTTCACTTTGTTTTATACCCAAAACTGCATATAACTGAGATCCCCATTCTTGTTTCCATATATCCTAATCTGAGCCAATCACATGTGATTCTTGTAAGAGTACAAAGTCCAAATTCTTCTCACTTAAATAACTAAATAAATGTTTCGTTTCCGATCGTGCCTTAGTCCTCCTACGTTCATTCGAAATTAGTATATAGTGAAACGTTTCGACCTTGAGTAAGTAAATAGAGATTAATTTTAAACTGTTATTTATTGTTATGCATAAGATTTTTCAACACATGAGAAACTTACCCGAATTTATAGACTTGTGGTGTTCTTTTTTTGTATTTTGTTGTTAAATCATGAATATATCTTAGTTTTGTATAACGTGACCTGTAGCCCTCATGTATATTTGGAATATGATGATGGGAGAAAGCATTAAATAAAGAGCGTATAACACACCAAACTTAGTGGTACCTGACTATTATCGAGACATTAGGGGAAAACATGCATCTAGTGAGATTAATAAAGACCCGCCAAGAACTGCAGAAACCTGGTACCTCTCTCTTTCTCTCTCTCTCTCCAAAACACACACACACATATATGTATATAGTTTATAAGAGTGTATAATGTTCCTATCAAAGAATCCCCATGAATCTCTCTCCTCTGCACAACCATATATATTTATATTTTCATATTAATTTTATTTACGTATGTATACATGTTTTATGAAGATGCATGATTTTGGATTCAGATACATGTAGTCATTTATAATTAATCACCCTCGGGTACTTGAGGATCTTAAGCCTCTTTATTATTGCTTACATTCCAGCAGCCATGTGTCCTGATGTTTTTTTTTTAGCTCAGCTCACTGTAAGTCATCTGAGCCATAGCGATCACTCTTTGTCCGTCGTCCGTCCGGCCGTCTGTCCGTTAACACGACACAAATCGTAACCACTGGACCTGGAATTCTCTTCCTTTACATCCAGGGAGGTCCATGAAAAAACTCCTTTGAAACCTGGTATTAGGTCTCTGTTACCCATATTCTTCAAGCTATGGGGCTCCGAAGTACCTCCCAGAATAATAAAAAATTTTATACAAAAGCTAAAATATCTGAACAACTAATGCATTAATCACCTTTATTCTTTGCATGGATATTATTAATGGAGTGTTTCATCAGTTTCAGCAGACTGGTGGCGACACTTTTTAGCGAACCCGTGAGCTTATGCGATGGCGCAGCGTCGTCCGTCCGTCGTCAGCCGTCAGCCGTCCGCCGTCCAGGGCTGGCTTTCCGCCGTCCATGGCTGTAAGTCAGAAACTGTCGGAGCTAGCAGCTCCAAATTATATGTAAGAATTTGTCACATGTGAAACTTGGTGCCCTGGAGCTTATTATTGGGTATCTGCATTAATTTAGATTTTATAGAGAAAAAGCTAAAAAACCTTTAAAAATCTTCTTCTCTGAAACTGTCCAGCCAAATTGTCCAATATTTCACAGAAATGATCTCTGGAACAATCTCTCTCAAGTTTGTTCGAATGGTTCCAGTTCGGAGATTTTTGGCCGAGTTACAGGAGGTTGAACTTAGTCATCTGTCCAAAAAAGCACACTAAAATTAAAATCTCAGAAACGGCTAGAGCTATAATGACCAAATTATATACCAATGTTTGTCACATATGTCATATCTGATTTTGAGGTATTGGTGGCGCCACCTACATTGATGTGTTTTTTACAAGCGAAAATGTAATTTAAAACTCTTCTAGCTTATACACTGATTTATGATCAAACTGTTCAGCTGATTGGTTTAAACTTTACAAGAATTATTCTATGGTAGGGTTCTGCCAGTTTTATAAGAATAGATTGGGTAAATACAGTTTTAAAAAAGCATTGTAGCCAATTGAAAAAGGCTTTCTGTATTTGAAAACAGATTTGACTTCATGCAGCCAATTCAAGAGGTCACTCAGTACAAACAGATGGGATCCAGACATCACCATGGCAACTGACCTGGCTCCGGGGGGGGGGGGGGGGGGGGTCTAGACAATCTAGATGCAGAATTCCCAGATTATTGGAACTATATCTTTCAACTGTCTGAAAAAACTTGGTTTGCATTTTAAGCAAACCGGGTTTATCATCAGGTCACATGTGAACTACTGCGCCTCCATTTTTGGTTGACCTCTGACCTTTCCTTGCTGCCCAGTGTCCATTCGTGCGTCTGTTTCCACACATAAACCCACTTATCTCGGGAACCGTTTGACCGATCAGGCTAAAAATTTTGCACAAATGTAGCCCTTTGATAGCTTTATAACATACACTAAAAATGGTGGCGCCTCCTGCAACCATTTTTGCACAGCGTCCATCTGTTCATCTGCCTTGGGATAATATTACTCATATCTCAGCAGTGGTTTGACATATCCACCTGAAATTTTGCATGTGTATAGATCTTACATAGCTCTTCATCATAGGCAAAACTGGTGGTGCCACCTGCAACCATTTATGCACAGCGTCCATCTGTTCATATGCCTTAGGTTAAAATCACTCATATCTCAGCAGTGGTTTGACTTTTCCACTTGAAATATTGCAGGTATTTTACATCCTTGACAGCTTTCTCGGTTTTATGACAGGTGGCGCCACCTACATTCACGTTTACTCTGCAGACATTCAAGCTCATATCTCGGGAACCGTTTGACCGATTGGGCCAAAATTTTGCTTGTGTATAGATCTCACATAGCTCTTCATCATAGGCAAAACTGATGGCGCCACCTGCAACCACTTATGCACAGCATCCATCTGTTCATCTGCCTTTGGATAATATCACTCATATATCAGCAGTGGTTTGACTTATCCACCTGAAATTTTGCAGGTTTATACATCCTGGACAGCTTTCTCGATTTATGACAGGTGGCGCCACCTACATTCACATTTACACTGCAGACTTCCAAGCTCATATCTGGGGAACCATTTGACTGATTAGGCAAAAAGTTTGCACGTGTATAGATCTCACATAGCTCTTTATCATAGGCAAAACTGGTGGCGCCATCTACACCCACTTATGCACAGCGTCCATCTGTTCATCTGCCTTGGGATAAAATCGCTCATATCTCAGCAGTGGCTTGACTTATCCACATGAAATTTTGCATGTTTATACTTCATGGACAGGTTTCTCGATTTTATGACAGGTGGCGCCACCTTCATTCACATTTACTCTGCAGACATCCAAGCTCATATCTCGAGAACCGTTTGACCGATTAGGCCAAAATTTTGCATGTGTATAGATCTCACATAGCTCTTCATCATAGGCAAAACTGGTGTTGCCACCTGCAACCATTTATGCACAGCGTCCATCTGTTCATATGCCTTAGGTTAAAATCACTCATATCTCAGCAGTGGTTTGACTTTTCCACTTGAAATATTGCAGGTATTTTACATCCTTGACAGCTTTCTCGATTTTATGACAGGTGGCGCCACCTACATTCACGTTTACTCTGCAGACATTAAAGCTCATATCTCGGGAACCGTTTGACCGATTGGGCCGAAATTTTGCTTGTGTATAGATCTCACATAGCTCTTCATCATAGGAAAAAATTCGTGGCGCCACCTACATTCACATTTACACAGCAGACATCCAAGCTCATATCTGGGGAACCATTTGACTGATTGGGCAAAAAGTTTGCACGTGTATAGATCTCACATAGCTCTTTATCATAGGCAAAACTGGTGGCGCCATCTGCAACCACTTATGCACAGCGTCCATCTGTTCATCTGCTCATCTTGGGATAAAATTGCTCATATCTCAGCAGTGGTTTGACTTATCCACCTGAAATTTTTCAGGTTTATACATCCTGGACAGCTTTCTCGATTTTATGACAGGTGTCGCCACCTACATTCACATTTACTCTGCAGACATCAAAACTCATATCTCGGGAACCATTTGACCGATTAGAGTAACTGTGTAGACGGAAATTTATCAGATAACAGAATAACGTGTTCTTCCACTGAAACATTTTGACTGGGCGTTCTACGTTATGAATGTACTTCAATTGAAGAATTGCATACCAAATACACCCGGTATTTAATAAATTTCCAGTTTATCAGGACAATCTGAACTAAAGTTAAAGATTTTTAATTCATCGATGATTGTACTCACAAGAGCGCATACCTTCACCATAGCAAAACATACAGTCTTGTTCTGCCCTTTTTTTCCCGAAATCGGTTCAATAGTTTCCCTGCTGGCGACAAACAAACAGACACGGATGGAAAAGGTTATAAACTCGGCCATAAAAACAGCTCGGTAAATTAGTTTTTGACGATCAACGTAAATGTCACTCAAATCATCTGTAGATTTAATGTGAAGACTGATTGCATTTTACATTACAAATACATTACAATTGAAACATTAAATGTTTACATTTAGACAATAACTGCAAAACAAATACATATATACCAGGTATTTAATCAAGTTCCAGTTAAAAATTTGGGAATCTGACTTAGAGTTATTGATTTTAAATTCATTTATGATTGTACTCAGAGCCCATACCCCCCCCCCCCCCACCCGGAAAAATATAAACTCTTTGTTCTGACATTTCTACCTGAAATTTGTTTAATATTTTTTGCGTACCACTGCTTACGACAAACAATCAAACAAAAAAGGGGGAAATAATTTTCTGGTCAATCAAGCAGTGTACGCAGAGAGCGCACCCCTCTGCGAATGACAAATTCCATCACGACACCTCCCGTCTCCGATCAATGATTTCTTTAAAGTATTTTCAGGATTTGACGATGAACAACCGTAAATAATTCAGACTTACTTTTTTTCATTGTTGCAGGCCATACAGGTCTTTTTTTCTCTCTATCAATTTATCTCTTTTTATATTTCTCTCTCTCTCTCTCTCTCTCTCTCTCTCTCAGAAGAAGAACTTTCTCTACCCATCAATTAATCAATCACTCTGTAAATCAAGTCTTTCTCACACATATACCTTCTCTCACTCTCTCTGAGAGACGATCTTTCTAATAATCAATCATTCATTCATTCAGTCATTTATTCACTCATTCACTCTCTCTCTCTCTCTCTCTCTCTCTCTCTCTCTCTCTCTCTCTCTCTCTCTCTCTCTCTCTCTTTAATATAAATACATGTATTGTTATATAAACATCAGTCATCGCTCTGTCACTTGTTGAGCGGGTTTCCTTGTCATGGCGGGTGTTCGTCTCGGCTTTGTCACTTGTTGAGCGGGTTTCCTTGTCATGGCGGGTGTTCGTCTCGGCTTTGTCACTTGTTGAGCGGGTTTCTTAGTCATGGCGGGTGTTCGTCTCGGCTTTGTCACTTGATGAGCGGGTTTCCTTGTCATATATATATATATATATATATATATATATATATATATATATATATATATATATATATATATATATTAATGTAAACCAAGTTTGAAAGTTGTTCCGTTTGGACGACTCGGATTAGTTAGCGCCAGTACCGGGAAACCACTAGGGTGTTTCCCTAAATGAAGCCAATTGTCTGAAGCCTCTGAAGTATCAATAGGTCTTCGATTTTCGGGTTCGTCTTAACGGACTTCGTCTCAGCGGGAAGACACCCCTGGGGTCGAAACTTTAATGAACATTTAGGCTTTAATCGAGCAATCTAGGATAGTTTTAGTGTATCATGGTGCAAATCATAATTTTTTTTTTACGAATTAAGCGCCATTTTTCTATTCCTCAAATTATGGGGTCGATAAAGGTCCTTGCCCCCCCCCCCCCCCTCTCCCGACCACCGCCTCCTACAAATCCGCCCGTGCAGACCAACAAAGAGAGGTGGGTGAACACATGCTAAACTTGACCCCTGATTGATACGGCCTGAGCGTTCAGTATCGGTAACTCATCATTTCCGGCCCGACCAGTGTCAATGTTTCTACAAAGGTGTGTACACGAGTTGGTACTTAACGATTAACAAGGTACAGATAACAAACCGACCTGACGTAGACCTAACACAACAGTAATCTCTCAGTGGACCTCGCAACAAAGGATGTTGTTTGTGTATTTGTGTGGTGCGGTCATCGTACGTAAGATCTCTAGATCTCTCTCAAGCGCGCACACAGACACGCAAAGTGTATGATAATGTAACAGTGGCGGATCCGGGGACGGGGGGGGGGGGGGGGGTTATGGGGTCGTTACCCCCTCCTATTGAGCCGCAAGAAATTTTTTTTTTTCAGGTTATTAACCAATTTTTCAGGACTGGACCCCATCCTTTTAGGATCTGAGGACCTTTATATAGGTTTTCTTATAAGACTTTCTTGGTTTAATTTGACCCTCCCCTTTCCAAAATCCTGTCTCTTAAAACACGGCGGAGGAACAAACACAGTAACGATCTATTTGAACACCTGACTACACTGTTCAACCAGACCTCATTATGTATGGGGTCTCCCCATCACCTTTTTCTCTTGCATACAATTAATTTTACTGTACTCTTCAATCAATGTTACTATCAGGGAGAAGGGTACAGATTAAACAACTTCAGCAGAAAGAAAGTTTTCATGAAAAAAAGCTTACACGATGGGTTTGTCACTTTTAGCAATCAACAAATACTATCTTTCTTTTTCTTAATGTTGACATAATAAAATTAATGAAAAAAGAACAAATTATATTGTAGAATTATTTTCACTATGAAGACATATATAGTTCATAGTAAATATTTGTATAAGAATATACCATGTTACAATTAAATACTTTTCATTCTCTTTACATGATCAAACGGATACTAACATGGGCTCGGTAAGCAGACGTATATCAAATGTAATTATATTATTATATAGCACACTTGCTGTAATATTTTAATTTGTTTTGCATAAAGTGAACCATATTCATGTAAACTCGTCAGTGACGTCACCCAAAGGGGAACTTCTGTGACTGAAAATCTTGATTTCACCAAAACCTGGGTAATTCTCACATATTATATAAGCTAAAACAAAATACATTGATGAATTTAAGTCATTTGTCCGTGACATCACACTAGCGAGTCATATCAGTGTTCACTCTCTTTTCTTGATGCAATGCTCCCGTCACATAATAAGCCCACGTGTTAATACGTTTAACTCACATAGAGTGTGTTCCATTTACGATGCGCCGTATTATGGCCGTTACAGAATCCCATATTAAAATTGGTGTAAACCCCGTTAAATGTCTTACCCAAATATATATAAATATATGTTTGCCTGGTTGCGAGTTTTCCATATGTGTACGGTCTTAAGGGGTGACATATAAGCGGACCAAACTGTCTCGCCAGTAAAGCTTGCTTTTCTATCGAAGCGGTTGGAACGCCGGACATGTGCGCCTTCCACATGGGTTCGAATCCTGGATCGGCCAAATATTTCCCCCTGAGCAATTTGTCTTCATAACAACGGACATGTATCAGTGATGTTGGACTCGAGTACGGACTTGGACTCGATATACCTGGACTTATAAAAGAACTCGGATGTCAAGGCTCGATGAATAAGTCCCAGTCCATCTCCCGCCGAGAAGGAAAATAAAATTGCCCCCGAGGTCTCAAGTAAATATGGAAATACAAGCTACAAACACTCATAAAGATATAAACTATTGTCACCAGAAAACTGTGACCAATTTGTTATTACATGTTCGGGTATAACCAGATAATTGTTTCTGTAGTATGTTTAATTGTTAGCGTTAGAAATTATATCTAATTATTTAGCTATTAGATTGTTATGCTCACGCTGTTTGTAAATAAACTTAGCTAATCTCTCTCTCTCTCTCTCTCTCTCTCTCTCTCTCTCTCTCTCTCTATATATATATATATATATATATATATATATATATATATTATATACAGTCGAATCTGTCTAATGTGACAACCTAGGACTTAGGACAAGTGGTCGTAATTGACAGGTGGTCGTATTTGACAGGTTCTGAAAATTAGGATCACATGAAAGATTAAATTTTAACAAATTAAAAGATTAACAATTCATAAGTAATATATCACTTTGGTCAGGAAAAACTGCCCGTAATCCGTAATAGCCAGGTTGTCGTATTTCACAGGTTTGATCGGTAGATAATATAACGGAATTTCAAAATGGACTGATATCTAGTGGTCGTAATAGCAAGGTGCCCGCATTTCACAGGTGGTCGTTCAGACAGGTTGGACTGTATATATATATATATATATATATATATATATATATATCGTAAGTCACGATAAATAATATAGTCTTCGTCACAAGAGAAGAAGCGGATCTCTAGTCGTTTTATTTTTAATACCAGATTGCTATATGCAACAAGGTCCTGGTGATTTTTGTTACCCATAACAAGTTATTCAATACCTTTATTCATAGGAAAAAAACCTCACTCGTGCCTTTATGTATCAGGCGCCGGTAAATCTTTATTTTGAAAACATATTGCAGAGATTTATCCGACCTGCAAATTTTCATAAAGCACCTTCTTTACCCTGAGCAGGTGGTTAGAAATTAAAATTACTGCACGAAACAGTGCCAGTCGAATACGGATTAGTTCAAAAGAAAACGAAAAAAGCTTATTAACGAGTATAATTATTAACCAATTACGGGCATATTGATATTAACGCTATATGCAATACCTTTATATTTTGTTCAATGTTTTATCAATGAAACTATCGTCCTGTACCTTTGCATAATATTTCTCCAATTTCACCCATCAGATGGCGTAAGAAACATATCTGGCACTCCACTCCTCAATAAACGTCGGTGACGGTACGGACTAAAACTCGGGTGTCTGATGTCGGGTGTCGGATGTTACATGCAAAATGCATAGACAAACCCGGATGCCGTTTCCGGATGTGAAATTAAATAGACTTAAAAATCCGATGTCAATATTTAGAGTGATAAATTGAGACATCAGATGATATAATACCTGGTCAGTTGGCCTCAAATCATACCTAATGAAGTTTCCTGCACTAAGGATGGATTTTTTTTTACAGTTACATAACACCATTCAGCCTTGGACACACATTAATTACTCATTAGAATGTGTAGAGAATAGACAAGACTGAATATTGGAAAGTTGCGGATAATTTGTTGTAAATTTATCACAGAATATAAAAAAATGGAACAATTTCATTTTCTATCAGTATTATCTATAAAATAATATATACATATAAAATACAACAAAAAATGATTAAAAGTAAAAGCACTTAAGTTGAAACTTATACACTTACAAATGTATAAACATATGTAAAAACACTAAATATAAATACATATATATATACCTTGAAACTTTTATTTTTTACTTCAAAGATGTTGGCATCCATGACATAAAAAAAATTGTGCCTTTTTATATGACCTGACAAGTTTCAATTTTTCATAATAATAATAGATTTCCACAGATACCAATATATAAATGTGTACAGCCAATTATAATATGCATTTAACCGGCGTTTATACATCACCTATACATTAATAAGAGCCTGTTAACCAAAAAAAGGGGCATTTATACAATATATCCAGCTATAATATTCTACAGGCTGCACTTGTCACACAACAATAAAACATCCAATAAATTGGTAGTATTATCTCTGCAAAATTCAGAATGATCTCGAATTTCGGGGCCAGAACAAAACACCATTTCTATGGACGTCCTATGACTATACGAGCCCGCACGGGCCGACATACCCCTGCAAAGGGCTTTCAGGTCTGGACAGCAACGAAATCAGGTAATTTTTAGCAAACAAGGTAATTTTATGTTAAACCTTACACAATTATACCTAAACCTTATTAACTAAAAATCCACGATACTTCCCTCGGACGGTGACGTCATCCCGGGCAAATCATGTTGTTCCTCTTCCCCCGATTTTGCATGGATGCGGTTGGTACCAGCAAGCAATTCGACAATATTTGGTGCAACTCTCACGACAACCACCGAGATGTCGGGTGCTAACCTGTTGAGATGTATGGCCAATAATACTGTCGGATCCCCGAATGTCAGTAGTTCACTAGATGTTTCATTCAGTGTTGGTAAGATCTCAAAGACCTTTTTCATGCTTTAATTATTTCTGGCGTGTTACACGTTTTTGAATTTGGACACGTCCGCGTGACCTTGAGGGGGACGGGTTTTTCATGAACCGAGTAAACGTGGGAAAGGTTTACTGAGGTTTTAATTTTATAAATGGCGCTGCGGAAGATCAATCGCAGAATAAAAAAAAACCTTCAGCATCTATAGTAAATTCCGAAAAATATTCCTCTTTGGCATTCCCTAGGTGTGTCCACGGATGAGCTTTCTGAAACGGCAAATACACTTAAATTGAACGAAAAAGGAACCTGATCAGCTTGCATAATTAAAAATAAAAGAAACCCTGTCGTATTTTATTTTCCACGTTCATTACAAAAACGTGTCCAGTCGCAGGGGTCACAGCTCAAGGATTTGGGCGTTCGAAGCCAAATGCGATGTTTTCGATGTGGTGGAGTAGTCTAAAAGATTGTAGAAAGTCCGATGTCGTTCAGTGTAAAAAGGACGATAAAAGTCAAAATCGGAAGTTCGCAGCACAAGCCATAGAATATGGGGTAGGCACAGTCAGTGAAATATGCACTTGCGATGGGATTAGGGCAGATGTAAACCAGAGACCCGAAAACTCTACGGACCAGTTGATGGCAGACTTAGCTCGGTTCGTGATGAGATTGCAATGTCGCCTCGTCGGGGCATTGTTATTAGGTGTCGGAATGTTACTGTGTTGCGAGACGCCGGATACCTGTGACGCAGTGAGAAAGAGTTTGGTTCCGGCCAAACAGTGAAACGGTAACGGGGATAGATGCGTAATGTTGAACGGTTTGGATGAACAGTACCTGAAAGCGGTTATCAATGTAGACTGTCTGGTTTACTTCGGGGAAGCGGACGCCGCTCTGACATACATTCCCTTGTTAAATTTAATTGTCGGGAAGGTCGAGGGGGTTAGTGGAAACCTGATAGGAAAGGATCGGACCACGAAAACCGAGATTAGAGATGCGCACGTGATTGAACCAATTCCCGTAGTTACTTCGGCAGGAGAATATCGGGCAATGAAACGTAAGCAAGCACAGGATCCTGTGAAATATCAGTGTGATGACACCCAGTCGGTGGAGCCTGTAGAGTCCAGAAACGAGCCCGTTGGAGTGCTCAGATAAGAGGTGCTGCCCGCAGGTGCCTAGAGAGGTGATTGGACACTTTATTCCACCTTACCCTCCATGTTTATGTTTGGAATATCAAAAATGGTGCGTTTACAAGAAAAGCGATCTGCGGAAGCTTCAACCGCCCTTTTTGTCAGGGGTTGGTATTGTTTTCCTGTTGATATAATAAATGATTTTTACCAGGGCAAAGGTTGTGCTACCTTTATTCCCTGTTGATGACATTTATATTTCTGTCCCCTTATCTCTCTACTATATACAGACATAGATAAAGTATCGGAAATACAGCTACTTCAGTGCTGATTTAATCATTCTGTAAGTATAAATTTGTTAATTATAGCGCTTACGTAAAGCAAAGGACTTTTCGTCGTAATACATATGTGTATAATGTATATAATTCTCACTATATATGTCTGTACTGAACGTGTTGGCATTGTAGTTAGGGCGCTGGACTTTTGCCCGCAATGTTGTGGCTTCGCGTCCCATTCTGGGGCCTTCTGCGCTAAGCCTATCAAAATTTTGTCATTATCATTCGAGGGAAGCATATGTAGAAGAAACTAGAAAGCTCTTATAGAGCGCATACCTCCGCCAAGTTAGCTCATTACCCTTATATGGAACTGTCAGAAAAGCAGCATTTTCCCTTTAATATA
Organism: Sipunculus nudus; assembly: GCA_026874595.1. Lineage (NCBI taxonomy): Eukaryota > Metazoa > Annelida > Sipuncula > Golfingiida > Sipunculidae > Sipunculus > Sipunculus nudus. The sequence goes on along the minus strand of CM049322.1, from coordinate 59,189,981 downwards.
TTCCTGGATCAACAAAGTTATCCGTACAAAAATTAAATCATTTTTTTCCTTCAATCATTGCCGAGCTCTCCTAAAGAATACATCAAGATCCGTCAATAACTTTTGACTAATGTTACAAACAAACCAACGTCCGCAAAATCATAACGCCTACCGCTTAGCGGAGTTAATAAACAGTAATATTCGAATATATTTGCAGACTAAAGCTAAGATTTCTTATGTACAGAATGTGGGATGCAGAATGCGTATAAAATAGGTACACGTTTTGAGAAACAAAAAAGGCGAGATTCCTCATGCGCGGATCCGGCAATCTGAATGCGTATCCGGCAAGACGATCGCTACATGTAGCGATTTTGTAAGTTTCTTAATGGTATCCAGAGCAACACATTGGAAAAAAATGCGGTGCTCGTTCATATGAAAACTCTCTACACACATTCCATATTCCGCACATAAGGAATCTTGCACATACTTCTGAAGAAACTAGCCCTGGAAACTTGAGAAAGTCGGATGTTTGGGCCCATCTCCCGTGAAGTCGGGGTTCGGGGGAGCTTACGTCATTTACTTTCTTATTACTTCATCGCCCTGGGCTGTGAAAACAACGAACAACAATCATGGCCCCATGCTGTATTGTGATTTACTGACACCTTTCAGGGAAACGGCACGTACTCGTGGAGTGACGTCATCGTCCTCTGTGTCGTCACGGCTCACTCAAAATATGGCCATATCGTCACCTGCTACGTTCAAGTGTAAACAAATACGCAATAGCCCCCCCCCCCCCCCATAAAACAATAAAGCTCATGCAAGGGTTATTTACTCAAAGATCGCCTCCAAATTTAATCAATTGTTCCTTGTATCATTGCCGAGCTATCCTGAAAATTTCATCAAACTCCATCCAGGACTTTTTGTGTTATCGTGCTAACAGACAATTAAATACATGGTTAAACAGACAAACATACGCTGCTCAAAACAGAACCCCCGCCTCTAGGCTTGGTGGAGGTAAATATCTTCTAGTGCCTATTAAGGCTGCTTTGGCTGTGTGCTTGCTAAGACTGACATTGCCGGTGATATCAGACTATATACCCCCACCTTTACCGACATATTTTATATAATGATGTCTTCTGTCTCTGTTTGGCAGAGTACGCCAAGCAATATATCTTTTGCCAAGTAAAAGGCACATATGCTGGTAGCGAGAAGACCAAAGGATATGGAAAAGCAGCACCTAAAAAAACACCTGACTCAGTTTTCATTGTAAAGCTGACCGATTTCTCATCTGGTATCCATGTTTTTAAAACTGCTATTTGCTAATCCTTACGTTCCATGTATGTCATTTTCTAATGAAAGAGAAAGACAATCTGTGGTAAAACGTAACTTGTCATGACAAAATGCCAAAAGCATAAAGCAACATTAAATTATTTACAAATGCATTGAAAGAAATTACCTGTATGAAAATGATTTATTGATAAAAAAAATTAATTTTGATTGGAGAGAAAAACTTGTTCATGGACTTTGCCATATCCGTATAAAAGCAAGATATACCGAGACATTAACCTATTGGTGTGGGACAATCTGTTAATGATATGTTTATGACATGGGTAGCATTTCAGGTAAAGGTATTTCTATATATAGATTATTTTAAAACATTAAAGAAACATTTAGAAAAAGAAAACTTTTACAAGGTTCCCTGCGTGTAAACTCATTTTAAAGGTATGACATGTAGTTCACCCTCATCTTAAACCAGATTAAAATATTTGTATGCTTCTAATACCTTTTTTGGCTGCAATTAACCGATGTTGCAGTTAATTTATTCAGCTTTAAACCCATATATATATTCTATTAAGGCCCAATATATATTTTAAAAATGAAAAAGGTCTCAAGACTGTGTACCACAAACCTTCATTGCCGTTGTGTTCAACCGGTCAGCAGCATTTTAATTATATTCGAATATAAGACTATATATAAGCAAAAAGGCAAACTGGGGGTTTGCGTATACAAAAAAAGTGAAATACTGATGCATTTCTGGTCAGCTTAAGCTGTGAATTAATGAGGCCTGCTTTCCGCCTGACCTGATATATCATCATTCGTTTTTATGTTAGTCACAAAATGATGGCAGTAAACTACTGAGAGGCATCTGGATTACAATGATACGGGTTTCATCGTTCACTAGATTCATACTGATATGCCTAACAAAACCAATGACTGTTACGAAATATCAACAGATATATGACGAACTATGACAGGTGTAATTATGATAAATATACATTGTATGACCAATGATGGAAGACCTAAGTGACTGGAAAACAGGTGTGAAGGAGTGCTTACAAACTTTTGGGTAAACTTACTTCACTAATAACAACGATTGCAGACTGAATCATTTATTATAATTATGTCATATCTTGTCCAATCATAGTTCTCCATATATAAGCCACAATCTATCAGAATATCCAACCCATATAAACCGAATATAAAAAATTACTACACCGAACAAGACTAAAACAATAGCGACATCTGTCGCGCATTATGCAAAGCAGTTAACCAGAGCAAACGGGTTATACTGACTACAGTCACCGTAAATTATCTCAGTCAATATCAAATTTAGCGCACGCGTGACTCATGTGACTGCTGCGTGATTTTTGCCCACAGATGGCGCCGCTTGAGGTCGCTACTCTATGTGAGGTGAAATAGTTTTCCTGCTCATCCATGAATTAGTCCAAAAATATTTTATACTATGTTTCATATCATGGTCAACCCCAACTACGAGCAAAGGAATGTGATGTGTGTATGTTGAATGCCTTATTTTGCAAATGGTTTTTCATTCAAACACAAATTATACCAAATAAAACAAACTTAGGATTACAGATGTTGGTACTCTTTATGTAGAATTCTATAACAAATATCCTATCAACAGCAGGCACTGATTATATAACATTTTATCGTCGTTTCCTTTTATTTTTTTTTAACAAACGAATTGTTTGTTTTAATGGAATTCATTTATTTTGTTACCTTTAATCATACAATTTATATTTAACATGTAGTAACATTTAAAAAAAAAAATTTTTTTCGAGGTCTGGGGGTATTAGGACATTACTGGTGCGCCACTTTCCTAGTTAAACTATTTATGCCTCTATTCCTCATTGTCTTCCGTGATATGTTTCTTGTGTCTATCATTGTATCAAACAAACTAATTGAAATTTTTGTTTCTGATTTACTGTGAAGCACTGTTTAATTTGACAGTAGTTGTGAAACGGATTGTGTAAAACCCAGAATAAATAGCAAGCACTTTATTTAAAATACATGTGTGGATGAAGTGCTACACTAATCCCCTCTCTTTACAGAGTACATACCAAAGCGCCCCGATTCCTGGGATCTACGCACAGCTAAAGTTATTTGATTTCCAAACCTTCCATCAGCTGTTCTGGAGTACAAAATAGCTAAATTAACAGATAAAGAAATAGTCTTAAACTTTACCGAGATTTGCAAATGACGAAAAAAACTTGCTAAAACTTGCTAAAACTTGCATAACTGGGAAATCCGGTTAGTACGGTCCAAATGGCCAAAACTGCAAGTACAATGGCTATGAGTCTCGAAAACAATGTCGTTCACGAGATCGAGATTGGCCCTCGAATGGCATGGCTGGGTCTCTGCTGGATGGATTGGTGGAGGGAGTGTGGTGGGTTGCTTCTGGCTTTGTGGCTGTGGATGCTGTAGCTTTCTAAAAACGTCACCGGCTCGGGATGGAGATGTTCCCTCATGAGGAAGCAGATCTCCAAATACAACCCCGATACAATTTGAACATCACGTGCCTGTAAATCGTCATATGTAATGGCTACAACATGATCAAAGCTCTGAAATAAATGGTAACCACAGCTCCTGGCGTTTGATTATATGAGATAAACAAAATATATCACTTATGAATATTTCAGACAGACCTTAAGCGTATGGTAACTACACGGCGCTGAAGAGACTGCGGTTTACGTGTCTATACAGGTAGAAACCCCTTAGGTCATCACATTTAATTCAAACAAGACATGTTGTTGCCCGTATGGGTATCCGCGAAAACACAGCTTCTGACCATGGTTTAATTAGTATACATGTATATTATATCAATAATTACACATTGAACAGTTGTAAGTGAAGTTGCCCGTCTTTCACCAATAGAGAATCCAACGCCCTTCCTCATCGATCATCAGGTGTATACCCTACATACTAAATCATGCAGTAGCGACCCGGCATATGAAAATACGTTAAAATGTAACTCTACAAATAGAGATTCCTTATTAAAGTTACAAGTTAGAAAAAAACCTTTACACATTGAGAATTCTTTAAAATGATAAAAATCAACAGAAGATAACGAGGCTGTATATAAATGTAAATACAAAGCAAAGTCGCTATCATCAAATACAGAAGAGCACAGGGCCATCATGGGATCGATTACATCAAGAGAAACACGTTAGAGACCAAGATGTAAACCAATAATACTGTTAAATGAATACATTGTTATAACAGTGTAAGGTGTTAATACTCGAAGAAGCAAGCCTTAATATCGCACGCCCGGATTTAAGATAACCTTACCTTGTTGCAATATACTGTTTAATTCAGCTCATAATACCATTAACTCTCCTTTGAACAAAACAAATGGTCAATTAAATAAAGGAAGGAGTTCAGCAGACTCAGTAGTTCAACCATAATGTCCGTGGACAGAAAATATACATTGAGAATCTGCCTGAAATATTAAAAAGAAACATAAAACAGCCTTGCACGTGAGCAGTGGTGCTGAGAGAGAGAGAGAGAGAGAGAGAGAGAGAGAGAGACAGACGGACAGACAGACAGACAAACAGGCCGAGAGAGAGAGAGAGAGAGAGAGAGAATTACGAGACTAGGTGTGTAAGCTTTAAGCAGCCTTACATGTTTCATGGAACAGTTGATTTCGAGACAAATCTTGTAAGCCTTAAGCAACCTTACATATTTCATGGAACAGTTAAGTACGACACTAGGCTTGTGAGGGTTAAGCAACTTTACATATTTCACGGAACAGTTAAATAAGACACTAGGCTTGTGAGGCTTAAGCAATTTGTAATTATTTCATGGAACAGTTAATTACGACACTAGGCTTGTGAGGCTTAAGCAACTTTACATATTTCATAGAACAGTTAAGTAAGACACTAGGCTTGTGAGGCTTAAGCAATTTTACATATTTCATGGAACAGTTAATTACGACACTAGGCTTGTGAGGCTTAAGCAACTTTACATATTTCATGGAACAGTTAAGCAAGACATTAGGCTTGTGAGGCTTAAGCAATTTTACATATTTCATGGAACAGTTAATTACGACACTAGGCTTGTGAGGCTTAAGCAACTTTACATATTTCATGGAACAGTTAATTACGACACTAGGCTTGTGAAGCTTAAACAACTTTACATATTTCATGGAACAGTTAATTACGACACTAGGCTTGTGAGGCTTTAGAAATTTTACATATTTCATGGAATAGTTAATTACGATACTAGGCCTGTAAGCCGTAGGCAACCTTACACACTTCATGGAACAGTTAATTACGAGTCTAGGCTTTTAAGCCATAGACAACCCACTTTGTATTCCCTCTGAGGACGATAATACGCCTTTTCTGTAAGCACAGTGCGTTCAGTGAATTCTTTGCTTCCTTGAACGCTTCCTCTGTCAGTATTTATTCCTGCTGAATATGGCATCCTTGGCTTGTGGCAGAACCCGTCACTTATGGCCTGACAATAGTAAAGGGCGATATACAGGTTTTGCTTGATGCTTACAACGAAGGGATCGCCGACTGATATAAAACAAATATTTTTGACACCAAACCTCCCCACTCATAAAAACAAAGTTAGCGGCCATGCTAACTATCCGTGAAATTCGACCCCCAAAAATGAGCTCTGTATTGACACATTATAAGCATATAAGCAGAATATATAATAATGAATCAGTCGAACGCAGTCCTTCTGGATTTGGTTAATCATTTAGTTCTAGAGCTCCATTTTAGACGACATCTCCTTCTTTACTGGGGAAATTAAACATTTTCCCTTTGGAATAGGATATTATTCTTTACGTTCCGAGGTATATCTGTATTTTCTTATTCGTCATCGTTAGTGCGCTTCTCGTGCTCCTTTTAATTTAAATAATATACACAAACACTTTGCAAATAAGAGCATAATTGAAAATTTATTATAACATTAACGGTAATATAACTAATTTATTAATTTACAGAAAAATAAGATCTAAAATTTGTTTAATGATTTTAACGTTTGATGATTTATCTTGACATGATACATCCTGTCGTCCTGGCAGATGTACATACCACTTTTCTTGCAGGTGACACAAATATTCAAGTTTTCCATAATCAATGTTTAGAAGAACATTTTTGATCCATGGTATAAGCATGAGGCAGTCGTTGGCATTAGGGCTGCTGTTAATGTTACAAAATGGTACCTAAAGACCCGTAACCTCATGACCCATCAGTCAAGAAACACAAAGCAAGCAATATATATTTTACAAATTTAGGTAACCTTCAGTAACAATAGCAACAGAGCGAGGTCACCGCTTATTCATGTGAGATAATCATTAAGCCTACTGAGAGGTGTCTTGAGAACAACGGATGTATGTATATCATCCAAAAAGTATACTGAGTGGATTATATGGACTTTAAAAAATAGTACAGGAATTTGATTCCGGAATAATACCGCTGTCTTTGATCTTACAAACACTGCTGTTTAAAGAATTCGCTACGCCAGTGTAAGAGTGTTTAAGTGTTTGTGGCAAAGTAGTTTTCTTAATGGTTAATATCTTGTTATTTCACATAGTTTATGATAAAATCCGTTTCGGTTAATCAATCGGCTTTTTTCTAGATCATGGCTGATACACTTTTTCCGTGAAATCAATCCTCAAGTAACCATTTAAAAGAGGGCTCTAGATTATTTCTTCAATTTGAACATTATAACTTACTTTTCATATCGCCTGTTTCAACTTAATACGGTGTTACCTCATTATGTTGTCTTTACAAAGTAGGCACCCTACATCACAGAACTGAATTCTGGCAATGAAATACTTGCTGAAAAGGAACATTTTTTTGAACTCCCAGAATGGATGTATGATTGTAAATTGACTTATCCTGTTCCATTTTCGGTTTTTTATTAATATACCAAGAGAAAGCACCAACACACCGTCCGCCCATTACGGCTGTGCTAGTGCCACTACATCAACTAAATCCACGAGACACTACAAATACGTAACGCTTTCAGTAATTTAAATTATAGTGTAAGATGTTCCTAAAAGCCACGGAGTCCGATCAAGTTATTATTGTGTAAACAGCAACAGAGATCTTTATAATGTGACCCTATGCCCTGCTGTTAAGTAAATTACAACCTTTCCACAAAACCTTTTTAACAATAGTATGTTTATCAACATGAAAGTTTCATCCTTTCTATTTATTTTTTGGATAGCTTGATTTGGCCTTGTGATTTGCAGCTGTTACATTATCCTTTTTGTCAGACACGGCAGTGTTGTGGTCAAGAGACTTTAATGTATATTTGTATTTAGTTGCCACATATATACGTTAAATGTAGTATATAGCAAGCACCCCAATAGTTATATATTTAAAAAGGTCTATTTAATAAATATATAACAAATTATCTATATAGTAATTGCTGAACATTGTTTTTCGAATTGCAAAAAAAAACTATGAAAGACAATTATGACGATTCTATGATTTTAAAAGGTCAACATTTGTGTAATGCAAAATTAATTTGATCGGTAAATATTTTTTTTAAATAAAATAATTAATTGTTGCATTTTTTCTCGGCGTTCTTTTGAGGGGTAAGTTGTAAACATATTCCAATCTGTAGGTTTCAGTTTAGTTGTTCTTTGGTCCGACAGGTGATGAATATGCCAAACGAGAGTAGGCCGACGAACGATCGTATCGCGGCACCTGGAAGAAAGCAAACTGGATTTGATTTGATAAATATTGACTACTTTAATCCACCGGTACCTGTATATTTCCAAACGAACAATTGTAACAATATAGATTTCGTCCAAAATAGAATCAATGATAACCAACCTAAGATAAGAACCCACTGGTTTGATAATATTTACCATAAGCACATTGAACAAAATATCATTAATTCACCTGTATTAGATTAACTACATGAATAGGGATTGATAAGATAAATTAATTAATTGTAAGCGCAAGAATAACAGCCACAATTTCATTAGCATCCTTGCACCTTAGATGAATAATTATTTGGTGTAAGATGATCTGAAATACGTACCTCCGGAGAAGGGACAGTTTGAAAAGTTGTTTTGACCTGAAAACCATATGTAATACTCTTATAAAAAACATATGAAAATTAAAAAAAAAAATACATTAAGTATTAAAGTAACTTAACATTAACAGGATATAACTAAAAATTTGAAACAATTATTCTTTTAGCTGTGTGCGGGACACAGAAACAAATTGGGGAAGCCCGCTATAGACATGCAGATGTTATTGACAGTTTAGGGGTAAGTGCTAATGACCTGTCATCTATAGCCTGAACAAATCAAAGGACCACAGACTTTGTAATCCGGTTATGCTATGAATATGAATTTGAAAATGAAGATTAATAAGGCAACAGATAGGTTTAACTCAGAATGCCTGTCCTTCACAAAAAAAATGCTATTTAAAATAGGAGCAATGATTCCGCTGAACAACTTGTTAAGTGGCTTAAACTGATTACAACTTTGTAAGGTCAGTAGCACTAAAGTCATCGGCAGGTCTTATATAAAGCGTACCTTATATGGGTGTTAGATGGACATTTGTACTATTCATATACATATATTCATCATTGGATCTGTAAGGTCAAATGTATACAGTTATTTGCTACACCCAGACCTCTTCTTCTAGTCTTAATAAACATACTCTTAAGTCAGTCCATGCATAACCATCCATATTTCAGTTTACAAGTAATATTCGCTTTATAAACAAATATTAGGACAACGAGTATGTTGAAGACGTATAAGTGACTGACTTTTGTAGTTGCCTTAAGAATAGAAGTACTTCTCTTCCGGCAAACACAGCGTGTTCAGAGCATCCTTGGCTTACCTGAACGCCTCCTGTGCCATGGACTTGTTCCGGCTGAATATCGGCCCCTTGGTTCGTAGCATACCCGTTTTGTATTGAGCGGCAGAAGTAAGAATGCCAAACGTGCTGTACTCAACGACCACTACCCATATCTCACCAACTGTAGAGACAACATGGTCAAAGTTTGTTAAAATACAGTAAAACCCCGCTGGAGCAAAAAAAAAAAAAAAAAAAGAAAAAAAAAAAACCCTGACTGACGTTAACACTTCCTACACGTTTAGCTTTATCTGATTCATTTATTTTTACAAAAGACTTACAAAAAGACTTGCCGTTCCAATGAACCCATGTAATATGGCTTTGTGTTCAGTATATATTCGTGCCAAGCATCGTAAGTTCACTTAACTGTCAAATCTCTATAATGTGGGCACCCTCGGGACTCATCAAACTGCCCTCATTATAGAGATACCCACAGTATCAAGGTAATAAGTGCCGAATTCAGTGTTGCCACATACTTCGAAAATTTACTGTAGCTGCTCCTGTTGTAAGTGTATTTCATTAATTTGCTCCATATACGTTCTCCCTGTTTTTAAACATAATGGTTAATATGTAAAAAAAAAATTATGATTGTTAATATATATGTGTGGATCTTACACCGTATGTTGATGGACATAACATACAAGCATTCATCCTGTTAATCTTTCCAATATTTTGATAAGTTACCCAATGTATCCTTGGATATACCATACTGTTTTACACGTTTTCTCCAAGACAGACCACCTATAGATATTTTGAACAGGTAAACATTTAGGGCTATGCCATTTGACCTTTATATTTCAGTTTTGGGGTGATATGTAGAGAGTGTTGTGAACTGCTGAGCCAATGAAGCACTGTCCCAAAGTGGATCTTCAGTTAAGTATGTTTTTATGTTACAGCACTTACAAAGACCTTGTTTAGCTTTATTATGCGTTAATTCTTTCGTTTTGTCTTTTGCTGTATAAATTGCAAAGAATTTTATTATTACTGCACCTATATTGTCTTCGAGTTTATTTACATGGTCACGTGTCTGGAATGGTGTTCATGATAAAATCAACTACTTGGCCAGGGGACCTTACCCTATAAGCTTATTTCTTATATCCTGTCTCAAATCCAGGTTTCCCATGAACAATCTTCCGCCAATATCAAGTCCAAGTTTGAGTCCTTAAGGTTGCGTTCAGGTGTACCTCCTTTAAGTCGGGTCAGAATTAAATAAAAATTATATTAATAAAAATATAAACACCAACAGCTTTGATAATCAGCAGGGAATCAAATATCTCCTAATCTATCTTTCATAGACGTTTGTGTCTTTGTGGCCTGTAACCTCAGACCTCGGATGAAAAAGTTTTTTCTACAGGGCTCGAGATGTGTGGCCCTTAATTCTCGAGTCGTGACCTCCGAGTCTGATTCTGATTTGGGAAAACTATCGGATGCGGATCCATGGGATGGGAAGGGGGCGGAGGGCAGTGGGCAGCGGGCTTTTTGAAAGGTTGTCAGACCAATTTTAGCAACCCAGACCCCTTCCCCATCCACCCGTTTCAGGACCTACCTGGTTACTTTTGGTCTATTTTGTTAGAAGAACGCACTAAAGGCTTGTGCCTTGGAATAATTTATTACTAGGAATCGGGTACTATTATGGATGGCTATAAGAAAATATGACCTCATCCTTTACTTTAAATGTTCGGAATCAGTATACGGCAGAGTGCATATGGCGATATAAAAACCAATGACGATGAGGCAATGAGCATATACTCCGGTAAACAAGCAAGGTTTCTTTTATTTCCTTTGTATCAATAGCAAATCACAATATAGTCAACTGTGCGTTTTTCTTATGATCGTCAATTATCCCCTGTCCAAATTTATTTGTAATAAATAGATTATGATTTGTCCTATTCTTATAAATATCTGATTTTTACTTGCCAATGTTTACTTTTAGTTACCCACTTCCGTTGGTCACTATAATTAGAAGTTATGGACAGAATACTTTTCTCTTCTATTGTAATATGTTAATGTATAGATGTGTAGTGGTGTGTGTGTGTAGCTCTCATCCGACCCGACTTGGTATAGTAAATCGTACCACCCACCCGAAATGCCAGTTATATGTGTATATGTAGTATTGACCTTAGCTTATTATAGAATGTATATATTCTATGGTCAAACCATAGAATGTATACATTCCATATCCAAACCATTGAATATATACATTCTATGGACCAAGGTTATTGACAGTGTACATTCCATGGGTTAAATCATAGAATTTATACATTCGATGACACAGGCCATATAATATTGAAAGAGGACTCCTAAATGCATGATTTGGTTCCTCATCAGTGCTCCATTATAATGAAGACGTACTCGCAGTTGATATATTGTTTGACACGGCTTACAGGAATTAAACTCATGACTGATCTATATAATTAATGGTGTTTGTTACTACTCACCACACTTTGATATTTTATTTAGCTCCAATCACTTTCATTAATCACGTGCATTAATCATATAATCTGTAAATAAATCATGTGAATAAATATGTTTACTGATCAAGTTTAGATCTGCTTTTATTTTTTGTATTCAACTAAAATTTATAGATATCCGGTATTATTTCTACACTGAATCAAACAAATTATAGATGTGATGTTATGTGAATAAACATGTTTTATAAACAAGTCTGCTTTTATATTTTCAATCACTCAACAAGAATGCTAATATCAGGATACACACAGTGGAATTGTACATATTCCATGACCCCCTTTCCTGACTGAAGTTTATCACAGATATTTCAGAATATTATTATGATGAGGGTTTGGAACCCTCCGTTACTCATACTGTCTCGATCTGTCTATCCATGGCTTAGGTGGGTTACTTTTAGATGCTTCTAATGTTTACTTTTCTTCGAATTTAGTTAAGCGCAAATGAATACAAGGAGAAAGCCATCTGAAGTAACAGGGCCAACTCATTTGTAGTTTTTGGTCTGCTGCAGTGATTTGTTACTTTATTTGTCATGTTTATAATCAATGCTCTACTCTGCATATTTATCTTATTGCATTTTACGTTTTCAATGTAAATCTTAATTGCATATTACGTGTTCAATGTTAATAAAAATTAAACCTTCCTAGACACGAAATCCCCCATCTGCTGAAGTTGATCGCACATCTGAGGTCATTGGACAAAGCTGATTCGTAAAATATAGAATAAAATAACGCGCGCAGATATTGAAACGTTTTACTCTGGCGTAAATAGATATAGATCACTTGTGAGCTTTCATTTATTGATGAGCATATAGATTCCGCAACACGTAACAAACTTACAGGAATTCATTGTTAATTCATGAATATAACTGTCTGAGCTACAGACAAACAGTTCCTGTATTGTCCAGACGATGATGGTCTCAATGAAAGGTTACAGGTCTACCATTTTAAAGGAATTATTAACGTTACTGATCAGTCTGATTCAGACACTGGACCTTTATTGGGACATCACTGTAAGACAGAGGGTAGCACGCTCTTAACTGTCTACATGTGGACAAGTATATTCTGCCTCGAGGACCTGTGCTTGATTCATTATGGTCACTTTATCTTTGAATGACATTTCATCAGCAAAGGGACTTATACACAGCGCACATCAAATATCATTGAATATCAATACCCATACATTCATGAATGCGAATCTACAATAACATGTAAATGTCATTGCATGAGTCCCAGGCGCCGGGTCTAATATACTGTGTTGCTATGCATCACCTGTGATTACTTATGGTTATAAATAAGGCTTTCCTCTCTTGATTTAAGCCTTATTATTTTCATTCATTAGTCTTTGTGATAAACCTGACAGAGGGCAGCACATTAAATGTTTACGAGTCAGGTCTGATCTGATAACCCCTCCTGATTCATCATGATCACTTTACCTTAGAATGACATTTTTTTTATAAACACACTAGCTGATAGACCCGGTATACCGGGCTTATTACCGGGGTTGGGGAGATTTATAAACTGAGATGTGAAATGTATGCTCATTTTTTTATTCTAAAAGTTAACAAAAAATATAGGTTTTCAGTGGGAAACTGTCTCCATAAGATATGTATAAACATTTTGGCACGATTTCAGAATAACTCACGAACCTCTATGAGGCACAACAGTTCTATAAACAAAAAACGTTTCTATGTCCAGCTGCCTGTATCTTAATTTTGCTACTTATTTTTATCTGCCTCTTACTTTTAAATTACATGAATCCTAAACATCATACCGCCCGTCCGTATAAACTCATACCCTGGTGGAGACAATTCGTGAGAGATCCTGCAGTCGCTCCAATATTTTTAACATTTATTTTGTGGGGCTCTCCTCGTGGCATGAAATTTATACCCCGGTATATTTACCTTGAAGACCTGGACAGATATGGAATTTACATTGCGAACCGGAATGAGACGCGGGGGCATTCAGGTTTTCAATGATATTTGACTGGATTCTATCATTTGACGTATAAAGATTAGGTTGATGTGAGGAGCACATGAAAGATTTATTAAATGTACGTTGCAAGGAAATTGTTCCTGAAGAAAGAAACAGAAATATGCATACCTCGTAAGCAGCAGAAGCGGGCCCAACGGGACTGCATGCAGAGGGCCCGTATTCATTTTCAACCGCCGCAAACTGTTTTTTTATCGTATCAGACAAATTTTGAGGCCTGAAACCCCCGACACCCGCCCAGCCCTGTTCCTAAAATTGGGACCTTGAATTAGGTTTTGTCATTAATCCTCCTGGGTTGAACTCTCCATTTCATAAAGCGAGAAACATGTGTTTTACCCTTTTACTGACCACGCACGTGGGTCAAATCCCTCACTGAAAGCAAGCGTTATTCATATTAACAATAGTCCTTAGTGTTAGAGGTTAAGTTACCATTAATGTATTCCGGTGATTGCCGAAGGCAGTTCGGCTGTGCTCGGTAGAAAAACGGAAAAATCATTCAAAATTATATGTATATTAAAAATTATTTATTTTCATATCGCCTATGTCACTGCGGTTATAATAACCTTTAAAATGATGTATGGCACAATATTGTACACAACGCGGTTTTAGAGAACACTGCGAACAAACGTGAACTGAATTCCTTTTATAAGTATTAGATGGATGTATACATGGCAATAAAGGATATCAAGGGGTCTGTCTCTAATGTTGTAACCGCTATATACGTTTATATCTACATTGAATTTTTGTGTTGCGTACCATTTAAAGCTTTTCAACGGATATAAAAAATTGCGGAAGCATGAAAGCAAACACAAAGTTTGGTGGTTCGATATGGTCATAAATAGGAAATGAAATGGGTGAAGTAAGGATAACACTATTTTCTTCTAACAGATATTAAATTACTTTCAAATATTTATTATATTACCCATTCTATATGTTTAATTGGTATTTCTGTGTTTTCAGATTTTGATTAGGTATAGGTACTTGCTATCTCTTACCGTCGGTATGAGATGTAAGCCAAGAAATATTGCCTCCACCGTTTGTAAGGAAACATACTTCATCATTGACTCGTTACGCTGTGATCATGTTACATGAAACTGTATAATACTCATTCTCATTCATATGGTTAAAGATGAAACTGTATAATACTCAGTCTCCATTCATATGGTTAAAGATGAAACTGTATAATACTCAGTCTCCATTCATATGGTTAAAGATGAAACTGTATAATACTCAGTCTCCATTCATATGGTTAAAGATGAAACTTTATTCTACCTATTCTCATTCATATGGTTAAACATGAAACTGTATAATATTCATTCTCATTCATATGGTTTAACATAAAACTGTATAATACTCAGTCTCCATTCATATGGTTAAAGTTGAAATTGGGTAATACTCGTTCTCATTCATATGGTTAAACGTGAAACCCTATAATACTCAGTCTCCATTCATATGGTTAAACATGAAACTGTATAATATTCAATATCCATTGTTATGGTAAAACAGTAGTCAGTATTAAGATGATTATTAACTGTATTATTGTAATATTGTGTAATGTTCATGTAATTTGTAAAAATGTAAGTGCGAGACATGTCTGATTATGAACTTTTAAGTGAGGTGGAAACTATATTCAGTATTTCAAAGCTATATTGAATACATAAACGCCCATCATAGAGCACTTTCAGTTAGAAATGTACGACAAGACGCGTGTTAAAGTAAGAGCCTTGCTAGTCAAACCTAGCTTAGAAGACATTCTGATCTGAAATAGGCTTTTTATTTTATCATATGATTGATGTTATTGTTTAACTGTGTCGTTACTCTAGCCGCCACTGTCGTCATTTTACGCGTTATATCTGAGATTGTAGACCTTTTTTTGCAAATTATCATCGATAATAGACTTGAACTGGAACTCTCCTAGTCGCGGTTACTTACACCTCCCTTACATTGGTCGTACAGGGTACATAACACGTGTCTTTCATAGTTCCCTACATGGTCCCTTTTATGGTCCCTGCCACGTCCTTTATATGGTCTTATAAGGCATTTGTATGTGTTAAAGAAAAGAAGTTAAGAAAATCCGGTGTGCCTTTAGCCTTCTGGGGAAGTTAAATTCAAAGTTCCACTCTGCACAGTCTCGATATATATTATGTTTTTTTTTTGCCGTTACATCTCGAGTTTTAATCATGCATAATCATGACATAAAGTAAAACTGCCAGCAGCAAAGCGATGGCGATTTTCGTTTGCTTTCACTGGCTAGGTATATGCATGTTGTTGTCCTTAAGAGAAAGGAGGTTGACAATGAGTGCTGTTTACTGGAAGAGACAATGGGTCACTTGCGGTGCTGATCTAGTAATTTGAGTGTGCTGTACCTGTGTAATATTGACAGTATGCATTAGTTGAATGGATTGATTGGCCTCAGGTGATCAGGAATTAATAAATATAACACTGTTTGTGTGCTCTGTACAGACCAGTTTGTACAAAAATATTTGAACAGGTTTACAAGATAGCCTGGTGGTTAAATGTTCTCCTGTCCATTCAACAATGTATGAATATTAAAAAAAAAATAGAAGATGCAATCAGCACAAATATGTGAAAATATATCTTGTATGATACTAATATGCCAAAATCAACAGTAAAAAGCCACTCAAGAGAATGTTGATGTATTATAATCCCATTCATATACCCCCAAATTAAAATGCACTATATAACCTACAAACTTTATGACATTAAACATGATTTGAAAGAAAAAAAAGTATATATTTAAATGGAAGAAACAATAATAGTACGTAGATTATGGCATTTGGTATTTTCAGGATACTTAGACGACTTTAAATTTCGTTAAAACATTTATTTTCCACAATGTACTCTTGTAAAAGATCATAAAGTTAACACCTGATTATCATAGGCACGTTTTCTCGATTTAACAAAAAGTCCACAATTTTTCTTTGCTTGCGATTCAAAACTAATAATAGCTGCCAGGTCAAGATAACTTTCAATAAATAAATTCCTTATGTTCTCCAGCAAGTACTACATTTGGTCGTTTAAAATGGCTATAAGAGAAAGAAATGCTAAACACTTTCATTTTTGCTATTGCATTTGCAGCCTTATTTTACCGATAACAAAAAGCGATGCAGCATACAGGTTGGAAGTTTAAGTTATGTAATTGTAATTGTAATTGTGTCTAGGAAACTTGATCTGAAAACATATTTTCTGCCTTCATTCTGACCACATGGCATCCTAATCTTATATCATTCTTAAAGGTATGTTAAATTATCACGACCTTGTATGATCAAAGGTAAATTATGCCATAGTGTGCAGGCGTTTGGCAAAAAAAGCTTTTATACCCCATTGTTTAATTCAAAATGGGACTTTTTAATTAGTTGATGACCTTAGTTTAACATTATGTTGGTTTTCATTAAGATTAGGTGCTATATTAATAATGAAGATGGTCCAAATAAAGAGTCAAACGCTTTAAAGTACACGATATCATAATTGGTCCGCGTGTTTGGAGTAGGGAACAATTTAATTTACTTTACAGGTTCTGTGTCCCTATAGTAATCGATGCCCCAGCGCAGATCAAGGCTTCTTTTCTTTGGATACACTCCAGCTGATTGTTAAATTTAACAGTTCAATTATTAAATATATGACAGCCATATTGGAATGAAAGCAGAGTCATAGACATATAATCTTTAAAGTTCCTTTAGGGCATGGTACAACGGTAATATTTTTTTATAAACCGAGCATCCTCGTTGTCCTTTGACAAATTATGTTCATATGTTTATTTTATATCTAAGTCTGTAAGGCTTTTAACTTCTTGTCGCTTAACCCAATAAAAACCCACTGAGGATAAATTTTGTATCTACGGTTATAGAAACATAGAGTTTGAACTTTGTTTGCATCAAATATTAGAAACCAGTCTTTGGCCAATGTATATAATATGTATATAAGCTTACCAAGTCACGATTGAGGAATGCTGCTGCACAGATTGGATCATGAATAAATGAATATAAACACGTGTCATCAGCATATAACCTTATGTTGTTTTCTAAATTACAATTACTGCCATTAATATTAACAAGGAATAATGATAGACCTAAAATCGAGCCCTTTGGAGCTCAAGACCTACTATTGCCTTTTGTGATTTGGCCCCTTGCAAAATAACACACTGTTCTCTATTGCTTAAGAAGCTCCGTATATTTAGTAAAATACCCCTAACACCCATGACCTCGAGCTTATAAATTAAACTCCAATGCCACACCCTGTCAAAAATCCTAGAGATATCTAGGCATAAAAGTCTGGTTTTGCAGCGAATTTCAAAACGTGTATAGATATCATGGCATAATTTATCAGATTAACAGATAAGCCATTTTCTTATATCCAGAGTTAAGGTTAAAGGAAAACATGTTATTACAAAATAAAGTATTATTTTTTTCGTTATAATATGTTTTTATATGAATGAAACATTATTTAAAGGGACACTGGTCTGTAATTTTAAACCTTCTTTCTGGCACTTTTTTTTATAAACTGGTATGCCATGTGCCCGTTTCCATACATCAGGAAATTCGGTCATTAAAAAAAAAAAAACATGTTAAAATTAAGAAAGTGGTTTGCAAATAACAACAATTGTATTTTTTAGGATAAAATACTTATTCCTAACGGATTTGTTTCCTGTCTAACATTTGGCTCTCACACAACATTTGTAACACCATATTAAGAGACATGTAATAGAAGACATGGATGAGGTTGTTATTGTTCCATATTAGACACAACTGAATCTGAATCCTGTATATTACGTTATGACGAAAAATAATGATTAAAGTAATCTGCTTTATTATTGTTGTTTGATATAATTTCTCCATCCCGAACCAAAGATATAACATATTGGACATGTTTATCTTGAAAAACAGACCGACAGTTTCTGGTTAATATTAAACACATATTTTTGTACACTTTATGATTTACGAGGACGACAATATTTTTTATTTTTGTGACGCGTTAAAATTTTCCAAACACAAAATTGCCCTTTAATACACACGGGTGCAACCCTCGCTTGTTTTTGCTGTTCTGATTGAGTGGGCGCTGTTTGTTATTCGGCACACCTGGGCAAAACGCTCGGGTCAACAAGTTCATAGATCATCAGTTCAGAGGTGAAGGGGGACGCCTGTGTAACAGGCTTATCTAGCGTGCTGAAGCTAATTAATATTCATACGGCTACCAAGCACTTTGCCTATTGTTAAATTTTTGTAATTCATGCTCCTCATGAATAACCAGAAGCTTCCAGTGGAGTCCAGTATAAAGGGGCTCAGTTCTTGTGTTCCATTGCCTTTGAACTGAAGCCGCCAAGGTAATAAGCAAAATAAACTAAAGTGATCACAGCTAGACAAATGACTCAATATTTCATAGTTATGTACACTGTCAAGTGAATCCGTTATAACAATGTCCAACAGAGAATGAGTATATTCGCATATTCTTGTCGGTTGATCTACAATATGATATTGGCAATGGCACAAGACAATCTCAACCAATTTATTACCAAGGTCACTATTCTGATAATGCTGGGTCCCAAGTAGTGAACCTATCATTAAAGTCACCTGTTATTAATAATAAATAAGGATTGGCTTGACTTGTCTTTAAACAAAACGCTGATAACATCAACACTTTTTCCTGGAGATCTCTAATATACTTCAAACAACATATTTTTTATTATCCATATTAATCTCTAACCGTAAACTTTCATCACCATCCAGTCGGATATCTTGTGAAGGGTAGGGTGTTTCTGAAAGAGACAGCCATACCAGCACCTCTACGGTGTCTGTCTGTTCGAACACGCGGATTAACGCAATTAATACAAATAAATTTATCATTAACACATGAATCCAACCAAGTTGTTATTTTTATTATGATTAATATTATTATTATCGTAATTATTAATGTTGTTGTTATATAATTTTTATTATTATTATTATCTCATTGTGACATTTGGGTACTTATATAAAAGGCAATATCATATACAGGCAACAGCTTACATTATGTTACTAATCATTCTTAAAGTACGTTATTCATGATCGGTTGTTATTTAATTTGCTTTAAACCATAGGTTTGTTTCTATGCAGAACGTCAGGTGAGGGAAAACGTAAATATCATAACGTATGTATAACCTCAAATTGATCACTGGTGCCCACCTGAAATTTGATAACAGTAGACTGGAAGTTAAAATACGTCCCATGGTCCTGTCGATCTGTGAGTACATCTATTTTTGAATAATATTGTCATGCCAATTGTGGCAAAGACCGCAACATTCACAGATCAATCTTTCATGGAATAGATTGATGCTGTTTGCTGTTTTGTTTTATGAAAAACATCAGCAATTTGTAATTGAATGTATCTTACACAAATCAATCCTGCACTTCCCATTGTACCTTTTGCAGTTATTTCAATAGATTTATTTTCTAGTTTCATTAAATTTGTGGAAGAGTAACCATAAAACAGCATGTCTTCTGGTATTATGATTATCTCAGGCCTCCCTAGTGAAGCTTTTTCATAATGTACTCAACTCTGAATATTTTGTAACTTTCTTTGCCCTTTTTTAATATATATCATTAAAAATGAAATACAACTCCCTGCCATAATGTGAATTTATTATAGTATTGAAACATATCAATTTTTACCTAAATAAATAGAGGAATCTCTTTGATTAATTATAAAAAAATAGCTTAAAATCATACAACAGGATACGTTCAATTTAATCTTGGTAGTTCTTTTATACCATACTTTTTAGGATTCATTGTATATAGAAGAAGTTATCAGTATATATGGTAGTCGGACACCCATTGGGTAAGACAATAAAGTGCCCGAGGTGTAGGCTTGGTCAAGGGATCAAGGAAATGTTTAATACTTTCTTGTTTTCACAGTGTTGATTTATCTAGATCGGTAAATTAGCAGGAAATATGCTTTCTTGATCTTAGATACCGATGACATGTAATGATGTATGGTCTGTATTGTGTAACCTGGCAGATGCCTATTTATTTATTTGTGTCTTATTATTACTTTTAATACTTCTATCAAATAAATGGTGCTACATTACAACTTTCTGACAATACGACTGACAGAAATTATGTGTAATCTGTCCGACATTGTGTAATCTGTCCGACATGTCGCAAAGACCATCATCGGTGTTGAATTCGGCAATAGCCAGTATGACATGTATGTATCAGGCCAAAGAAAATATGAATTTAGCATCACGGGAAAGTAACAAGATTTGATAAGCATAGGCAGAACAGACAGTCCTCGTCTCTACAGATAATGTGTTGTTCTATGTCTCAAACACGTCATGGCATTAAATACTACAAACGATCAGGGTTGACAATAAAAATAGTCCAGCATCACAAGTTATATATATGTTGTTTTTCTTCAGTGTTATGTCACTCTGGCCTAGTCTGTAGGCCATAGAGCACTTTACATTGGAGGGTAACTCTACCTTATATATATATATATATATATATATATATATATATATATATATATATATATATATGTATATATATACATATATATTTATATTTATATATATATAAATATATATATATATGTATATATATATATATATATATACATGTGACACAAGCCTCCCAACCAAACGGCTTGCATTTCATTTCATTGGACTATAACCAATAATTATAATTATAATAATTACGTAAGATTTTCTTGCGTATTGTCCCCTCTATGTCGTTTGATCCATTATATGCCATCAGTACCTGTACCAGCTCCCATTTAGTTTTCAAAGGAAAGTCCTGTGCGGTGAGAATGATAAAATAATTCCACTTTTAAAGGTCCTTTAGACAAATCAGCTCGGCCTCTAACACTGAGAATGTTTCCTAGCGTACGTCAGCAGATAGGGATGATACAAAAGCTTTGGAATAACATGTTGTGATACTCTGCAAAGTGTCTTTGAACATGCCTGAGGCTTTTGAGTCAATACGAATACAATAGTAGTTATGAGGCCGATATATGGCTCAAAGTAACCTCAATGCCTGCTCGATGTCGTTATACACAAGTATACCAAAGGCGATACGGAAACTCAGTTCTTTGTTTGCAACACTAAACGAGCGTTGGAAATCAGTGCAACGTTTAGACAGGTTAGACAAAATCTCCTCAAAATTCTTGTTTCTCTTGTAACAATCTTTGCATTGTCTTGCTGTCGAAATATCTGTCGTGTTCAACATGAAAAATGCTTCACATTTCACCAGGTGATGGTAAAGATATGTTGAGAGAGCTTTATTAGACGATAAATTTCTGTAGTTTTTCACAATTGCTTTCCAACTTTTCCTTACTTGTCTCGAATTGGGACAACGCAGATGGGTAATGATACAATGTTATAGAAAATATTATAAAAAGTTGAATAGTTGTTACAAGCTTATACCAGTTTTTAAGGTATCTAAAAATTGATGAAACGGCCGTGCAGAGGTTAACATCTGGTCGACGTGCCATTGATGTCTTCAGTCTTTAGTTCAACCTACAATGATTAAATTGGGAAAATACACCAATAAATATTCAGTAAAAATTACATTCATGGACAATTTTAATTCAGTGAGTATTGAAACTTAAGAAAATATGAATACGTACGTATTATTGTATATGTCTGAATTTGATGTCATCCGTTTAGTTATTTTTGTTATACGTTATTGTTGTACAACGCCAATTCTACTCCTTCAGGTCTCCTCACGTTTGTTTACATGTTTAACCGATTTTACCACGTTCTGTCAATCCCTCACGTACTCGTGCGTTTATTTACACGTCCTTCAGTATACAGGCTGTATCCTTCGGTATACAGGAAATGTCCTTCAACTGACTGGCTGTAGAGACGGTAAAATGTCCAGAATATCACAATCACATGCATATGTAGCTGATATGTTTGCTTATTGTGTTGCTAGTAGTTTGCTCATTATGACGTAGATGTTAGTTGAAGAATGGATGGTGTGCGACATCTAGTGGTGTCGCACTAAATTAATTCTTTTCTTCTAACATCTTATTATAATTGTATTTTTTGTTTAAAAGTTTATTGCAACTGCCAATAATTGAATAAGCATAGCATTTCACGTGTTAAGCTTTTTGTTAAATAAGTTTGCTCATTATGAAGGGGTTTTGTGTTAATAAATATATCTCTAATCAGTTGAGAAAGCGGCAATAGATGACGCCTTACTGAGATATCCTAATCACCACATATTTCAAATATATATATATATATATATATATATATATATATATATAACTATGGATACATTTCATGAGAGTTTTCAAGAAATGATTTTTTTAATATACTACCGGTTTGTCTGTCTTACATATTCTGACATTTATCATGTTTTTAAGGATAACACCAACGAGTGTAATCTGATCAGGGAGCGCATTCCCTATCTAAACAGTAGTGAAGGATTGACCGCTGCGCCCCATGTGGCGAGGAAGACGGCAGAGTTAGTGAGCCGGTTTGGTCCTATTCAAGCAGAAACTACCGTAATGCTGCCAGCAACAGTTCTAACAACCGAAAAGGATGGGACACATCACTTATTTTGTTTTCCAAAGGAATAGGAGATTTAAGAGTAACTCTTAGTAAATTATTTCAATTTATTCATGTCATTCTGTTATGCTTGCAGCTGTAAAAATTCTGAAACGTTCATGTGCTTTAAACTATATAAGTAAAAAAATGCATATCGACTTGCACCAGAAATATAAGAAATACAACTTTACACAATGTGTTCTTTTCATGCAAAGTTGATTTCATAATAAATAGAGTTTCGGCCATCCATTGTGTGATCACGTGCCGTGAGCCTCCCTCCGCTTGCCCTTAGCTGTGGCTCGATGTAAACATGACTCCTGTGTATAAATACAGTGTATCGTTATCCAAGACATGTTTACTCACGACCATAGTATGTAACCGCAGGCTCAGTGAGTGTGTGGCCCACTTTTAAAGTTATGATCACATTTAATTTTTGTCAGGCCTTGTTTTCATTTTCCAGTCGTATTAATACTAGGGGCATGGCGATATATTCCATTTTTTAGCAATAGCAGATGAAATATAGAATGAAAGACTTTGCTTCCATATCAGTGTTAACTTTGAAATCATATATATATATATATATATATATATATATATATATATATATATATTTAAAATTTGATTACTTTCTCATACATGAGTCATCTCCCCCCCCTGACAATAAAATAATGCCATCTGTATATAGTAATATTAAAATTATGATAATTACCAGTCCCCTTCATTATAAAGGTTAATACAGTCTGAACAGTTTTAAAAAATGTCACTGTTAAAGGGTCTTTAAAACAAAGAAGTCTTTCATATATACAATGTTTTCTTCATTTTTTTTTCAAATATACATTGATTTTTTTTTCTAAGTCAAAAGTATTTATATGTTAAACAAGTTTAAATATTAACGATTGACCAGAGAAAAACCCTTCAATTGAATTTTATTTATATTAGTGAACAAAATTTCAAGCAATATATATATATATATATATATATATATATATATATATATATATATATATATATATATTGCAGATAAATAAATTTTATCCAGCTTGTCATAAATTTAATACTTGATAGGTAAACATGAGAAAAAGCTTAAGTATCACAGATGAGTACCATTTATACAACCCTTTCTAGGTTGATCCTTATCATTTGGGCTTGTCCTGACTGTCTCTATATACAAAAAAGTAGTGCAAACAACATTTGGCTCAGCATCCTAGGTAAATCCCAGATAGCTCAAATGAACTGGCATCCTGGACTGGTTGTTGTTTCTTCGATTTACCATACCATTTCAGATCGTCACTTGGTCGAGAACAGCACGACAGCTGACCTGAACAAGGATTCTGTTTACTTGCAAATTAACTTGTGTTCCTTTTACTTTTTTTAAACCTTGGAAGGAAGTGTGTTCATTTTTAGGCCAGGTTCATGTTATTTTGTAAACATGCTTATAAAATATAAACCCAAGTATCTGTGGTCTCAAAAATAGTTTTTAGGGATTGGAGTTAGATAGCAAAAGGTTTATTAACCAGCCTAATATTTCAAAACTTACCATTTAGTTTTATAATATTAAGCAAATGTTTTTTTTTATACTTTTTGATGGTTCTCATCAATTAATTGATGCAAATTAGTTGTGTGGTCTATCATATATACCCTTTGCATACACGCCTTAGCAGTCAAGCATACTAATAATTAAAAGATTAAATGTCACGGATCTGAAGTCCGGGTCCACAATCACACATTCGCTTGTTTTGATCATCAAGATGGCAGGTGTATGTGGGTTGGTTGGGGGTGTACATGATTACAATACCATTACGAAGCCTTATAAATGAGATATCTCAGACCCCCAATGGTGCTCACATAAGTGAAATGAAGGGTTAAAAGAAAAATTGGCATGTGCTAGCAAATCTTTAAAAAAAACTAAACCTAAAAAATACATAGAAAGGCACTGTTATTAATCCTACAATTCCCAGTATTTTCCAGGAAATATCAATAATTTCATTCTGTTGCCACTGGAAATATTAATATGATTATTTTCTTGAAAGTTCACAATTCAAAATCTTATCTACCAAGGAACACAAAGACTTAGACTTTAATTCAAACACGGTGTTCCACTGGGAACTTTTTTTTTTAATCAGATGTTGTTTTGTATTGGACAATGTAATAAAATGTAAACTGGCATTTCACTGCGCTGCAAAAAATAGGTTTTAAATTCAGTTTTGCAAATTTTTACATTATTATTAAATTAATGTCTGTGTTGAAATATTTGAATAATTATTTAAAATAACAAAGCTATTAATTCATTTGACACAAATAAAGGATATAGGAAGTTTACCAACTGACTAAAATAGTAAATGGTAAATTTCAATGGAAAACTAGAACAAATCATGATTTTTTTAAAAACAAAAACTATGAGCTTTCCATAAAAAAATTCTAATCACGAAGCAGAGGTCTTGTTTTCATTTACCTTAACTGTACGCATACAGTGCTTTGCGGTACAGTGCGCTTATTTATCATGCAATTATTGACTATTGACGGCTGTGTCAACCAAATAAATGTTTTACCTTGAAGACCACAGAACTCCAAAATAATAAATGTGTTGTAACAGAATAAAAAACTGCCCGTGTTTCATTATATGTCAGGCAGTAATGTTATCCACAGCGTCTGAATAATCATAATAATAAAATCATTGGCACATTTCACGGGAATCCGGTATGTAAATCTGGAATAAAATAGTACAATATAAAAGACATAGTCACACACACATCCTCCGAGTGACCAAGATATCGGTTACTAAGAAGGTGTATGTATACTCACTGTATAGTTTAAATTTTCAAAACTATTTACCCCTGTGCCTGCCGAGTGCCACGTGTAAAGATAACCGACGCCGTGAAATGCACAATACTATAAACAGAAACACCGTCCATCGGTTTGGGAAATGTGTCATTACTTTTTTTTAAACTGTAAGTGAAAAATTGACATCAGTAAGAGAAATTTCTTTATACGATTTTGAAAGAACGGTTCAAGATTATTTAAAATACGCCAGTAAACACGCGCCAAAGGAACACATTCACGTGACAATTCAGCGGGCGATAAATAGAGTACCACAGGAACAGAAATCTAATTATAAAACGTCGAAGAGTCCATTAAAAGTGTTATCCTAACTAAATAGCGTGTCCACATATTTGTTATTATACTTTACAGATGCCCCAGTAGGTATATATAATATGCGCAACTTATAACCCGGATTTTTCCTTCGACCAAAAGTTCAACTGCGTGTACCCAATTCGTTAGGCTCTTTTCAGGTTGTTTATCCCTTCGTCTGCTTTGTCGTTACGCAAAAATCGCGAAGTGCGCCTTTCTATCATTTTACACTCTTTGATAACACCACAGAAGCTTAATGTTAACAAACAACTTTATTCTCTTAATCAAGTATGAGGTAGAAAAACAGTTTACTATTGTAGTATACTACACAGAAAGGCAGATATATAGGATAAAAATTCTAAATAATTCAGCTAGGGTTAGTAAATAAATGCAAGGTAACCTCAACATCACCACCAACGGGACCTCGATAAAGTGGTCTCATTTTTTATGTGGTCGTCTGAACGAGGAAACATTTTTTAACCACTTAAAATAGGGAGAAATGTATCTTATATATTTCTTAGGCATGTACTTAGGTGCACATATATATGGTATCCACTCAATTCTCTTATGCCCTTATAATTTTTTCTGACAATCCTTGAATGATATAGTTCTTTTCTTTACCGTGGGTGTTAAAACAATAGATGATCTGCCATACCAGAGAAAAGCCATGATATGTTTCTATCCACAATTGTGTAATTTCTCCATATTTTAGCTGGTGAGCCAAAAATATAGACGTCATAAACGGTAACATGTCAGAGACAATATTGGCTTCGTACAGATCATGTATGATACAGGTTGTTATCTCGAATATAAGTATTATTAAGGTACCATTTTATTTTTATAACATTATTAATAAATTTGTTCTGTAGAAGGAGGTTACGTTTATGAACATATCCACTTATAAATCTACTTGTCATTTGAAAGAAATAGCTAATCATTAACAATAACGTCGTCGTCAGTATTGATGACGTAGATAACAATTGCTTTAAATAAATTGTGTGTGTGTAATAATCTGCATGACGCTTAGTATTATGCCTCGGTTCGGGCAGTTGTTGTACTTCATGTTCTAATAGTTTGTAGAGGGCAATTTCACACGATATTAATGGTGGAGATCCAAATATGTATATGTTAAGGTATTAAGAGCTTAATATCGATCATTGGCGTACGAAGTGAATCTGAACGCTGCTTCACAATGAGCAACTATAATGACCCTTCTTATTTGCTGAATATGCATCAGCTTTATGATTGGGCTCAGTGTGAACACATTAAGGGTCGGCGAGTCGGATATGCATATTCAATTTGTAGGTTTGAAAACTAAGGCGATCAAGGTTTATGAAGATATGACATCATGTGTATAAGGTATTCTCTGTGAAGGTAAATATGGCTTTAGTTATAAGGCTACTCTAATTGTGGTTCCACACATCGATCCTGTCAATGACAGATGCTTCGTGTTTTTTATAAAAATACTTAAATAGAGTCAGGCATATTTAGGATATGAGGACTTAGATTACATACATACAACCTGAAGCCGAATTTATATAAGATCCAAATCTCCATAATCAACGGGAACTCATTTAAGGTAAGACCAGAAAAGTGGCTCATTATAGAGTAAGGTCGTAAATAACCCGAGGCTCATTATAAGGTTAGGTCATAAATCACCACATGCTCATTACAGGACTAGGTCATATAGAACCTAAAGCATATTGCCGGTAAGGTCATCAAAAACTATGGATTATTACAGGGTTAAGTCACTGACAACCCGAGGTTCATAATACTAGGCTCAGTGCAGGAAGAAGTCATATACAACCCGACACTCAGTACAGAGTAAGGTCATAGAGCACCCGAACTTAATTTATCTATAAATGTAACCAACGCATGAGTTTGGCACAATTAGAAATTTACGCATACAATTTTGTACGATGCGAGCAGAATTGGTGTTTATACCGTTGGGGGTTTCACAATGTCCATTACAAAATTGAAATATATACTTTAATAAGCGAAGAAGAAATGTGAATGTTTTGCAATTAAATATAAAATGAAAATACACAGATAACCTGAAGACAGAAAGAATGTCCTAATTATGAATAAGTTTAAACTTAGACAAACGTTTTTACACCTTTTACCTGAAAAAAAAGTTTAAAAAATATGAGAAATTTTAATTCCCTTATAATTAACAACTGAAAATTAATAGTTTCTAGATAATCAGGGTTTGAGAGCTAAGTTAACTAGAGACGTCGGGTTCATTTGAAAGATGTATGCTTCAAGGTTAACCCTAGATCACGGCAAGGGCTAATAGTCTGATACATAATGAATAAAATTGTATTTTAAAAAATATATGGCCCTTATAACTCATTTATTATTATATAGCAAGTACCTCACACACACATTAACGTGCAATCTGAATAATTCATATACCATTAAATTGATTTAGTCATTGTACTCGACTACACCAGTAAAGCACGGATGATTCTCAACGATAAAATATATGAAGTGATACTTATTAATGATTCTTCGTTATTTTGTAACATAAAATGCGAACTCCAGAATTAAGCCAACGGTTGTGATAATGGATGATAGCCACTCATTTGTCCTATGGTGACAAGCCTGGTCCTAAATCAATTACTGATCAATATTTAGGATAAAAATTAACGCAATAAAAATAATGTATTTAACAAAGAGAGACATGCATAGACAGAGGTAGAGAAGACCATCCATGTTAGTCTATGATCGATGTTAAAAAAAATGGTCAAAGTAAGTTATTTGGAATTCAGCCTGGACAGCTGAGCGGTAAAACGCTTGGCTTTCTCCGCTGGCGACCCGGGTTCGATCCCCGGTGTGGCTATGAGAGTGGGTTGTAGTTGCCCGTCCAAGGTCGGTGGTTTTCTCCGGGTCCTCCGGTTTCCTCCACCCTTACCGACTACCGAGCGCCAACATCCGAGCCATGGAGAGTGCCTCGTATTAGTTATAATAACAAATTGTACAATCCATGTAAAATAAATAAAGTTTATATTTTTGTCGGATTTGTAAAAACTAGCGGTCCTCGGAGCAGTTTTTGCTTACTAAATGACTTTTATCAATGTTGGGTAACTCTACAGAAGCTTTCTGTAAACAAACAGATAAATTCTTTAAATCAGGATTGAGGTAGGAACACTTCTATAGCAGAATTCTACACAGAATAATAGATATATAGGATAAAATGTCTAAATAATTCAGCTAGGGTTAGTAAATAAATACAGTCTTTCTCACAAGCATATCTAATCATGGTTAGATTTCATATACTACTTAATGAAAATTTGTTTATTTGTTTTCCCCGATGAGTTGCCCTCTGATAATCGTTTCTACAATATTAACAAAAAGAGCTAGTAAACTCACTTCGAGACAACTCTGAGACCGCAAAGTTTAAAATTTTCTGATATGTCATATCATTTGTTTGAATTAGGTTGTTAAAAAGTAATGACAAATTTGTATTCAAACTATAAAACTAGTTTTAAGGTATTTTTATGGTTTATTATGGTCTATGTATGCTGATTTTAGGTTGGACCGAAGATTGAGCACGGTAAACCATGGCATGTTACAGAGTTTTTAACATCTGCTCCATACTTTTGCATCTATGTCTCAAATACAAGTACAGGCTGGTAGCAGTTATGCAAATAGTTGTAATAGTTTCCATATTTTATTACCATTACCGAACTGGGTTTAAGCGAATTAAGTACTGGAAAGGGAGGCAACAAGAAGGAATGTGTGAAAAACTACAACATTTCAACATCAATGGAAGCTCCCTTTCCATATATCATTACGACACTGAGGTGAAATGCGAGGCATTATTCGTAGCGAACAGGACGGAGCATGAAACAAATCAATGCAGAAACTGTTACAAGAGAAACAGTAATTTTGAGAAGAGATTGTATAAACTGGCTAAAAACTGCGCTGATTTTCGTCTTCAGTTTACCCAATGTTCACCTAGGGTAAGAGAGACTGAAATGAGTTTTCCAATCGCCTTTGGCATACTTGTGTATAAAGACATAGAGCAAGTGATAAGGTTACTTCGGGCTATCTATCGGCCTCAAAATTATTACTGTTTTCATATCGATAGCAAAGCCTCCAACATATTTAAGGAAACTTTGCAGGGCCTCACAAAGTGTTACACTCATGTTTTCGTGTCATCAAAATCTGCAGACGTACGTTGGGGTAAGTTCTCAGTGCTTCAGGCCGAGCTGCACTGTTTAAGGGATCTCTGGAAGTATAAAAAATGGAAATATTTTATCAATCTTACTGGACAGGATTTTCCTTTGAAAACCAACTGGGAGCTCGTGCAAATACTAAAAGCATATAACGGATCAAATGACATAGACGGAACAATTCGTGAGTAAGTATTTTTACAATTTTGTCATAAAACTATTTAAATTAAGCTAAACTATATGATGGAAAATTAATTTCTGTTCGAATGATATGAATTGCATTTGATAATTACTACCAATCTCGTTTAAAGTAAACACTTTACCTTACGACGAAATAGGTAAGGTTCCAGCTTAAACAAAATCGATTATTGAAATTCAGTGTACCCAATCACGCAAAGGATCATTTGCTTTTAAATCAGAAACATAGTGAATTCCATATTGTATTACACATGCTATTGGATAAAAAATAAGTTCAAGTGAATAGATCTTTATACATACATGAATAGTGAATACATGTAAATCTCTAGTTTATATATTCATTAATTTGAATACACAAATCTCAAAAGAAAAACAATCAAATTCCAAATGAATATTTTGTCTAGTTAAGCTGTATGTGATACGGTCTTGTTTGTATGAAAACTCTTGAGCCCATGCTTTAATGACGAGGAATGCCGACAAATGAGCAAATCTGATATCGAAACATAACACTGTTCAAACAAAACAGACTGTGTTCAGTCGAGCAAAGTTTTTAATGGTTCAGTGAAATACCTGATGGTATACATACATACATGTTTTACATTTAACCATGCTGTTCTACTATAAATGCATTAATTTATAACATGTATCTAAACGAAAATGCATTTGATTTATTAACATTTTTTTTTCTTATTCCAGTCGACACGAGGACTGGTTTCAGTACCAGTGGCCTCCGGAAAAGGGACGACCCAGAATTCGAAAATCCCCTCCACCAGATGGCATCACAGTCGTAAGAGGCTCGACTCATATTGCCGCCTCCAGAGGCTTCGTGGAGTACATGTTGTTCAATAAAACAGCTCTGCGCTACTTGGAATGGATAAAGGATGTCCACGTGCCAGACGAATACTACTTCTCAACTTTAAATCATAATCCACAGCTTGGGGTGCCAGGAGCTTATATAGGTATGCTAATAATATATAATATTTAATATATAATTTATAATATATAATTTATAATATTTAATTTATAATTATGATTGTGTTTTAAAGTTTATTTTATTAATGATGTAAGTTGTTTTGTCTATAGTGCATTAATCCATGTTCATTTAACTATTTATTTTGTTAACAAACAGAGGACGATTGGAAGAGTTGAAAATATGATATTTATCTGAAATAGCATTTGTTCTTTTTTTTTTTCCTAATCGAAGTAAATTTTAAACTAACATTTTTTAAATGGTATTAAAAACACCACCTTTCCTTTGGTGTGTGTAGTTGAAAGCAACTTAAGTGAACCAAGAAATGGTTCTACATGCTAATGTCATATTTCCGCTGGTTGTAGCCTGGTAGAAATTAAACAAAAATACATATATTTTTTTATTATTATCGACAAAACAAATAATTTTTAGACAAAACCTTTTTATGTAAAAGATAAGCCAAACGGTGTTATTTCTAAGACAATTAAACAAATCCATTCCAGAAGACACTTTGTAAACACATCTGTAAAATTCAGTATAATTTGCTTGTTAATTTTCTTAGTGTAGCTGATAGAGTGCAATGAAATTACAAGGAAAATTACAGGTACAAATAAGCTTGCATTATTGGCCCAGAAAAGTTTGATGGACTTCCATGTTAGTTGTAAAAAACTACTGAAGCAGTTTGAAACCACGATGAGAGGTTAAATTTCATTGAGTGTGCCAGTCCGATGGTTAAAATCTAGGAAAAAAGTGTACAGTCAATTAAATAACACACTTGACGCTTTAGAGACTCAACCATACATTCATGTTTTCTATTTGTTGATTTTATGTTAATTTACAAAAAAGGATATAATAGTTGTGCCACCTAACACCCAACATTGTATTTTGTGAAAAATCTGTTGCCATAAACACCCTAACACTTTACAACCTGTTAAAATATTTTTTTCTCAGAAAGAATGCTGTATAGTTTTACCAGCAATATCCAATTCATCCGAAAGTAAAGACTTCTGTAAAATGTTGTGTTAGATCATATATAAGCATAGGATAAGGCATCATCACTCTATTAATACATAAGAACCATATCCAGATAACTTGTTTAATTTTAGATAAAATTTGATTGAAGGATGATCTGTATATTTTAAAACTATTATTGCAAGGGTCTATGAGGTGTATTCTTTGTTAAACCTTGCTTAATAAACGCCCCCTTCTATTTTATTGTTACATTCATTAACACCTTCTAGCCTACTGTTTTATGTTATTGGAATTTTTCAAATGTTTAGCTACCTTTTCTCGTTATCATAAAACACAATTTGCCTTGTCAATTTTTCTTGAATTAGACACTTTAATTATCAAAAAGCAACACTGCAACATCTGTACATGATTTATTTTACAATGTTAATTGCAGGTGACCCTGACCAGAAATTTGCAAATACCCGGCTCAAGATTTGGAGATCAAAAGAGAATCCGAATTGTCTAGGACATTGGGTCAGAAGTATTTGTAACTTCGGTGTAGGAGACTTGTACAAGTTTCAGAACTCAACACAACTTTTCTTAAACAAGATAAATTTTCAACTTGATCCAATTGCATTTGAATGTGCTGAACAGTGGTATGTAAATCGCACACTTACAGAGAGGGACTCGAGCATGGATTTGAGTTTTTATCGGAACCTATTGTTTGTCAGAAATCACGTTTGATTATATCAACGGTTATCTTTTTTAAAGAATATATCCAAAGATAATCTTGCCACACAAGGGTGAATTCCTTTAAATGCTATTAGTGCTGATCTTATGAGGATTTGGATAATGACATTTTTCAAATAGTTTATCCACTCAACTTTGGAACCACTCACAGTTTATACTCTCATCTGAGATCGGAATATAACATCGGGTATGACTCAAGATGCTACTGGGAAGGGGGGAAGACGTGTTTTTATGAACTAATGACCTCTGTTATAACAGAAGATGTACTCACTGATCGGTTTCAAAGACTGGCAAGTTTAATGCGATATTAAGCGCTTTCTTAAACAAGGAGGTTCTTGGAAAACACCTAATCCCTTTTAGGTTGACAGTATGGTCAATGACTTTGATGAAGTGATCGAACCCTCAAGAAAGCAGTCCATAGTACGATAATGATGGCCCTTTCAAGGTTACAGTACATTATCTCCATGTTGCGGTTCGGTACCTGCAGTGTCAAACGTTCTTTTAAATCAAAGGCGCCAGCGCATATTTTTACCTTAAAACTCTTCTAAATTGTAAAAAAAACTTTCTTTATCAATAGACAAAGCTAGATTTTGAATAATGATACCTCTTAAACTCCCCCAGATTGCCTTGGAAATTCTAAACACTTTTTTAAAACAGCCTTGATGCAAAGTTCATTGCCTCAGTGTATGTGTGCAAACCAAACATATGCTGTCCGGTCCATCCAAAGAACATTCAAGGATTAGTACATTTACTGTGATGTCTTGAAAATGTCTTGATATATCAGCAACAAGAAGCATGTTTATATTTTTTAATTAACAGAATAAAAGCGATGTTATAAATTGTGAAATGAATTGTATCTATATATGTGTATTTGTGTGTGTGTGCAAACTGGTTCTATGCAATCATGCCGAGTTATTTAATTCATAATGAGAGAGAGGCCTATCGCCATACATGTATACACGTATGCCTTTACACAACGCTCCTAACGTACAGCGAGCACGAAACTTGAATATGATCTGTCACGACCAGTGGCGCTTTTATTAGGGCACGCTCCAGTTCAAGTTATTCATTATCTGAGTGACGAATCGTATATAAAATAAATTTATACCTCCGAAATAGGGACATCGACGGGCAGGGTT
This sequence comes from Sipunculus nudus, assembly GCA_026874595.1. Classification (NCBI taxonomy): domain Eukaryota; kingdom Metazoa; phylum Annelida; class Sipuncula; order Golfingiida; family Sipunculidae; genus Sipunculus; species Sipunculus nudus. Next base: position 59,155,549 of record CM049322.1, on the reverse strand, counting down.
ATTCTGAACACAATTGACAGGTTCCTTTGGTATAAGGTTATGGATTTCGCATCCTACATCAAGGGAATACCCGTAATAGAATTACTATGTTATTCATGCCTTTCTCTATTTTTATTCATATCATTATCCATGATGTCTCTTATTTTGGTTAATACTTCACCGTTATCTTTTGTTATCCGTTGTATAGCATTATACATGAATTTATGATTCTTAAGTCCTGCACAAGTCTGATACAACGTCGAGATTTATGTTATAGTTTTTGGCCTGTTTACAAGTGGTTTGCGTTTCCAAAACAATATAGTCAAATAAAGCCGATAACCTTTATCTGAATAAAATGATCATCATTCTAACCTGTGTACAGTTTAATAGAACATCTGGGTGCATGCACCGTTGTGATTCTAAACATAAACAATGTCTAGTTAGGGCCTCGCTTGATAAAGTAGTGTCATTAAGTGGTCCCATTGTCCGTCCGTCCTCCCGTCCGTCCGTCCGTCAGTTACGCTTTCTTAAGTACGCAATATCTCAAAGACAATATGCTTGATCTTTCTTAACTTAACAGGGATAATAAGTGCCCATGAATGCTCCAGCCTTATGAAATAACACATCCTTCAGAAAGCATACTGAATATGACTACAAATACATTTGTTATTTTACCACAAATTAAACCATAAGTAACTAAGCATTATTTCCAAAATTTATGCATTTCGCTTCTGCACTCTGGTTAATATTTCTGGTACCACGTGAGGCTATTCAGAAGATTTTCATTGATTAGGCAGATTGTAATAATTGAAATATTGCCGTGTTTCTCAAAGCGCATTTTTATGTCTTATAATAGGCAAGCCAATTTATCGTCTAGGAATAAAATTAAAGAGTGTTATTAAATATCTGAAAAGAAAATTACAGGTTTTTACATTTTGTTATATAATTAAAAGTGGACATTAAAACCTTTCTTTAGAATATCATGGCCTGATATTTGCATGATATTTTTCCGGTCCTCCAGCTTTATATTGCCCGCCTTTCAACGAGTTGGCCAGGTACATAAATGTCATCAATGGGGAAAATTAGTATCACAAAGCTTGCCTTGTTAAGATCAATTATGATATCAGCGATTAAAAAAAAACTACCTCGGATAGCTTTTCAAATTAGCACACCATATTCGATATTCCGGGCATATAAATGGAGGTTAAGGCGGAATAAAGTGTCCAAAAAGGCTTCAGGTTTCCTTGTATTTTTTTCAATTAACCTGACAATTTACTTTACATAAACAACCACATAATCTCTCGCCTTGATGACGTAGTAAATATTTGCGCTGCAGCGTATAATGTACCTGAGAGCAACAAGCTCTGTATAACTCTGATTTCTTTATGAATCTAAAAAATCTGTTGTTATCAGGTCTTCGTTCATATCAATTGGTACGACACCAGGTGTGGCTGTATTATTTTCACAATCATTATAAATACCGTCTCCAGTTTCCATTTTCCTTTGATAACTCTGCTGACAGATGTTTCTCGTATAAACTCCCTGCGGTTTTTTTTTTTGTTTTCTCTTGATGTGTAAATGAACATTCGGTACTTCGTGTCTTTCAGGCGAAGATGTTTGATAAACAAAAGAAGTTAAGGGTGCCGTTGGAGTCCGTCTTTTTCTTCAGAAGTGCACTGAATTGCGGCATACTGTTTGTGTTACGGTTGTCCTTTTTGATTCTGTCATCTGCATGATCACTGCATAAATAAATACCAGAACAAAAACAAGGGCAAATATGTAAAGCTTTCTAATACAAAAACAATCTTGTTTTCGTGAAGATAATATTATGAGCGTATTGTACATACTGGAATTGTTAGGCGTGACGCAGATTAATCACCGACGGTCCACTGATAACTCTTAGTTCTTTCCTCTTAAAACATCCATATTTAAGGTTATGATAGGTTCAGTATGGAACGATTGTACGCATACTAAATAAGAATCTTGTTTAAAATTTAGCAAAAAGACAGAGATCTCATGCCAAAAGCATTTTGGTTAGTCTGAGAGCTGGTCAGAAGGTCAAACATTTATACCCCAACAGTATGTTTCACTTAGCTGAAGCGTGTAGACAAGCTCGGTGAAATAAAGATTAACTGTTTTTAGCTCAGCTGACCCTAAGTCCTCTGGGCTATAGCGATCATCCTATGTCCGTCGTACTTTCGGCTGTGCCGCCTTCTGTTAAACAAGAACAAGTCTGAATCGTCAAACCTATCATTTTCTAACTTGGCACCCTGAAATTATTTCATTGTGACCTAAATTCTGCAAGCTACGGGGTGAAACCATAATTGTGAACTCATCTACAATCATAAAGGGCATATCTTGCCTCCATTAGGCTCAGAATCTTTATATGTAAATTCATGGAGAACATGGCTAAATGTCTTTGCAAATATGAAGTATTGCCACTGAGATACATAATTTTAGCACTCCGAGGTCGTTGGCAAGTATCCTTTATCATTTTCGCTGCCTATGACCAGTATAATCGTCATATTTCCTGATTCTCCCAGTGCCTATGACTTCTATACTCGTCATAAATTTATCAGCTATTTTCAAGTAAGAAATTTCTAAAATTTATCAATACACTCTTCGCAAATGAGTAGTTTTTCATTTATAACATGAGTTCGTGTCATGAAATGGAATAACATGTAATTTATCAATGCGCTTGATAACTCGAAAGCAGGAAGGTGGGGGGACCGTTAAAACATCCACGGCTCCCGTCTTTTGCCTTGAAATAAATTTATGGATTTTTACGAACCTCCCTGGTGGTTAAGTAAGAAGATTTCAGTGTAAGCGGTTCCGATGGGTGCCCTAATAATTACCGGAGAGATTTGTAGAGGGACAACGGTCGCTATATTGATCACTAAAGCTCAGATGACTTTCAGTCAGTTAAGCTAACAACGTGACCGCAGATGGTTGATTGTACATGCATGTGTAATGTTAATAGTGATAGCGTTTGAAAGAAAGCAAACTCTGATTGGCTCGATTTTGCGTTAAGGTGTCTTTCTCGGAAGAATTACGATTATTGCCGAAGGCCCCCATATGCTATAAATCCTTGGATACAAATTACCACAGACATTCGAGGTAACACAGGATCGGCAGGTATGAATGAAAACATGGTGTCTTTAATATAAGTGTAATTTATCAGAGTTTCATATGTTAATCAATTGTCTTTTCACCTGTCTGAAATAAATTGAATTTATTATTGTCAATATCATTCCTTAATTCTTTGTTTACCATAAGCGTGCATAATTATCAATGTTTCAAAGTTTATTATTAAAGCTAAGTAAAATTCATCCTTATTAACCAGAAACAGTAATAAATAAATTAATATATATCACTAATGTATATATCTAATTACAAGAAATTTCAAAGCTATTCAACGCTGAGGCAAACAGGACTTAAAATCCAACAGGAGAAAACCCTGTCAAGAGAAGTTAATTTGTCAAATAACGGCTCTTTCTGAAATTTAGCGTTAACAGAGTATCAGAATGTTTAAGTGACCTTTCCCCGAAGTCTGGGTATCCGTAAATGACGTAAAATCACTCCACTGGAATAGTTATTTTTCTCCAAATAATAAAACCTGCTAGGTGGGGGGGGGGGGGAGCAACATTTATCATATATGTGGTGCTTTTGTGAGTGCTGGATCTTTTTTTCGAACTTTCATTAGCCTGTTCTTTCATAGCATTACTTATAGATGTGTCTCAAGTAACATGGAACCGCTGTTGGCCTGATGATCGCGCTGATTAATGAACCATATATCCCCATATATCAAATACGTCTCTGAGATAAAAGCTCAAACTCTTGCCCAAAATAGATAACTAGCGTGTGTTATGGGTAAAATTAGTATGACACACGCATATACATACACACAGAGACAAATATATGAATGGATTTAAGATCGACAAAATCATGTTATGATATTTACACACACAGAATATTTTTATAATAAATAATTAATTATATTTAGTTGAGCTTTCATAATGATCCTTGGTAACTATGTATTTAACTGTCAACAAAACATATCCTCCTAGACATATGCTAGTATCACTAGTGTTATGCATGTGTGTGTGTATGTGTGTTATAAGCTCTTAATTTCCGCCTCCTGGTGATCATTCCAAAGATAATGAAGGAGTCCTGAGATAAGCACAAGCAAATATAACTATTCGGTTACATACACTGAAATTAATTATATGGTTGATGTATGGAAAGCTGGTCACCGAAGCTACAACACATTAGTACGGAATATGCTTATCTAGACATAGAAGGTAATACATTTTACTTTTTGGTGAAGTATCTGACACGGCCTTCCTTTCGTCTAGACACCAAACTAATAAATCATTCTTTATCTGAATGATCCGGGCATGTATAAGGATTACCTTAGATATATCACGAATAATGTACAAGGTTCAAGGAAGAGATATTTTCAAATATATATATTCATATGTAGACTTTCATGTTGCAGACTTGAAATTACAGTTAATTAATGCCCAACCACTGTGTCAAAATATTGTAGCAAATATGTTGAAAAAATTTTTTTTATTTACAAAAAAATATATTCTCATATAAACAGCATAAAACATACCGGCAAGTCATACAAACTTGGTTCATCATTCATCATACTAGTAGTTGCTAGCAACCAGGAATATTTTAAGGAGGGGAAAACCTTTTGGAACTACAAATTAAACTACAAAAGTGCATTCACGTATTCCTCCTATATTCCCTGGTTCATGTGTGCATAATAGGCTGCACATTTGTGTATATACGTGGATTACGATCTGGAATCTGGACCATAAGCTTGATCAAACCTATTGGCTATTGGTCCTTTTCACGCAATGCTCTGATAATTTTTATCTGATTCCGTTCATGAATGTCGACACACACACGCGGACGGGGATGAACGCATACCCTCCTGGCGGAAGCAAAGATCCTGTATCTTGGTCTTGAGTTTGAAAGTTGCAAACACTCTAGGTTTATTTGTTGCACTTGTTAATGGGTGATTCCATTTCTCAGAAATAACCAAATAAACAATCAAAAAAGGAAATGTTCTTAAATTGTTTTCATGTCAAAATTTGAAAAGGAAAAATGAAAAGGATATTTTTATCCTAAGATGAATCAAACACAAGGAATATACGTATATACATTCATAATGAAATTTTCAATTATTCAAACCATATATATTTATAAAGGGAGAGAGAGCTTCACAGAGTAAGCTTTAACCAATAAAATTATATAAACACAATATGATCCATGCATGAAGGAACAATATAATCAGATGGGGGCACATGTTATAATAAAATTGAAAATCTGAACGGCCATTGAAAGATGGTTCCCATATGTGCATTATGATAGCTTGCACAGTCTGAAACGGATTTTTTGTTATTAATAATATTTCTTATTGAAAAATCGATTTCCAAATACGTGGTTTTTTTACATGTGGTTTGCGTTTCCAAAACAATATAGTCAAATAAAGCCGATAACCTTTATCTGAATAAAATGATTATCATTCTAACCTGTGTACAGGGTAATAGAAAATCTGGGTGCGTGCACAGTTGAGATTCTAAACATAAACAATGTCTAGTTAGGGCCTCGCTTGATAAAGTAGGTTCATTAAGTGGTCCCATTGTCCGTCCGTCCTCCCGTCCGTCCGTCCGTCAGTTACGCTTTCTTAAGTACGCAATATCTCGATGACAATATGCTTGATCTTTCTTAACTTGACAGGGATAATAAGTGCCCAAGAATGCTCCAGCCTTATGAAATAACACATCCTTCAGAAAGCAGACTGAATATGACTACAAATGCATATTTGATTTTACCGCAAATTTAACCATAAATAACTAAGCATTATTTCCAAAATTTATGCATTTCGCTTCTGCACTCTGGTTAATATTTCTGGTACCACGTGGGGTTATTCAGAAGATTTTCATTGATTAAACAGATTGTAATAATTGAAATATTGCCGTGTTTCTCAAAGCGCATTTTAATGTCTTATAATAGACAAGCCAATTTATCGTCTAGGAATGAAATTTAAGAGTGTAACTAAATATGTGAAAAGAAAATTACAGGTTTTTACATTTTGTTATATAATTGAAAGTGGACATTAAAACCTTTCTTAAAATATCATGGCCTGATATTTGCATGCTATTTTTCCGTTCCTCCAGGTTTATATTGCCCGCCTTTCAACGAGTTGGCCAGGTATAAAAATGTCATCAATAGGGAAAATTAGTATCACAAAGCTGGCCTTGTTCAGATCAATTATGGTATCAGCGATAAAAAAAAAACTACCTCGGATAGGTTTTCAAATTAGCACACCATATAGGATATTCCGGGCATATAAATGGAGGTTAAGGCGTAATAAAATGTCTAAAAAGGCTCCAGGTTTCTTTGTATTTTTTTAATCAACCTGACAATTTACTTTACATAAACAAACACACAATCTCTTGCCTTGATGACGTAGTAAATATTTGCGCTGCAGCGTGTAATGTACCTGAGAGCAACTAGCTCTGTATAACTCTGATTTCTTTATGAATCTAAAAAATCTGTTGTTATCAGGTCTACGTTCATATCTATTCGTACGACTCCAGGTGTGGCTGTGTTATTTTTACAGTCATTATACATACCGTCTGCAGTTTCCGTTTTCCTTTGATAACTCTGCTGACAGATGTTTCTCGTATAAAATGTGTAAATGAACATTCGGTACTTCGTGTCTTTCAGGCGAAGATGTTTGATAAACAAAAGAAGTTTAGGGTGCCGTTGGAGTCCGTCTTTTTCGTCAGAAGTGCACTGAATTGCGGCATTCTGTTTGTGTAACCGTTGTCCTTTTTGATTCAGTCATCTGCATGATCACTGCATAAATAAATACCAGAACAAAACAACGGCAAATATGTAAAGCTTTCTAATACAAACACATTCTTGTTTTCGTGCCAATAATATTACGAGCGTATTGTACATACTGGATTTGTTAGGCGTGACGCAGATTAATCACCGACGGTCCTTTAATAATTCCTAGTTCTTTCCTCTTAAAACATTCATATTTAAGGTTATGATAGGTTCAGTATGGAACGATTGTACGTATACAAAATAAGAATCATGTTTAAAATTTAGCAAAAAGACAGAGATCTCATGCCAAAAGCATTTTGGTTAGTCTGAGAGCTGTTGAGAAGGTCAAACATTTATACCCCAACAGTATGTTTCACTTAACTGAAGCGTGTAGACAAGCTCGGTGAAATAAAGATTAACTGTTTTTAGCTCAGCTGACCCTAAGTCCTCTGGGCCATAGCGATCATCCTATGTCCGTCGTACTTCCGGCTGTGCCGCCCCCTGTTAACCGGGAACAAGTCTGAATCGTCAAACCTATCATTTTCTAACTTGGCACCCTGAAATTATTTCATTGTGACCTAAATTCTGCAAGCTACGGGCTGAAACCATAATTGTGAGCACACCTACAATCATAAAGGGCATATCTTGCCTCCATTAGGCTCAGAATCTTTATACGTAAATTCATGGAGGACATGGCTAAATGTCTTTGCAAATATGAAGTATTGCCACCGAGATATATAATTTTAGCACCCCGAGGTCGTTGGCAAGTATCCTTTATCACTTTCGCTGCCTATGACCAGTATAATCGTCATATTTTCTGATTCTCCCAGTGCCCATGACTACTATACTCGTCATGAATTTATCAGCTATTTTCAAGTAAGAAATTTCTAAAATTTATCAATACACTCTTCGCAGATGAGTAGTTTTTCATTTATAGCATGAATTCGTGTCATGAAATGGAATAACATGTAATTTATCAAACCGCTTGATAACTCGAAAGCAGGAAAGGTGGGGGGGGGGGGACCGTTAAAACATCCACGGCTCCCGTCTTTTGCCTTGAAATAAATTTATGGATTTTTACGAACCTCCCTGGTGGTTAAGTAAGAAGATTTCAGTGTAAGCGGTTCCGATGGGTGCCCTAATAATTACCGGAGAGATTGGCAGAGGGACAACGGTCGCTATATTAATCACTGAAGCTCAGATGACTTTCAGTCAGTTAAGCTAACAATGTAACCGCAGGTGGTTCATTGTACATGCGTGTGTAATGTTAATGGTGATAGCGTATGAAAGAAAGCAAACTCTGATGGGCTCGATTTTCCGTTAAGGTGTCTTTCTCGGATGAATTACGATTATTACCTAAGGTCCCCATATGCTATCAATCCTTGGATACAAATTACCACGGACATCCGAAGTAACACAGGATCGGCAGGTATGAATTAAAACATGGTGTCTTTAATATAAGTATAATTTATCAGAGTTTCGTATGTAAATCAATTGTCTTTTCACCTTAATTCTTTGTTTACCATAAGCGTGAATAATTATCAATGTTTCAATGTTTATTATTAAAGCTAAGTAAAATTCATCCTTGTTAACCAGAAACATTAATATATAAATTAATATATATCACTGATGTATATATCTAATTACGAGAAATTATAATGCTATTCAACGCTGAGGCAAACAGGACTTAAAATCCAACATAAAAAACCCTGTCAAGAGAAGTTTATTCGTCAAATAACGGCTCTTTCTGAACTTTAGCGTAAAAAGAGTATCTGAATGTTTAAGTGATCTTTGCCCGAAGTTTGGGTATCCGTAAATGACGTAAAATCACTCCACTGGAACAGTTATTTTTCTCCAAATAATAAAACTCTGCTAGGTGGGGGGGGGGCAACATTTATCATATATGTGGTGCTTTTGTGAGTGCTGGACCTTTTTTTCGAACTTTCATTAACCTGTTCTTTCAAAGCATTACTTATAGATGTGTCTGAAGTAACATGGAACCGCTGTTGGCCTGATGATCGCGCTGATTAAATGAACCATATACCCCCAGATATCAAATACGTCTCTAAGATAAAAGCTCACACTCTTGCCCAAAATAGATAACTAGCGTGTGTTATGGGTAAAATTAGTATGACACACGCATATACATACAGACAGAGACAAATATATAAATGGATTTAAGATCGACAAAATCATGTTATGATATTTACACATACAAAATATTTTTATAATAAATAATTAATTATATTTAGTTGAGCTTTCATAATGATCCTTGGTAACTATGTATTAAACTGTCAACAAAACATATCCTCCTTAACATATGCTAGTATCACTAGTGTTATGCATCTGTGTATGTATGTGTGTTATAAGCTCTTAATTTCCGCCTCCTGGTGGTCATTCCAAAGATAATGAAGGAGTCCTGAGATAAGCACAAGCAAATGTAACTTTTCGGTTACATACACTGAAATTACTTATATGGTTGATGTATGGAAAGCTGGTCCCCGATGCTACAACACATTAGTACGGAATGTGCTTATCTAGACATAGAAGGTAATAAATTTTACTTTTTGGTCAAGTATCTGACACGGCCTTCCTTTCGTCTAGACACCAAACTAATAAATCATTCTTTATCTGAATGATCCGGGCATGTATAAGACAAATGTAAGGATTGCCTTAGATATATCACGAATAATGTACAAGGTTCAAGGAAGAGATATATACAAATATATATATTCATGTATATATATATATATATATATATATATATATATATATATGAGTTGTCGATATAGACTTTCATGTTGCAGAATTGAAGTCACAGTTCATTAATGCCCAAGCACTGTGACAAAATACGGTAGCAAATATGTTGAAAAAGTTTTTTTTATTTAAAAAAAAAATATATTCTCTTATAAAAAGCATAAAACAAACAGACAAGTCATTCAAACTTGTTTCATCATTCATCATACTAGTAGTTGTTAGCAACCAGGTATATTTCTTAAGCAGGGGAAAACCTTTTGGAACTACAAATTAAACTACAAAAGTGTATTCACGTATTCTTCCTATATTCCCTGGTTCATGTGTGCATAATAGGCTGTACATTTGTGTATATACGTGGATGACGATCTGGAATCTGGACCATAAGTTTGATCAAACCTATTGGCTATTGGTCCTTTTCACGCAATGCTCTGATAATTTTTATCTGATTCCGTTCATGAATGTCGACACACACGCGGACGGGGATGAACGCATACCCTCCTGGCGGAAGCAAAGATCCTGTATCTAGGTCTTGAGTTTGAAAGTTGCAAACACTCTAGGTTTATTTTTTGCACTTGTTAATGGGTGATTCCATTTCTCAGAAATAACCAAATAAACAATCAAAAAAGGAAATGTTCTTAAATTGTTTTCATGTCAAAATTTGAAAAGGAAAAATGAAAAGGATATTTTTATCCTAAGATGAATCAAACACAAGGAATATACGTATATACATTCATAATGAAATTTTCAATAATTCAAACCATATATATTTATAAAGGGAGAGAGAGCTTCACAGAGTAAGCTTTAACCAATAAAATTATATAAACACAATATGATCCATGCATGAAGGAACAATATAATCAGATTGGGGCACATGTTATAATAAAATTGAAAATCTGAACGGCCATTGAAAGATGGTTCCCATATGTGCATTACGACAGCTTGCACAGTCTGAAACGGATTTTTTGTTATTAATAATATTGCTTATTGTAAAATCGATTTCCAAATACGTGTTTTTTTACATGTGGTTTGCGTTTCCAAAACAATATAGTCAAATAAAGCCGATAACCTTTATCTGAATAAAATGATCATCAGTCTAACCTGTGTACAGGGTAATATAAAATCTGGGTGCGTGCACAGTTGAGATTCTAAACATAAACAATGTCTAGTTAGGGCCTCGCTTGATAAAGTAGGTTCATAAAGTGGTCCCATTGTCCGTCCGTCCTCCCGTCCGTCCGTCCGTCAGTTACGCTTTCTTAAGTACGCAATATCTCGATGACAATATGCTTGATCTTTCTTAACTTGACAGGGATAATAAGTGCCCATGAATGCTCCAGCCTTATGAAATAACACATCCTTCAGAAAGCAGACTGAATATGACTACAAATGCATTTTTGATTTTACCACAAATTTAACCATAAATAACTAAGCATTATTTCCAAAATTTATGCATTTCGCTTCTGCACTCTGGTTTATATTTCTGTTACCACATGGGGTTATTCAGAGGATTTTCATTGATTAAGCAGATTGTAATAATTGAAATATTGCCGTGTTTCTCAAAGCGCATTTTAATGTCTTATAATAGACAAGCCAATTTATCGTCTAGGAATGAAATTTAAGAGTGTAACTAAATATGTGAAAAGAAAATTACAGGTTTTTACATTTTGTTATATAATTGAAAGTGGACATTAAAACCTTTCTTAAAATATCATGGCCTGATATTTGCATGCTATTTTTTCGATCCTCCAGGTTTATATTGCCCGCCTTTCAACGAGTTGGCCAGGTATATAAATGTCATCAATAGGGAAAATTAGTATCACAAAGCTGGCCTTGTTCAGATCAATTATGGTATCAGCGATAAAAAAAAACTACCTCGGATAGGTTTTCAAATTAGCACACCATATAGGATATTCCGGGCATATAAATGGAGGTTAAGGCGGAATAAAATGTCTTAAAACGCTCCAGGTTTCTTTGTATTTTTTTAATCAACCTGACAATTTACTTTACATAAACAAACACACAATCTCTTGCCTTGATGACGTAGTAAATATTTGCGCTGCAGCGTGTAATGTACCTGAGAGCAACAAGCTCTGTATAACTCTGATTTCTTTATGAATCTAAAAAATCTGTTGTTATCAGGTCTACGTTCATATCTATTCGTACGACTCCAGGTGTGGCTGTATTATTATTACAGTCATTAAAAATACCGTCTGCAGTTTCCGTTTTCCTTTGATAACTCTGCTGACAGATGTTTCTCGTATAAAATGTGTAAATGAACATTCGGTACTTCGTGTCTTTCAGGCGAAGATGTTTGATAAACAAAAGAAGTTTAGGGTGCCGTTGGAGTCCGTCTTTTTCGTCAGAAGTGCACTGAATTGCGGCATACTGTTTGTGTAACCGTTGTCCTTTTTGATTCTGTCATCTGCATGATCACTGCATAAATAAATACCAGAAAAAAACAACGGCAAATATGTAAAGCTTTCTAATACAAACACATTCTTGTTTTCGTGACGATAATATTACGAGCGTATTGTACATACTGGAATTGTTAGGCGTGACGCAGATTAATCACCGACGGTCCATTGATAATTCCTAGTTCTTTCCTCTTAAAACATTCATATTTAAGGTTATAATAGGTTCAGTATGGAACGATTGTACGTATACAAAATAAGAATCTTGTTTAAAATTTAGCAAAAAGACAGAGATCTCATGCCAAAAGCATTTTGGTTAGTCTGAGAGCTGTTCAGAAGGTCAAACATTTATACCCCAACAGTATGTTTCCCTTAACTGAAGCGTGTAGACAAGCTCGGTGAAATAAAGATTAACTGTTTTTAGCTCAGCTGACCCTAAGTCCTCTGGGCCATAGCGATCATCCTATGTCCGTCGTACTTCCGGCTGTGCCGCCCCCTGTTAACTGGGAACAAGTCTGAATCGTCAAACCTATCATTTTCTAACTTGGCACCCTGAAATTATTTCATTGTGACCTAAATTCTGCAAGCTACGGGCTGAAACCATAATTGTGAGCACACCTACAATCATAAAGGGCATATCTTGCCTCCATTAGGCTCAGAATCTTTATATGTAAATTCATGGAGTACATGGCTAAATGTCTTTGCAAATATGAAGTATTGCCACTGAGATATATAATTTTAGCACCCCGAGGTCGTTGGCAAGTATCCTTTATCACTTTCGCTGCCTATGACCAGTATAATCGTCATATTTTCTGATTCTCCCAGTGCCCATGACTACTAAACTCGTTATGAATTTATCAGCTATTTTCAAGTAAGAAATTTCTAAAATTTATCAATACACTCTTCGCAGATGAGTAGTTTTTCATTTATAACATGAGTTCGTGTCATGAAATGGAATAACATGTAATTTATCAATCCGCTTGATAACTCGAAAGCAGGAAAGGGGGGGGGGGGGGCGTTTAAACATCCAGGGCTCCCGTCTTTTGCCTTGAAATAAATTTATGGATTTTTACGAACCTCCCTGGTGGTTAAGTAAGAAGATTTCAGTGTAAGCGGTTCCGATGGGTGCCCTAATAATTACCGGAGAGATTGGCAGAGGGACAACGGTCGCTATATTAATCACTAAAGCTCAGATGACTTTCAGTCAGTTAAGTTAACAATGTAACGGCAGGTGGTTCATTGTACATGCGTGTGTAATGTTAATGGTGATAGCGTATGAAAGAAAGCAAACTCTGATTGGCTCGATTTTCCGTTAAGGTGTCTTTCTTGGATGAATTACGATTATTACCGAAGGCCCCCACATGCTATAAATCCTTGGATAAAAAATTACCACGGACATCCGAAGTAACACAGGATAGGCAGGTATGAATTAAAACATGGTGTCTTTAATATAAGTGTAATTTATCAGAGTTTCATATGTTAATCAATTGTCTTTTCACCTTAATTCTTTGTTTACCATAAGCGTGAATAATTATCAATGTTTCAATGTTTATTATTAAAGCTAAGTAAAATTCATCCTTATTAACCAGAAACATTAATATATAAATTAATATATATCACTTATGTATATATCTAATTACGAGAAATTTCAATGCTATTCAACGCTGAGGCAAACAGGACTTAAAATCCAACATAAGAAAACCCTGTCAAGAGAAGTTTATTCGTCAAATAACTTCTGAACTTTAGCGTTAAAAGAGTATCACAATGTTTAAGTGATCTTGGCCGAAGAAAAACCACTCCACTGAAACAGTTATTTTTCTTCAAATAATAAAACACTGCTAGGTGGGGGTGGGGAGGAACATTTATCATATATGTGGTGCTTTTGTGAATGCTGGATCTTTTTTTCTAACTTTCATTAACCTGTTCTTTCAAAGCATTACTTATAGATGTGTCTCAAGTAACATGGAACCGCTGTTGGCCTGATGATCGCGCCGATTAAATGAACCCATACCCCCATATATCAAATACGTCTCTGAGATAAAAGCTCAAACTTTTGCCCAAAATAGATAACTTGCGTGTGTTATGGGTACAATTAGTATGACACACGCATATACAAACACACAGAAACAAATAAATAAATGGATTTAAGATCGACAAAATCATGATATGATATTTACACATACAGAATATTTTTTATAATATATAATTAATTATATTTAGTTGAGCTTTTATAATGATCCTTGGTAACTATGTATTAAATTGTCAACAAAACATATCCTCCTTAACATATGCTAGTATCACTTGTGTTATGCATGTGTTTGTGTGTGTATGTGTGTAATAAACTCTTAATTTCCGCCTCCTCGTGGTCATTCCAAAGATAATGAAGGAGTCCTGAGATAAGCACAAGAAAAGGTGACTATTCGGTTACATACACTGAAATATACACGAGTATACACGAGTTGTCAATGTAGACTTTCATGTTGCAGAATTGAAATTACAGTCCATTAATGCCCAACCACTGTGACAAAATACGGTAGCAAATATGTTGAAAAGGTTTTTTTTAATTACAAAAAATATATTCTCATATATACAGCATAAAACATACAGACAAGTCATACAAACTTGTTTCATCATTCATCATACTAGTAGCTGTTAGCAACCAGGCATATCTTAAGGAGGGGAAAACCTTTTACACACACATATATATATATATATTTATATATTTAGGAAAAGAAAAAGAATGATACCTTTAAGCTAGACTTACTTCATTATTACAAGGGCTTGTGTTGTTGTCAATGTAGACTTTCACATGATGCAGAAAAAAATAACAGCTCAGTAATGCTCAGCCACTGTTACAAAACTAAGGTAACAAATATGTTTATATTTTATGATTTAAAAATAAAATATATTCTCATATAAACAGCATAAAAAATACAGACAAGTCATACAAACTTGTTTCATCATTCAACATACTAGTAGTTGTTACCAACCTGGAATATTTTAAGGAGGGAAAAACCTTTTGGAACTACAAATTAAACTACAAAAGTGCATTCACGTATTCCTACTATATCCCCTGGTTCATGTGTGCATAATAGGCTGCACATATTTGTATATACATGGATGACGATCTGGAATCTAGACCATAAGCTTGATCAAACCTATTGGCTATTGGTCCTTTTCACGCAATGCTCTGATAATTTTTATCTGATTCCGTTCATGAATGTCGACGCACATGCGCGAACGGGGATGAACGCAAACCCTCCTGGTGGAGGCAAAGATCCTGTATCTTGGTCTTGAGTTTGAAAGTTGCAAACACTGTAGGTTTATTTATTGCACTTGTTAATGGGTGATTCCATTACTCAGAAATAATTAAATAAACAATCAAAATAGGAAATGTTCTTAAACTGTTTTCATGTCAAAATTTGAAATGGAAAAATGAAAAGGATATTTTTATCCTAAGATGAATCAAACACAATGAATATAAATATATACATTCATTATGAAATTTCCAATAATTCAAACCATATATATTTATAAAGGGAGAGAGAGAGAGAGCTTAACAGAGTAAGCTTTAACCAATAAAATAATATAAACACAATATGATCCATGCATGAAGGAACAATATAATCAGATGGGGGCACATGTTATAATAAAATTGAAAATCTGAACGGCCATTGAAAGATGGTTCCCATATGTGCATTATGATAGCCTGCAAAGTCTGAAACGGATTTTTTTGTTATTAATAATATTTCTTATTGTAAAATCGATTTCCAAATACGTGGTTTTTTTACATGTGGTTTGCGTTTCCAAAACAATATAGTCAAATAAAGCCGATAACCTTAATCTGAATAAAATGATCATTATTCTAACCTGTGTACAGGGTAATATAAAATCTGGGTGCGTGCACAGTTGAGATTCTAAACATAAACAATGTCTAGTTAGGGCCTCGCTTGATAAAGTAGTTTCATTAAGTGGTCCCATGGTCCGTCCGTCTTCCCGCCCGTCCGTCCGTCAGTTACGCTTTCTTAAGTACGCAATATCTCGATGACAATATGCTTGATCTTTCTTAACTTGACAGGGATAATAAGTGCCCATGAATGCTCCAGCCTTATGAAATAACACATCCTTCAGAAAGCAGATTGAATATGACTACAAATGCATTTTTGATTTTACCACAAATTTAACCATAAATAACTAAGCATTATTTCCAAAATTTATGCATTTCGCTTCTGCACTCTGGTTAATATTTCTGTTACCACGTGGGGTTATTCAGAGGATTTTCATTGATTAAGCAGATTGTAATAATTGAAATATTGCCGTGTTTCTCAAAGCGCATTTTAATGTCTTATAATAGACAAGCCAATTTATCGTCTAGGAATGAAATTTAAGAGTGTAACTAAATATGTGAAAAGAAAATTACAGGTTTTTACATTTTGTTATATAATTGAAAGTGGACATTAAAACCTTTCTTAAAATATCATGGCCTGATATTTGCATGCTATTTTTTCGATCCTCCAGGTTTATATTGCCCGCCCTTCAACGAATTGGCCAGGTATATAAATGTCATCAATAGGGAAAATTAGTATCACAAAGCTGGCCTTGTTCAGATCAATTATGGTATTAGCGATAAAAAAAACCACCTCGGATAGGTTTTCAAATTAGCACACCATATAGGATATTCCGGGCATATAAATGGAGGTTAAGGCGGAATAAAATGTCTAAAAAGGCTCCAGGTTTCTTTGTATTTTTTTAATCAACCTGACAATTTACTTTACATAAACAAACACACAATCTCTTGCCTTGATGACGTAGTAAATATTTGCGCTGCAGCGTGTAATGTACCTGAGAGCAACAAGCTCTGTATAACTCTGATTTCTTTATGAATCTAAAAAATCTGTTGTTATCAGGTCTACGTTCATATCTATTCGTACGACTCCATGTGTGGCTGTATTATTTTTACAGTCATTATAAATACCGTCTGCAGTTTCCGTTTTCCTTTGCTAACTCTGCTGACAGATATTTCTCGTATAAAATGAGTAAATGAACATTCGGTACTTCGTGTCTTTCAGGCGAAGATGTTTGATAAACAAAAGAAGTTTAGGGTGCCGTTGGAGTCCGTCTTTTTCGTCAGAAGTGCACTGAATTGCGGCATACTGTTTGTGTAACCGTTGTCCTTTTTGATTCTGTCATCTGCATGATCACTGCATAAATAAATACCAGAAAAAAACAACGGCAAATATGTAAAGCTTTCTAATACAAACACATTCTTGTTTTCGTGACGATAATATTACGAGCGTATTGTACATACTGGAATTGTTAGGCGTGACGCAGATTAATCACCGACGGTCCATTGATAATTCCTAGTTCTTTCCTCTTAAAACATTCATATTTAAGGTTATAATAGGTTCAGTATGGAACGATTGTACGTATACAAAATAAGAATCTTGTTTAAAATTTAGCAAAAAGACAGAGATCTCATGCCAAAAGCATTTTGGTTAGTCTGAGAGCTGTTCAGAAGGTCAAACATTTATACCCCAACAGTATGTTTCCCTTAACTGAAGCGTGTAGACAAGCTCGGTGAAATAAAGATTAACTGTTTTTAGCTCAGCTGACCCTAAGTCCTCTGGGCCATAGTGATCATCCTATGTCCGTCGTACTTCCGGCTGTGCCGCCCCCTGTTAACCGGGAACAAGTCTGAATCGTCAAACCTATCATTTTCTAACTTGGCACCCTGAAATTATTTCATTGTGACCTAAATTCTGCAAGCTACGAGCTGAAACCATAATTGTGAGCACACCTACAATCATAAAGGGCATATCTTGCCTCCATTAGGCTCAGAATCTTTATATGTAAATTCATGGAGGACATGGCTAAATGTCTTTGCAAATATGAAGTATTGCCACTGAGATATATAATTTTAGCACCCCGAGGTCGTTGGCAAGTATCCTTTATCACTTTCGCTGCCTATGACCAGTATAATCGTCATATTTTCTGATTCTCCCAGGGCCCATGACTACTATACTCGTCATGAATTTATCAGCTATTTTCAAGTAAGAAATTTCTAAAATTTATCAATACACTCTTCGCAGATGAGTAGTTTTTCATTTATAACATGAGTTCGTGTCATGAAATGGAATAACATGTAATTTATCAATCCGCTTGATAACTCGAAAGCAGGAAAGGTGGGGGGACCGTTTAAACATCCACGGCTCCCATCTTTTGCCTTGAAATAAATTTATGGATTTTTACGAATTTCCCTGGTGGTTAAGTATGAAGATTTCAGTGTAAGCGGTTCCGATGGGTGCCCTAATAATTACCGGAGAGATTGGCAGAGGGACAACGGTCGCTATATTAATCACTAAAGATCAGATGACTTTCAGTCAGTTAAGTTAACAATGTAACGGCAGGTGGTTCATTGTACATGCGTGTGTAATGTTAAAGGTAATAGCGTATGAAAGAAAGCAAACGCTGAATGGCTCGATTTTCCGTTAAGGTGTCTTTCTTGGATGATTTACGATTATTACCGAAGGCCCCCATATGATATAAATCCTTGGATACAAATTACCACGGACATCCGAAGTAACACAGGATCGGCAGGTATGAATTAAAACATGGTGTCTTTAATATAAGTGTAATTTATCAGAGTTTCATATGTTAATCAATTGTCTTTTCACCTTAATTCTTTGTTTACCATAAGCGTGAATAATTATCAATGTTTCAATGTTTATTATTAAAGCTAAGTAAAATTCATCCTTATTAACCAGAAACATTAATATATAAATTAATATATATCACTAATGTATATATCTCATTACGAGAAATTCCAATGCTATTCAACGCTGAGGCAAACAGGACTTAAAATCCAACATAAGAAAACCCTGTCAAGAGAAGTTTATTCGTCAAATAACTTCTGAAATTTAGCGTTAAAACAGTATCACAATGTTTAAGTGATCTTGGCCGAAGTCTGGTTATCCGTAAATGACCTGAAACCACTCCACTGAAACAGTTATTTTTCTTCAAATAATAAAACACTGCTAGGTGGGGGTGGGGAGGAACATTTATCATATATGTGGTGCTTTTGTGAGTGCTGGATCTTTTTTTCTAACTTTCATTAACCTGTTCTTTCAAAGCATTACTTATAGATGTGTCTCAAGTAACATGGAACCGCTGTTGGCCTGATGATCGGGCCGATTAAATGAACCCATACCCCCATATATCAAATACGTCTCTGAGATAAAAGCTCAAACTCTTGCCCAAAATAGATAACTTGCGTGTGTTATGGGTAAAATTAGTATGACACACGCATATACAAACACACAGAGACAAATATATAAATGGATTTAAGATCGACAAAATCATGATATGATATTTACACATACAGAATATTTTTTATAATATATAATTAATTATATTTAGTTGAGCTTTTATAATGATCCTTGGTAACTATGTATTAAACTGTCAAAAAAACATATCCTCCTAAACATATGCTAGTATCACTTGTGTTATGCATGTGTTTGTGTGTGTATGTGTGTAATAAACTCTTAATTTCCGCCTCCTGGTGGTCTTTCCAAAGAAGGTAGTGTTACCCTCCGATGTAAAGTGCTCTATTGCCTACAGACTAGGCCAAATCGGTAAAACTCTGAAGAAAAACAACACTGTTAATTCACAACAGTCTGTCATTATTACAAGGGCTTGTGTTGTTGTCAATGTAGACTTTCACATGATGCAGAAAAAAATAACAGCTCAGTAATGCTCAGCCACTGTTACAAAACTAAGGTAACAAATATGTTTATATTTTATGATTTACAAAAAAAATATATTCTCATATAAACAGCATAAACATACAGTTAAGTCATACAAACTTGTTTCATCATTCATCATACTAGTAGTTGTAAGCAACCAGGAATATTTTAAGGGGGGGGGACATTTTGGAACTACAAATTAAACTACAAAAGTGCATTCACGTATTCCTCCTATATTCCCTGGTTCATGTGTACATAATAGGCTGCACATTTGTGTATATGTGTGGATGACGATCTGGATTCTGGACCATAAGCTTGATCAAGCCTATTGGCTATTGGTCCTTTTCACGCAATGCTCTGATAATTTTTATCTGATTTTGTTCATGAATGTCGACACACACACGCGAACGGGGATGAACGCATACCCTCCTGGCGGAGGCAAAGATCCTGCATCTTGGTCTTGATTTTGAAAGTTGCAAACACTCTAGCTTTATTTATTGCACTTTTTAATGGGTGATTCCATTACTCAGAAATAATTAAATAAACATCAAAAAAGGAAATTTTCTTAAATTGTTTTCATGTGAAAATTTGAATTGGCAAAATGGAAAGGATATTTTATCCTAAGATGAATCAAACACAATGAATATACGTATATACATTCATAATGAAATTTCTAATAATTCAAATCATATATATTTATAAAGGGAGAGAGAGAGCTTAACAGAGTAAGCTTCAACCAGTAAAATAATATAAACACAATATGATCCATGCATGAAGTAACAATATAATCAGATGGGGGCACATGTTATATTGAAATTGAAAATCTGAACGGCCATTGAAAGATGGTTCTCCTATGTGCAGTATGATAACTTGCACAGTCTGCAACGGATTTTTTTGTAATTAATAACATTTCTTATTGTTAAAAATCGATTTCCAAATACGAACTTTTAATATTCTATGATTTATATACAATTTCTATGATATTCTTAAATTCTGTACCATTTGTGTTTTTTTTCATGACACAATGTCATAAGTGTCCCAATTTGATAACTTATTTTATTAAATCTTCAGGTGCTTTATTTATAAAACTCGTATGGTAGAACATTTATATATATACAGTGGAAAACAGCCTTCGACCACCTCACAATTGCAACAACACCATAATTATGACCACTTTGCTTGGTCCGATTTTTTAGTTTATTTATGTTTATAAAAGACTAAAAATTACGACCACCCTTGTATTCAGAATTACGACCAGATCTACAGGATCACGTACTAATGCGACCCCGCTAAAGCGACCACCTCCTTGAAGTTCGGAAACAACATTTGTCACGAATAAATGGCTGCGCATTGTCCCTGGGGCCTCAACAATAGTTCAAAGAATGTAACAAGGATTCCAAATCCGTGTGTTAATCTGGTCCCGCTTATTTCAGTGAACCAGCGTCTGCGCCGGGACTCGTTGAGGCGTACGTCACAGATCAAAGAAGTGAGCAGCCCAATGATTGATACACTGCACTGCAAACACTGGGTCATCTGCAGATTTGCCTCGCCCAATAACAATTTTTTAATAGTGTAAAGAGGCGAGTTAATTGATTTACGACGGCTACTAAGATCAGTTAAGTTTTATGCACAACTCACAGGATACATCCACGGTGTGCTTGGACTTTGGACCCCCTGCTCGTGTACATAGATTTTAGGATTCTACCAGAGGTAGTCTACCTTGTTTCCAATGTCGGAACTATTATGTTTATGGGGTTCAAAAGGTAGCGTCACTTTGTCGCTCTAAAGTGGTGCTATGCAATCAAAAATACTTTCATTTTTATTTAAGGTGTTGACCCCGGCCCCCCATGACCTGACCCTGGTTCACATCTCAGTAGTAACCATCTGATTAGAAATGATTCCCTGTGTGTAGAGATCTCCGGGCTACACAACAGGTATTCAAAGTAACATGAGACTGGGGAACGTGCTTGCCGAACTAAAATAGGAAAATATACCATACAGCCGGAATTAAAGATAGTTGCCATCATTTCCATCTATTTTTTTTTATTTTTTTTTTATTGCCGAGGCTGTTTATTTCAAGGTGTTTTCAAGGAGTTAACTTTGTGTGTAGATTTGTAAAAAAAAATCTTATAGCCTGTCTGGTGCCGCAAGTGTCGGTTAAGGGAAGGTCTAATGTATATATATATATATATATATATATATATATATATATATATATATATATATATATATTTAAGAGTATACAAATATATATATAAATATATTTTTATTTAAGAGTATACCAATATATATATATATATATATATATATATATATATATATATATATATTATATCTGCCGAAGGGCCAGGGCTATATAAGGATCTTTTATTGGGCGCCAGATGAGCAGCCCAATGATTGATGCACTGCACTGTAAACACTTGCTCAGCTGCAGATTGGCTCGGCCCAATAACACATTTAATGTTGTTTGGAAAGTTATTATAGACTTTTTTTTTAATTAAAAAAACACTGCACTTTAATAAATTTCTTCTTTTAATCAATAACTACGGACTGCTTGTCACTTAAATTATTTAAATTATCATCACATTGAAGTTAGTGCACTGCAGCTAGAAACTACAATTGAAGTTAAACAAAAATTTTAATTTAAGAGATAAAAACTAATTGTTAATGTTTGTGTCGTACAAAAACATAAGACCGACTTTGACACTAGTTTGGGCCGGTGATATTTTACTGAGGTTGGCTCATTAAGTGACCCAATACTTGTGCACCAACAGCGGTACAGCGACGGAGATTAATGAACAGACAACACTCACTAACCGTGAAGTGAACAAGTTGTCAAATCCATATGCCTGTCTGCAGGACAGTCATATCGTCCATGGTCCTGTAGAGGAATAACCCATTTATAGACTGACTTGCGGGTCCTGTGCAAAAAAACCTATCACGAAACATGCCAACCGGTGATTATGTCCAAATTTTCCATGGAAACAAAAACCATTGGGTAATGTAAAAGCCTTCCGTATATAAGTTTGACACCTAATGGGTGCAAGATTTGTCCGAATAAATGAGTTGTCTGTTTTGTTAGTATATATTGTATGTTTAGTATTATTTGTTTATTTTATGTAATAGCTGCAATGCATCAGCTATGTTTGTATGAATAGACATGCTAGTTCATTTTATATAGGTGGAAATGGTATACTCAGAAAAGTCGGTTAACTGAAGGTGAACCAATCGGCTACTTCACATTACATTCCATCTACTTCAGATTCCCCTTCCATCGATATATAATGAACCGGGATGGCTATTCATACAGCTATATATAATATATGCCGCATGCATATAAGACCATTAGTTCTCCCTGCTACATGCAAAGTCGCCATGCCGACACTTGAAGTAGGTGAGCCTTTGACGTCACTACTGTGCAGTTAATTCGCTGGTTCCTATTAAAGTGTGCAAATACACCGATTGGTTGGGGATCTGAAGTTGCCAAGTGTTTAAGCCACCTGACTGGGAATAATAAGATCGTGGGATCGATTCTCATATTCAGTAAACCGACTTTTCTAAATATACCATTTTTATATATATATATATATATATATATATATATATATATGACAAATCCATATAAATTTCGTCAAAATTTGTATGTATATTATTATAAATATATATATATATATATATATACATACATATATATATATAATTAAACCTCGATATTACGACCACGAGTGATCGTTATTTTGAGGCGTTTGTAAAACATAGGTCGTCGTGAGGTTGTACTTTATTAATATATTAAAAATCTATATTTATTACGTCTACAATATATTTTCTTTATACATTGTGTTCCATTATTAAGGCGCGCCGAAAATAACATATGTTATTGGCAATTCTCTCTAATGTTTTTGGCCTTTTAAAACTCGGTATCGATACAATCCTAAAAAGGTATTAGATTTAACAATGTGACCTTTCTTATGACGGAAGTTTAATATAGAACAGATTGCGGCATTACCGAAAAATTTATGTTTTTCTTAATACAGAAAATGTATTGTTTACACATGTTTATATATGAACAATATAAATAGTTCTGTTTTAATGTATTACAAAGAAAAATATGTCTTTTCCATTATATCAACTAATCTTACAGGACAAAAACTATGAAAAATAAATATTCTCGGTAAATGTTTGTTAATGTAAAAACATGCGAAAGATAAATCTATCAGAAATAAACTGAATATTATTTCATGAGATATGTGATTTATTGTTCTTATAAGCCAAAGTTCGATAAGGTATCCATGTAGCTAAGAAAATGTCAAAAATTACAGAAAAGTAATGAGAGCCAGATAATGAAATGTGAATATAGGTGCATATAGTTACGCAAAAAGTAAACATCATAACATTGTTTCACTTGACAGCATCAAATTATCCCGCAAAGACAATGACGAGGATTTAGATAAGAAATTGTTACCCAATGGACGTGTAGCTGCCAAAGAAGTCATTGAAAGACAAAATGTCAAAGAATATATCGACAAGAGAGCTGGCGTAACGTTACAGTCAGAGCCGTTCTTGTTGGCCCTCAGTTCTTTTTTAAAAAGAAATTTTACTCATGACCACGCGTCCCAGTGAACGATCTGATGAGCAATTTAGTTTGTGCTAGGTGACTCAGGCAAGTGCTAATAGCTTTGTGATGCCTAATTAAGGAAGTGAAATTAAAGTGCATTGTTGTCAAATTCTGATTGTAACTGGAAGGTAAGGATAACAACTGTTAGCGTATTTACACTGCGTGCGTCCATATGTATGTAATATATGCCAAATAATTTTTGACAATAAGTGCATTTTAAATGATCTTGTATGAAGCATAAATTTAAAAAAAAAAATAAACTAACCAGAAAATGGTCCATTATGCTTTTGTAATTACGTGTTTGAGATTTTTTAAAATTAAGAATTATATTCATATTACGAAACGGCAATGCATATATCAAAAGCGGTTCGTCTGTACACCTGCGTACAATGGGTACGCAAAAAAAAAGATTTTCTGTACACTCTATGTCTTGTATAAATGACTATAGGAACAAAAAAAAATTATTTCTCTGTACACTCGGTATAATATCAAGAGCCCATGTGTACATTAAAGCAGCCTGTCTGTTTTTTCTGTGTCCGGATAGGAAACCTAGTGTCACCAAACTCATTTGTCTGTACACTCTGTCTATAGTCAAGAGTCCATGGGAACCCAAAGGAAGTTTGTATGTACGCACTGTGTAATGTCGAGAGGCCACGGATAGCCAAAAGAGATTATCTGTACACCCTGTGTAACGTCATTAGACCATGTGGAACCAAAAGCAGTTTCACTGTACACTCTGTGTAATGTCAAGAGACCTTGGTTAACCATTAGCAGTTTTTTGTACACCCCGTGTAATGTCAAGAGACCATGGTTAACCATAAGCAGTTTGCTGTACACCCTGTGTAATATCAAGTACCATAGTTAACCATCAGCAGTTTGTCTGTGCACCCTGTGTAATATCAAGTACCATAGTTAACCATCAGCAGTTTGTCTGTGCACCCTGTGTAATGTCAAGAGACCATGGTTAACCATAAGCGGTTTGTCTGTACACTTTGTGTAATGTCAATTACCATGGATAACCATTAGCAGTTTGTCTGTACACCTTGTGTAATGTCAATTACCATGGATAACCATTAGCAGTTTGTCTGTACACCTTGTGTAATGTCAAGAGACCATGGTAAACCATTAGCAGTATGTCTTTGCACCTTGTGTAATGTCAAGTTCCATGGATAACCATCAGCAGTTTGTCTTTGCACCTTGTGTGATGTCAAGTTCCATGGACAACCATCAGCGTTGTCTGTACAGCCTGTGTAATGTCAAAAGACTATGGTTAACCATTAGCAGTTTGTCTGTACACTCTGTGTCAAGTCAAGTACCATGGTTAACCATCATCAGTTTGTCTGTACACCTTGTGTATTGTCAAGAGACCATGGTTAACCATTATCAGTTTGTCTGTACACTCTGTGAAATGTCAAGTACCAATGTTAACCATCAGCAGTTTGTCTGTTCACCCTGTGTAATGTCAAGAGGCCATGGTTAACCAAAGCAGCTTTTTTGTACACCCTGTGTAATGTCAATTACAACGGTTAACCATCAGCAGTTTTTCTGAACATTCTGTGTAACGTCAAGAGACTATGTGCAAAAAATGAAGAAGTTTCTCTATACACCCTGTGTTATGTCAAGAGACCATGGTTAACCATTAGCAGTTTGTATGTACACTCTGTGAAATATCAAGTATCAATGTTAACCATCAGCAGTTTGTCTGTTCACCGGTGTAATGTCAAGAGACCACGGTTAACCAAAGCAGTTTGTTTGTACACCCTGTGTAATGTCAATTACAATGGTTAACCATTAGCAGTTTTTCCTGTACACTCTGTGTAATGTCAAATACAATAGTTAACTATCAGCAGTTTGTCTGTACACCCTGTGTAATATTGTGATACCATGGTTAACCATGTAATATTGTGATACCATGGTTTACCATTAGCATTTTCTCCATACACTCTGTGAAATGTCAAGAGACATGGTTAACCATCAGCAGTTTATTTGTACACCCTGTGTAATGTCAAGAGACCATAGTTAACCATCAGCAGTTTGTCTGTACACTCTGTGCAATGTCAAGAGACCATTGTTAACCAAAGCAGTTTGACAACTACTCTTTGTCAGTTCAAGTACCATGGGTAACTGAAATCTGTTTGAACACTCTGTGTAATGTCATGACACCATGAGCAACCAAAAGAAGTTTGTCGGTTCACTTTTTATAATGCCAAGAGACCATGGATAACCTTTAGTAATTTGTCTGTACACAATGTATTACGTCAAGAGGCCTGAGAGAGAGAGAGAGAGAAAGAGCGTAACAAAGTAAGCTTTTACCTATAAAATAATATATACACAATATGATCCATGAATGAAAGAACAATAAAATCAGACGGAGGCACACGTTTGTTTTCGAATGGGAAATTTTGAACGGCAATTTAATGGTGACTCCTGTATGTGCAGTACGATACCTTGCACAGTTTGCATTGGATTTGTTGTAACAAATGACATTTCTATTTGTATAATTGATTTCAAAATACGATTTTTTAATTTTCTATGGTTCTGAGTGATAAATTCTGTACCATTTGAGTTTTTTTGTAACACAATGACATATATAATCACGTTTGATAACTTATTATATGTAATCTTCAGTGAGCTTTTTTTTTAAATAAAACTCGTAGGGTAGTAAAATTCATATATACAGTGGAAATGAAGAACGGAAACAACATTTGTCACGAGTTAATGGCTGCGACTTGTCACAGGCGCCTTAACAATAGGTCAAAGAGCGCAACAAGTTAAGTAACGAGAGTTAATCTGGTCCCGCTTATCTTAGTGATTCAGTGTCCGGGCCGAGACTCGTTGAGGAGCACGTCTTAGATCTAAGAGAATAACCATCGGCCTGATAATTTAATGAGCCGTTCTGCCTGGACATTCGCCCATCAGTTATCACCTGTATTACAGTAAACCTTAGTGCGGATGAGAGCTTAGTATTTCTACTCATCACGTATTGTTCTATCCTCATTGGTCCAATTAACGACCTAGTTAATCCTATATGTGCTCATACCTTACACTGAGTATTGGGAAGTCGGTTAAAAATATAAATAAAACTTGCTTTGGGGATACAAAAATCCCACATATTGTCTTGCTTTATAAGACATATCCCTGTCAGTTTATTTCTTTACTGAATCAGTCTGCAATTTAATTGCTTGCTTTTGTGCGACCATGCCTCGGAAAGATCTCTCCTTGAAGAGGAAAGTGGCGTTTACCAAGGCTGCAACACCTGGAGGCAGTCAGCCCCAACTGGCTGTGTCTGTGCATCTACATGCATGACTTCAAGACAAACTACTTTGGATTAACCCATCAAGAATTATCTTCCCACTGATATTCTGTTCAAGGGGCTTTCACAATTTCAAGTTCTACTTCTTTCGTGCAACTATACTGTCACGTATCATGTTCAATATGTTTACATTAGGTTTTCGTATTGCCTTTTTTTGTAATTACGGGTTAATCATTAGGCATTACAAATGTGAACATGTATATTTATTTTTACCATGAAGAAATATCTTTATACAATTTCGTTTTCTTTTTTATCACACAATAAAAAATCATAACAAGGTTCACATTAAATATATGCAATTAATACACACTAAGACAAATTTTGTTTTCTTTTTTATCACACAATAAAAAATCATAACAAGGTTCACATTAAATATATGCAATTAATACACACTAAGACAAATTAAATATCGGTGTTATATGAAACCATGGTAAGAGTTTTAAAAAATACGACCAAACCCATATTACGACCACTTTGCTCATTTCCAAGGGTGGTCGTATATGTGGGGTTCAACTGTATCTAGAAATACATCAGTCTATTTGATTATATACATATCACAAAATATTCGTATATCTTCGCCTAATTTGTATTTAAAAATAATCCTTTTGATAAATCCCGCATTTAGTATAATCCAGTTTCCATCACAGATGGAGAATGTCTTCTATGTATATATGTTTGGAGTTTACAGACTTTGGCCTTGGTGGCGCTTCTTGCCACGCATGCAAAAATGACGTCCTGAGGGACGACGAGACACGCAGGAAGCCTTCTTGGCTTTGCTTGCTGGACGAGCTTTGGGGTTGGCTTCACGACTGCCGGAACTCCTGTTGGCCCGGCCTACGCTTCTCAACACACGGCGAGCAATCTTTCTTTTACTATGGTCTTCTTGACATTCTGCGGGTAGCCTTCAGCGCCCTTCGAGCACACCAAAAACGGTGGAGGAGGCTGGGCCTAAGATCTTGGGGCATCTGGGGGCCATGGCAAAAATTTCCGAAGCTACTTCAAACAGGTGCTGTGCAGTCAATTTGTTTTTTTCCAAACGTTTATAGCATTCTAAAATTATTTTGATTTCAGTTCGAGTACTCTTTACTATTTAGCCATCTAATTTGAATAGTTTAAAGAGTCAAATTGATGAATCTACGACGGCTAGAAATACTAGTTCTATTTTATGCACAAGCCACAGGATACATCCGCAATGTGCTTGGACCCCGGACACTGTTCATGTACATAAATTTGCAGTTTCTACCACAGATATTTTACCTTGTTTGCAATGTCATATCAGTTATGTTTATCAGGGTCAAAAGGGTGTAATGCAATAAAAAATATCTTTATTTTTATGTAAGTTGTTGACTTAGGCCCTCCCCAGACCGAGTGTGGAACTAGGTATCAACTCCATAGCAATGGTCAAATTAGAAAGGATTTCCTGTGTGCAGAGATCACTGGGTTATACAACAGGTATCCACAGTTTCATGAGACTGGCGTTTGTGCTTGCCGAACTAAAATAGGAACAAATACCATACAGCCGGAAATAAAGATGTTTTAAATCATTGCCATATATTAATTGTTTTTTTTTATTGCCGCTGTTGTTTATTTCCAGTTGTTTCGAGTGCAAAGGTACGTTGTCAGTTCATGTTATATAGAGATCCCGAAAGAGTTTGACTGTATGTGCAGGTGTGTAAAAGTTATCTTGTACCCCGCCCCTGAAGTGTCAGTTGAGAGGTTTAGTGTTTATATATATAAAACAATAGATTAAATACAAAGTAAATCTTATTAGATATTATCATACCGTTTATCATTAATTCATTAAAGAGCAGAATTATGTTACTGGAAGCTATGAATAGTGTTCCTTTTATCTAATTTTTATATTATATGATCAGGTGAATCTGAATAAAAAGTTGAACAATGTGTATGCTATCAGAAAGATTACAGTATCAGGATTTAAATATAGTTTACTTAATGGGGTATATTAAGAATATAAACTACTGTTGGATTTAATATGGATATTGGGGTTTCAAAATGAGATACTACCTATTCTACCATGACACGTTATATCTCGATTATTTAACACAAAACAACAAAAACAAATACCTTTATGGATCGTAGATCAAGTAGCACTTACACACATTCCTGAATGAAACTACTTCTTACTTTCTTAACGTACTTTTATACACCAAACAGAGCACTGCCATTCTTGCTTTTAAAACCAAACATAAAAAAAAAATATCTTTTTTAATAAAGGTATCATGATTAACTTTTGACAGCTTATACCTTTCCTTATCTCCAAAGAGTCCCATTTCCTAATCGTAGCATTTATCAGCTGCATGGCACACAATATGTTCTTACGTTTACTGCTCCTTTCTTTACAAATAATAAACAATGGGAATAAATATGATAACTTTGTACTTTTTTACATGACTATATTTTTTTTTTTTGATATAACAGAATTACAGTATTTTAACATGAAAGCTGATCATTAGCACTTATCGTTTAATCTTGCGGTGAAAAAAATATTGTTTTTCATTAAATAATTCAATTTATTTTTAGAATATTTGATTTAACATAAAATTTCATATAAATTTAATATTATTAATTATTTTTTGACGAGATATAAGTTTAGATTATTCATCATAATCCTAATTGATAACTTTCTTTTTTGGTTTAAAATGATAATTACTAAGACTTTTCTCATACGGTTGATATGAAAAATTCTATCCCTGTGATGTATGTATGATCTCGTTTATCTACCAGCTGTCCATAATCAACATACACGTGCCCATATTGACAAATATAAAACGTGACCCATGAGCCATGACGCTTAGTTAAATTTGACATACTGTTCACGCATATATCAAATATTGATAATAGGATCCTGTGCAAAAAATATTTCTAAACAGCCTCGAACAATGGGTTGAATGACACCTAGAATGCTCTTTGTCCTCTGTTGTGTGCGTAACTCTTAGAAAATAGGATACAGCGGTCTTATTAAGAGTTTCCTGCTGAAATAACCAGCAAGTAACTAGATGTCCAAGGAAAAAGTACATGTTATATATAATGATTTATTAATAATAATAATTTATTCTTATAATGCGCCCATATATTCAGAATACAAACCCTGCTCAAGGCGCATAACAATAAAATATATAAATAGCAGACGCATACATTTAAAACAAACGACAATAATAAGTATATAATTAAAACATAATGCCAGTGTTAAG
Organism: Sipunculus nudus; assembly: GCA_026874595.1. NCBI lineage: Eukaryota > Metazoa > Annelida > Sipuncula > Golfingiida > Sipunculidae > Sipunculus > Sipunculus nudus. Next base: position 59,124,671 of record CM049322.1, on the reverse strand, counting down.
ATTAATAAAATGTTATAATAATAAATACTAAAACATGGCATATAATCTACCATTAACATTAAATATTATCAAAGACTTGCCTAAAAAAGACAGTCTTCAGAGCACGTTTAAAATTAATCAATATAATCTTATTTCTTAATATAATCCGGCAAATTGCTCCAGAGCACAGGAGCTCAACAACTTAATGCTCTTTCCCCATATGAAGATAATTTACTCCTAGGTTAAGAAAGACGCATGTACTTATTATTTGATCTCAATGCACGAGTTGTAAAATGTAACTGGAGTAATTCTGTGACATAAAGAGGTGCTTTCTTACTGAGAGCCTTATATATTGGCAGCAATATTTAAGTTCAACATGTAGCCAGCGCAACTCGAACAAGATGGGTGATATATGATATATGATGCGAGCCGTCTGATTTTGAATTCTTGGCAGTCTTAACATCTGAGATTTGGGTACTCCATATATTAGGGAATTTCAAACATCTAATATTGACAAGAAGGGTACAAAGGACTACAAATGAAATCGTCTGAGTGCACAGTGTGGCACAAACTCATTAGGTACATCTCGGAAGTGAATATTTATTAAGTTACAGTATTCGATAACATTATTTCTAAATAGTTCATTAACACGTTTCATAAAATTAAACCTAGTGATATTAGCTAAAAAAAATCAAAACATTAAGATTACAAATTTTAAGTTATGATATTATGCAACTGGTAACACATAAAATACGACGTTTCATGAAACCACTGAGGAAAGGTTGGCGGGCGACATGATGTTAGGGTTCATTAGCTCAAAAGATGAACATTGGAAACCAAAAAAAAGTATATAGATTTAATCTTAAAACTCTTATAATGAGTTTATCGATTCATTACTTTGCAGATTATGTATTAACACTTCATGGAAAAGCAGACATACTACGTACATACATTCAGCAATAACTAAGTAAATTCAACCCTAAAACCTGTCATGGTTTTTATCTTTATTTTATATTAAAAGGTTATTTGACAAGAAGATTTGTGACTTTGCAAATATTTTATTGCTTTAGTTTTCAAGTACGTAAATATATCGTATATTTGTCATCTTCAATACAAAAGTACCTGCAGAATCAAAATACGCACCTATATTCTCTATAATGACAGAAAATATGTAAACAAATAATTATAGAAAAACGTTTAGACTGTCAAATTGAATTTGGTTATTCAGACATTTTGTTATTTAAACTGTAAAGCCACATAGGTACACATATACGATTTTTACTTTGAAATATTGGAATTTAAACCCACTCTCAAACATTTTCCGACAACAGATTTTAACGGATTTTGGTGGGCCATTCTAAAGACATAAAAAATACATCAACTACCAGCTGTCTACCTTTGCACAAGTTTACCTCAAAATTTGGCTTCAACGGCCCGACTCCGAAGAGAAACAAGTATTGCATACACATTCAAAATACATCCGTGTATGTCTATTTACGTATGTCAGTAATGTTTATAAATCATTTCAATGTTAGTTAGTAGGTTATAGTTATATATATATATATATATATATATATATATATATATACTTTTTTGTGAATATCTCGATCTGAGATCTCTATATTGTCGTGAAATATCCTACTTATGACTGACATTTATCTTATATATAGGTGAGAAGTTTGCCCGGGTCATTCAGATAACGTATTATTTATTAGTTTGTTATCTAAGACTGAAGAAAGGCCGTGACAGACACATGGTTAATCAATAAAATAGTGTTACATTTTAGGTCAAGATAAGCATATTGACTTTTTATGTATTACAGAAGAGCTGACCAGCTTTCCATATTTAAGCCAATTCACTGATGTCAGCGTATATACCCGGCAAGCTACATTTGCCTGAACTTATCTAAGGAAATTAGGTTCAGGATGCATACCAAGTGGCGCAAGTTAATGGCTTATACAACACACACACACATAAACATACATTGATACCAATGATACTAACATGTGTTAAGGCAGTTATGTTTTGTTAACAGTATAAATACATAGATATGAACGGTCCCAATGAAAAGTCAACCGAATATAATTTAATATATTATCATTTGCAAAAATATTTCTACATTATATTTTTGTACCATACTTTTTAATCAATTTTAAATTTAATTATATACTTGTCTGTGTGTGTGCAATTTTTTGCATCTGCCATGTTAATTTCACCCGTAACATATGAAAATTATCCTTTTTATGCAAGAAATTGCGCTTGTACATCAGAGACCTGTTTGATATTTGGAGTATATGGGCTTCATATAAACCTTGCTAACATGAAGCCAACAACAGTTGGATTTGAAATGAAACACCTTTCGGCCATCATCTTGTAACTGTCATGAGACAGTTGCGGTCTTCCAACTATCCCAAACCTCCACGCCCCTTCCCCCGAATCTTCCACTTAAACTTACGTTTTATCCACCATTTATAGTCTGAGAGGAACTATATTCCTGTAAAAGATAAATCTGGTGGTTCCTTGTTGAGTTTTTACAGATAAACTGAAAAATTTGACGTCAAATATTTGTCATTTGCGTAATTACAGGGTATATGTTTTATTTTCGGAACCGTAGCCTAACTGAAAATTGCTAAGTCACGTATTTCATTGGTTCCGCATAAGAGAATTCGATGAAGAACTCTCTGAAATTTTAAAAATAAAATATTATTGGAGATTTTTCATACATTTGTCGCTCTTTTTTCCCCTGTAACCTTGAAAAATGATCACTGATTCTTGGTCAAATAATAAGAACCATAGTGTGAATGAAAATCAGACAAAAATAGCGGATAATAATAATAATAATAATAATTATTATTATTATTATTATCATCATTATTATAATAACGCCAATAATGAATATCTCAACCTATGGATAGGTGAAGATAATAATATTATGAAAGAACCTAGCACATCTTTCCAGTGCTCACCAGGTTAGACAGACAAGAAAACTTGAGGCATCATCAGCATGACAATTATATTGTATTTGGTTGTAACGTATTATTTCTCATAATGGCTTTGTATAAATACTGTATAATTAAGGGCTGAGTACCGAGGCCTGCATACACCAAATCGAAAAGCCATCGGTCCAGACCCGGTCAATCAAAACGGTCTGGTATTTTACTTCAAGATATGAAGATAACCATATCAAGGCCAAACCTGGTATAAAAAAAAACTTGTTTCAGGACGTGAGTCCAATACCAAATGGTCAGTTGTGTGGAAAGCAGCAGACATGGCCATCAACGAGCACAGTGACAGACCCTTTATCTAATGCGTCAGTTATATTATTCTGAACCTTAATTACAGCCGTCTATGTTGACTAGATTGTACTGTAAGCTGACTGAAACGGTTCATTTAAAGAGTGTTTATTCGTATACGACTCAGGCCAACAAGATACATTTCTCTCTAGCAGCTTTGATATGAATGCTAGATTTGAAACCTGCATGTATTTAAAATATTTTTCAACGTCTAGTCCCGCTTTTTTCAGTTGAAGAATTATATGTGCTAATTTTAACAATGATTGGACGACCGAAGTCGTCCATGAATTGTTTATTATGACGGGTGGATAAAAGCTCAATCTGTTCTGCACACTCTTTTAGAAGCCATGTTGATATTGGGTCTAGTCTATACGATTTGGATGGGGAGCTCTTAATTAATTATTTCATGCTGGTGATCCTGGTGAAAACTGATATAATCCTGACTGCACTGGTGATCTTTGAAGCAGATAAATCCCAACGTTAGTTCTGGTTACCAAAAAATTCAAAAATCGCGTATTCTGGCAATCGTTAAAGTGAAAAATAGCTGAATCTTTCCGGACACTTTTATAATAAAGGAAACATATCACAAATAGTTCCCTTGCATGCTTCACCTTTTGATTTACTACAAAATAATCAGCAGTACCATTGATAATGAGCTATTGTGGTTGATAATTAACAATTCAGTGGCTTTGATCTGCGCTACTAATAGGTTACTATTTGAAAATGAGTTAAATGAAGGTTTTATGTCTGAGAACCTAACCAGCCAATCGGATAAGTTGGCGCTAGCATGTCGCCCGGCAAGCTGATTTGCTCAAACTCGTAAAATCTGGTCGGTAACGTATGACCAGGATCAAGTAAACCGTGTTACTAGAAGGCTAAGCTGATGCGATAGGTTAACAGGATCGTGTTATGCGTGCCTCCATCTTCCGCTCCGCTAAAGTAACTTTTCTTTTTAATTATAGCCGATAATGCAGACCCGACATCAATGCTATGTACAGAGTCGCCCTTGGGATATTAATTAAACTCACTATAATTTAAATATCCAATTTATACAAGTGCCCCATAGGCCATGACACTCAGCATAATTTGACATACAGGCGATGCATTCATTCATTATTGATGTTATGATCTGGTGAAGAATATATCTGTTAACGAACCTTAAATAATGCGCATAATATACCAGAATGCATTGTTTTGCCCACTGTACTAAGATAATTGGTTACAGCAACTTTACTTTTGGTTTCTAAAAACCTCATAGAACCTTCTACGTCAAACAGCAACGATCTTATTTCGGGTTCTATAGAAGATTTAACAAGGGTCCGCTTGCATTTTGATAAAATTAGAAGTTACTCAATCCAAATGCGACAATTTGCGGTTGTCAAACCTATATGATGGAAAAGTCATGTTCTATGAGGAAAATGTGACCTTATTCCAGATGTCCAAGCAGATATTACAATACAAGTACAAGTAAGGCATCTCTAGTTCCATCAGTTAATGTTTGTGTCCTGTCCGACATTCTGGTTTAAGGTGAAAATGTTCTATGTCCAATCGTTCAAAATCTCTTACTTTCACAGTGAAAAGTGTTTCACCTAAAGCGCAGGGAATATAGGTAACAATGACCTTATTTCGGAATCTAAAGGATACTTGCTAAAGACCTTACGGTGTTCAAATCATATATTTCTAAAAAGCCTGCAGAATATTTGTCACAGAGACCGTATTTCATATATCCATGAATAGTACGTATAAAGATTCTAAGCCTAATAGATACACATTGTGCCCTATATCAACTTCTGTGAGCTCTAAATCATGGTTTAGGTCTGAAGCATGGGAGTTTGTAGATCGACATAACCTAATTTCAGGTTGCCAGGGTTGATCAGTTTGACGGTCCAGACTAGTGACCTGTTAACAGACGGTCGGAAGGACAACCCCCGTAGGGTGATCGTTATGGCCCAGATGGCTTACTTTCAGCTGAGCTTAAACCAGTTATTTATTTCGATGTATAGCGATGGTAATTATTTATGCAGTGCTCATGCGGATGACAGGATCAAGCTGGACACAGTATGCTGCAACTCAACGCACTTCTGTTGACATAGACGAACTTCCACAGCACCCTAAATTTCTTTTGTTTAAGAAACATCTTTGCCTGGAAGACAAGAAGTACTTAATGCTTATTTACACATCCAGAGACAACAAAGACCCCAAGAAACCAATCTGTCAGCAGAGTTATGAAAGGAAAATGGAAAGAGCAGACGGTCTTTATAATGGGTTTGAAGAATAGTACAGCCACACCCGGTGTTTTCCCTAGCGACATTGGTGAGGAATATGATATGCACAAAGACCTGATAATAGAAGATTTTATTGATACTTACAGAAATTTGAGTTATAAAGGTATTGTTGCTCTCAGGTATATTACACACTTCTGCGGAAATATTAAATATGCAATCAAGACGGATGATGATATCGTTGTAAATGTCATAAGCTAACTATAATCATTTCAGGGAAATTCCAAGCATAGCTTTAAAAAATTTCTTATATAAACTACGGTATAACATAAAAGTCAGCTGAGTTACGAATGACAAAAACCGATAAGGATTGCAGATGCATCTCGGTGGTAAAATTACTAGTCATAAATGATCTAAATGTCATATCGATTTATAATGGTTTATAAACTAACCATCCACTCATTTCAATAATAGTATTTAAGATTTTTTCGGATTCATATATTAGTACACTGAGGTTACGATAAAACACTTGGGATATTACTGCCATTGAGAAAAGTGTAATGCTTGTACTTGAGAAGAATAATCAGGCAAAAGCTGTGAAACACACCCACTAGATCTTCTTCTTGAGATAATTAGTTGTCACGCACCACAAAAGATGTGGTAACCTTAATAAAATGTGTTTCTATAAGCACGTTTCTGCGGCATTTATGGAAAACATTAAAAACTTTGTTGAAGATATATCATTTTTGTAATATAAGGTAACAATTTCGGATTCAGGTGGCCATTACAAATTATTAGTAATTTATATGTAGCATAAATGAAAGCTTGGGAATATTGGTCTGTCTCTGCTGATCTATTGATACAGTAGCACAAGAAACAGAAGTTAAAACAGGAACTGGTGGAAATTCGCCCCAGTAATAAAATACATGTTGAAATGTAGAAGACAAGACAGTAGAAAATATCATAACTTACAAAAAACCAAGATGATAGTACTCACTAAAATTTCCTAAACAAACAATTAACGCTAATATAACTAACGCTATACTAGCACAAGACGAAAACAGTGAGACGAATGCATTACAGGCCTAGATCATATCACAAATCTGTGAATTTTTTGAAAAACTTAAAAAATTCACAAACTCCCTTCTACACCCAAACACAGGTACAATTAAAATCGACACGCCCAGGTGGCTCAAAAGCTACTACGGCAAATGATCGAGCAGATCTATTAGTAGAGACACTTGAAATTATACACCAAACTCCAGAAGACCCGTACTATGACAAAGGTTTTGAAGAACAAGTAGAGGAAATAATAGAAAATCATAAAACTGTTTTCAACCTACTGGAACAACCCATCACAGATAGGGGTGATGACTCCAATCCCCCCCCCCCCCGGGCCTATCTCACTAACTGAGCTCAAAAGAGCACTGAGCAAGGAAACAAAATGACCTAATACTTAAGGACAGTCTTATTTACAAAGGCTATAATATGGAAATATACAGAACCTCTTGAGTCACAAGGAGAGGACCTCGAACAATCAAAACAGCAAAATATCTAGGCCTCACCATTGATGAAAAAGGCCTTTGGATAGCACACATTGATGACATCACACATAGATTGTGCAACGCACAAACGCCCTAAAAATGTGTACAGAATAAAAAAGGCCCCACACCCAAAACTGCTGCCTAAATATACAAGCAATGGATCAGGCAAATAGGCATATACGGAAACATTGCATTTCTTGGAGCAGCCAAAAACCAGCTAAAAAAGAGGTCCTACAAAAAGCGGCCCTTAGAGCTGTTCTAAGAGCCAGGAAATAAAAAACAGAGAGTACAAAACAGGGGAGATATCTACTACGTAGAAGGGGGTAAACCACCCCCCCCCCCACACCATTTGGATATTGTATATAGATGTGGAATTTGTAGAACGTAAAGGTAGAAAAAGTATGAATAATAAAAACACAGGGCTAGGGTCTTTACTACAGCAACCTGTAGCTGCTCGACAAAGCTTAAAACATCTTAAGTCAATCAAGTATGGTGTTGTTCTACACATGTTATCGAAGAACTGTACAGCACAGTCATTATATGAGATAAAAAAAACTTGACATCAGTAGAATGTTATATCATAAACTTATTCTTTTCCGACGCATTTATCCTCGAGGCCCAAGAGTTGGATGTCGTTTTGGACAAACCCCCATATGCTCTTGAAACATTTTGCTTAGGGTAAAATATTGGACCAATCCCGGTTTCGAACCGTTATCAGTTGTACACATGTCCTGTGTTCCAACCGCTTTGCTAGAAAGCCAGCTTTACTAGCGATTTTTATGTTTTAGCGTGGAAAAACGGGGTTCGAGCTGGGCGGTTGGTACATGCTGGGCCTATCAGAAATTCATGGTGCTCATATGACATCTTTTTTTTTTCCTATTGTTTACAGAATATAGATCACCATGATCTTATTTCATGTTTACAGAGACATTTGCCTCAGACCAACCTTGATGTCGTGATAGCAGATTCTGGGCCCAATGGATACAAATTGTACCCAGTCTGACAGTCTGATTGCTCAAATCCATTTTTCGGCCCATAAGTCACAGAATATAGGTCACCATGGCCTACTTCCAAATTTCCAAGGACATTTGCCTAGGACCTCCCTGAATTTTATGTTAAAATATTCTAGGCCTAATAGACATAATCTGTGCCACATCTGACTGTCTTAGTGCACAAAATCTTGTTTTCTGTTCATAGGTGCAAAATATTGGTTTCAGTTACCTAAGTCTAGGTTTCCTAGGACATTTGCCCAGGACCTCTATGAATGTTACGTTAGAAGATTCAAGGCCTAATGAATACAATTTGTGCCTCGTCTAACTGTCTGGGTGCTCAAAACCAATTTTCAGCGTTAGGTCACAAAATATAGGTTAACATGAACTTCTTTCAGGTTTCCAAGGACATTTGCCTAAGACCACCCTGAATTTTATGTTAGAAGGTTCTATGCCTAATGGATACACTTTTGTGCCATATCAGACTGTCTGGGAGCTTAAAATCATGTTTCCGGTTCACAAGTGCTAAATATAGGTTTCAGTGACATAATTTTGGGTTCCAATGACATTTACCTAGGTCACTATGAACTTATTTCATGTTTACAAAGACATTTGTCTAAGACCGACCCGGATGTCATGATAGCAGATTCTGTGCCTAATGGATACAAATTGTACCAAGTCTAACAGTCTTGGTTCTCAAAATCATGTTTCCGGTTCATAGGTGCTAAATATAGGTTTCAGTGACATAATTTCAGGTTTCAAGGACATTTACCTAGGACCTCCCTGAATTTTATGTTAGAAGATGCTAGGCCTAATTGATACAATATGTGCCCCATCTGATTGCCTGTGCGCTTATATGACATCCTTTCCTGTAGGTCGCAAAATATAGGTAATGGTGACCTAATTTAAGGTTTCCAAGGACATTTGCCAAGGACGTCTCAGATTGTTACATTCGAGGATTCTAGACCCGACCTATACAATTTTTCCCCTGTTTGACTTTCTGGGTCCTTAAAATCCTGTTTTCGGCTTGTAGGTCACAAAATATAGGTCACTATGACCTAATTTCAGGCTTACAAGGAGAATTGCCTAGAACCTCCCAGGATATTGTGTTAAAAGATTTCAGGCCTAAAAGATACGATTTGTCCCAATCTCACATTCAGGGTGTTCATACGACATCTTTTTCTAGAGGTCGCAGAATTTGCCTCGGTGCTCCCTAAATGTCACGTTGGAGGATTCTAGTCAAAATGGATACAATTTGTGACAGCCTGGGTGCTCTTAATCATGTTTTCGGCCTGTAGTACACAAAATATAGGTCACCATAACCTAATTTTAGGTTTCCAAGGAGATTTGCCTGGGAACTCCCTGGATATACAGTTTCTAGGTCTTACGGTTACAATAAGTGTCATGTTAACGGACGAACGGACGGCGGCGGACAAAGGGTGATTGCCATAGCTCAGATGACTAACAGTCAGCTGAGCTAAAAACAGGAGAAATTTTGACGCGATAGAGCAAAGCTAAACCTAATTTGAAGATGCCACTCCGATCAAAGTGCCAAGGAAGCCGCGAGACCGCCACGATTTACCTGAAAGCCATAGCACCCACACCCACAGAGGCCCAAACACAGCCACCCAACACAGGCCCCATAGGCAAGACTACGCCGACCATGAACACAACATCAACAAAACCCAAAACAACATCCGATAGCCCCGACCGACTGTCCATCACAACAGATACATAACAAACACAACCAGGGAATATGGCCACCGCCAGAACAACTCCCACCCTGAAAAGTCGGGATGACTTCGGCTTGAATCTTGATGCTGTGGATTGGTCTTCGGCCTGACCTGACCTTGGTTTGACTGTAGACTGGTCTTCGGCTTGACCTGACCTGGCTTGCCTTGATTTCTTGTCTTAAATTTGGATTGTCTTTGGTCAAGGGTCTTGGTTGTCTGGATAGTCTTGCTGACAGCGGAATGCAAAATGTCTGTCTTTTCGCTGCCAACAAAAAAGTAACTGTGAAAGTTTTAGCCCTAAAAAGGTCTTTCGGTATTTAGTCTAATAAAATGGCCGTTGGGGTGTAACCCTAAAAAGCCCGGGTTGGGGCTTCGCTCATCCGTACTGGCCGGGACCTATTGTAGCGGACTTGGTAAGTCCAGCTTCCACACGGGTCCATTATCCCATTCTACGGTCGGGTGATAAATTATGAACATTTATGACATGAGACGGCAGTAACCAGTCAGACCGATCTCGCAAACAAACTGTCAAAAAGTCAGTTGATTTGTATAAAAGAAAGGTTCTTGATCACAAAAAGGTACATACAAAGTTATCATCCCCTATGGATACCAATGCTTGTAAGCACTCCTGAACAAGGGTCTCTCTCTCTGGACTTTCATCAAGCCACCAATATGGCGTGTCCTGCTCTCTCACTTCGTCCCCTAGCCGACTTGCTCCTGTACAAGGCCAGGACAACTCGGTACAGAACGGTTCCGCTACAGTTATCTTTTTGGGTTGGGAGGTGCGCTATCCAGGGCTGCTCTCGCTCAACTCCAGTGCTGGTGCTTGAGTACCGCAGCACTTGACTTCATATGTCCTGGTATGAAGGTCGCTCGTAGTCGGTGTGAGTCAGTCTGGGTAGGGACCGGAGGGGGGGGGGGGATCTGACGCTAGTGGCGGCATCAGTTTCCATTCATTGTAACAGCTGCAGGTCCCCGTTCAGTTCCTTGCCAGTAGCTGTGTTTTTTTTATCCGATATTACTATAAAACTAATATCATTTCTTAAACCTGCGTCGGGTTACTTGTAGATGGTGTCAATAACCTAAAAAATATGAAAAAGGGTGAAAAACCGGAAAAATAAAAAAAAATACATGTGCGAAAAGTTTGACTTGTTATGAACATACATACAGTGAAACGCCCCTAAGCTGGACACTCAAGGGACTAGAAGATTTTGTCCGTATTAGTGGATTGTCCTGTTTAGAGGAGTTTGGCATACTGCGTCTATTCGTAATTGAATGTGTCTGATATCCAATGTTTTTATTAAATGTACGCCTAAATGGAAATATTCTACATAAATCTAATTAAAATCATTTTCAAAATACCTTAAATATACACTTGAAATTAAAGAAAAAATATAATAATTTAAAAAAGACAAACATCATCTAGGCCTCGCAAACTTATTTATTCTGTTGTTCAATGTTTAGTAATATCAGAATCATCGCAATGTATTGGGTAGATCAAGGGTCAAATCAGATTCCATTCCCATCCACTTCAATAGTTTGTTTTAACTTAAAATTCAAATCCTTATGCTATCGAAAATGCCAAGACCAGGTTAATGAATCATATTAATTCGTATGTAAATCGGTTTAAATTCAATTGATTTGAAAATTTGCAATCAGATTATCCAATATTCAATGTGTTGATAACTAAAATTTAGTAAGAGAGAATAAGCAGCATTTTATCTCTGCTCACCATGCTCAGAGTAACACACAGTAATAGCGATTTGCCAGCGGTAAATACTGTGCGTTTCCTAACTTTACATATAATTTCAAGCGTACTTAGATTACAGTGCCCAGTCTTGAATATTATCAGCAGATGTAGGCCTATAAGGTTTTAAACTGTAAGCTCAAATTTCCATGTCATTTTAACGAAACTTTTAATTCCAGTTCATACCTGTTGTTATCCTTTTCTCCATTTCACCATGTTCTTTTCCGCAATAGTTTAGTTATGGGAATATAAGTGGATTGTCATTATATCTCTTCGTTGTTTTACAGAGAGACTGCTTCATTTTTATTTGAACAACAGAGAATGGTTACGACAGATGGGCACAAATTTTGAACTCGCCCAGAACTTAGAGGACAGCACCCAGTCCATAATAGTATGCGCCCCGTACATGCTTTATTGACTGTCATATTTCTAGCAGGATAGGGACATTGAATTTCAACAATGATCACATTAATGATTTTGGTGAGATTAAAGTTCTGTAGATAAGCTTATTTTGCTTATTACTCATTGACTTTCCCATGCTGTCAAAAAGGCTACATGAATATCTTTATTTTCCCTGGATAAAAGTCTGCAAAGAAATTTATCAGTTAGGGTAGATTGTTTAGAATTACCAGAGAAGTGGTAGAAGTTGTGAGTCTGTTATGTCGAGAGAGTTCAGTGAAGAGAAAAGACTGTTATAACGAACACATCAATTTGCTCGGAATCAGCTATTAGAAAAAAAGAGTAGCATAAAAGACTCTTTATTCTAATTCTCCTTTCATGAATCTGTTTATGCCAATATACGTCACCATTTCTCATGTATCACTGATATTTACAATATAATCATATGACATATATTATGTCTTGAGTGTCATTTAAATATCATAAAATATTGGAATTTGTGTCACAGATCTTCTCGCTGTATGTCACACTAACCCTCGTTCAAATGCTGGTGCTGTCCAGGAAGAGTTACATGGAGAGGGAGAGGCAGGAGAGGCAAAATCAGCACGTTAAAACCCTTCCTTCCTCATTTAACGGGCAGTGTTTTGACGTTAAGCCGAGTCACATGACATCACTTTGTTTACAAACAGTTGAGATCTATCATATTATGGATTTCCATTCTAAACTGTCAGTATTATTCATTGTCACAATCAAAAAGTGAACATTACATATGGTTTGAAAGAAAATGTAAATTGTGTAAATGTGTCTTACCCAGCTTTACAGGATATATGTGACTCAGTTATTATGTCGTCCTTGAGCTTGAACTAAAGACTGAGGCGTCAAAGTCTTCCCCATAGAATGCCAGCACCAGACTATTTCTCAGACGGCATCGCTTCTGATGTTTTCCTATATTTTGATACCATGCAGATATCTCTGAGAGCCTTTCTTTTATGTATTCTTTGACAAGATGTGTTGTCCCGGCAAAAAACAAACTTATATGCTCTCATGGATATGTGCAAGCCAGTCGCTGGGCGCCGCCATGTTATCGTCTTCTGAGAACATGCGCCCGCTTGTACAGAAATATGGGGCTTAGCATCCCGGTAAACCGTCGTTAAGGGGCGGCCCGTAAGGCCATGCCGTCGAAACTATAAAGTGTAACTATTTCTGTACATACAATGAGATTAATTATGAGATTGTTAGTGTGTTAACATGCGCTATGCGTTTCTAAAACAATAAAGTCACCAATCTTCTTATCTGGATGTACCACGTGTTACTATTTTGTTTAAAATGTGTGCATGACACGAATTTGTTTAGTGTCAGCCAATTAACCTTTATGCTGAATAAAACGGTCATTATTATTACCGGTGCACAAGATGAAAAGCACAGTTGACAATCTAGACAAACAGCGCCGGGCTTGAGAAAGTAGTGCCCTATCGTGATCCCATTCTCCGTCCCTGAGTGACGCTTTTTTTCGCGCGTAAGTATCTCAACGACAAGTTGCTTGACATTTTTATTAAATTAACAGGAATCTTCGGCGACTATGAGGGCTCCAGACCTGTCGAATAAGAGACCTGTCTGAATTCCAATATGACCGCCAAAGCACTATCGATTATTTTCTTTCGCGTAACATATCTCAAATGGAACACATTTGGTCTTTCTGAAATTCACAGGGATAATTGGTGGTTAAGAGGCCTCTAGCCCTATTGATTTACAGCCCCATCCAAAATGGAAGCCAGGGCAATATGGTGCCACCGAGGAAATGCTAATTATCTTTCAAGCTCAGTCTTTCAGAGAGACTATGTTTGAATTTCTCAAATTAACGGGTTACCGGTGCCTATGAAGACTCCATTCCTATCGATTTACAGATCTTTCTAACATCAGCCAGAGCACGATCGTTGATTTTCTTTTATGAATAATAGACAGAAGCTTGAAACCTATGAGGGTATCGGGGCTTTCAAATTTCAGGCTCCTGTTAAATCTTATATGTTTAGCAGACAATGTTTAATCGTTTTAAGCTGTTCAGATAATGCTAAAAAACTGGTCTCTTTTAGGCTTTTTTTGGGGGTTATACTTTCAGACCAATCGTACATTCAGTTTGCCCTAGGGGTACCCCATGGAGGACCATGTGATATCGAGGCCCTGATTTAGGACCTTAACGGTCCCAAACCTCTAATTTAAAAATGTAATTCGAGAAAGCCTTTACTGAAATCATGATGAAAAATGCGGAAACTGGAATTAAAATTGTTGAGTTTATTAAAATGATTATAAGTATTATTATTAATTATTTTATAATGTTATCTTTATACTGTGACGAAACCATACGATAAATATGATACATTATTCATAAGCCGAGTGGAATTCAAATTTTTAATGCAAAGAACAAACTATAAGTCATAACTGTCGTAAAGTTTGTGATGACGAAAAGTTTTGATTCTTGCTTATATGCTGAAAAGTAAAGATCTAATTTCAGGTTGACTTTTTACTGTTTCCTTCTCTATTTAATCGGACAACACAAGGAACACAGAACAGTTTCCGTCCTCTTTAATATAATTTATAGCCTCTTTGAATTCTGAAATCCTTATTCAAAGACAAATATAGGTTCATATATTAATATATAGAGGTGTTCCTTTCTTGTATTTTCTATAAATGGTAACCAAGCATTATGGACAAAATGCTGTTAATGGTATTAACGATAACATGACAGGTAGAGCATTTTGTTATACAATATTCAGTGGAATTACAGAGTAAAACAATAATTAAAGTAGCGTATTTGTTCTTTTTAAATAAAAAAAGAACCTTTTTTAAAGTAAAGCACTTGTTAAATAAAGTGTTAAAATTATATTTTTTTAATGTTTTATTTCTGAGAACCTCTATTTCAAATACCCTTGAGAATTATGTTTATACAATGTATATGAAGTTCACAAACGTCCACAGGAAAATATATTCAGTTTATATTGTTCCTTTCATTTCCTGAACCGTTAAGTTTGTATTTTAAATCATTCTTTTCCAAAATGGTATCGATGTCAACTTGTTAAACTAACAATATATCTAAAGGAATGATTTAAATTCTTACTGTAAGCAATATATGTGCATAATTTTAAGTTATATTTAATATTGTTTTTCTAGAAATATTTTGACTTGAAAAGCCTAATTTAAAAGCCTTTTACTTGAGAAGTCGAAAAGAAGATTGAAACATTTTCCTTCTTCTATAAATTAAGATGAAATAATCACCAAAAATACTTTGTATTTACTTTTTACAATTGAAAATTATTTCACATATTAAATGTCATAAACTGTCTGATCAAAGGAATAAATGAAAATCCCGGGTATGAATATAACGGCTGAGACGCAACAGCCCTGTGAAACATATTTATTTTAGATTAGCACAGCGTTTCCCGTTGTGGGAAGTCCAGAATATTTTTCAAAAGATCGCTTAATTTAAAAAAAATGATATTTCAATCTAATCACCACAACGAATTGATTGGAATTTTTATTCTACGATTTTGTTAAAAAAAACTCATGGATAACAACCACCAATGGTTTAACCCGGACCCTTTACTTAAAATATAAGTTGATATTGATCAATCAGCGGGGAAAATAGGCACCATAAAGCTGGCCTCTTACAGATCACGTATGCTATCAGTAAAAATGATTTCAACCCCGGACATATAAGGCGGGTGAAGTTTCCTAGGATAAATTGTCCTATTTACGCACCATTTTGGTTGATCAGGACATATACTGTGGTTGGCTTGTTATTCGCGGTGGTTTCAAATTCGCGATATAAGCGGTAGGGGAAAGACCGCGAAATTTAAACCACGCATTTATGAAACCTTGTCTCTGTAGTTGCCACCAGGTTGCAATAATGGGCATAAGTCATATATAAGTAAAATCCAAATAACGATCATTTTGATAGCAGCTTGTGACGTGACCATGATCTAAGCTTTCCTATAAAAAGAAATGCTTTTACCCCACCTGCAGCTCTGCATGTCTGATTTTATTTGTTTAATTGCGATCGCAAGCTGTTTGTCTTGGTCCAACTGCTTGAACTCTCCCCACCTACGCCTTGTCGGCTTTTGATCGATCTGATCATCCGCCGCTTAGAGTAATTCTGTTCTTTCTTCACATTCACACTCGCTGAGCAGACCTTCCGAGATCGGTCGCTTAAGTGATATGGTCCATTACGTAACCACCTTATTATTTTCATGAAACGATGTTTCTGTTACGTAATCCGGACACAATATGATAAAGGTAGAATCGAGGACCTTATTTATATTGTTACTTAATGGCCAAGCTGTAAAACCAATGCCCCTTTGAAGTGGCATCGCGAGGTTCCGGCAGTTTTAAGCGAACCATTACTTTGTGTAATGGAGAATTTATCACTATTTTGGTGTTTATTAAAATATAAATATATGCCCAATCGCGCAAAATGGAGCCCCTTGAAACAATGAAAAATTGCTTGTGTGCGAAAATTGAGCCCCTTAAATATAAAGCCAACCACAGTATATGGAGGTTAAGGCGGAATAAAATGTCCAAAAACAGTTCTTTTGGTTTCCTTGGTTTTTTTTATTACAGCAACGTTACAATTAAGTTTACATTAACGACATCACCATTGGTCTTAATGACAAATTTAATCTTTGAGCAGAAGTGGATAATGTAACTCAAAGCAGCAAGACCTCTGTAACTCAGATTTCTATAAAAAAATCTTTTATCAGGTATTTTTGCATATCATATTTCGCACGAATGTCGCTAGACACGACACTAAGTGTGGCTTTTCTGTTCTTCAGACCCATTATAAATGCCGTCTGCAGGTTTCATTTTCCTTTGGATAACTTTGTTTTCTTTCTTGTTTTTTCTCTACTTTTAGAAAGCGTCTAAGACAGTTGAGTTTTCATTTTCTATGCTTTTCAATTACATGTCTCATCATCGATGCAGTTCCAAGATCTAAATAAAATTGTTCACAAAAATACACATACAAAAAGTGACATTTCCACACACCTTTGGTTTTTCATTCTAGGTTTAGAGTCCAGAAACCTTTATATAAATATCAACAATCATGAAAAATCAACCTTACACTTTTTTATAACTAAGAGATAGACATATGTTTTGACAAAAGCCCCACGTAAATATCATAATGAACATTAATTGTATTGCGTGAACTCTGTCACAACCACCAATGTATATTTTACTAACTGTAGAGGTTTTTTCCATATTTTCAATTCCACTGAATCTATGTCCTTAATATGCGTGATTTCTGATACCACGCGGTAACGCAACTGATTTATAAAAACAGGAAACACGACAGGTATGTTTGCATATCTTGAACTATGAATGTAATATTATCCCACCAACAGACAATAATTTATTTGTTTTTGTACACCATTTGTATAGCATAAATAAAATATTTGTTTTATATCTATTAAGACAAAATAGATATTTTAACATGCTCTGATAACTTTGCTGACAGATTTCCGGCGTATAATATCCCTGCGGTCACTGTTTTCTTCTGATGTGTAAATAAACATAAAGTACTTCGTGTCCTTCAGGCAAAGGTCTTTGTGTACGAACCTGCATTGAAGTCGGTAGCACGCTATGGGTTTAAATTAACAACAAATCTGTAATAAATCAGCAAGGTCATAAGGTAACAGTTTTTACTTAACACTGGCCGAAAGTTACGGCCGAGGAGTTATTGGCCTGAACACAAAAAACTGTCCGGAGTACACCCAGATTCCCAACTGTCTGGTAAGATCATAAACATTAAAACTTAGTTAATCTCAGTTTTAGCCTGACAGTAGATCTCATTGCTGAGAATTGCCACTGACGGGTTTATTATTAACTACATAGCGTATGGTTAATGATTCTAATATGGTATCAAAGCCTGATCTCTCTTGCCAGATATCTTTAGGAGTTAAAAAAGTGTAAAGAATGAAAGGAACATCTTTATGACATGCTTCCCTTTTTTAAGACAATATGTATCCTGTTAGATTTATGAGATCATAGTGTCAACTCTTCCCTGGTCAAGTGAACAGGCAAAAACGGCAATGAAATTAAATAGCTGGATTTTCTTAATCTTACAGCAAACAAATACGTCTATGAATCGTAGATCACGTAGCAGGTGCATATATGTATAGATAAAACTACTTCCTATTTTCTCAACGTTCCTTTAAACACCAAACCAGAAAAAAAATTCCTCTTTTATAGAAACATTAATCTAATGAAACAACGTTCTCAAACTTATCACAACTGACATTAGACATATCTAAACACGTTCATATCTGCTCAGAATTATTTTACTTAATTATGCCGAATATTAGTTGCATGGCACACAACATCTTGTCTTAGTTTCTTTTCTTCTATATGATAACTCTTTTATTTTCAAATGATCAAATATTTAATATTGCTATATTAGAATTATGATATCTAAACTTGAAAGGTGATCATAAGCAATTATCGTTTAACTTGGTGATAATCAAACATGCTTTGGCAAGATAAAAATTGTTTTTATTTTTCAGCATATCTTACCAGCATTGGATAATCTCTTAAATTGATTTAACATAATTAAACGAGATGCGTAGGTATTGCACGAGCATTTAACAAAACGTGATTACCTGATATCCTCAGGGGCACAAGTCGGGACCACTCAGATATTGGAATTGTCGTGATTGTGCACGTGTTGATCAACTGACCTACCGGTTTGTTAATCTCCCCCAATGTTTGCAGCACTTAAAGAAATATACATAAATACAAAATCACAGTAAAACGGATATTTTATACTATACATTCTATACCAAATATGTTATACATGTGCCTCCCGAATCAGTGAAAAAAACTGACAAAACTGTTCAGCATATGAATAAACGTTAGGGGACATGTGTTCGTCAAATCCTGGAGAGGGACAGTTTTTCTATTCTCTTTTTCCTGGTTTCCTGTAAAACAAATTGATATATCCTACAAAGTTCCTTATGTGAATACCTTTAAGGGAAATAGGGAAAAAAATATATTTAAGTTTTCCATATTAGAAAAATTGTTGACCAGACAATTACGAGCAGAGGAGATTATATAAATCATTGGATGCGTGCATGGATATCTGCTTTGCTGAACATACTAAGCCGGGCGACAAGTTTTAGGGTTTCATATTGGCAAATATTGTAAAAACTAGTTATATCTGTTATTCCCGAAAAACTGACCATTGTTGCAGATTGAGCTTTGTTTAACATTTCGTTCAATTGATTTACAACATTATGTATATGTGCGACTGGATTTGACTTGTGAGGGACGGGCCTTATTATTTGCATATTTGCAAGGGAATATCTTGTTATTCCCTGACACCTCTGGACATGTGTACCCTTTGTAATTAACTTGACTAATAAGCTGGGTAATAACACTAACCTGCCTCATACCTCACTATCTCTAGCTGATACCTCGAGAGCGATCTAATACACCTGGCACCTGCGCGGAATATACTTGTTGGAACTAATAAGCTTAAATAAACTGGCATTTGAATTAAATATAAATTTCTTACCGACATCAGTTTTGCTTAATTCGCAATATAAATCTTGTCCTTCCTAGGCATGACTTTTTTTAAATAACCGTTAATGAACGAACTATCAAGTGTATTACTAAGCATGTCCTCAATAGTGTCCATAGCTATTCACGTCATGGGCTTTAAATGTATTAATGCGATTGTCATACATTATTTCATGACAAAAAAATTAGAATTTAAAATTAGAATCCACAAAAGAAACGTGGTTATAGACTACAGATTTGAAACATGATCATATATTGAAGTAAACCATGCAACATTACAGACAAGAGAAGCTCTCAAGGGCCGCAATACTCTGGTGCTGATGGTTTTTGTAATCAGATCTAACTATTGGTAAACTGACTTTACATACACACAAGTGATAATAATTCGATTCTCCGTGTTATCAAATCTAAGTAATAAAATAAAAAATAAAATAATCAAATACAAATGTACATATACATTAAGCATTTTTTTCAGTATTGTATTGATGGACATTTCAGGTTTATGGGCAGCGTGTTATACTTGACAACACAAATGTCTCATAAAATGTCTTCTTAACAGATAGTTTCAATATATATATTTATATATATATATGTATATATATATATATATATATATATATATATATATAATTACATATAAATATGTGCGTGTAGAGCGTGTTTCAGTAGGATATCATGATTAATTTTTAAAAGAAGCATCTTAAAAGATTTTTTTTACCTCGGGTGCCTGGGCTATGAGTTAACAGCTATCCATGGTATCACATTTAGCATTATAAGTCTTGTTTTAGTCAGGTTGAACTTAGGTCTTGTGTTGAGCACACTTATGGAATAGATGTTTCAATCACCAGATACCTCCTGCTTTGTTCAAATATCATCCAACTAGTAACAACTTGAAAATCGCTGAAAATTGATACGCAAACATAACAAGGCTATCACATACTTAAATTCAACGCACATACTCCTGGCCTTGTATCTGCATTTCTGCATTTCAGATGATTAAAAAAGTCAACTTTTGTGTCTACTTTTGTAGCTTTTGATCAGGTGAGTATCTTATCATCAGATTATTTCAATTATAAAAAAAGGATTGTTTCTATTACAGGCAATATATCTCTACTGAAAAAAGGTCGTTTTTTTTCTCATGCGGGCTAATTGTACCTTCCTTCTCTTAAATCACCCGAGGAGTTAAACCGTTCCATAGACTAGCCCCCACATGGTTATTAAATGTTTTTAAATCATAAAGAGGTCGTAAATTGTGGTATCTTTATAAACATGTAAATATAAAAGACGGTCATTTCACTAAATACACATAATATTTGTTATTTAAAATTTGAATGTTACGGTACAAAATATGTTATAAATTCATAGATTAAGGGGTTCATAATTATGAATGATTGTATTAATAAGGACTCATATAAAGACTCATATACACAATTGAAATTGCAAAGATCACATGATCACAACCCGTTCTGCTACACAAGATTTATAATAAAGATGCGTTCAACAGTTAGTATACGTAACAAATGTATAATATGGTTCGTTTATATAATAAAACAAACTTTCATATACTTTCAAATATATTGAACACCATTATTTCAGGTATAAATGGATTGATACCGTTTTGAGAAGTCAGAGGAGGTTCGTTAATATTCATATTTACAAAGCTAAGTGGTTGTGCGTACCGCTATGGAAAGCCCGTCTTTCTCTGCGATGATAAGAATTGATTGCCGTAAGAAGGCCTAAGGCCGGGTCATTTTGATATGCATTAGACTCAAATCTTAATACTGAGACAGTTCGGGAGGGATGTCTAGTTACCTGGTTTAAAAGGGTAATTTTTGTTATTTTAGCCGACAATAAATTATAATGATTCAAAGGATATATTTATATGATCTGATATGAATTGCTTCTTTGTATTTATGTAAATAATATTAAGAATCATTATTTCAGTTTATTTTCAAAGGACATTTTAACAAGATAACGCTAACGATGATTAATTAAAATAATGTCAATCATAATGAATAGTGATCATGCAAAAGAGCGGTCATGATGACATCACAATGGTCTATGTAAGTACCATTTGCACGCGCACTTTATAACGTTTTCACACTTCGTCCGGGTATGGCCGCTCAATTTCAATTATTGAACAAGAGACATTTGTCCGCCTAATCAAAATGTTGAGAAATAGGGATTTATCCAATAAATGATCCGGAACGCAATTTCAGGTGTGTTTTATAATTATATGTGCTCTCAATTAGGTTCCCAACAGTGTTCCATTAGGTACCAGGTATAATCGAACGTTTTTTGGGTTTTGTCGAAAGAGTTATTCATATTTCGGGCTTTTTTAAGGGGTTCTGTTACATTAGTAGCCGTTAGTTATCCTATACGACTACACACAAAATACCTTGTACACCACGAAGATGTGATATTCAAACCTATGTCGGAATTAGAAATTCTTGATTTTGTTTCATGGAGCTGGTCGCCAGCTGCAGGTAAATCGAACATACTAATGGGATATCCATGTTCGGCAACTGACTATTTGAAGAGCTGTTAAACACAGTACAATACACACAATGCACGTGTGTATTAAATGGGCCTGAGGAGCCTTAACTGTCGCTCAATGCAAGCAACATTTAGATTCAGGGCACCTGATAACAATAAATTATGTTCAGTCATTAGAATACATACCTTAATGAACAAGGATTAATAAAAAAAATCAGAAATGGGCCCTCAAAAATTCTAAAAAAACATGCAGACAAAACACTTTCTCAGCCTTAGTGTAGACAAAGCTATGCGGATGTGCCTCCTACCTGTAAGCTTTATATTTTCCTTTGCTATATTTACATTTTAATACGGGAGATTGCACATATCACGTATCCTTTCATAACCTTTAAAGTAATAAACACGGAAGTAATTGACGTCTGTGTGCAGTAAAGGGTAATGCGAGGAATGGTTTCCATCTGTACCTTAAAGGGCCCTTTCACCTATCTGACCTTTATAAACGAAAGGTAATTCCTTGGAGCTTTTACAAAAATATGCCAGAAAAAGTGGATATCATCACACACAGGCTGCTTGTTTTGTTCATATTAACGTGTTTATTATATATGGGGCCCACTAAAATAATCAAAACATTTTCAACAAGGGCATCTGGTAGCAAGTCAGATACGCCAGAGCTTTGTAAATGGCGTTTTGCAACATGCACCTTTCTACTTCCGCATATATGAAACCCACTTACTTAGGTTACTTTTATTCCGTTTGCCAACATTGCTGTGTTTACAAACATTTTGTTGATAAACACGTTCATACATCCTTTACAAAGGCATTTAAAAAAAACTTTTCACAACCAAAATTGCCCTTAGATCAATAATATATACACAGGTAAGTCAGAAATCACATAAATTCTTTTTTTTAAATAGGTGAATGGGCACCTTTTACGTTCATATTTATTCCCAGTGCAATACGTGGCAACAGCAAGTCCTAACTTGCTGGTTTAATTGTATAAAACATTTTTGACACTCTAAAGGTACCATAACCTTATAATTTTATACCAATATTACCGTAGGTTTAGCGTCAGTTCAGCACAAGGGTATTTATGTTTATTTTTGTTCGTTGACGAGTCGATATTTAATCCGTAATTACGTATACTAAAATTAACTATACGGATGATACCAAATCCAGACATAAGCCCCTAAAACCAATCTGAGTTTTTTTCAATTAAAAACATGGAGGGAAAAACCGGAAAGCACATGTTGCACTGATTTTCAACGCCATTTTACCCAATTCTCCTTCAGTGTTACAGAGACAGAACTGAGTTTCCCTATCGCCTTTGGCATACTTGTGTATAAAGACATCGAGCAAGTATTGAGGTTACTTCGGGCCATATATCGGCCTCATAACTACTATTGTATTCATATTGACACAAAAGCCTCAAACATGTTCAAGAAAACTTTGCAGAGAATCACAAAATTTTATTCTAACGTTTTCGTATCATCTGTATCTGCTGACGTACGTTGGGGAACATTCTCAGTGTTAGAGGCCGAGCTGATATGTCTAAAGGACCTCTGGATGTTTAAAAAGTGGAAATATTTTATCAACCTCACCGGACAGGACTTTCCTTTGAAAACTAACTGGGAGCTGGTACAGATACTGAAGGCATATAATGGATCAAACGACATAGAGGGGACAATACGCAAGTGAGGAAATCTTACGTATTTAATAATAATAATAATAATAATAATAATAATAATAATATTAACGAAACATTATATATGCACGTGGTATTATATATATATATATATATATATATGTATATATATATATATATATGTATATATATATATATCACATTGTCAAAAGGTGAACGTGACAAATACCTTCTCCTTACACGAATAAATAAATATTCAAATGTGCTCACATTTTTCTCCTTGTGGCATGAATCGAACGAATGTAAGCAGTAACAGCTTTAATGAGCGATAATTGACAATGACAAGATAGTCGTCCACACACAATGATGTTGGTCTGTTGGTACACAAACTTTTCTCATTTCAGGAGACTATTAAACTGGATTAAATACCGCTGGCCGCCGGGGCTCGGGCGACCTACAGTTTTAAAGTCCCAGCCACCAGATGGGATCACAGTCGTAAAAGGATCGACGCACATTGCTGCTTCAAGAGGCTTCGTAGAGTACATGTTGTTCAATAAAACAGCTCTGCGCTTTTTGGAATGGGTAAAGGATATCCACATTCCAGACGAACACTACTTCTCAACATTAAATCATAATCCACAGCTTGGAGTGCCAGGGGGTTATACAGGTTTGTACACTATAATAGACAATACAAACTATTATATACATTACTTCTCTGCTCACAATAACAACATAAATATTGTCTGATACGAGTTATTCCAAATAATTAAAATCATATGGATAAGTGTCATATCGATTTTAATTTCGGCACACCGAAATCTTCCCTGTTACAATTTATTCTATTTATTTCTATTAGACTATATTCATTGAAATTTTATTTGCACATAAAGTAATATATTGTCTCTACACAGTGGTTTGCTGTATGCAGTTCGAAATTAAGACATATTGTGAACATAGGTCGTAACAATATTGATTTCAGGTGACCCAGACCAAAAAGTGATGTATACGCGGCTCAAACTTTGGCGTTATGATGGGAATCTAAAATGCCACGGGCATTGGATTAGAGACGTTTGTAACTTCGGTGTCGGAGACTTGTACCGGTTTGTAAACTCAAAGAGGCTTTTCCTTAACAAGATAGATTTTCATCTTGATCCAATTGCATTTGAATGTGCTGAACAGTGGTACGTAAATCGCACACTTCAGGAAAATTACCCTGACTTCGATATAAATTTTTATCGAAATCTTACGTTTGCCAAAAATCATGCTTGATTGTACATGGATTATTTGCACATGTACTACATAAAAAGCAAGTAATGCCACTACAATCGTGCATTTAGTATGAAATTAAATATGTTTGTGTCAGGAATCGTATCCGAGTTATACCTTGTTATTACCCATTGCTGATCCTATGTAACCATCGTTATATTCAACTTTTTTTTTCTTAATAATATCTTTGATTTATCTGAATAACATTATTTATCTTGTTCAAGTGTTCCTGAAAACAGGACTCTATTATTACGTACTATTGTAAAAATGCCCATAACATAGGTTGACCTCCAATTTCCAATTATTGGTCTCACATAGACATTGCTTGTTAGAGTTACCCGGTGTAAAGTGCTCTATGGCCTTCAGGCAAGGCCAGAGCAAAAAAAAAAAAGATGGAGAAAGACAACACTGTACATTCACAACACTATTTCAGGTGAATATTGTTAGAATTCGCATACCATGAATCAGTCTGTTAAAAATGTACTGTGTTGTTTTTCTCCATCTTTATATATATATATATATATATATATATATATGTGTGTGTGTTTATTTATATATATATAGATGTAGATAGAAATGGTATACACAGAAACTCGTTCACTGATATATATATATGTACTTATATACACATTCTAATCAAGTGTGTGGGATACTTCGTCAGAGCCAGGGTTAGTTCCTACTCTCCAGCTGGTACACCTGAAAACACTTGTTGATGATTGATCATTGATTAGTACTGAAATTCTTGTTTGATGGATCTTTTACCAAGTAACTGACCTTCTTAAAATTTAAATTTTCTTGCTGTTAATTGTTTTTAAAGTTGCGTTGCTTCAGTCTGTGCACTCTGTCTATCCTTCTCACTCAATCAGATTGAATCTCGTTCTGTTCTCTCTGCAAACTGTATTGTGTGACTTGTTTACCTCCACCAAAAATATTTAAAATAAATTTGTCTGCAAACCAAACTGACAGTTTTCTTCTTGTATATGCTTCTCACAGCTTCATACATATGTAGTTGGCTCGTTCACTCTCAGCATTGACTTATTAAAATATTACTTTCTTTACTTTCTCCTCAAACCGAAAGGAAAAGCAGCATAGCAGCATATGGCCGTACTGCTAAGATAAAGCATTTGCTTCACCCTGCAAAGCTAATTATGTTTCTTCCATGTGAATTAAAGTCATTATAAATATTAAAAAAAGAGAATAGCCTGTAAATAAATAAATACTAAGTATTACGTTGTTTGGAAACTTTCATTGTATAACACCTGCAAACCTTTGGCGTATGTCAGCGGTGCCACAGATGAGCAAATTTGCTCGCAGAATATAGATGTCGATGTGTGTGAATTGTAAATTAAACAACCTGAAGGTTCAGAAGTGCCTGAACGAAAAAAAGTCCGTTCATTCTATGAATTCAACTTAACTTTTTTTACTGATTTTTTTTACTGCTGGTGTTACAAACCTTTCATAACCGGACTGAATTCAACACCACAAGCGGGCAAAATTTATATAAATGCTGAGATGCTGAGTATCAATTCACGACTGAGTGGTGAGACTAAACCCTTTAAATATGAAGCAATTGTAAATTTGAAGCTGACATTTTATGCTACATCAATCATTCATATAATTATTTAAACTGATAAAACTTTGGTAACATTGTACTTAATAAGACAACCATTTTTACGTAGGATACTGACCTAAACATACGAATCAACATTGATGTTTTAATAAAAACACGATTATTGAAATAGGCCTTTTAAATATTCTTTTTCACTCAGCCAAATACACGTTTAGGTATCGCTAAAGCCCTACTTCCACCTCTAAGTGTTTTTGCATATATGAAAGGTATGAACTGATAAATAAAATTCATGTATAATTTTCTAACATTGGAGAGCTACTATCTGTGGTATGAATGACTTTGTGAACCGGTCTTAGGAAGGCCCTGGGAAAAAAGTTTGGACAGCCCCTTGTACTTATGTTACGTTACAACCAGATCTTCACGTGGTGCCAGCATGGAGGACGAGGTGATCTGGTCAAGCGGGCAGTGGGCATTATCATCAGATAACAACCTCTAAGACCCCCTAATTGAAAAATAAAGCGGCGAATTTAGGTATGTAGGTGTGATGGCAGCTTAAACATTAGCCTCATGTAGTTTAAGCCATGTGGTCTATATTTAGAAATAAAGGCAGTAGGAGACAGCGGCCGCTGCAAGCCAACATGACAGCAGGTTTGTTTCCAGTGACGAAGCGGAGGCTGTTCAAAATCGTTAATGTATTCTGCGGGAGTTTTAAGGGATGTTCTGGTGATTTCTATCAGACTAACTGGATAATTTCGCAATATAATATTTTAAGCAATAACAAGTAGAGTAGTACAATAAGCCAATACAATTCGAGTGGTTCTAGACTAGGTCGAGTTTGATCAATACTGGTCACGACGCTCTGCAACAAAGTTTGTGACGGGCGCCATAGTGGCGTGTTTTGACTCGGCTAGTCAGCTGATCATCCACTCGGTTTTGCCATAAGCATATAGCCTTGGTCCTTTCTTTTTTTTTTGCTGTTATGGAAAGAAAGATATTAGGCCATTATTTAAATATGTGCCTCATTATCAGAAATGAAAGTCGGCCCTAAGGGTTTTTTTTACAATGATTAGCCCTTTTTGGTAAGGTTTAGTGACAGTAGTATTACTATGTGTACTCGTAAGATGTATTTTTATTGGAAGGCCTTACCTTAGAAACCACATTCGGGGCTAGTCATAAATGAAACTGTGTACGTACTACACCAATCCAAAAGGAGGCTGGTACTAATTGTTTGTTAGTACTATCCATCACCAACCCCCCCCCCCCCCCAAAGTCCGATGCATGGACAATGAGATATATATTTAATTATTTATATACTATATTATAAAACATATAAACATTTGTTCCTTTAATATACTTATATATACATATATTAAAATAATACGAAGCATGAAATTCAAATTTTAGAACTTATTATCAAAAATTCATGTTTCATGATAGAAAATGCACACACATCTAAAATCAAACAAAGTCCATAAAGGTCTGTTTATAACGCAATTTGAAGGGCTGGTTAAATTAGTATCATCTACCAGACAGAAATCCCCATGACTATTATTAATCTCTATGATATTGGCAGTGTTATAAGTAAAGCACTTGCTATCAGCTTGGCTTTACCAGAGCAAATCAAAATGTACAACCAATATTTAAGAATAATTGTTCTGTTTTTGTTCAGACTAATATATAACTGTTTATCTCGATTTGAGGGGTTTTCTGGTACCATTCAAAAAGAATAATGTAAATATAGAATAATAAAAATGAATATGTCCAGAGGCCATACATTTCTAAGTTATATAGCTGTAATAGCAGAATAACTTCTACGAAAAGTATATTTGAAAAACAAATCATAATTTGAATTTGTAATAATTTAGTGTCAATCACTGGGAATGTGAACTTCCAGGCTTTTCAGTCAGTCAAAACAACAGGCAGACCATGAATTTCTAAAATAACTGAAAGATAACACAAAAAAATATTAACAAATAAATGGGTTACTTACAGATTTCTTTGGGGGGGGGGGGGGGTGTCATCAGCACAAATATAAAAATATTCCCGCTACCGTACTGAGTCCATATTCCTATCAACATTGACAAAGTTAAAAAAGCTCCAGATCACATGACACCTCTCTTTTACGTGACATCTAGACGTTCTGGTGGTTACTGGTGTAATTCATGTGTACACGGAGTCCAGTCCCAGCGTTCTACAGTTGGTCACAACACACAACTGGTTTACACTGAAGTATAACTGTTAATCGCCCTTAAAACACATTTCTAGTGCCGCACACCGAATGTTCCAGTAGAGCCCTGAGTCAAAGGTTTTCTTAGCTGCAGTCTACTTTAACCCTCAAGATACCGGATACCGAATATACGCATCCTCTAGCGAAATTCAGCACCATTACAGTATCGCGTCAAGACAAAGTCTACTTGCCTGTTCCTGGGAGAGAGCACCATAATAAGAATTCGTGTCTTTCGGCCAAAAAATAAATCACTGTCTCTGAAGTACTTTTTCAGATCGAGTATCAACAAGGTGCCCTCCCTTCCATCTGGATACACGGATGTTAGCAGACCAGCCGGTTGGACGGCTGAAGCACGCTCAGGTGATGCTCTTTATTTGAGACTCCTGACGTCACAACTCCCGCTAGACTTCTCCCCGCCAATCAGCAGCTCCATCCATGATGTCCGTTGTCAAAACACATGCAACTGAACGCCGACACGCCCCAGGGATGATTTCGTGGGAAAACTACCCTTAGCAAATTCGCAGACAATGCGTCCCTGCCAGACACAGTTACTATGGAGACCGTCATACAAGGTCGGTTCTCACGAGTATATATCGAAATGAACCTCTAAGGATGGAGGTGGCGCCTACTTATTGCTAAAGTGCTTTGAAATTTGCATTAAATGAACCACGTGTTCTTCCTTACTGGGTTTCTAACGCTAATGGCTAAACATGATACTACATAAAAAATAATAAAACTTGCAAAGCAATTATCTGGTCATACTCCCTATACCTTAATACATACTCACAGCCTCACATAGTGACATCACTCTCCCCTTTAAAAGGAAAATGCAGTGTTTTCTAGATACGCTGTATCGATCCATAATAAGCTGAGTAAAGACATTATATAACACTGACTATTATAAATCAGGTGATGACATTTTACAATACTGATCCATAATAAGTTATGTGAAAAATTATAAAAGTCATATCTATATACACTGTCTAAATAATAACCCAAACAAAACCAATTCAGTTCAACATTTTGGTAAACTAATTAGAAAATCTGCCACATGGTTTAACTTGCCAGAAACAGCCTGTGTCTCAAATCTAAACTTCTGCAACACTGGATTACCTCATCACTCTGTTATTCACTCACTTAGCTTTGCTAATATA
Source organism: Sipunculus nudus (assembly GCA_026874595.1). NCBI lineage: Eukaryota > Metazoa > Annelida > Sipuncula > Golfingiida > Sipunculidae > Sipunculus > Sipunculus nudus. The sequence goes on along the minus strand of CM049322.1, from coordinate 59,094,847 downwards.
TTTGAGACGTGTGTGGTCAGTTTGAATGGTGAACGATGTACATGAAAAGTACATCTTAAATTTCTGTACCGCCAAAACAATTACTAAACACTCTCTATCAATGGTAGAGTAATTTCTCTCTCTAGCATGTAATTTTCTACCTGCATAAGCTATCGAATGCATCATCCCATCATGCTCCTGCATTAGGATACTCTCGAATCCTACATCCGAGGCGTCGCCTTTAAGGTCGAACCGTTCACTGAAATCTGGCAGTTTCAGAATGGGTGGATCAGCCATTAAGTGGATAGCTTTAAGCGAATTGAACGCATTTCCATGCACTTCCTTCCGGTCCCACCTGTTAGGCTGTCCTGTATGTATAATGTATGTTAGCGAGACCGCTATCTGAGCATAGTTCGGCCTGAACTTCCGGTAATAACCGGTAAGACCTAAGAAGGCTAACAAAGCTTTCTTGGTTCTGGGTCTTTCTGCGCTCTGGATTTTATTAGGGAGAACAGGTTTGAAGCCAAATATCCGGTGCCTACAAGGTGGCCAAAAAAACCCAGACTGCGATAACCTACGAAAGTTTTTGCTGCTTTAGCCGCTAGGTTGGCACGTTCTAACCTAGCTAGCAGATCTCTTGGAGTCCTTACATGCTCGTCCCATGACTCTGCGTACATTAGCGCGTCATCGATGTAATAAATCAGGTTCGGCATGTCGCTGAACAAATTTCGCATCATGCGGGTAAAAACTGCAGCTGCCGTCACTAATTCGATAGGCATTACCCTAAATTGGTAATGTTCGTCAGGCGTTACGAATGCCGTTTTATCTCTAGATTCCTCCGACATCAGAATCTGCCGGTAACCTTCCTTTAGATCGATCTTCTTAAAATACCGACTGTTGGCTACTTTCGTGAACAGTGTTTCCAGCTCCGGCATCGGTTCTGGATCAAATACGACCAACTCTTTCATCTTACGGTAATCACGAATCGAATCTTTCCGTCTAGCTTACGCAGCATAATACACAGTGACACCAAACTAGACTCTGATTTCTCAATTATGCCTAGTTCAAACATTTCGCTGATTGCCGATCGCATGGTCTCTATCAACTCGAACAGAACACGATACGGTTTCGACTTCGCGGGCGTATAGGACGCGAGTCGGATGTTTCATTCTAAGTCATCGATGAGTTTGGGGACATCTGTGAAAATTTCCCCTTATAAGTTCAACAGATTGGGTATCTCACGCCGCTGTCGCTTACTTACCTCGGGATTAAACTCTACGTCAGACCTTTTTGTTTTTTTTTTGGCTTCGCACCGTTGATAGTAATGACACGTGGGAGGTTCAGTCTAATCCCTAAAGGTTTTCCGAATAATGGAGATTCGGTTTCACAATCCGGATTATCCAATTTTCGTAAGGATTCGTTTGTATTCAAGGTTACCGCCGCTAAGACATGATGAAGATCAGCTCTAGTCTTACATATCGGACACGACCTGCGGAACTCTGCAATGTCACCGTATATCCCCTTCCAGCCGAACTGGGAACTTACACGTTCGTGTGTTAGATCTACGCAATGATGGACCGCCATAATCGCCCCCTGGCCCATCTTCATAACTTCCGTCCTTAACGACTGGGGTACCACGATCCTGAATTCATCTAGATTACAACATCTATCTCGCGCAATACGGACTAGTAAATCGTCCTTAACCCGGAAAGTGTCATCATTTCCGCTAGCCGACTTAGCCAGCTTCCAGTACGCAGCTAACGAATGATCTTCTTCCTGCGCCTTTGAAAATTCAGCCGGACTTACATCAGCAACTGGGCTTGCGACATGTAATACTCGCGCCGGCGAATTCCAATTACGTGCAGCGGCACGCGTCTCTACTGCGGACGTCGCTTCCGTTGGTGACTCGACGTCACACACAATGTCTGAATCCCGATCAGACTTCCACGTATGATTCGGATCGTTCGGATCTCGTACTCCTGCTACATTTCCTAGCGCTAAGCAGCATCTCCGACTACCATCACCTCGATAGTTCCAACAAAGTAGGCAGCGTACACTAACCCTGGCCGTAGGAAAGCGTCTGACTGATCCATTAAACAAATAACACTCAACGTTATGTCCGGTGAACTGTTCCGGATCCACGTACGTGTCACGTACTCCCGCTGAAGAGCAACATTCGAGTAACACCTTAGCTGCGTCGCCGTTAACTAAACCCTCACAAATGGGCAATGAGCTGCGGCCTTTTTTCAGAGCAGTTCATCCGAATAACTGTGTTTGTCCGAATTCTGATTAACGGAACCGACTTATGTATTCCTCTGGAAAGGTTTTTTGTTAAATGTTGGATTTTAATACCCATGTGTTTCAGCTTTGATTGTAAGAATTTTCTCTTGATAAATGAAATATGTCAATTTTGCTTATTCTTCCAGCATTCATCCATGGATAATAGAAAATTATATTGTAGTATTACACACACAGACTCACTTAATTACACACATTTTAATTTTATATGAGAAAGACTAATCTGCAAAATTTATGCATAAATGTAGGTCAGATCTACCTGTCTTTTGCGTTTCTGGGTCTGCTCCCATTAGTATATCCTTTGATAATGTATTAACACAATGATAGGGGGGAAACGGGATTTCCTGCAGTTCTCCTGGGAAGGTAGATTTGGATTGATACATTAATATACCGACAATAAAAGAGAATAAAAGGCTACACCATCTAAATGTGGGACACACTGTGTGGTATGAAACTAACTAGTTATGATATGTCTATTCATACGTATTCGTTCTGCATAATCTAGAAATCTCTGATAAGCGGTCGAGCACTCTGCCATTTGCTCCCGCTAAAAATTATATATATATATATATATATATATATGTATATATATATATATATATATATATATATATTTAATTATACATATGTGTGTATGCCAGTGTGTTAGTTATATTACTAATATATATGAAGCATTATGAATACTTGGAAATATTGGCTTGTCTCCACTTATCCACAGTCTACAGTGTACACACGTTATAGAAGAATTATACAACAAAATCACCAGGTCAGATAAAACAAAGGTGGCGCAAGCACTTTACACCAGAGACGTGTTAACATATTCTTACTTATTTCTGCTCGGTTAAACTAGAGGGTCATATTAGTACATTCTAATTCAATAGAAACCAAAGAAAACACGCATATCGAGCAAAGACTGAGAACCATGTCGAATTGATGGTGCATATCGTGTTATGGTTTAATACACGGGCTTGTTCCTGATTCTCCCAAGGTTTGGTTTATATTGATGCCTTGTAGAACATAAAAGTATTTTCTTTTTTTTCAAAGGGACACGTAATAAAATATTTTAGCAGTTGATTCAAAATTCTCGGTGCGGTTATGCATTGAAGTTAATAACCCGGTAATATAGGCCAACAGATTGAACATAAAGGTATTTCGCCTCACATAGCGATAGATAAAGTTCTAGCAGACAGAGAGACATACCATTTCAGGTAAAAAAAGTAGAACTAATAGGACTTACTACATACATATTATAAATTTACTGTCAGCACAAGCAGGACACCATGTACCATCATGTATACATCACGATATGCACCCTGTGGCTTTTATGGGCAAAACATAATCTATCGCTCCAGTACCGTCACAGAAGGAACCCTTTGCTGCCAAATATCAAATGGGTAACTGCAATACACTGTGGAATATTGAGCAAGCTGCCGACCTTATGGTTTTGTGAAAAACACTGTATCAGTTGCCTTACCCCGACCGTTATAATGTTTGACTACAGATTTATAGTAAAATAGCCTCTGATTATTTCCTCTAAATTGAAATGGGCCTATTGAAAACCGGTGTTATTAACTTAAACTATATATATATATATATATATATATATATATATATATATATATATATATATATATATCAGGATTTAAATACACTAACTTATATGTATTACAGCTCCTAGTATTAGT